>CM059583.1:70197500-70817500 GCA_030407085.1 Trichopria drosophilae
TCGTCAACAAACGCTCAGATTCTCGAGTAAATACATTTTTTTTTAAATTCTTGAAAGATGCCTTTTCTACTATGTTCAAGTATGTTCTATCGATGACGGTGTGAAAATTGCAAAAAAAAAAACGATTGTGTATACACAAATTTTGCAACATAAAATAAAAGTGCTATGACTTTTAGGGTTTTTTTTACCGAAACGGATTATAATCAATGAAATACATACATAAAATGTGATTCTGATTATTATATCATAATATAAATAATAAGTCAGTAGAATATTTTTCAGAAGCAATGGCCTATACCAAATATCCATGGAACGAAACAAATTTATTCGGAATTAATATTTGCTTGTATCCACCATTTTGATCTTTTTAGGTTTGAATGTGTATAATATTCAAAATTATCTGACATAGTATATATTTAACTTTAAAACAGATTCCGGCAACAACGCTGCATGCAAGAGATACACTTCACTCGCGGCCGCCGTTACAGATCCGTCATTTTGAATTTTGATAATTATCGTACGCAACCAGTCAATATTTATATCATTATATTATTAAAAAAAAAGTTCTCTGATCTCTATTTCAAGGAATTAATAATTTTGAATAAATTTTTGTTACGTTAGGAAATCATACTGAAAAATACTGCAAAATTTTTTAACAAATGGTCAACATTCTCTAATACATTTTATCCAAAGTATACGAAAATTAAATCTGTTATAAATCCACGGAATAGATCCACCAAAGATCCACCACGGATCCGACACGGACTTAAAATTTTTGTACGGGATATGATTTCTATAATATACAGTTTTCGACAAAATATATTTCATTTACTTTTGCGCATATTTGCTTTATTTACAACGTATACATTGCTCAATAGCACAGTCTCATTGGAAAAACATACAATTGCATAATTAGACAAATAATTACGGGCAATATGTTACATACAAATTGATACGTGTGTAAAACAGATATATATATTTACCTGTTTATAGTGCCGCTTCGGATACATTTTTTAATTCAATATACGAACGCGATATTTAATTAAACCATTTATAACAACGATTTAACGTTTTACAAGCTCTCTATATGCCGGCATTATTTACAGAAATGCGTAACGTGCCTTCTGGCGTTCGGCGCATTTGCATACTTGCACGCGCAACCGGACCAATTAAACCAATCAGAGACCATTACAGATGGAGAACAGATGACAATTTGCCTAACACATAGTGGTATTTACGTGGCCGAGGGTGAGTGACGAGATGCGTCGTAGATAATAAATAATAACGGAGGCTCGCGTCCTTGCCGATCCTACTGAGATATCTAATGACGAACCATCGGAGTTTCGACGATCAAAGTCTGGATAACAGTGGTTGGGCGTGAAACGGTCACTTTATAGCAATTACAATTCCTATTATATAAAAATTTAGCGGCGACTACCCTTCTATTACTAATTTTACCTAATCGCGATACGGTGCACAATCAGACCGGAAGTCGGAATATTTGAATTCATTCGACTGTTATGAAATTTCTGACACGTTAGATCGACTTTCTCTATATGAAATGATCAATTAATTGTAAGATTTTGCATTTGAATTTTTTTCGTTTTTTTGTCTTACTAATATGATGTGCATTACGCAATTTATTCATCATGCTCAAAAGATTTTGTTATAATTATTGTAGATGTAGTTCAAATTAGATCATTTACGAATGTGTCAAGGACCTTCAAGCGTTCCTAGGGAAAAAATAGTGTAAAATTGAACGTTTATGGCTCAATGTTTCTTCACTTGTTTGACAGCTTTAGATTGCTATCAAAACCATAATCACCAAGACTACACTTTGAAAACTATTCATTTTATGGTCATATAAATCTTCATCTCTTAACTTGATATTTTATGTTATTTTCATAAGTTCAGGGTAGTAAAGCTCTAAAGGTTCAACGGTTTAAAGCCAAAATTTTTGTTACGGATGAGCGAAATTCCTTTGAAACAAAATAAATCGGTTAAACAAACACAAAAATACAGACCTTTTTATTAGGGTAAAAAGTTTTATTTGATGCTACCCGTATAGTGTATATGGAACCACAAAAGTCAATTAACCGTTTTGCACTCGTTGCATATTTCAAGTTATTCAGACATTCACAATACAAAAGTGCATTCTAGCGGTATCGACACTAATTTCAAGGGTCTATACAAATAATATACCTAATACTAGTTCACCTTCAATTATAGAGGAGTATCCTCATTTGGGTGTGTAATGGCGTGGGGAAATCCACTCGTGTGGGAGAAAAGCCACGACGGTTGCCACACTTTGCAGCCTCATCTCGGGAGATCGAAAGCTCTAATCTTAAATGCATTTATGCCATAGTGTTAGTGTAAATCTGCTATAGTTAAAAGTTTGTACTTGCCTATGGATTTTTTATTAAGTATATAGAAATTGAAGGTTTAATTTCTCATAACAAATCTCAACCCAATCCAGTCCTTATTATTTTATTAATTAGTTTGTTGATTTAAGGTGATAAATCCAGTCTTAAGAATTTCTCCATCATAAATTAATAAATATTAGGAAAGTAACAAAGTTGGTTAGACTCTTGAGCCGCAGTTGGTTATCATACTTTTAAACTTCTTTGCATGCTACAACAGAGTAGTAAATACAAGTTTGACTCATTTGAAAGAACTGTCTTCTTATTGCCGTCATAAATGCAATGTCCGAAACACCCTATTCATAACTTTCTGATCCTTGGAGCGAAAGAACACTTTCAAAGTGATCTTCTTCGAAAACAAGTCGAAATGCTTTGGGTCACGTTTTTAGAAATTAAAGGTAAAAAGAGTACGGAGAAAGGGAAAATGCGGCTGGTTCCTTCGAGGCTGCCCCATCGATTCCAGACGTGAATCGTCAGCTGAATGGAGGATAGGGACAGGTTGACGAAGAGCGTGTTTCGGACAACAAAATCACTGAGAGCGATCGGTAGAGAGGATCGGATAGAGTTATCTGCTATTGGATTGGCGCTTTGACGACATATGGTGCCGCGATGCGGTGATCCATCTTCGAGCTGCCAACTGGTGAACCGCGTTCGCGCAGTCCAATGACTGACGATGCCACTGCACACCAAGGCTGTATGTAACTGTCCGAGTCGTTCCTGAGAGATCGAAACGGTGATCTGGCTCAAAGAGAAATTTGTATATTTACAAGAGATTCCGCGTGTAAAAAATCCAGAATTAGATACCGTGACTGGCTGCACAGAATGTATCGTTTATCTGATCATTTGTATCGACGTACAAAATTATGGACGCATGACTGCGGGTATGAATAAGTTAAAGCGGTTGGCATTCTTACAATTACAGTGATTGTTTAACTGCCAATATTTTTCTTAATATTTAGGACATCTCGATTTACCGTCAGTTATTTCATAGAGTATATTAATGAAACAACGATTGCTTATGTGTTATTAAATTAGTTTTTAATGCGGCTGCAGAATCACTTTGTTAGGTGGACTTACCTGATTACATATAACGATGGTACTTGTTACCATATTTTATTATAACGCATACGGACTGGGAACTAATATGATCTTGTATCAATAACTACCTAAAGATAATGAACGCAATATTGTAAAGACGTCTATGTGAGATGGTAAAAATGCTGTACACCTGAGAACTCGATCCCTGATAATCCAACAGAGAGTTTTTGAAATCTTGTGCTACTTTTGGTTACGACAGTCCACGCATCATAATTTCATAAGCTAACTACATGTGCTTAGATATTTAGAAGGTAATTTTCAATTATGTGATTTCAGACTACTATATTAAGCGGATTCTAAAGTTGACTGAATAAAATTCGGGCTGCTCTGTAAGAGCAATCCTAATCGCTATAAACGGAATCCGCAAAAATACAAGACATTAATGGAGAACTGACCGAGAATTTTCGGCAATAAATAAAAATCGTTTATTTCCGAAAAATGCCGTTTGTATTAATTAGAACCACCCTTGCAGAGCCCAAATTTTGAATACTCGATTCATTCATTTTTTATTTACGGTGTATAGAGAAAATATCTAACTTATCGGCAGAGCACTTTAGAACTCCTTAAGTTTATATTACTAAATCTTAATCAAAAACATGTCTTCATGCTTGGAGCAAATTATTTCAATAAATGCATTTTAATAAAGTTTGGCGTATTTTAATGTATCAGTACCTTTTTAATAATGTATTTAAAAGATGAATCAAATAAAAGTAACTTTACGCCTTTTATGTAAAATAAAAGTCTTATGCAATATTCAGAAATCAGATTGGATTTGTTACTCTGCGTATATTTTTGATGTATATAATTTTTGTAACAATAAAACAAAATCCTTCAAACCAAACAATAAATGATTTTTCTTATATTCAGCAATACTTTACGTGTCGAAAAAGATGTGCTCATTAATTAAATGTAAATAATATCTGAAGATATCGTAATGACAAAGAACATGTAGTATTTTTAATACTTATAATAATGTACGTAAAAATGTAATATTCCGTTTTGATTTACATTATATAAAAATTGTAAGGCTTGTATTTTAAATTAGACCTCCCTCAATTAGAATTTTCAAAATCTGTCGTCAGATTTCTAATCATCAAAACCCTCTAACTACCAAGTGTCTCAATTTTTTAAAGAATATAATACTACGTTATATTTATGCAAAATCCTCTATGCTTGGTCGGCCATATTGAATTTTTAAAAAGGATGTATGGAGAATGGCGAATGCAAACCTTAGACCTTGTGGACCCGATATTTTCAGCTTTCGGGCATTAATTGACACTTATTCCTGTGGGAAAAAAGCGTAAAAAATCTATAAAAAAGCAAAAAATCTCACATGAATTTCTACTATTTCTACCAAATTTTGTTTAAACTTTTAACCTTTAAAAAATCCGGTAGAATACAATTAATTATACGCTTCAGAAGTGCGCATATATTGGCGAGCGCACCAATTACAAACTGCAATAATATTTTCGAACAATAAATATAGTTATTTAAGAAATAAATAGAACTTAATATTTATACTTGCATGATTGCAAAATAAAAGACACCAAGTAATTATTTTTAACTATTATTAATAATTATTCTGTATCATAGGAACAAAATTATTATGTTCATATAATTGTAATATAGAATGTTAAAAAAATTGACAAACGAAAAGAAATATAATTCATTCGTGAGAAAGTTCGACATGTTAATTGTAACAGTGTAATGAAACTGTTAAATTGAAAAGATTTCAGATTATTTTTATTTTTACTATTCAAACTTTGATTTTGTCCTTATCGCAATATTCTATTTTGAATAGTCTAGATTGAATTGTATAAAACCTCCAACATTAACAGAAATCAGATCAATTTGCTCACTATTTGTACCGTTACAACTTGCATTTTTGAATCAGAGCTTGAAATTCTATTTCTTTAATTAGACGTGAAGGAATGGTCAATATAGGAATTATTTGATAATTAGAGGTAGTATATCCCGATGTTTCCGAAGACGAATTTGTCTGATCATAATTGAACTTAATATTTTTTCACTTATTGCTTTCGTATCACGTAAGGCTTCGAAGTAACTTTCGACCACAATTATTTTGTTCGGCATAGCTCCAAATTTATTGAATCTGATATAAGTATACCTAAATAAGCACTTATCGCACGCAATTAAATAAATTCTTATAATTAAATAAAAATATTATAATTGCTGAAATTAAAATGAGGTTTGAAGCCGAAATGCTGCATAAACAATTAATTAATAATTTGTACGATTATAAATACCAAATTCTGTCGTCAAATCAGAATACACAAGTAATTATCATTCCGGTTTCTGTCTGTTTTCCTCTTTCTTTATCAGTTTGTGTTTTTGATTAATGATATGCTATTTGATTAATCGTCTCTTTAAACTACTTGGAGTGACAAATCACTTTATTTGAGTAAAATATCACCCCTAAATGATGGTTAAACCGCAGCGACTCTGACGTAAGTATTCAGTAACAGATCTATCATTCCCAACAAAAGGTAAACGGGTAAATATAAAACATTTTCACGGTTAGCATTTCACAAATTTTTGTAACACTTTAAATATTTTAGCTTACACATAACATGTAAATGTAAAGTATTAGTATTCGTTTTATTAACTGAATAAATATCGCTTGCTTCGTATTAAACTAAGGTATCTGGCAATTTACCTTAAAGTATGAAAGTTATCATAAGTACAAAAATTAAAAGAATCAACTAACCCGAACCAAAAAAGTGTGTTCTTGTGGTGTGAACTTTCGCTAACCAGAGCCGATAGGTTCAATCGAGGAGAAATTAGTACAGCCAACAAATATTTATTAACAAAAAATAAAAATGAAGAATTATTAAATAAATGCAATATAATCCTATTACTTCAAAATGATCCTCGCAGCAATAAAACGATAATTTCACGGATCCAGATGGTTGCTAAGGAAGGTTAAACCATTTATTCCATCCTTTTTCGTCTCTTGGCATGTGAATACAGGAATTTTCTTAGGACTATTTTTGGATGTGCTTGTACCAAATGGGACAAACCGTATTCGATATCCTGCCATTAGGATATTTTTAATGAATATACTCTCAAATGTAACGAAGGTGTAAATCTATATAATGTATTTCCGGTTAAAATTAACAGATATTCACGTTTTAATTTGGTATACTAGCCTTATTTTTAATTACTTACTGAAAATTTTAACATTTTCAAGTGTGTATTTCTGATGTATTTGCTGCAATTTCTAAAAACGTTTCAGAGCCTAATTGTGGTTTATCAATAAATTGTATCATATTATTTGAAATGACATATTCAGAAAATTAACAGTTATTTCGAATTAATTCACAATGATGATTTCAAATATTTTGAACTAAAATTTAATCCAATGACGAAATATTGTTTTCAAAACATCGTAACATTGCTAACTATTCACAAGATATTGTTATACGTGTAAATTATCGATTGCATGTGTTACTTTTAAATCGACGAGTTAAATTTACATTCGAAACAATTTATTAGTCGTCTTTCGAATCGTGACACATTTTATTTGATATCAAATCATTATAATTTCACATATAACAACTCATAGAGTATTTTCCTTGTTCGTATTGTCATTAAAACTGCATTTAAACTGAACCGCATATTCATTGATTTTTTGAAAACTGTTTTTGCAATTTACTTCTCAATAACAAGGTGCTAACCTCCGGCTTTATTTTATTTCTATTTGCTTATTGCTCACACTGAATTATGTATGCATTCGAAAAAGTGAATCAATTATTATTCATCAGCTCTAACGAGCGAGAACAAACATTAATTGAAATGTTAGACAACGTGAACGTGCCAAGTGTTTTTCACGATCTGTTTTTTATTCTTGAGTTATAATTGCGAACAATTTGTCAATGTACTGCAAACGCACTGATAATTCATTATATGTGACACTATCTCGAGTAAAATAATGTCTGTGTTTATGTTATAGGGTTTTTTTTCTGTTGCATAACATGGAGTGACACGAGTGAATATAAAATGATCGCGTAGTAAAATAGTCAGATGAAGTCAGAACAAAGGATTTAATTACTGTAATAAAGGTATATTGTACTGGTTTTAATCAGATTTAATTATTCAATTATGTGAATACGGAGTAGTGAAGTGGCCGACTGCTATGACTGATTATTAATCAATGATTAAACATTAGTTAATTTAAAAATAAGCTTAAAAGCATTTGAAAATTTTTATTACCTTTTAATATATAATCTTTAGTGCAGGGTTAGTACGTACCCATGTACATCGATATTTTTTAATTTAACATAATAATTATTAAAAGAATACTTCTTTTTGTTCATATGGCTTGTTTTCTTGTTTAAATATTTAAGTTACAAGTTTTCTCATATAAGTGTACGCATTTGTAAATTAACTATTGGTCAATGATCTGTAATCCATGCTGTTATTGAAGAAAAGGCTAATTTGATTTATATATTTTTGTCGCAAAGTGCTCTTTGTAGTAAATTTACTGTTTGTATATTTGAACATCACTAAAATTACTATCCAAATTAAACATTTAAATGAATATTACATTCATATAATACTTCAATACTGGGTGATAATTAAAAACACTGATATTCAGAAAATATGTCAGATAAATGTAAGCTATATGTACTCTTAAAATTAAATAAAATTTGAAAAAAGTAGTTGGTACAATATGAAATAGATATAAAATAAAAAATGAACCTGTAATAATACTAATAAAAGGTTTAACTACTAAATCTGGAGTGTTTCCTACATCGTAATTAGCTACACAGACAGCCACGCAATAATTATTGTGAATATTACTTTCATTTGAAGTACAGCCTCTTATGCTATAACGGGCTGATAGGTACCTATCAGTATAATATTAAGTTTGACTTAAAAATTTCCACTTTTTGTCATAGTTAACAGATTTTATCATGTCGATTAAAATATTATTGCCAAAGAAAATTTCTTCTCTACGTATTATGTGTAAGTAAAACTTTAAAATCATTATATATTTAAAAATTATAAATATCAAATTAAAAGATGAATTTATGGTATGTAAATGCGCGCTTAATATTCTTGTCTATATTTATGAATTTGTAATAATGTAGAATAGTATCGAGTATCTAGGTCCATGTAACCGAAATCATATTCAAATTTGATATGATGTAAGATATCTTCGACAAGAGGCACATATATGTCTCATCGGAGCATGACTTCAATAAATCGGAGCATGACACCAATAAATTGGAGCAGGACACTAATAAATTGGAGCAAATGACAGTATTTCCTTTGGGAATCATATAATTTTCGGTCGTTTGGTTGTCAGCATCACTTATTGTCGACTTTTATATATTGAATTAGCACTTATATTTCAAATTTTAATTTTGTACTGAAAAGTATACTTTAATTTTTTAAGCATAAAAACGAATGACAAAAAGACCTTAATTGTAATTTAGTTTGCCTAAAACAATTCTGAGCTTTTATGATAGGATGTTCTTCTTTGCTCTATTCGATTCGTAATTAATAATAAAGTACAGCATAAATGTATAGATATATATCCATTATCACATGCACATATGTTGTAAACTAGCTGTACACTAAATAAATAAATAAATAATCGTTTTTCACTCGTAATTATTTCATAAATTTCATAAATGAAAATATTAGCAAAAATGAAAATAGCTATACACTAAAATTAGGACGTTAATAGCTCCTTCTAAACACATTCATACTTAATAATCTCCTGCACTGTGGATATGCTTTTTGTGCATATACACGTCGTATATTATTCATAAATTACATTGAATTAAACCCAGGACAAATAGGTGCATTATTTTGTATAATCAAAATTCCGTTTCAACCACTTGTGGCTAAACCGAGTGATTGTTGGCGCCACGTAGGGAATTGTATAGTACATCACCTGGGTCAGTTATCACTAAAGTCAGCTCTGATTAATCAGATTACGTAGGTTGAAGAGAGTATATAATATAAATAATCGTAGCTTCGATTTTTGGAGGTTTGGTTTTGTGTATAATAATAATAATAATAATAATAAATGTCTTTATTGCACCAATAACATAGTACAAAGGGCGAGACACAGCTAAAGCTGCTTTACAGCCTGACCCAAAGTATATATGTATACATTTAAGAAATAAATGGTATATAAGACAAATAGATAAGGTGAGAATTTTTCAGAACTAAAGTAAAAAAATATATCAATATATACCAAAAAAAAGTATATATACCTATGTATGTATAACAAATAAATATACTATTGTGAATACAGTCGAGTTCCGGTATAATTGCGTCTCGCTATATTTACGTCACAGCATATTTGCCCAGTTCCGTCTCGTTACATTTGTCTGTCGCCGCTTTCTTTTTCCCCCAACTTGCGAGCTGGGGCCTCAGGAAGGTCCTGCTGTGGCGTCACGAACATAACGCGACTAAAGGGGAGTGGGAGAAGAGACGGTCCTCTTTTTGGTAAATATAGCAAGACGGGGGGACGGCGAGGAACAGAGTATAATTTTGAGGGTAAATATATATATATTTTTTTATATTATTTTACGTCGACTTTTGTGAACCCACATGGGACTAAATCGCGACGGGACCTACAGTTTATGAAGGTGGACTCCGAACCACCTGAGCTTTGGCGTTATTAGACACTTATAAACAAATACAGAGGTGTCCAGGGTTTTCTGATTACGAAGCCGATACTCTACCAACTGAGCCACCGCCGCTCCTTGATGGTAAATATACTGGGACTCTACTGTATATAAAGTTGAGGTTAGTAATCTTGTTTTTTGCTAGTAGCACATTTAAACATGAAAGAAGGTGTAGAATCTGGTAGAAATAAACGTTCCGTTAAGTATTAGCCATTTTTATAGCATTTACGGTAGTTTTTCATACAGATATGATAATTTTCCAGCCTTAATTTGTGTATGTAACTAAATAAAATGGCCTATAGAATTGTCCTTGATGACTTTCACAGACTCTGATTTGAAACAAGAGGCTGTCATAAATGAAGTTCTCGTGGAACCTTATTGAAGCTGTAAGGTATAATATGGTCAGTGTCGCTAGTACCTTGTGGAGGCCCCTTTTTTGTCCTACCTAACCTCGCTTTCCTCGTTTCAGATACGAACAACGAAGAGTAGTAAATTCCAAACATACAACTATCCAATATGTGCGTTACAAGTTACATAACATTTTTAAATTGTTTTATTTACATTTTTGGAGATGTAGTTTCTAATAAGGACGACGGAGATCGTTGAACGTAAAAACTTATTTTTTATTTCACACCTGACTCGTCAAGTTCGGTGTATTTTGTATGTATATTTATGAACTATCGAATAATATAGAACAGTTACAGTGGCACAATTATTTTCTACACATGAATCGTATAAAAAATATGATTTCCTAGAAAAAAGGTATGTACATTCTTAATTACATTGTGAAATAACAAAGTCTTCGAGACTTTGTTATTTTAATTTATATACATATAATTTGTAGCCGAGGCGTTAAACGTTTAAGATGCTTCAAGCGGGCTACACCCTAAGGTCGGGCCATCAATCCTATATAGGTATACCATACACCAGTTTTTCCTATTGAAATTCTCGGCAACAAATATCTACATATCTTCTATTGTCTCCACATTCTACAACGAAGATTCGTCAGCAAACGCATAAAGTCCGTCAAAGGTTATGATCGATCTAGGCCAAACAGAAGAAATTAAATATCAGGCAATCCATCAACGGCATCAGTGTAAACGAAACACAACTGAAATATACACATCAAGCCACCCGTAATAATAGCTTTCAGGAGCAATTGTCTCAATATCTGGATTATGCTCCCTCTTTCGACGGTATAGGGATCGACCGAAAATGGAAATAAAAAGTGGTCCGTGTGTTCGGCACTTTGATTATGGAATCGAAAGCTGATAATGTCACGAGATGAATTCACGAGATAATGAGCAACCGGTTGATTTTTTTAAAAAATAAATTTAGCTCGACCGTTCTCAATAATGTAAGGTTACAGAGGGGTGGCTGCCGCGTTTGCAATTGTGTCGGGGTCGACTTGCGAGAACGGAGTGTAATTAGAACGGGGATGGCGCTATAAGTTTGATATCGTTGCACGACGGCCACACGGTGCACACGCCGTGACGGTTATCGGCAATATCAACAGATGCGCATTCCCGTAATTGCATACCCTACTGCGTCGCCGTTTAATTGCATTCTCGATCTCGTATATACCTATATACATATTTAAAATAGAAACTTCTGACCAATATTATCATTCTTTGGAGTATTTTATCCGGCCGCTAAGGAAACAGCCTGCACAGAAGCAAGACAAATAGATTTGTAATCGAATCATTTCCTGCGGCCGCTTTTAAAATAGTATGTGCATTCTATTTCTCGGTGTTTTCTGATTATGTTGGCGAATCTGATTTTATGAGGAGTATTTCTCATATATATTTTTATGCGTAATCTGTAGCTTATTTTGACACATATCATCGCTTAAGAAGCAACAATGCGAATCTTATTTTTCACGACGTATCACAGAACCAAAAAACTACTTTCCGCATTAATTAAGCATTTATGTATAAAATTTCAAAATCACCATAGATGTTTATGAGATTTTGTAAATGACCATCTGAAAAAAGACATTTAATCCAACAAAACCCAATACCAAAACGTTTAAAAATCTAACAGTTTAATGTGAGAATATTCACGAGTGAGTTGAGGTTAGGAGTGATTTTTTGTTTTTGATTCACTATAACATTTACAAATGAATATTTTTATTTGAAGAAATTACACCTTATTTGGGATATGAAAAGGCAAGCAAGTTTCATCCAAATTTGGTGAAAAAATATTTTTTTTGCGCGAGAAAAAAATTAAAAACGAAAAAATGTTTTTATTTATTTATCTCGAAAATTTGTAGGTTATGTGGAAAATGATGTATACAAAAGTTAACGATCTTTTTAATATCTACAACTTGTCCATAAAATATGTTTCGATTGGAGGTTAACTTTCGTAGGAAATAAAAATAACTTAATAAATCTACGTTATTTGATACTTTATTGCGATTTTTTTAAAGGGCCCATTAAAATATTTTTATTTTAGTCATATTACATTCGTATGATCGCATATTATCTATTCTAGCTAGAAAATTCAATATGGGAAAACTGTAATAACCGGTAAAGTTACTATACACGGAGAGAACGGGATATTAAAAGGTTATATAAAGAAGATATTAAGAAATCAGATACTAAAGATTTAATATTCCTGATATAACTCTGTTAAATTTTATTATATTAAAAGATATAGTCTGCGAGTTTAATATCTGTAGATATTAAAATGTAGGTTGATGTGACCCGTAACGGTATATCACAATTGGACACTGAGAGAAAGGGTTACATATCCGTAAAAGAATTCTTTTAAAAATATGGTTTATTAATGATCACAATAAAAGATATTGTTAACATTATCAGTGTTCTCAAAACGGCCGCAAGGTAAGTCGACACTACAGACCTAACTGACAATGCATACTATATGGAGCTAATATCGAAAATAAAAGAAAAAAAATCGGTCTCCTAGAAAAATTCCTAAAACTGGCAAAAATAGCCTTTTTTGTACATTTGACATAGAATTATTCAAAGTCCTGATGTGAGGGACCATTTTGGACAACAGATTCGTGTTCAGCGCGGTAACCCCTACATTAAACATCCTCACCCAGTGTATGAACTGAAAAAAGGGAAATTTCGCAGGCCTGAGTAATAACACATACACCTAGAAGGAGGGACTACAGAAATTGTGCTACAACTATCCAGAAGTTAATATGTTACTAACCTGCACAAACACATCGTTCGGCGAGAACGTCATGTTGTTTATTGTTTATACTTCAATTGACGTGATTAGGTACATTTCAATTTTTTTTCAATTTCATTCGATAGTCATTGATTTTTCTAACAATTTTGTAAAACTTATACTTCCATCTATTAATAGCTTATTTTCCAAGTGGGTCTAAAATAGTTATAACATAGTAGTCCATGTTAAAGTACTAGATTTTAATAACTAATATTAATTTCTGTTTTTTTTTTCGACAACCGACTCTCAAATTTATCGGACAGTTTATTTGCGCCCTACATTGTTCTCTCGCGAAATATAGAGCGTTTTAGATTTTTTAAGAACCAGTAGAATCATCTTAAGAGTAACTTTAACAAGTTTTAACTCGAAAAAAGAAACAGTCATTTATAGAAAAAAAACAAGAATCGGAATCAAATTTTTGAAGGCATCCAGTGGCATAAAAACTAAGACGTTCAGATTACTAAATAAGAATGTTAAAAATAGTGTGTTATATCACATAGAAAAAATATTTTCTGGATGAGTCAAGAAAGTAATCAGCTTTTAAAAAATTCAGTTCTTGCAGTGCACCAAACGTTTATGAATGGTCAGGCCAGCAGTTGTTGGATAGCAAGATTTGCTGCTTGTACATTTTTCAAACTGAATTGTAATATTATAAATAGTTTCAAATTCAAAGTTATATGTATGTTGAAAACGACTAGTGGAAGGGTTCGAAATAAAACACCCGATTTGATTGATAGTAAACTAATATTCAAATTTATTTCGATCAATCGGTGACGATCCGATTGCGACGCGGACCCTAACCCAATGCTTCCAGAAACGTACTGAAAAAAACCCGATCGTACTTTTTCACATCTTAGTTCGACAAAATAATAAGTTTATCGAGGTCGTCACCATTTCGAAGGGCCTTTGCATAATTATCCTAACAGGACACCTTCGTTTTAAGAGGTACCCCCATTCGGGTGTGCAATGGCGTAGGGAAAACCACCTTTGTGGAAAAAAACCTACGCAGGGTATCGCAGTGGATAAAACATCGATTCTGTCCGTAACAATGTTTATTAACTTTGGATGAAAAAATAGTACAGCTTAGAATCTGTTATTAGTTGATCGAGTTCATATAAAAAATTATTATTTCACTTTTTGTTGCAGCGTAACGGTACATATCGTAATTCTGTCATTTAATCGATTTATTTCCTGACATGACAAAGACCATTTTAACAACTTTGTTTAAAAATAGACATATATTTTTCAGGGCAAAGTAAACGTTTGCAATAAACACAGACTATCGGTTGTAATCTTTAAAAAACATACTCCTATTCGGACCGGAATTTTTCTTACTTAAAAGTCTTGTTTTAAAACACCAGCACATAACAGAAATAACAATTTCTTAACATGTATATATCTGTTATTTGCAATTAATTATGTAAATAATATATATTTGTTATATGTAAATGTTGTTTTATGGTTTATTGGGTACACGAATTTTAATGCAATTAGAAAATATGATAAAAGTTGATGTAATATTTGAAAAAAATTAATGAAGAAAAGAATGCATGTATTCACCCGGACTTTCCTTATATATTGACATTTAATTGTCATATAAACTTTTTAAGATATAAACTTATTTAGTGTAAAACAGTTTTTAAAAGTAATGTGAGTGTATTTTTACTGCAAGAGTACAATTGACTCTAAAAATAGATTATAGAAAATTTTGTTATTGCCGCATTCTTCGGGTTCTAAATACATATCGATTATTTTAAAATTCATATGTAATAATGAACAACTATAATTAAACCATATTGTCAAGTATTAATTGAAGGAAATCTTATTTAAGTCATAAGATAATAAGTATTACAGATAGATTTGTATTAAATGCATATTCAAGTTAAAATCAGTAGCAAGATAGCCAAGCTACGATCGGGAAATAACTGCGAAGAATCACGCGAGAACCGCAGGAGACGATTATTTCTGTCGTGGAAGGATTTTATTTAGTTAAAGGTAACGAGTTTCGTGTTTCTTGAAAGTAAATAGTGGTTATAATTATCGACAGGTAGTTGCCGTTCTCGAATGAGACTATTGGAAAGGTCCAAATCGATCGCCGATTCAACGGCCCCCTATGGTCGATCGCAATTATAGGTTTATACATATTTAGTGTATTTCTTGATCATCTATCTGAAAAAGGAAATGTTACTCTTTTGAAATTATATTGAATGTAGTTATCGAGAGAATTATGGTTTCACAATTTGCATATAAACTAAAAAACGAAACTTATGTTTTAATAAATTCATACGAATACGTATGACTTAATTTTATGAAATTATTTTTTACGCAAAATTCCTCAATAACGTAAATACTTTCTAAAATTCTTTATAAAATATATATTCTCATTAATTTTTAAAATCATCTCAATAGGGTATTATTCAATTAGATTACATTTGGAATTAATTTGGTAATCTTTTCTGTGATTGTGGATAGGGAAATGTGACATTTGTTTTCCTATATTTATTCATAATAAGCTTTATTTTAGGTGTTAGTCAATACAATTTATTTATTTTACTTGGCAGTTTTATGTGTCAAGTGGTATATGAAGGATGGTTGTTTAAATGTGTTACATATATTCAAACCCCGTCCAAAAGAAATACTGTTCAATTTACACCCTTTTTTAGTGACCTTGAAATTGTAAAAAACGCCTATCCCACAAAGTTGAAAAATTTTCCAAAAATAGAGCAAATTTTAAAAAATGACCAATGCAGTATTGATAGATAGGTAATTTTTACCCAATCTAGGTGAAAACGTTTAAAAGTTTAAAACGTTAAAAAATCAAAATTTGATTGCTCGTAATTTTTTTTAATCGTCATAATTGTTTTTAATTTCTTTTAATTTGTTACAAAAATTTGCTCGAAGTTAACCTTAAATGATTTGCACATTCATTTTACAAAACAAATTTTCAATTTGTTGTCTATTTAAGAATTTTCAAGATTTTTTTTGTAATCACAAATCCATTAAAAAAATCAACGGAGACATAGTGTATGTAATAAAAATTAGACGTATCTAAGTTTGAAATTATAACATATATGTAATATTTATTAGAAATTTTCATTAGTTAATTATATCATGTATAATAATGACGTTTTTTTTACTTATGAACCTATAATTTTTTATTGCATTTTATTAAGGTTTTTAAAATCCACACCAGTTGAAAATCTGTGATCGTTAGGTCGGAAAGATTGACGATTTTCATAGGCGGTTCACTCACAGGGTTAAAGCAGGAACCTAATGCAATGACACGTATTGTAGAAATTTAGTTGCAACGCGCGGTTAGCAATTTAGTGCCATTGACGCTTAGTCGGTAATCGTTCAAGAGTTTTCCAAGCAATTTTTTCGTGCTCAGCGAGGGACGCTCAATCCTTTGACAATGACGGAGATCAGCTTTACTCTGAAAAGGACAGCGCGGCATAATATAACGTTATTATTCCAAGCGGGCGAATTCGTAAGGGCACGATTGCTTACGAGAAATCATGAAAGTAGGCAAATAATGCAACTTGTGAATCCACAACGGCTTCCGGTGCTGTTGGAAAAAGCGAGCGCGATTTTCCCTATAGTCCAAAATCCGCTCATCGACCTAGTAATTGCGATAAATATTTGCCCAGCCGTCCAACCCTTCTCCAATCCAACCACGCGTGCACTGATGAATGCTGAATGCCATAACGAAATCGAAACTCGGCTCTTTAAGCGGCTCGCATTAGTCCAATTTACTATCAATACCCGCGGATATTTGTCAAAATACGACAGCTATGATTTTGCGAGAAATTATCCTATGGAAAAATATACTCGCCGTGCGCATTCATCATTCAAAGACATAAATGTATGGGAGAATTTCGGACGAGAAGCTGGAAGTTTGAAATTGAAATCTTGCAATAATAGAACAAATTATTTGGAAATTAATAGAAATCTAATTTGGGCTTACTATGCTCAGATGTATAATTTCCATTTCGGAACCTTCGATTTTATGAGAGTCGCTTTCGATTTTCCATGCTTCACTTGCATGAAATTGAAATAATGTAGAATATTTCTATTGTACAGTAACATAATGCATAGATTTGTCTTTACAACTGTTTAAAAATGGAACAATCTATAAAGAATCCCTAACTAAATTTTGATGATATTTTTTCCCGCCGTCATTTTGGCCAATCAGAATGCGGTCTACTCTATCATTTCACAGCGATTCGGCGATTCTCCAGAATTCCGCTTTAAGTCTGAACTTAAAACGCAGATAAGTTTTGTAAATTATTTTTCTTTTTATACTATCATTTTGTTTTATCAAAGTCTATGTAAAATTTTAATTTTGTTAATAAATTTACCGTCATAGATTGTAGATATAATGTAAATAAAGTTGAAATTCATCATACACATAGAATATAAATCCAGGGAACTAAATTATGTAGAAATCACTTTTAGAATCATTTTACTTTATTATAATCACTGTAATTAACACCATTTTCATTGTACGTATTATAGAATCAAATTTACTCTATTCATTGTAAATATTTAACACACTCATACCTTGCATCGATTCCATCTTCATGTATATTACTTGTACGGACTAATACTCAAACTAACAAAAACAAATTAATTTTTGTAATTTAAAAATATTTTGGTGGAAAATATCCATAAATGTATTGTAAAATGTCACCGATTCATAAATTAAATCGAGATAAAAGTCAATCGTTCAAACATCAATTTTCTTTATGCACGACAATGAGTATTCTATTACAAGAAAAAAATTCCAATGCGACAATTAATTTTTTTTTTAAAATGATCAATCCTTATTAGTTGATACTTGTGCATACGAGGTGGAAATTATTGTGGCTTCATTTTGACTGGATACACAAATCCTTTCTCCATCTCTAGCCAGTCTCCAAACAAACTGACTTGACCAATTACCATTAACGACGGATAAAATGCTGCAAATTTATTTTCTTTCTCTGAACTAATCTAATGTTATAGTTCATTTTTCACGACCGTGAAAAAGTGATTCTGATCTTCCAGAAATTGGACGACTCGATTGATTAAACCAGGGAAAATTCGTTTCTTTCTCATTTCCAAAATATCCCATTCCAAAAGGCGTCGATTGTCACCAGCCACTACAACAGTCCTTCGGAGATCAACAGCTTTCACCCCCTCGACCACCTCATCGCCCTCGTTTGCAATGACTTTGTTTCCGCCCTAGTTAAGTAATATACTATTTCTCTAGTTTTAATGACATTCGGCCTATTGGGGGGTATCACAGTACTGACAGATTACAACACCAACAGAAGATAATACAAGACAATGCATCACCCACCCAGAACTGCACTGTGAACGTATACCTACAGGAAAAACTGTATATTAGCTATTAATATTTTTTATCAGCATAGAATTTTCTTGTCAATGTACTCAATTATTGTTTGCCTTGTGACAATCGCTATTGCAAATAATATATGTGTATAGTAATTTATAGCAGTATTTTCAAAAATTACGAAATATTTTTCAGAATTTTGAAAATCTTTCTAACAAAATAGGAACAATTTAATTAAGTTTAAATATAATGGTGTTTTTTTATTGTTAAGTGAACTTTTGCCAATGAAGTTATGTAATTCAAAGAAATTTATTACTGTACTTTAATAATTTTGCTTTAATAAAACTATTCTTAAATTATATTGTAAAGGTAGCATCGCACAATATACTGTGGTTCAATATTAAGTCATTGTCCTAAGTTCAAATTCGTCTCGATTGATTTTTTTTGTAAGAAGGATATAGATTTCTTTTTACTTCAGTAATTTTGTTAGGGCTCAAAATTAATGTTTGAAATTCAAATAATTATGCGTGACAATGACCAAACATTTTTTCCCCGATCATGCAATATCAATGTATTGCAACAATGTAACCCTTTGTAATTTTATTCAACAGTCAATAGATTATATTTATTAGAATATGTCATTTATTTCAAATGTACAAATTGTATTTATATCACGAAATTTAATTGATGACATTAATATTCAACTTATAAATTGGTTTTTTTTTATCATTTTGTTTTATATTTTTGTATTTTTTTATGGTAAAATTATAATGAGATGCAAATCTATATGGTTGATTTATTATTTCTAACTTAGTAACTAAAGGTAGTAACTAAACGTAAGCTAGATTTGATTATGCGACAAATTAAATTGTCTATAATACACTTGAAGTGATTTTCTGAATGTCAAGAAAATGACATACATATATTGGTGGTAATGCAACCCGCTTCAATTAAATCATTTTTAGTAATCGTATAAATTAATCAGTCGATTATTTAAGCGGGTTGTGTATTTAATTACACTGTTGATATTGTAAAATTTAATGAATGTTTCATTGATAGAATTTCATAGTTGATATGTTAATATGAATAGGAATAAAATAATTATTTCAAATATACAGATCTTACTTAGATGCTGTTTTATCATTTATATTCCAAATTCCGAGCACGTGTATACGTAACGTATTTGAACATTAATTTATTTTATGTAATACTTAATCTATACTGTGTATGGAATAAAGCATCTTAATTAGAACGTTATAAATTAGAATCATACTCACAGCGGAACTTTATTACATGTATTTCGTGTCAATGTTTTTGGAAAGCACAAATTGATAAAAAAATGATCTTGATGAAAATCCTTTCATAACTTGTAAATCTATGTGTCAAAGAGGTAGTTGGATATTATCCTAAATTGTTTCAACCATTTAAAAAAACAATGCTGTCTATTCTTCTAAATGACTTTCCTTCTCAAATTACAGATTGCAATCACTGATGACATATTATTAATTCATTTTGAAAAAAAAGTGGTTGGTATTTGCTGAAGAAGCCAGTCGCTTGACCCTAATGGTGCTTAATGGTTCCGCTCCTTCCGCTTGTTAGCTTCGGCCAAGACTGATCCTATAAATATTTTTCCCAATATTTTCAAAAACAGAGAATCGTAGATGAATGGTGAGATGTCGACCGTCTCGAGACTTGAACGACCGAAAGGGCAGTTGACGCGGCCTATAGGCGGCGAGCCTTTGACGTTACCAGCGAGATTTCAACGCCGAAAATCCGCTGCTAACTCTAGTAGCTGTCTAAATTAGCCGAATTCTCTCGAAGGATTCGGTTTACGAAATCCCGTTGGCATGCTAGTATCGCAGTAGTGTTTATTTTGGCTGTGAATATTTGCGGAAGTATAGAAATAACGGGTGCTTATAGTCAGCATATATCCACATATACAACATCGCAAAACTTTCAAACCTGTTTACTCAAGAATAACTGGATTTTGCTCTAAATGCTATTCGGAGGATTAAAAAAAAAGAGAAAAAGGCGCAAAAGGAGAATGAAAGATACAATGTGCAAAGACGCGAGTCAATACACAAATATTGATTTGAATAGACCTGTGTCAATATTTATTTGCTGGGGGCAGTAGTATTTAGCGAGAACAATAATACTGAATTTCAATAGTGAACCGATCTTGAAACGCATTAGTCACGAGTCTAAAATGTATGACAGGACCACTTCAATAATATTTTTTAGATGAAACTAAATCAATAGGTAATTGAAGATTAATATTGTTGATGGTAAATTCAGACTATGTAAACACGGCACTATAAATAACATATACGTTTTTGTTGATTAAAATTAAATACTCCTTGGTTAAGTTCATATTGTAACTCAAAAAACATTTCCGCAGTTATCAGTCGACTAATAGGAAATTGTACACCGAGATAGACATTTTCTTATGATGATTTTGTTTTAGGTTGCATGCATAACGTCACAACTATTCTTTTCCATCTTAGATTTGTCTTTATATGATCAAATATCAAAGTTGTTACAATATTAAGGTGAATCTACTATACATAAAAGCGGATATAGAAAATGTTAAAGCCACGTATTCACCGTATCCATATATTGAACGAAGCTGCTAGTTCAATTTCAATTTATTTTTAGCAATGCATTTTTCAAATTTAAACAATTAATGTAATTAAGATGAAAACTGGTGCATTCAATAGAAGTGTTGATTTAAACAAGCATAACCGAAATCGATAATAAAAGGGGAATTGTTTTATTTAAAAAATTTGTTATTTTTAAATTGAAATTATTTGCAGATGTGAGATGTGTAATGTGGTATTTTGGAAGCAAGTCATTGTTTTCCCAAAACATGAATTTCGAAGACTCTCATTGTTTTTTTAATGCTATTGCGTTTTTCTATGGTTCATTGTAGACATGAAAATGGCCCTATATAAAAATGGCTTTGTCCATCAGAAATTTGTAAATACAGCTAGTATATTTCTTAAACAATGATGACCAAACACTTTTTACTTTTTAAACAGTTAGACAATTGTCCTTTATAAAACTGCATTATAAATCCTCTGTATAAAGTACCATTTTATACAATATATATTAATTTGGAGTGCAGTCTCACGAGGATGAACGCGATAATCTTTCATTATTCATAAAAAAAGAAATAAAGACGTTGCGAGTGATTTTGAAGAACCAAAGAGAGGTAAAATGAAGACATCGTTTTTTTTATTCGAAATGACACCTTCTTAAGCGATATTCAATCTAGAATAGCTTATCATCATTGTTTGAAAACTGGTAACGTCGCGCGTTCATACTTTTTAGCCGTGGGAAGCAGAAGAAGAGTTGAGTTTCATGTCACATCGGGCAACGAGCATGGAACCCTGTAGTTTCGACGACATTTTTGTCCGAAAACGTTTAGATACATTTTGATCCGCACCGCAGCAGGTATATGCGCTGGCTGCGCTTTGCCCTGGTCCAGACTCCATTTTCGTTCTCTTTCTTTTTTTGTAGTCGATCTGACTCGTTTCGTCTCTATTCTCTGTCGCCAGTAAGATGCTCGCATGGATTACCGGTTACGGCGCGAGGCAGAAAAGATCGGGTATCGAAGATAACCTCACCAAAGTTCGATACAGTCGGGAGTCCTAATGGACGTCAAGGCGTTCGATAAGTGAGCCGAGTAATGAATACCCCTGTCGAAGTTTTAGGTAAACAGTTCATTTGTCATTTTCCGGGAGAAGGGCTAAAGCAGAAAAGCGGATAACACAATTCGCCGGGTGTCTCCAGCCAAAGGATATACTCGCTTACGCCTTTATCGATTGGTGAATCGACAGAAAGTTAAAACAATCGTTACGGTCGTTTTAATCTGATTTTTCGATGTCGTGGACATTCTTGTCAATTTGATGGACGAGTTGATGCTTGACGAAGGACAGATTTATGGAGTGAGTATAAATACTTTCCATATTAATTATTGGGGTTTTTAAGTCAAACTGTCCTTTGTTTCATTCTTTACATTGTTATAATTTATCGTTTTTTCTTTCTTACTCAAATTCCAACTTAATTCAGTTTGAAAAATATCTGGCCTATTATGGGTGTACGAGGAAAACAAAATTTGATATACTTTACTCAACTCTTGCTTAAAATTGCAACAAAGTAACAATAATCTGTCCTCCAGTTCCCCAACATCTTTTTCAGATCAGCTGAGTACTGACGACAAGTTATGATATGTATGTAAGCATGATATCTGCACTTATCACGCTTTCATACATACCACACGCACAGTATGTTGCTAGTAATCAGGTGGTTCCGAATAGAGCTTTAGCACTAACGTAAAGACAGTAGTGTCAAAACTGATTTTATTTCAGCAAAGCTCCTAGTATTCGTTACGGATCACATGTCGAATTGATGTTGGATAGCTTATGCTTATAAATATATATAACAAGATGGAGTGTGCGTAACTGTCAGAGAAATAAGGGTCTATTAAAATATCTTTAAAAGCTCACCCAGAGTTTTTACACAATTTTTTAGAAAAATGTTTTCCTATGAACCCAATAAACAAAATCGTAGAAGAACGGCAGGTAACTAAACTACAGTTCCATTCTCTCGATATGTTGTCGAATACCTGCCGGTACATTCGGTTTCCTCTATTTCAAGCGAGCCAACTGACCCCAGTCAAAATGTTCCAACAAACCCTAATAGCGCATTTAACAGATTTCCTTATTTCTTGATCATAAATGTAAATTATAATCAAAATCTAATTATTATTCTTAAAACATAAATGTTCAGAGCTGATAAGAACATATTTAAACTTTTCTTAAGTGCAAAACTTAAAAAGTTAAAATACAAAAACAAAGAAGGTAACAATTTATTTTCAAGTGTCAAAATCTTTGTTCTTACATATTTTTTTACTAGTTATACATGCAACTTGGTACAAACTTAGTGTTCCCCACAAACATCAAAATATCTGAAGGATAACAGTTTTCAAATTATGGTTTTTGAGTAAATTGAAATGTACTCCAACATAACGTCACCATGATACATGACGTCTCAACGTAAAACGCCCTACTACTCGCGTATGCAATTAATTAGCAATGTTTGAACTTTTATAGTATAAATCATAAATTAGTTTTTATTTGTTTATTTCCTTTGTAACACGCGCTCAAAAGCAAATGGCTGCTATCCACTTAGAAGCGATACAGTTGTACAGCGAACATTGTTCGCAATCCAAACTTGTGAACTTCATTTCCATCGACAGATTAGCACTGACTAAAATGCGAAACAGCTCCGATCCCACGTGCTCGAAATTAATGGACTACTATTTATTCAAAGCGAGTTTGCATAAAACTAAATCAAAATACCATGTTACGAACATCTAAACTTCTTGTTCGCTTAAGGAATAGCACTTGCCATTAATCGAAGCGCGACTTTGAATCCACGTGCTCGAAACCAATGAGCTACTGCCCGTTTAGAAGTGAAACAATACATACAGATAAAATATCCATAAAGCTTCATTCAAAAATTTTCATTTTAGGACCTTTACCTAATTGGTCTTCATCCACAAATTTGGTACCCGATTCGGGTGTGCAATGGCGTAGGGAAAATCATCTGCGGAAAAAACCTACGCACCGTACCGTTACTTATGTTTACATCAACTCTGCCCGTAACATGATCATTTTCGCAACTCAAACCCCCAATACATGTCAGCCGGAGCATTATTATATAACATTTTTATAAACACGAATATTTGTAGCTGTTTTAATTTTTTGTACATGCAGTCCCATTTTCCGATAATGTAATGTTTTAAAAACCTTAAGCTAGAACATACTGGACACGTCAACTTGGTTTTTTCATTTTCATTCGTCTTCTATGACTTTATCGCTTATTTTACGAAGAAAATGCATATTATTTTTTTTTTAGAAAATGTGATGCTCGACCTTTTGTGTTTAGAAACATTTTTTAATCTGATTTGTATTTTTCGAAATAAATAAAAAAACGTGATTCCTTCATATTTATTCGTCATTTATGGCATAACTATTGATTTTACGAAGAAAGTATATAACATTTTGTGTAGAAAATTTGAAAAATCTGTAATTTTGATTCCTAATAATGGTTACAATAAAATGAGTCAAATTGCGATATGAAGATTAATTTCAAATTATTGCATACCTAATTTCAGTGAAATAGGTTTCAGGACCACGGAAATAAATAATATTTGTGCAGGTGTTTTATCAACAATCTACATCAAATATATCAGATTTGGATGACAATTGGTAGGAGATTAGTTGAAATTACTTTCCAAACCACATGGAAGCCAAATGGACGAAGCAATTTTCCAATGCGAAGTTATTGGATTAACCTACGCTTTTCTAGACGTGTACTTATCAAAATGAGTATATCTGTGCCATTGAATAGTAAACATTTATTTAGGGGCCATCCATATACGACGTAGACCTTTTTTTTGGTATTTTTGACCCCCCGCCGTAGACTGTTTTATGATTTTTATACATACATTTTATACAGACCGCAGTTCTTGGCCACCCCCCCCCCCCTTCTAAACTGGTAACGTAGTTTATGGATGGCCTCTTAACTAGTTATAAGATGTACTTTGGTATGCCTACTTCAAATGACTAAACTTTATTTATAATGATTAAAAACATGCTTTGAATGAAGAATAATTTTCTTGAGTCCTTCTGGGGGTAAATAGATTAGTCAGAACTCTTTTCATCGTTTTTATCTATTATTACTGTAGTATAAGACGCGAGCGGTAGTGTACTTTAAAGTATACAGTATAAAGTATGGGTCATCGAAAAGTATTGGACCCCCCCTAATATCTTCAGTTAGAATGCACTTAGGAGAAAATATCCAATAGCAAAGTGGTATGGTTTCAAGCGGGGAGTAAGATGATGACCTTGACTTTGACCTTGACCATATCCTTCAAGGTCATTTCAAGGTCAATCTTATTTTTTTAAATAGAACCCCCTACATTTTATTGCATATTCTTATAGCTTATCTCGAGAGCTTTCCAAAACACTATAATAAAATATTTTTTTATTAAGTACTTTTTGAGTTATAAAGGTTTGAAGTTAACAATTTTTTGACACAAAATGTAGAATATCTTGTAAAATATTATTTAGTTTTCAGTAATCATAACCTTAATACTTTTGTGCGCGACCACTCTTGCCTTAACTGGTCGGACTCGCACACCACTCTTGCCTTAACTGGTCGGACTCGCACACCACTTAACAAATTGTTAACTTCAAACCTTTATAACTCAAAAAGTACTTAATAAAAAAATATTTTATTACAGTGTTTTGGAAAGCTCTCGAGATAAGCTATAACAATATGCAATAAAATGTAGGGGGTTCTATTTAAACAAATAAGATTGACCTTGAAATGACCTTGAAGGACATGGTCAAGGTCAAAGTCAAGGTCATCATCTTACTGCCCGCTTGAAACCATACAACTTTGCTATTGGACATTTTCTCCTAAGTGCATTCTAACTGAAGATATTAGGGGGGTCTGATACTTTTCGATGACCCTGTATATCCTTTTTTCACATTCATAAATACAATCTACACAGCGATTGGAATGTATGTGCCAACCACATTAAATTTTATTCCAATAGTATCCGTCATAATTGCATGAGTCATCAATAATTGCGAAATACTGAATTCTGATCCTTACTCGGACTTTTTAACGGTATGAGTCATAAGTTTACTAGAAAAATTCTTATTTATAATCAAAATTATTCTTTAAAATAATAATATTTCTGGAATATTAATATACACAGAATTTGATCTACAAATCCTAAAAAGGATAATATAAATACTTAATCAGATATGTAACCCGCCAATTTCCGCATAATAAACTTCAAAGATTCTCAGGAGACTCTTATAACGTTTCCATTTAAAGTAGCTGAAAACGTATACGTGATTCTCCTAACAACCCTAAATCAAAGATTCGTGTGGGTACAGCCTCGCATTGTAATTTTAAACTTTCGGACCACATAGTAGTATACGAAAACGCATCTGCGTTTCCCAGCTCAAAATAGGTTGGTCATCTTATCGGATGAGCAGTAACTCGATTAGATGAAATCGTAATTTTTGGTAAGTAAATTCACCGGACGAGCGGTCTTTTTTAAACGAATGTTCTTGGAGGATTAGTAATGCGTGGTGCAGTAAAGGACACTGAGCGTCCTTGGTGTGGGAAAGATCGAGGCTGTGGGAGTCCGCCACGATGGTGGCCAGTTCTCCACTTGGTGAAGCAAGCAATGGAGCATTAGGGCTTCAAAGGTGCCGCTGGACGACATCGCATCATCGAAACTGACCCGAGCGCGGATCGACATCTTCACTTGTCCCGCTGCTTATTAGTGAATCCCGTCACAACCTGCTAATGACCGCCTTACGCCCATCCCCATCTCTTGTGAGGCTTCTCGCCGAAACATCCCGCATTCTAATCGAAGGAATTTCCACATTCCTTTTTAAGCTGATAAGCATACAAAATAAATTCTCATTAATTTCGACAATATGTCGTAGGGAAGTTTCAAACTACGTCACTTGATAGAAACGAGACTCCCAAAGAATACCAATTATATTTTGATGCAAAATACAAAAATATTTTTCACTATTTCCACTTAAACCTGTTATGTAAGATAAATAAGAATTCTGTAAAAATTTACAAAAAGGTTTTTACAAACTTTTGAACCAGGATACACTTAGAGAAAAGCTTTGTTTAAGTTAAAAAATAACATTTTCACATTGAAAAAAATGATTTCTTTTAACGAAATATATTTACATGAATCAAGTAATCGTGTTTTTGATTGAAATAAATTTTTAAGAAGAAATAAAGAAAATAATGTCTTGAATCTAGATAGTACAATATAGAGTCCTTGTATAATTGCATCTCGCTATATTTGCTTCCTAGCATAATTGCCCGCTTCCGTCCCGTTATATTTCTCTGTCATCGCTCTCTTTTCTCCCCACTTTGCGGGCAGCGGCCTCAGGAAGTGCCTGCAGTGCACGAGCATGGCGCGATTGACAAGAGTGGGAGAAGCGACACTCCCCTTCTTTTGACAAATATAAGGAGACTGGAGGGGAAGGCGAGGAACCGAGCGGACAAATATACTGGGACTCTACTGTATTTTTTTGAAACAAAGAAATAAATTACTTAAAGGTATGTAAGTAAATAGTTTACTTAAATAGTCTCAACAAAATCACGATTTGCTTTAAACAATTAAATATTTACTTAAAACAAATAAATATTCTTTTAAATATGAGTTAATATTTACTGCGTTCCAGTGGATATTCCCTTAATCCAAGAAATGTGTTTCTTTCTATGCATAAAATTTTTTTTCTTCGAATATATATATTGATTTGAAACCAATAAACATTTACTTGGTAATGCAAATATATTCTGTTCGGCAACTTGAATATCAAATATTTATTTAATTTCACGAAATATATTCTTGTTTCGAGAAATTTAGTTGTTGTTCATGCGAGTAGCTCATTTCAATTTTTGGGGTTCATTTGATTTCGATGTCTCCATGCTCGTTTTTCGTTATTGTCAATAGGTGGCGAATAAATTATTCTGTATATTTGCAATCCTATAGTATTATTCTTATTTGTTATAAAAGCATTTCAATTTTGCCGGTATGCGCGTATTGCAAGCGAAATAGTCTATTAGTGAATACTTGCTAAAGTTTCAATAAAAAATCCCGAATTTGAATTTAACAAATTATTTGGTGAAATATATCTGTTTGTTTGTAACCAATTTTATTTTAAATAAAAAATGTTTTTTTCATTCAAATAAGAATGATTTTTTTTAGAAAGTTTTATACCACTCAAAATTTTATAATTTGAATTTTAAAAATTGATTATTCTTAAATAGGGGAAAATGAAGTGGATATGAAAATGAAGTAACGCCTGTAGAAAAGTAAAATTAAGTTTCTCAGAGGGAAAAAAATCCGCGAAACTGGAATTTGGTATACAAGCTCCTTTTAATGTTACTTTGATTATTTTTCGCGACTGGATTTCAGCCAATCAGAGCGCGATATTCAAAGGGTTCTATGGTGATTTGTTTAAAATTATACTGGAAATTCCACGGCAGCTCCTGGAAATTGCATTCGAAAATTGCATACTCGTTACTCATTTGTTAAAACTTTTAAATTCATATATTCGTCTCTCCTCTCTGCTCAGCTGTAACCTCAAATACCGGTAACAAAAAATAATCCGCCGAATACCCCTCGACCTTCAAAATTAATCGCAATATTTCCCTCTAACTTTCCTGCCAACAAATAAATATGTTAAGTTTTGCAGAACAGAACAGTGCGTAGCACTCGGGATCTTTAACCTGCAAAACGTGACGTATTCACTTATTTGTAATAAAGCTATCGGGAAATATTCCGATAATTTTGAAGGTCTTGGGATATTACAACTGAATATATTAAAACTTCCCACTAGTACAGTGCTGGAATTTCGATTTATGATGACAGAAAGAGCATAAATTTATCGTGAGAAACTAAAAAAGTATTAGTTTTAGATAAAAATAAGTACAGAGCACCAATGTAGATAATAAACCACCTTCAGTTTCATTTTTTAAGCTACTTCGAATCAATATTCAACGGCATAGAATTTATTTAAAAATCGCGAAATTCTAATCTTTCATGAAATAGACACTTTGCCCGCAAGTTTTTACAATAGTTTTTTTTTAAACAATGACGAGAATTTCAGATAATTCAATTCACTTTTTTCGGCCTCATATCAATAAGTCAGTCTAAGTCAGTAAGTTTCCAAAACACGTGACACATAAAGTAAAATTTTAAATGCTAGATGTTATGAAAATAGCACGAAAATAAATGAAACCAACAGCTTAAATGAAAATTGTAGTTAAAATTCAATAGCCTTGTTATTAAATTAACGTTTCTTAATATTTCTAATATTTTTCCTTTAAATTTATAACCTTATACGTGATATCAAAGCTTTTTAATATAAATATAATATTCTACGTTTTTAACTTTATACTATTTAAATGATACAACGTTATGCTTCATTTTATATTCCACGTTCATAATAACTTTTTGATAAATACATATTAACTTTTAACAAAACTTAGTAACTTCTTTAGGAGAGTGCAAAAATATGAAGAAGTGCTGATACTACATTGCATTTTTTGCTTTATTTAAGACTACAGTTTTATTTTCAAAATTAATGCTTCACAGACACCACTAATTTCACGATTCCAGTGTTTATTAACTTTACAACTATTATTACAATAGCACCTAATATTCACATGTTTAAAGTAAAACTTTTCCACCGTCCGGCAAGATTTGGCAAATTCTAAGAAATGCTTTTAAGAAGAACGCTTTCGTTTTGAAGTTCTACGAGTGCGTAAGATTCTCCAAAATTATTGTAGCGTATAAATCTTGGAAAACTTTATATCTTTTCAAGTTTCCCCTTTGATCTCTATGCGGCTTCGTAGGACTATCCGAACTTCAAACTTTTCTTATTAAATTAAAATCTTCTATTAATTTAAATATTATGGGCCATGCTTTTTTAATATGACAGATTTAAAAATGTGTAACATTAAAAAAGTAATACTAATTAAATTCAAAAATTACGTCTTGTAACAAAACATGAGAACTAATGGGTTTAAAAAAATAGGGTTGTATAGTACAGAAAACACTAATACTTCAAGCAGTAATGCGTTTCTGAATCAGAAATAAAACTAGCACATAACGCAATAAGAACGAGTAAGTTTAAGTAGAAATCAAATTTTACGCACACAGGTTCGGGAAACAAATTTTTTACGAAATTCGAAATAAGTCGAGGGTATTAACTTAAGACCAAAGGCTATATCATTCTATTACTTAATTTTTAATATATTTGCGTAATATATAGTATGCATTTTATCAGAGTTTCATATTGACTTTTTGTAAATTTGTGAACTAAATAGCCCTATAATGAGAAAAAATAATATCATTAATTGTTAACACACTAAAATTGACAGTAATCTTGCATCCTTAATAGTTCATTAATTAGCTGTATAATATAAAGATTATACGTGAACTTATTTTCCTATTCGTTTTTTTTTCAGAGCATAACGGGGCTATTGCATTGTTTGAGCATTTCTGAGTTATGTTATCAATAATTTAAAACAGTATGGTGACATATATAATATGCATTTTTAACCTAAAAGAAACAAAATAAAACTACATCTGAACTTTAAAACTGACTAGGTGTTATTAGCATTTGAAAATATACGAATAAAAATGGGGAGAACCGAGAAAATAAGGATAGAGTCATGTATGATTTTTATAATAAAAACAATGAATATTAAACGAAATATTTAGTAAAATTACCAATAATTACTTAATTTATTTTTCAATAAATATATGCTATCTTTCACTGCGTACATTTGAATCAGCGAATTGAAATGTTCGCATTTATCAGAATGTCATTGTTCATAAATAATTAACATCTGGGAAGATTAGTTTCAACGAATTTCATTTCAAATTTCATAGAGATTTCCTCTAATCTTCCGTATTCCATACAAAATTCGTCCCTATAAAATCTGACTTGTTCTATTCCCAATGCTATCAATGACGAGGCCACTTGAAAGTAAATGAAGATTCATTTGATGAAGTGAAATTTACGCATTTCCCTGAAAGTACATACAAGCGTGTTTCACGGGTCCCATTGTTATGCACTCGTTATTCACTGAAATTTTTCATGACAATCGATATATCAAAATATGATACGTACGATTATGATCTGTCCTCGTTAAGTTTACTTCTTGTTAGATTCATAATCGAAAGTCGTTCATCAAAATCAAAAATGTTTGAACACGAAAGCATGGGTAATGACTCGTGAATAAAAATTGGGTAATTCTTCACGTTTTGTGAAGAGTACGGGGTATTATAATGCGCGAAGGATGACGATTTGATACGTCCCGGGCCGAGTATAATCCGTCAGCTCGATGCTGATGCTTTCATTTTGAAAAAAATAAAATCCACTGAGCAACGAGTATAAGCAACACGTCCAAGTCTCCGCCTTCCTCAGTGTACCTCTACGGGTTCCTCCACCTCGACCTTCTCCTCTTTTTAATCTTTGATGCGGTTGCGCACTCGATAGCGGCTGGATGCTCGCGTGGAAAAACGCCTGCTGGGTGTTGCAGAGTACTGGGGCCCATCGGTCTCTGAACCCTTTACCAACTGCGTTATTCCCCACTCGCTTTTCTAAACCTCCTTTACATCTTTTTCTTAGGTACTCGTGACTCGATCACACGTATCAATTCATCCAATGTTACCGGTAGGAAGGTAAATCCATGGGAAACACATAGATATAACCTAAATTAGCATACTAGTATGATAAACATTTTCAAAACATTGATCCTCGCCTCAGATCAGACAAAGTAGTTGTAACGGATCCCTTTATCATCATCTATGTGCGTTTCAATTTATGTATGGGTTTGAATGTATTAAAACATAATTCTTAAAGTAAGACGATGTGGGCTCCATGTCGAAACCACCATATGCGATTTTAGAACTTTTAAAAATGCGAGCCCGGTTGCATGTCTGTGTTCTGCATCGGAGCTGGCACCAACACCTGTGATATTTCGAGTAACCTTTTTAAAAGTGGGGATGAACTAATCAGTATGGTGACACTGATATCTTTCGGTCACCCCTCCAAAATATTCGAAAATTATAGCTCTTGAATGGAAGGAAGGAGAGTAGCAGAGCCAAGCAGTAGGAGGAGTAGGGGGCTTCCAGGCGATCCTACCGCCACGGAGCGGATTAAATTTTTGGCCTCAATGTGGCTATACGAAATATCGTTCAGTCCCAACGCTATGATTTACGTCGATTTGAATGTGAATGTATTCGCCGGAGCTTGCTGAATATTTAGGCGTTCGTTTTTACATGGAACTTTTTACATATTTTATTGGGTGATTTTTGATACCCGTTACACTATTGCTTTGATTATTGTGAAACGTGAATGTTGGCAACACTTATTTTTCATGATAATAAAAATATAAATACACACATTCGCATAGTATTGCTTAACATAATCAAAATAATTAACGATAAATAAATACAGGATTAAATCAATTAAGACGAAGATGTAAATTGTTCATGTGCATAAAGTATGTTCATAGTATTTTATAATTTTCTTGAATGGTAAACCAACCATCTTTTTTATGTTTCTTTTATAAAACGGCTTCTATTTCCTACTGTATAATATAGTTCTTTAAGTTGAAGTAATTTATTTTATCAGTTTTTATTAGTTTTACGAATTTCCGAATAAATCAACTGGAAAAATTATTATATCCAGTAAGTAAATATATGCAGGCACTGAACTTTTAGTATAATCATATTAGATGAAGAAATGTTTCATTACTAATTTTCCCACGATATATAATTCCCACAATATACATTGTATACACGATATATGCGATATATAGCATTGAAAAAAGTAATGAAGCAACCAAATTTTTGTTATTCGCCGTACTTTTTTCTGTTACTATAACTAAAAATGACGAAATTTTGATTCAGTAAATTATGAAACGGTAACCGTAAAAAGTTTTCGGTGCATGTCTCAGAAAATTCCTACAGAAAGTTATAGCAGTGCATGGTACAGAATTAACGACCGAAGACCGTACGGCTCCCACAACCGCCAAAATTCCGAAATGCATATACCATGCGTTCATATATATACGACTATAAAATGTACACCATAAACTGATTTTAGCAATCACTGTTTTTAAAAAAGAATACATTTAGTGAAAAGTCAAACAGAAATATTACATCTCAATATGCAAATGATGCATTTAGTAAACAAAAATAGTTCAATTTACCTTTATTTAGTTTCTTCTGTAATCATATAAAAAATATAGATACTTTTTGCTTTACAAAAGTACTAAAAATGAAAAAAAGATTGTGAAATGTACTATTATTGATAGTTAATGATCCAACTAATTCGATATAGTTCACTAAACTACAGTTAATTAAATTCCTTTACTGACTTGTTCATGTTCTTGAATGTCTTTGCATTAACTACTTTTTAGGTAGTTAAATCAACTATGCACTTTTTGCAACTATTGTCATATTAAATAATGCATTATTTCCAAGAAATAGAATTCTAAAAACGGTAAATTACCGTTAACAGATTTCCTGACCATCTATAATTTACACTTTTAATTTAGTTTTTTCGATATACGTTATGATTGTTTTTTCATAAGAGTATGCCACATTCTCATCTTAAATATTCAGATACTAATTCAAAATGTCAATACCAATTAGTAAGATTAAATTCTAAATTGCAAAAAATGTTAGATATAAAAAAATAATAAGATAAAGACGGTTTTTTCATTTCTGGACCAGGAATATATAAGCCTGCTATTTTTCGTCTTCAAAATTCTGTCGCAATCACTTTAAAGTGTCTACTTTGCATGTCATTGAGCTTGAGTGAAGTCACCCAAACTCCATCTCGTCCGCATACAGCGGCAATAAACACTGAAGAGCCTTTGGATGGTGGCTGTCAGATAAATGATAATTCCATTAGCGTGGACGTTATTGGTCCAGCGATCCATCGGGTGAATCGATGACGTGCATTGCTATCGAGCCGGCAAACAATAAAAGGGAGGAATAAACGCTGAGAAAGATTTATGCGTACAATGGAGATCAATCCGGGCACGACACAGGTTATAAGAGAATCCGAGTCGGTCATGAAATTCCTTCTCGTCGTCACAATGACACTCGCTGTCAAAGTCAGAAAAGAAATTACAAGACACTCACGTGAAAGTTTCGCAGTCGATAAAGCGGAGAAATTAACGCAGTCGAGTAAAATACTCGATATTATCTCGCTGATGGGTACGTTGCTTTGTTGTCTTGAAGAAACACATTATCGAATGACTGACGTATAAGTATGGAATAGAATATTTTGTTTCTTCACTTTACTATATTTTTATGATATTATCATAACTTTTATGAAGTTCAATGTTATGAACTGGAAATTGGCTATTCAAGTCAAATCCAAGTATTCTATCGCATATTACCCCTTAGAGATGGAATTTCTCAATATTTGAGAAATATGGGTTAAAAAGAGATAAATGCCTGAATCATATTACTATGTAAGTATATAAGTTGTTTTAGCCAGATATATCGGCTTTTATAAAAAAATGTTTGCGTGATTGATGAAATCCAAATTAAATAAAAATGTATTAGAGGTAAAAAATAGTAATTTCAATTATGAATTTTTCGGCAATTAGTACTAGATTAGTCCTAATTGGTAATGGTGCTTGATAATGCACGATTAAAACAGTTTTTTTAACAGAATAGAAATGTGTGCAACCATGCCCTATAGCGTTTCCAATGAGGCGGCCGCACTCGTTACGATGTCGAAATGATCTTAAGGTACGTGAACAATTTCATTAGGTATCAAAGTTTCCCTAATTTTACTAGAAAATGACTAATTATATCAAAACATTGTTTTGTTTAATTCATTTAAAACAAAATTTTGTTTTATTTATTTAGAGTTAATTTTTGCAATATATACAAGTCGATTAATATCTATTGGACAATATTACGCCCACATTGTTGAATATAATGTAATGTGCGTATACGTGTTTTAAACATGTTCTCCTCATTATTGACTAGGTACGCGTACATAATTCACATTGCTCGACTGACGTTTCTGTACTTATACCATTAACCTTATTTTCCATAATGTCAATTTACGTTCGTCATTCTTACAATCGCCTCTTTATAAACCGATGTATCAATTCGGCCGTATTATACTTGACGCGTAGAGATAAATTGATATTACATCCCATTGTGAATCAGTGACCGTTTATGGTTGCTTAAAAGCATTTTGAGACTTAGCCCTTTCACTTGTCATCGATCTTATCGGTCTATCAAATCATAACCGTGATATTTGTATCTTAAGTAAAAGAACCGAACAATCATAATCTTTTAGAATACTTGAAGTCAACATTGGTTTGATTAATCCCCTGAGTTTTGCCGTCAAAAAATAAGCCCATAATTAATGATATTCTATGAATAAGTTTGTAAATTGCGAATGTAATTGCAAGAAAGTTCTAAAAGAAACGAAAAATAGCATACGCAGAAATGTTTATTAAAAATTCAAGATTAAAAAAAATTCTCCAAGTCTGGGAAATAATTTTTCAAATACCATTTACGTTTCTCTTTTCAAACATTGCAAACTGTCGAGTGAATGACGAATGAAAACTGTTCTCTCCGAAGATTACGATCTGATGGATTATGATATTTTCATGACTTGAAATATTTTCGAGGCATTCTTAAGTCTTACAGATCATTCGTTTACGCTTCGAATGTTTTACTCAAGACGTCGAGTGCCAGGCACACTTCACATAGAGTTAGACAAACAACGTTGTTACTTATTAATTAAATTAGCAATCATCATAACAAATTTATTAATTTTGCACACACAAATAATTATGTTAAATTAAAATAAACTTGTTCATTTGTTTAAAACCTACTAATAAATTAATAATCTAAACAAACTACGCATGCTGTGAAACCACCTATCAGATACAAGATCTAGAATATTGAAAAGTTGAATATCATTTGAATTGTTTTCTTATTTCTTTTCCAAATCTTGACATTCCTTCAACCGAATTTAACGGCACGCGTTATTTTTTGACGTTGTGACATTTGGAACGTAGTTGCATGTTTTAAAATGACTTGTTGAAAATGGAACGAATGAGATAGTTGCATATACAAAGTACATAACTTGCATCACGCATGAGATTCGACTCGCGTGCTTGTAACCCTCGCAAGACGATACGACGACATCCGTTATGATCTTAATTTTCTGCTAGTGAAACGCACGTGTCACGCAGTCTCTATAAAATGTAATGTTTCCAGCCTGCACTTTGTGGTTATATCATTGAATTGTGGACTTAAGAACCTATTGAGTTTATAACATAATGGGAGAAATATAATGTGACACTTTAAACATTTCTACTCGAGTTACATAGTTTTATTGGATGCCATTATCTTTTAATAATAAATAAGGATCTGATAAACGTAGTATTTCTAGATATATTGAAATCATAATGAAAAACAACAAAGTTCTGATACAAATGTAATATTAATATATAAATTATTTGTAACTTTAATTGTAACAATTAATTATTTATAAGAAGTCGTATATAAATTTTTATTTGACTACATATCTGGTTTAGTATAAATAAGTTATTTCTGTTTGGTCCCTTCTTTTGAAAAGGTGGGGTAGGATCCTTCATTGTCCAAAACTTTCTCGCAAAATTGAATGAATGTTAGGAAGTTCTGGTCACTGTGGGACACGACTTGAAAAAAATGAAATTTGAATTCAGAATTTTTACATTTGATTTCTAACCTAGATGAACGTTTAATTAAAAATAATAATATCCCCTTGAAATATAATGGAATATTATAAATTATTTATGACATTACAACTAAAATGAAAAACAACTTTATCAGCCAATGCATTATTTAAATTCTAGATTACTGTAGAATTCATGGCGTCTGCATAACCTTAAAATTCAGAGTTATCAATACAACACGCGATCTCGCGATACTATATTTGTTCTTATTACTTAAACTTTTCACACTTTGCCCGATTTCGATATTCAAATACAATTAGCATATGAATAGATATCGTTATATGTGTAGAAAGTGTAATAGTAACAAATCGTGTGCAGGTAGAAAAATGTTCTTTGAAATTTTATCATTCCAGATGGTAGGACTGCACAATGAATAAAAAGGCTATTCTTTCTGATAAAAGTGACCATAAGTTTTGGGAATTTTCCCTTTTTAGGCAGTAAAACTTACAAAAAAATTTAGTAACGTTTACCATAAATAATGGCAATTTTCTCCATTCGACAAGTCTGACCCAACATTATCATCTGGAATGATAAAATTTATATGAAAAATTTATCCGTGTTATATCAGTAGAACAAACTTCTTATGAAACGAAAATGTATAAAAACCTAAATTTCATAAATTGAATCAAGTGTACGTTGAGACTCATACCCCTATTGCAGATCCATGTTGCGAAAAATTATCGATGTACAGACTTTTTTTAACATTTGAACAATTTTTTGTAGATGAATACTGTTCGTAGGAATTACATGCCAAAATTGTAATTAAATCAGATAAGTGCCTTACATACTTTAAATTGCTGCAGTCAAACCAAAATATTAACTTAAATTGTAACACCTCATTGGTAATCTTTAAAATTTTTATTTCATGAAAGGCCTTTGACGAACAAATCACAAGGATTTAAAAATGCATGCTTGTTATTTTTCTATAACTAATTTTTTCTGTTGACAGAGGCTCGTCCGCTTATTTGGAAATAATGCAAATTTTACGACAAAAAGTTATAATTTTTTTAATGATGGTAAAAATGAAAAGGTTGGGTTATGTAAAGGTTTTTCGAAAAAAAATTAGAACCCAAGTAGAAAGATTCGATGCGCTGAGATTTGAACCTGTGATCTTTCAATTGCTTTCGAATGCTCTACCATTTATTTGATTTGAATGTACATTCATATTTTATTACTACATTATTAATACACCTTTTCAAAATTTTAGTAGATATTGACGACTTTTGTTTAAAAAATAATATTTTGACACCAATACTGAAACTAACCACACTTATAATTACACTTTCCAGCATCAAATATTTTATTCTTCTTTTCACAAATGCATAGAACTTATTTTATAAGAATTGACGACTACTAATTCGAATAAATAGTGTCACAAAAATGGAGTTCGACATTATCAGTTTACCTTTCCTTAAAACGCTCAAAACTTATTTTGGGACGGTTGAACCTAACGTTAAAACGTACCAGAGGATGATAAACAAGCAATACAAAGAATGTTCACCGTTGCATGGAAAGATATTTCGCTAATCCGTTAACTCTTTAAAATTGTATGAAAATTAATTATATAAGATTTCATTATTGAAAATGAAAAGTCTGGTCTGCATTTAGGCGGATTTCAAAAGAAATGGCATTTTTTATTAATCTTTTTAAAATTTCGGGTTTAGAACTCGACTCCGCGCCCCGCAGTGTTATCTTCGAGCAAATTATCAAGCCCCACGCCTGTCTTTAGGATCCACACGGGCCATATATCGATCACCAACAAGTGTTATTGCCGTACTCGCTTCGCCTTTGTTTTGAAATTAAATTTAATATTATTTCTTACTGCCTAACATTCGTATATAAACCATGTGGCATTGTCAGTTGTAAACTGTTCATTATTATTAGCTTAGCGAAATTCGGAACTTTAAATACATTCGAAATGTTGTATTTTATTTTATTCCAGAAAAATCTTAACACTTTAGAACAAACTTGAAAATTGCAGATGTTCATAGTATTGTTCTAGTAATTATTAGGAGAAGTTATAGGTTTCCTATTTAAAATATTATTATTAACAAATTCCGATAATAAAATAATTATATTTTCTGTTATTATTAGCATAAATCTATTGTATATAACACAAAACATTGTGTTATAACGATTTTTTAGACTTTTCTACAGGATCGTGTTTCGTTGACATCGTTTTGGTGCTCCAGGAATTTCGGTGCTGATCGACTAACCTCCTCTCTCAATTTTTCATTTCTCCATTGGGTTTTCGTTCGGTCTAATTTAATCATTTTTGTGAGTCAGCATTTTGGTTATAAATTTGCATCACGTTATTGATCCAAGTATAAAGTATATGCAAATGATATATAAGTTATTTATAAACTGCACAAAACATCCGTCAGGTAATTATTATTCAATTTAAAAAAATATATGTTCAATTCTGTATATGGAGACACAATTTGTGTATAACCTATATAATACTTTTTTACCTAGGCAGTGTCTTTTTTATATTTGCTAGCTAATACTGGCTAACGATATTGGTGCAATACTGCACCATCTGGCAGCGTTTGCTTGGTACTGATTTTTGTCATCGTGATTTAAGAGAGTCGCTTTTTAAGCTGCCTAAGTATTATCCATTTAGTAAATGATCCAGATGTTGAACCATCATTCGCATATAGTCTCTCTACAATTTTTGAAGTCAAAATCATTTTATATGGTGCAAAAATTGATCCAATCCACTTTTTTAATTCTCACTCTTTAGCACTGAATCATCACTCCATATAGAGTGAGTTTTCACATTATGAAAATTGAATATTTACTCGTTAAGGTAGAGTTCACTCTTTCACTAGAGTGACTCAATTTTTATTTCATAAAAATTGCCTTACAATATGCTCTTGATGTTGAACCTTTTTTGCATCTACGAGAAAATATAATATGGCAAATCTAACAAAAGAGATTTAAATAGACACTGTACAGTCGGAGATAGTTTATACATAAAACTCGTATGAAATATAAGAAATTGTTCAATTTTTAAAATACAAATGTGTAAGGATTGTATTAAACATTGCTACTGCTATATATAAGGATTGTTACATAAGGTTTTTTATGATTCAATGCTCTTTTGCAGATTTTGAAATATACTTAATCGAAGGTTTTGGGTACGATTAAGAATCCATCAGAAGTTTGCAAGTTTGTTGCCACACATAAAAGGGTAAAAATGGCAAAGAAGAGTTGGCAATGCTTTGTAAGTAATTGAACTTAACGTAGACCGTAAGTAAAATATTTGTTGTCAATTCTTTTTTGTTATTGAACTCCGTGTTGCGTGTAAGAATATATAGAATTTTATTGTTATCGAAACAAGATCTAATTTCCATCTAACTTTCAATAATTGTGTACAAATTTTACATATCGATTTATTATTCAAAAACGATTTAATACCGGTTATCTGTCAGACAAATTTGGATCAAACTTTTTACTTGGTCATTTAAGGAAGATACTCCATTTTATATTCATAGCGTGTTATAGTAATACTTCATGAATAAGATATTTCATGATTGATGTCATCTATTTGACGAAACAATTTGTTTGTATAAAATATCGATTATCGCTTTATCTCCAGTAGCTCATAATTATATTAACATTTCATTAATCATATAGTACTTTTCTATACTTTTTGGAAAGTACGTCTCCGTAAACGGCAAGATTTTAGATAATTTTCTATAAATTATAATAAGTCATATTTGATAGACATATCAAGGCAGTAAAGAATGCGCTGTATATTCAAAGAACGTTAAAGAAGATATTTATCTGTACAGATCAACAGCATTGCCACTACAGATGCGATATATCAGCCCGTGAGGATCGAGACGAAGATCGAGAACCAGAAGAAAAAGAATTCGAGAGTCGACACAATCGTTTTTCGAATGACTCGCGGTAAAAACCATAAAATTCGGACTCACTCGCTACCCCGGATCTACTGAAGTGCTTGCGTCACATCTGGTGTTCGACTCAATTTATCAACAGGAATCACGCAGGGAATGCGAAGTTGCAGCAATTTTTCATCGTCTGGCCCAATGTTTAGTTTCCAATTTCCGCGTTGACACAACTTTGTATTGTAACTTTGATTAATATAATGAATATTTATAAGGAAATTAGGCAATCAGTCAATCATTAATAATTAATAACGAATAATTTGATTCTATTATATGTCATTTATATAATGGCATTGTAGAAAATATGTTATGCTTTCATTTCAGATAAAATTGTTTACTACATAACGGATGTAATACAGAAGTAATGAATAACTTTTATACGTATAATATTTCTGAAATTAATGTTTGTCTATTTGATTATATTATGATGTTGTGCATATAAGTTTCCCCTCTCCTAATTACGAATCCACTATAGAATTTCCATAGTTCAAAATGGCAGAAACAAAATCTCGGCTGACATATCTAATAATTTAACCTAAATGAACAATATATAATCGCATTTTAATCAAATCAAAATAAAAAGGGTCATTGTTTAAATTACATAGTTTCGAAGAAAAAAGAATTGAAATTTCTATAATACAAACGACACATATCATGGAAAGGTTGTTACATGAAAATCGTAACAGACTGTATCTTGATAATGGAAATACGATAATATATGTTTCATTTGTGAAATTTAAACATTTAATAGGTAATCAGCCATTTTGAAAAATTGACATCAATGCAAGCATTGGAACATTTTTTGAGAGCAGTGCTTGGATCAAGCAATATTTACTGGACTTTAAACATTATTCGAGTTTTATGTAAAGATACTTCTTAAATGAGTGTTGGTGAGCTTGTTAAATAACTCAAATAAACTTATAGTTGTTTTCAAATTTTTAATAACTTTTGTACCGTTCGTAAAAACCTGTTAACACTTGCTGATTCCTGCTTCTAAACTAATTCAAACACGCTGATTAATGAAGCATTGGCTGTATGTGTATGAAAGAACAGTTTCGGATCACTATGGCACATAATCTTTTCTAAAGAAGTTTTAAAATGTTATTTTGCACATAAAATAAATCCATGGAGCGAATTCAACTACCATTGCATAGTTATCTGGAAAGTAATGAAAGGATCTACTTTTCTTACATATGTGAATTCTGTTCATTTTACTATATTTATTTAAGTGAAAAATTTGTTGTAGAATTTATACAAATATGTAGAACGTAACAATTCATAATCGTGGGTTATCAATTTAATAAATCTGACTAGTAAAAGCAATTTCGTTAACTATAAATTCCATGGTCGTTTAACGATATTCTAAGATTATTACACTAGAATGTAGAATCTTTTGACCCATGCAGAGCAGAGATGAAAACTATAGAAATTTTCACTTTTTGTTTCCTTCGTGAATTAAATTTACCAACTTTAATAAGCGAAAAGGAAAAATTTAATGGATGATATGTATATGGATGTTAGTTACAAATAAGTGAACAAAATTATATATAATATAAATTTCAAACGTCAATGAATTCTCAGCATTCTCTGATATACTCTCCTAAAATATTAGATATTAAACAACGTAATAAAATAATTAATGTATTTAATTATATATAATTGTATTTTAAAATGGTTTCTTAATCCAAAATCATTGTGATATTAAAATACATCTGCAGCTGTATTCGTTACATTTTTATCCTGTAAAATTTAATTCACCCTTGTATGCAAACGAATCAAAATACTTTTCTTTAAATTTATATCCCTGTTCCCATGTAGCATTGTTAAGCGCTTTCAATTGGTGTGGTCCAATATAATCAAATCCAGAACTTGCAGATATCTAAACAGAAACTTTGCAGAAATTGTCACAAATCTTATTCATTGAAATCATAATCTCCGTATAATGTAAATAATAACGTCCAGACCTCCGTGCATGAATTTAGCAGTGCGATATGACAATGCGGCATTACTGAAACGATGAAGAGTAAATATTAGTGCGCGCCAAATCGCATTCAAATTTCCGTCTTTGAGGGACACGCAACAGTTCAAGTTCATTCACCGACATAAAAAAAAATCCAGGAACCGGAAGGAGGCGCTGAGAATTTCGAGGGTCGTATTATTCTTGCTGTGGTTTCCATCGTGTTACAATAAAACCCCTATTTCCTGAAGAAGGATTTCGATTGGATTTTATTCTTAGGAAAACAGTGGACGTAGATTTGTTTAGAACTTCATTTTTAGAAATCGCGGATAAATCTATGGAAAATCGTTCACGCGTATGGTTACCTTAAAGGCACCTGTACACAGCTGAGATTGCCATCCATGCTATGGGAAGGAAGTACGGATTGTCAACGTGGGTGACTTGACAGAAATCTCTTGTCAACAGGATTCTTTCCGTACGTCATCTTATTTAGTCTATTTTTTTCGAGTGACGCTTCGATTTATGTCTTTGCTAGAAATCTTGATTGTTGCAACCACTGTACTCTAAATCTGTAAAGCAAGTCCATAATGCAGTAACATGTATATCTTGAAGGGGTGAGAAGTGAATTGCCCTTCTTAGTATTAAATTTAATTTTATGATAATAGATTTAGTGTAATGGAATCCTTAGTAATATAATAAATCCATAATTAATCCATTAAATATTAAAATATTTTATAAGCGTTAAAAAAATAAATAATATGAATTTCACTTTGGAGGGTAAAATAAGGTAACTTTATATGTTTTTAGAAAAGATCAGATTAGTATAAAATAGCGTATCTTTCTTAAGGATACTTCCAGGATATCTGAAATTGACTAGGTAATTAGTATTTGATGCATACAATTCTTCCTAAAAAGAGGTCAAAACTGCTCTTAATTTAAAGACACGACTAGCACGTCTCGAACTATTCGAAATATTCTGCTTGATAATTGCTCTTGAAAACTTGTACTTATTATGACTTATGATATAAAATGCCGGGTAACGAAAAAACTGATGATGACATTATTGTTGGGATAAATGTCATACTTTAAAATGGCCGTAACGTTGTGAGGAAAATCGTAAGTGATAGACTGCTATTTCTCATTTTTGAGCTTATATTTCGTAAAAACGATATGTACTTTTTCTCGAAGAATCCGAATATGAAATAAAAATATGTGTTTCCATTAAAAAAAACAATCTTGACCTTGATATGACCTTGAAAATGATTTTCAAGGTCAGCAACAGGGTTATTTTTGGATGGCTCCAAGTCCTATAAGTTTTGTCTGAAACATTTTTCATGAAATTGCATATCTGAAGAGATATCAAGGGTGGTTCAATAAAAAGCGACACCCCGTATGTATAATTTTAATGTACAATAATTATAGTTGGAATTTCTCCAATAGCTACGCATTCGGTGCAAATTGCAATTATTTTTTTAAATTGGTTGGTAAACAAGTTACAAGGTCGTTGCATAATTTGATTATACTACAATTTTAAATTCGAACAAGTTTTGCCTAAGCAAAATAATTTTATTTTACAACTTTATACTACAATTTTCCCTGAACAACATTGTAATAAATCTTTATATTTAAGCATAATTTTGAGTTTGGCAATTTCAATACAAATTCAATGCAAAATAAGAACATTTGTATAATCTTGGACCTTCCAGGTCTCACCTTTATTAGTTTTAAATCTTATATAAATCGGACATCTGTAAATTCGGAAAAAACGGTTGAAGTATATATGATTGTGTATCGTCAATTCTAGTGCTATTTTTTATTTTCTTAATTTTGTATAATTTATAATGTAAAAATACTGTATATTACATATTTATTCCGTATTTCTCTATAAAATAGATGCTTACATTAACAAAAAACAAGATATATTTTACCATTTAGAATGAATCAAAATGATATATTTTCCATTCAATTACAATATAGTTTAAAAAGTTACCGAATTGTATTGAAAAGTGATATTTTCATCATAAATTTTGTAACGTGATGAAAACGTCAAAAAACAACCTTTTTTCAAATCCAAAATAATGGTTGTTTTCAGGCGGTTAGCATCAAAAAGTTTACTCTAAAACCAACTTTCCTCCCCACAATAGAACGACTAGCGAACAATAAAGTAAATACTGTGTTGATAAAAAGTCGTAGAATCCATCAAAATTCAATACAATACAAACGTGGTCAATGCGTTATTCATTTCTACGAAATTCCTTTCGTTCCAAATAAATGAATAATGGAATGATTCAATGAACTGTGACTATGAAACACCGTAAAATGATTAATTATTTTATCGATTGTGGTTTCTCTATTGTTATGAAAATATACTCTCCAGCACTAACAGAGTTGCTGTGTTAACAAGGATATTAAATGAATAATTGTATCGATGAACGTGTGAAACCTTTGAAAAATTCGTTAATTTATATGTGGATTTCTAATTATAATATAATTATAATTATACCTGGATCCATAATTATAAAATAATTATATAATATAAATATTAGTGTGATATTTAATATACGTAATTATGTTCCACATAGGTTATGCAATTATTGTAATTATAGTTATATTATGAATTATAATGATAATTATCTCAGTGCTGATATATAAGTGATTTGTTTATATTACGAGCATAGTATATTTCTCCACAACAAATGATTCCGATAATAGTAACATTTTACTAACGAAATGTAGTTTTTTTTTACTCTTTCGGAATAAAACTAAGTAAGTAGTTTATGTTTTTTACTAACAATATCTTATAACCTGGATATAAAGAAAATTAATTATTTATTTTTCTATTATTTCCTCAATCTTGTTTCGATATTCGATATCTTCAAAATTTCAGCGGAGCTCATACTTAACAGCTATTTTCTGAGAATTTTTATTTCACATTCGTCTTATACACAGAAAAAAGAAAAAAAAGTTAATCCAACCATTTTCAAAAAAATGTAAAAAAAAAGTAAAATACAGGATTACTATAAAAGATAAATTAACTACTTACTGTAGTAAATAATACAATAATAATGTGTTCGGTTTAACTATTTATAATTACTATAAAACTATCGCAATTTTACAGTTGAATAATAACTCCAAACATTTGTAAATAGTAAAATGGATTCAATGAAATTGATTAAACGAAAATAACATCTTATCATATTAAAAATAGTTATTACATAGAATATATTACAATATCCGGAATTTGAAAATAAAATGTAAAATTAACATATTGTTAATGACAACTCGTTGTTATTTTCTACTATTATTTATTATATGTTCGCAACCATTTCTACACTTTTTATAGTCCCATTAACAGTTTGCTCTCCGTATAGGTGTCTCGAAATTGATATAAAAATGTAATTCATTTTTTCTAAATAGTATTTAGAACAGATTTTTCGACTAGAAGAAACTGAAGGCGTTTTGCGGTTATATTTCGGGGCAAAATTTGCCCTAATGAACTATTGGGAAATTAATTCGTAATGTTGCAAACGTTAAACGTGTATCGTAAATGATAATGCAGTAGCAAAATTGATAGTATATTCTACCTGTTACTTATTTCTCAGTGACGAGTGTCTGCTTATTTCTGTGTGTTTTTAAATATATCGATTCAGGAAAACAAATATACAAATATTTAAAAATATAAAATAAAAAATGTAAAATTGTTATCTTTCATATATGCTTCGAATGAACTGCTGTATTTTTATTTCATAAAAGTGGTCTGTAGCAGATCATTTATCTCGACTGCAATGTACAGAGTGCATCAACAGAAAATAAATTTAACGGTGATGAATTATGTAACTAGAATATAATACAAAGTGTATAATCGGTCCAGGATAACCAAAATAACATTACTTTTTTCGTACAATAAAAATGTACTTATAACGATGAGACTGCACTCGCATTCGAAAAGTGAAGTACAAATATTATTTAATTTGTGCAAGTAATCTGTTTGTGTCTTTATACAAATTCAAAACTTTTGAAAATGATGTATACGGCACGAACATCAGTTTTCTTCATATTATAGACCTGGAATGACGCTGCATCCCTAAAAGAATTTGATGAATGTGATGAATTGACAATGTTTCGCGGGCATGGATATCGTGCCTGCCATCAGCAAGTATTAATCAAATAGACAATTAACACACGTATTATTTCAGCTCTACTAATGTATTATATTAAGTTTGAAATGAATACGTTTATATGACATAATAATTAGGTATACAAACGCATGCTGAGATACGTATATTCAAAATTAAAAGATATGAGTCATGAGTTGAAATTTCAGGAATAAAGTATTTTTTAATTAAGCCATTGATACATGAAAACGTTTTCAGATAATTTTATAATTTTATATTCTAAAATAGGTAGAAATTTTGGATATCAACAGAAGTTCTGATCACGAAATGATGATTATAATATACAGTACGAAATTATTAATTTACGAAACAGAAAAACGTTTATCATTTTTGGAGACCTTTCATTCTTGAATCGGTTATCTGGATAATTATCTTGCCGAACGTACTCGAAATGTGTCTGCAGGAGATATCTTTTTTTTAGGAAACTTCATACTTACAATTTTGTATACTGTTCATTTAAAAGTCACCAGAGAATAATATGTCTATCGAAACATCAGCTTATATTATTATATTTGTTTCATTTATAGTGTATATTTTGTTACAAATATCATGTAAACATTTATAGGGTCTCCGATTATGAATCCGTTATAAAAAATTACCGATTGAAAACTGTGTATTATCTTGAGAAAATTTTTTTTCTGGGTCTTTGATTACAAGTCTGTTGCAAAAAAGTATCCATCCAAAATGACGTACAATTTTGGGATATTTGGTCGGAGTGTAACAAAAATAAATTATGGACATCGTCATTGGATTCGCAGTTTCACACTGAAAATAATTTTTCTAGCCGATACAGGAGAAGGACTTTTCAGCTAGCGCAGCCGCAGGTCTTCTTCAGTCTCATATCGCAAAGCTTTTAGTGCGGATGCATAATTTTCATAATTATCCAAAATATATAACATATGCTATATACATGCTATATAACATTGGAAATAATATCACATGAAATGTTGTTATATTCTTGGAATATTGCTGGAATGTTAAATGCTACCTAGGGACATGTAGTCCTGCATAGCCAATGTGTTGCATAGCACAAGTCTTTTTCTAAAACGTATAAACAGCTTGTGGTTTGTTGCCCCAGGCTAATAGTTGTGCAGGCCCCTTATAGTCACAATCAATCGTTGCAGGGCATACAATTACAATATTGCTGCATCAACTGCCCGAATTAACATCATCACCGATCCAACCTGTAAATGCGATCGTAGCGATGAATATCTGGATCATGTATTGTGGCAGTGCGAACTGTATAGCGGACAACTCACCTCTCATTCAAGGGCTAATCAGAGTTGGTTTCACTCTGCCACTACAAGTGGGTATGCTCATCGCTAAGCCAAACATTAAGGCCTGTGGATATATTTTTTCATACCTACAAAAATGTAACAATTTCAGTTACATATTTCGTACCTTAGGGAAGATAGACGCTGAAATGGCAAATACAATTCTAACGATTTTTCAGTTTGTAGGAAAACCATTAATTTTGTTTTGTGTATGATGACAATATTGAAACACAAATTATATTTAAAAGTATGTTCAGGGACTGTCTTACATAGACGAATGCGTCCGGTTGGAATCCTCGAGCGCAGGAGGATTTCCCAAACCCCCATAATTTTCTAATGACGATGTCGAGCCGCGGAGTTCCAAAGTCAACCGTGAACAAGAGATCGGCGTACATTGAGACGTGAAAACGGTCTTTTCAGGAGTCGAGAAGGCGAGAGGAGGGCCGGGAAACATGCGAGTCGGTGCTACAACAGTTGCACCAAATGAAGTCACAACTCGGGCAGCGGGTGGCCGACAAATCCCTGCGACTTCGTAGGAGTAAAGATCACGAGGATCTATTGTGCCCGGGCCGTAGAGAGGCGTGGGATCTTTCCAGGAGCGGTCCCTTTCATCCTCGACGAGTTCCCGCGTGTATTCTCTCGCGTTATTCATTCCTCAGCATTGTCGTCAGCCCCGATATGCCGACACGTTGACGTGCGCGTCCACTGACACCCCAAGAAATTTATAGTAAAAATTGATCTCGCTACCTTTGTTGGAAACTAGTAATACACCGTGCTGCTCCCATTCAGCCGAGTCGCTAAGTAATAAAATCTCTACTTCATCGGACCTGAGGAGACACGATTGACGAGCTACGACCTGCGTAATACGATTATATTTCTATTTCTCAAAGTGATATTATATTTTTACGGTATTTAATGTCGCATTAGGGATTCGAATGAAAACATCCGATAAATATTTAGTCTCCTCCTGCATTGCACCGAGGGCAATATTTGTATGTTTTACAGCGTCCAATTGAAGCTGGAAAACACAACAACCTTATCGGACTATGTTAAGCCTTTATTAGATTCATCAGGCTCCTTTTCTCCGTAATAGAAAGGTAATTCAAAATGCAAGAAATAGTTGATATATTTTAGATTTTTGTGGATTTCAATTATCACATAATTTCTTGAGTCCAGGTGATGCCAGTAGTCCTTATTTGATGCCTCTATGGATTGTTTTCAAGCACAGAAGAGGATCTGTACCATCATCGTTTATTTGGAATTCAGATATGACTGGAGTGATTAATTGAGACGTTAAAGCAAGTAGGCAATTTTTGAGTGATGGAAGAGGACTGTCATACAATTTAAACAAGCAGTCCCTTGAGTAGCTGATTTAAACATTTGGAGTGGTTTTTATTCAAGTGCAACTTATCGCACCACATTACCTACTCGGTGTTATGATGTGTTTCTAAGATGCGTATCATAACACCATAAGTACCCTAACTTTTGGACCTGAACAGCTCGCTAAGTACGCTAAACCATACCACAGAACTTTAGTAGCGGCACCTTTCATCGTCGCGCATTCCAGGCGCATTCATCGCTTTGCGAAGAAGCGAGGTCTAAGATATAAAGGGCGCAAAAGAGGTGAAGGCGAGAAAGCTGAAGAAAAAAAAACAGAAAAACGTGCCGACACGGGTGCAAAGTGCGCGAAGAACTCACTCGCATGAGCGATTCTCCAGTTTCGGACCCTGCAAGGTGTCAAAAGCACCGACACCTGATCGCTCACTGTCCGCTTCCCACACCGGCCTTATTCCCGAGTGAAAATTGAACAAGTGGCGCGATCGCCGATCAAAGAAATCTCTTCTTATATTTCAATTCAGCCTCGAAGATCGCCTAGATGCACTCCTTGTTCGCGTGTCACTTCGACACCGTCGATGATGTATCGCAATAGCTCTTAAATGTTCAACTTTTTTCCACCACGTTTCGAGTTCGCACTTTGATTTAAGAAGAAGGCTTTCTTTTTCGGTAATAAGAAAAGTATAACAATGACAAACTTGTAGAGCTACGGCGCCTGCCTCAAAGAGAGAACCCGATACACCTTATTCACATTTTAACAATTTAACCTGTCCCATTTCTATTCGTAATTCCCTTTCATAAAGGTCGTTTTTTACTTTATAGTATCATTCTTAGAAGTTAACGGAAATTAAAAGAAATTGGAAAATAAATTTTATTATAATTTTAACTACCTTCCATTTGACACAAATGTTGAAAAGATGTCTTAAAGGTGACTGTTATGAAACGTCCTAAGGACATTGGAACAAGATGTTATAAAGTCGCCCAAGAAACGTCCAAAAATCGACCACAGAGTGGACGTTCATACTACTTGAATGATTAGTCCTTAAGACATAAGGATTTAAAGGCGCCATAAGAAGGACGTTTCCAACATGTCTAACGTCATGCATGTACATTGTACACGTCTAAAATGTCCTAGGGAAATCTGTCTACAGACATTTACCAGTCGTTCTACTAACATATTTAAGTAATTTTTAAATTGTCATCAGGACGTCGTTCAGACGGCTTCAAGAAACCCGTACGATTTAATCTCCTAAACGCTTTAATGAAAAGGATTTATTCCGCAAATAATACCAATTTTTAACAGATATCATTTTGTACCATTTGGTTATTGGCCTTGACGAGATGCCATTGTCGTTTGATTACCTCCAATGAATTGAAAATTGCGATCGATGTTGTGGTCCCTGCGTATCGATTGATATTTGGTGCTGTTTAGGTCTTCCATTTATCGATTTGTGGTTATTTAAAAGGTGCTCAAACTCATCAGCATCTCTTTGGTGTTACAGCATTTCAAAAAATCCGCTGAAACTGTAAAAATATTGACTAAAACCAATCGAAATTAAAACATTATGAGTTTTTAATAGTCTGCAATAACTTGTAACATAGAATATAATATAGAATATAAAATTATTATTTTATTATGATTTCAATAATTTTCAATGACTTCGTTTAATTTCACCTACGAATTCCTGAACTGCAACAATACTGGTACTGTTTGGCGATAACGATCTTAAAAAAATAATAATTTTGTGAGTGCTGTATAATCGAGGACACGACTGCTCTAATCTATAACAGGTTTGACACAATTTTGCAAATTTCATATCGATAAATACACAATTCATAAAAAAACGGGTATTGTAATACTGGAGCTGCTTCACAACAGGTTCCTACTCCCTATATCTTTACTAGAGACCTAAACACACGCAAATATCAAAAATTCATGAAAATGACACTTTCATTTTAAAGATTGTATTGCAGATTTAGAATCAAAAGCCTAGAAACGCTGCAGATATAATTAATAGAATATATTAACAAAATTAATTCCAGAATAATGACTATTTTGAATTTTTAAATAGTGAAGTCAATTTCTTTCTCTGAAGTTCAGAAAAAACTCCGAATCACAAATTTTAGAAATATTCAATAAGTTGCAGATATGCCCTTTAGCATTCTTCGGGCCACTTTTTCTTCGGCGACTTTAATCTCCATCGACAGGTAAGGGGTTAAAACTAATGTCGATTTTATATATTGTGATTCGTAGTTTTTTACATATCATATTTGTAAAAGGACGGATATTCTTCCAGAATCAATTTTATTCGCCATTGCCATGAATATAAATTATGAATATTCGTTGGTATATTTAAACTTCTATAGGAAGACACCAAATTATTGAATGGTATATCTGTTTAACATCGTTGATTGATGAGATGCAGTAGTCTTTGGGTCCACCCGAATTTCATGATCATCAATTATTAATTTATTTTACGAGAAGATTTTATGAATATCTTAATATCTGATTACGTTTTATTAATTTCTAATATAGATTAACGATGTCATAATAGATTTGAGTTTTATTAACAATTGCTAACATACTTGATATTATGATTTAATTTTGAAATTCAACTGTTAATGATTTAGTAACGGGGATGAAAATTAATCACTGAAGATATGTAAATAACATCACGTTAAAACTATAGTGACTCATGATTATCCCAATACGCTTGTTTTTCTCCTGTTGACTTATTCTTGAACAAGATGGAAAGGTCAAGCAGGGTAAGATTAAGCTAACCATCATTCTAGTAGCGCATCTTTCCTTTCGCGTATTTTCCCGTCTCTCTCATCATTTGCTCGACCACTCTTGCAATCACTCAATCACTCTTTCTCATTGTTCCTACTGTTCCTTTTCTATCAATCCATCTATCCTCTTCATCTGTCTTCTAAACGCCAGCCGGTTCCGCGACATCTGAAAATAAATATGTCAGAAACGCTCATGGACTCGCTTTTTAAGAGATCAATGGCCCGTGAGTGGAACAAAAATTCGCCTGCAATCCCGGATCTTTGATAGGACCCGTCTTCCTGCATTATCTTAAATCTGACGACCAGTGACGTTGCGATATAAGAATTTTGTGAGCGACGATCCTAAGACACTCGAGTCGCGCAATGTCGTAATATTATCGGATCGTCAATATTGTGATCGAATTAAGAGGATTCTTGCGTATTGGGCGAATTCCCAAGTAGGTATTAATCATTGAAATGCGATTATAAGAATTTTTTAAATCCTTTATTTTTTGTATATATTTATTGCAGATAAGATTCCTGTTTATAATTAGTAACCCCGACACTTTCTGAAATATGAATAAATTTAATACGCTGCACTACATTTGTATTTCAAAAATCGTTTGAAATAATTGAAATTTGGATGCATTAGAATGCTTTATAATGCGCTATTTTGACCTTAGCATATATCTTCTACACAACCTATGTAACACTTCCTCATTATGTCCAACTCATTTAGAAATGATTTATTTTTCAATAGATTGATCTTTACAGTTAAGACACGCATGCTTGTTTTTGAACATATTTCCGAACAGCAGCAAGTTTTTCTAGCCATTTGATCAAAGTCCGAGTCTTGAGGAAGTCGACTATCATTTTATTAGCTTTTATGTCATAATTTTTATTCCATAAATTTCTTTCCCTTTGTATCAATCGTATTATGGAAATTTATCCAGAACTTTACACCCAAATAGATAGTTGAGATCCAGTTAATTGCAACGACAAAAATCTACCTAACAAATTCAACTACTGCAAGAAAGTTGAGGTAAATGTAGTAAACAAAATTCTTGTTTAGTTAGACAAACATTGTCGATATTGTTGATTTTACTATTTTTTTTTAAGTTGAAAGTAGCAAAATTTACTTAAATATGTACTTGAAATTTCTCAGGACTTACCCAGGAAGAAATTTGTAAGAAAATCCTCCGACATGGCACTTACCTAATACAGTTTGCCAGTGATTCACTACTGCATCATTACTAGACTGCTTACGACACACAGTGAGCTTCAAGCATCGATAGGTCTAACAAAACTGACGACGAAAACCGCCTTCGAGGTTTTATTTGTACCCATTTATAGGTTGAAAAGCCGCCAATCCCAAAATCGCAGCTGATCCTTCTTTCGAGAAATCCGCAAAAATGTAGACCAAATTGCATAAAGCAATCGTTTTTTGCCTATATCTCATTTTGGATACATTTTACGGCAAAAATAGTTTCGTAATAAAATAATCTATGGAAAATTCTTTACAATTTTCATTCTGACCATTTTTGGGATAAAGTGACTGGTTTTCGTGTAGAAGCGCGATAAATTGGCGTACTTTTGCCGCGACGCTATGTCTTACACTTAGCGGCGCAACGAGATACTTATACCCTCGCAGATGTGACTACAGTAGAATCCCCTTTTAACGCCACCTCCGTTTATCGACATACTCTTTTCTACGACACTAGTGACACCCCTTTTAACGACATACCAGCGATTCCTGTCATCCCCACCACGGCTAAATGCTTCCCCTCACCAGACGCCACATGTATACGTACATAGCCCGCAAAACAACCGCTTTGGTCGAGTGACGTGTGACGTCACTTTAGCATGCTTGTCGATGGGTTGCGGTGGGGGAACGCACTTTTCTAGCTGGCATGTCGATAAACGGGACCTTGAGGGGAAGTCGCGGAACCGACCCATGTCGTAAAAAGGGGGTTCTACTGTAGTTTCAAATTAATTCCGGAAATGTTGTACCACTCTCAGCTTTGATCCCAGAACCAACAACGTGGACGTGGTGTCACTCTGGCTCCATTTTTTTTTTTGCATTTTTTGTACTTTTTGTTTTTAATTTTTTTTTTAATTTGATGTTTTTTATGTTTGTTTTATTTTCTGTAAAAGTACTGTAAAATTAAATGAATATAACGTTTTTTTAAATATGTTTCGATAAAAATTCCACAACAGCCATGTTTAATCGTTTTGGATAAGCTGGATCGGCCAAGTTATTTATTTTGCAACGCCCCAGAATTTTAAAAACTCCTTGTGAATGGATTCTCCAGCCTGCTCGGACCATACGTCTAAACTTTTGTTGTTTAAGAAATACAAGCAGTGTTTTAGGTGCTTTAAAGCAACGTGCGATTTCAATGTTTGGGATACTGCCGTTGCCTTAAATGCTTTATTGAATTTCTCGATATCTTAATCAAGTTCAGGACTAATATATCCTGTGGAAAAACAATCTTTTTTATATACTTTATATATCTTAGTAGATGACCAATATAAAACTCATAGATGCAGATAAATTTCACATTTGAAATATTCTATTACACTGTAAAAAAAGATTTTTTAGGTTAAATACACATTTGGTGCGTGCAGTATATATGTATTAAATACTGAATTGTATTATGTAATATAATATATGCATTGGAATATTTTTTTTGTGAATGTAAAAAATATTGCAATTTGTTTAAGAATTAATTAAATAGTTTTTAGGAATGTTTTAATATTTATTATTTATCATACAATAGCAGTTGTAATTTAAAATTCAACCTAACAAACAACAATTCGTATATAGTTTTGCATTTAACGACAATAAACAATACATGTAAATAGTCACTTTATAATAAATTTGGTTCGTAAAACTTCACTCGCTTTAACAGTATGTTATTATGTTATGTTATTATTTAAAAATATGTAGCATATGATATATACATATATCTCTGCACACGTTTGATGAGATAAAAAATATCTTCACATAACAAATAACCGAAATCTTTACGAGAAATTCAAACAAGATATAAACATCAATGATGGCTGCCCGGGTCACGCGCAGAATGGAAAATATTACTAGAGAAATTGTATTTTTAACATTGTCAGATGTAATTTCACGTTCAAACAGTAATTTCAAAAAGTGTAAAATTACTGCTCTCAGAAGTGGTAATTTATATAACCTTCTCTCAGAGTGACAATTTCACAATATTTGTAGTGCTATTACAGTTTTGGTGTAAAAATACTGGTGATTTTGTACTTGTACACTATTCAGAGTGGTAACTGGGTGTGTAATTTCACACTTGTGTTGTGATTTTACGAAACCATTTTTTACAATGTACGGCTTGTACTTAGTCTTGCATTTTTTCTTCAATATCAATCAAATCGAATTCAACTCTGATAGCCAGTAACAAGTTTAATGCGGCTGCCATCTATTAGTTTTCTACGTAACTGGGCTTTACGGATAAAACATAGCGGCGCGGCAAAAGTACGCCAATTTATCGCGCTTCTACAAAAAAATTAGTCACTTTATCACAAAAATTGTCGAAATGAAAATTGTAAAGAATTTTCCATAGATTATTTTATTATAAAACTATTTCTGCCGTAAAATATATCCAAAATGAGATATAGGCACAAAACGATTGCTTTATGCAATTTTGTCTACATTTTTGCGGATTTCTCGAAAGAAGGATCAGCTGTGAGCCTTCCAGTACTCATTTAGTACTGATTATCCGTTTGTAATACCGACTGTAAAAAAATCTTAACAAATTATTAAGAATTATTATAGATACTTAATTTCATGTGACATTTCTACCTGGGTAGTCAAATTAACTTCCAAATTTCATTTAGCAAAGAACTACTTTCTTAGTTCTTGCACTAGTTTACAGTTGTTATTACAATTTATGAAATTCAGTTGAGGACCTATTGAACCACTTAGGTTAAATTTATTAAAACTCTTCTTCACTGCATAAAAAAAGTCATAATAATCCACAAATATTTATTATAATAGTTATATATTATATTCGTTGAATTTTAATGTTTTCCTATTATAGCGCGCAAAGGTCGATTTTGCGCACGTATTTGCATGTGCAAAGTGCCACATTCCCACACTTTACTGATCTTGTAATTTAGCGTGCGGTAAAGAAGTTTTGCGTGCGGTAAAGTAGCTCTATAGGTATACAGACGTAGAGTAGACCTATCAAAACTTCCATTTGTTTTACTTTTCAATCGCCGTTCTTCAGTACGGAAAACGATAGTTGTAGGTTAATTCTATCTAAAATAGTAATGTAATTGAAAATGTACCCGTAAACGCGAATGCGAATGATAATTTAAATTCATTAAAATTCGTTCAAATTATTAATTGCTTTGTAACAATTAATACTAATAACAATTAACAGTAATAACGATAATAAACAATGTATTTTATATATATATATATATTTCTAAATTTAGTCTATTTATTACAAAAGCGAAGGTTCTGTAGCTGGCAAAACTACAAATTCCGGCTCATACAATTTTCTTTTCTCATATTCGTTCGCTCTCATCAGAGCCCCATTCTTTACATTAGGAGTTTGTTTTTATTTTTATTTAGTCCATCAACCGTAAATACCAATAATTAGATTATTATATATAATTCAGTTTCGAACGGTCAATTAATTAATTTATAATATATTTGTTCTTATTACAAAAGCATTTACGAATACTCGCTTCGCTCGGGTGACAAACTTCGTTCGTGTGGGAAATACCTACTTTGCGCACTCGTATCGTAATGTACTATTTCACTCTTTGCACATTTATGACTTGCTGAAGTTACAAATTACCCGAATTTGAAAGTATGAAATGTAATGTTAATTTAGTATATCGAAAATGCATTATTTTTATTAAATTGATAATTTTGCTAATTTATAATCCAATTATAATTACAATTCAAATCGATATTCAGAGAAATTCAAGAATAATGAATTGTCGCTTTCATCTTTTTGTTTGATTAATTTGGATAGAAATAGAAAAGTATTTAATTACCCTGTACGTGGGAATGTGTTTAATGTTTTCAGTATTCGCACTCTCTTTACTAGCAAATAGTTTCTATTACTCATTCCAAGTCAAATTAAGAATTGGTGGATGTGTTTCGAGCATGTCGAAAAATTGCAGTACGTGTTCTGTGGTCCTAATTCGGTATCAATAAAATATCCGGTTGTTTTCATTATTTTCCTCAGATTTAGTTAAGTAATACAACTGAAAATAAAACTAAATTGATAATGTGTTTATAGTATGTTTTTGTTCAATGCGCAGAGTTTTTTTTACATTATTATCCATGGTAAAAATAAATCTTCTGAAGAAGCTTTTTTGGATATAATGGTAACATCTGTGTCTTTAAAAGTGTTCATGTATAATTTCCTCTTATTTTAAGTCCTCGTAATCATAATCAATAATTTATTTCTTGGGAAGCATAATATACATCATAGAAAGTCATTCGATAAAAATGCAGCCTAAGTCAGTTCAAACAATATTGTGTATTCTGTTCAGAATGTCAATAGGCCTCAAGAGGTCGGATTTCAGCGATAAACTCGATAAGGAAGAGACATGCGAAAAAGGATTAAAACATATGCTCGATCCGATCATTATGCAATTCACTTTGTTAATAGTCTATCGATGTATCCAAATGGATAAAAGGCCTAAAGAAAAGGAACCAGCTATTCTGCATGAGGAAAGGGGAGATCTTAGCGGACAATGTCGGCACATTCAACTTCTTAGGACATCTACAAGCAGGTCTTTACTAAGCTATCTTCAGTTCTTCTTTTTCCTTTTTTTCGGCTTTACAAATTCAGTGATCTCGTGACGCGTTAATCCTCACGCGATATAGTCTTGTAATCTTAAGGTATCGGGAATGAATGCTAAAATGATTTCAATCCCATTTCATTTCGTAACCGTAAGCCGGTGTAATATTTACATACAGCTTAATCCAATGAGTTCCATCAAAAGCATTTTTTATAAAAATAATGATTATTATTTATTCAGTTGGAAAGAATGCCATACAATTTTTATAAGAAGGATACTGGTATGAACTTTTAAATTTGACTACATTTCCTGTTTCGCTCCAACAAGATTACTGTGCTGCCGTCGTTCGTTATTAATATTGGAATCGATATTGGTAATTTATTATTCGAGTCGAGTCGAGAAAATTAACTCACGAATAAAGTATATAACTTTGGCAATAATGATGCAGGAAATAATATAAACAATAAAAAATTGAGTTTCAAGATACCCAATTCATTTTTTAACGATAATAAGTATAATAACAGGTGGTATTCGTAACATTGAAGGACAACTAAATAAACGGAAGTTTTGGAAACTAATGAAATCCTGTATTTTTTAAATACCAAGTAACTGGATGTATATGCAAAACGTTATACGTGTATCACTATAATAACCGCATATGTTTAATTCTTTTTCTTATTTCGAGCGAGAATCCGAATAATATGAATATTATTCGACTGTCTTGAATAAATATGCTATCAATATGCTATTGCATTCACAATAGCCAGATGAAATATTTTTGAACATGGTGCGAGTGATCCCATCGAAAAGGGAGTATCTTTCAACTATTTTAAATTATTATTACTGCAAACGTAAGGTAATTTAGAAAAGTTTTGGAAGTAAAACGTTAAAGCATTCGTATATTTTCAAGTTGAAAATAATGTATGGTTAAAAAGGAATAATAGCTTCTTTTTTGAACTGAGCAATCCAGAGGAACCACTGTCAAAAAACAGTAATTTCCGTAGTAAAATTGTATGTTCTCAGATTTCTGTAAAAGTCCAATTTAAAAACAAAACATTAATATTATTTGAAATATATATGTATATATACAAATGCCCTATCTAATTAATTCAAGATAAATTAATACAGTATAACTGTCCCAGCACGTGTAGTGAATAAACGATTGACATTTATTAATATATCTTTAAAACGTCAAAATAATAATGCGGTAGAGACGCAGATGAAAATTATTCAATTCCTTCATATATAAAGTAGGAGGTTTACGCTTTCAACAGAATACCTTTTTTCGCAACTATAAATTTGTCTGCTTATGAAAATTAGTAAACTTGATAAAAATACTATTTAAAAATGTGATAATATAGTAATATGGGAAGAATTCCTTTTTTAATCATTATTTTCGAATCGCAGTGTAATTTGATCAATATCATTAAGGAAATTAATCAATACACTTCTAACCAGAGAAAGTGGATCGAAACAGATTCGAACCCGGGTTCGCGACAAAAGATTCCAAAAATGTAATCTAGATAATTAATAGCTGCGGAAAATATTCGTTTTCCCCTATACTTACTCGTTCACAGTTGTTCGTGTTCAATTTTCTATAACGGTACAAGATTTCGAACTTTACATAAGAAACCTTCGTCACGTATAAGAATTTTTTAAAATGTATCTAGAGCAAAATTGTTGGTTGCGTCTACTATAGAAATCCTGGCTGTTTTAGATATAGTAGTCCAAGAATCAATTCTGATAAGATTTAGTAAAGTCATCTTTTGTTTAGTCATCTGAACTGTATGTACTTATAATAACAGGAAAATAATTAGTCCCAAGGGAGTATCGTTTATTTAAATTCACTAAATAATTTTCTTATTGTTTGATCCTGAGAATGATAAAATTCTTTAAGATTTTTTCTAAATCAGGAATTCAAACCAGGACTTTTTGATTGGCGCTCGAATGATCCGGTCATCAAATCGTTGACAGTGTACTTAATCGACAAAAACACTGGTTTTCATAACGAATATTTGTCCATTTTTACAGTTTAAAAATTTCAATTATACGCTCATTTCCAGCAGTAGGAAGTGCCAATAATAATTACACAGCATTACGCGATTTTATGTTGCCTATAAATAATGTAACATTGTATACAATTTATATAGGAAATATTCAGTAAGTAGGTATACGTAAATTCCTGTAATAAAAAGCTATAAGGGAAGGCAATGTAATAAGTTAAAATGTAGGTTTCTAAAGTTATTTCGAGTAGTCAGTAATGATCAAGCCTCAGACGGAAAACTTACATTTAAAAAAATCCATACGCATACGCACACATATGCGCGAACATTCATTCATAAATATCTATTTCTATTACAAACTGTAGTATTATCTCACACATACCAGAACCTCACACTAGTAAACCTTCCAACAGCGAAGTTCTCGCACTAGTGAACATTTTTCCCTCGTGTGAACCTCACACTAGTAAACCATCAGCTTACTGATTTTATATATCTGTGTATGTAGACATGTGGATACCGTAAAGTTCTATGCGTATTTATGTATTAACCCTACTCTGTAAAAAATAACAATAACTTGTCAAATCTGCTAGAAATCATAAAAATTGGTCAGTTCATTAGTGCCAGAGAAAAAAGTAACCACAGTTCCGATAGTTTCACTGGCGTGAGGTTCTATTGCTGTAGTTTTTTTATTACAAGTACTCAGATTCGGAATGAAGAAAAGCATAAAAAATCATTTGTTTGTTTCCCCTTTTTGTGGAAAAATAACAATTATAAGTGAGGTCAAACTATACGCAAGTATATCCAAAATAAAAACAATTTCATGAAACTCGTTTCAGTGATGAGCAGTTAGCTAGCAGTTTAAATATTACAGGGAACAATGAATCAACACGACGAAATACACGAGGTAAGGTACACGTCTAAAATATGGCTGTACTATAAATAAGACTAATTTAGTTCATAAGCATACAATGTTCCTAACGCATTAAAAATGAAAATTCGTATAAAATAACCATTTTCCTTTATTTTTCGTTAATACTGAGCAAGACATTTCTCCCCATTCTTAAAACTCTAAAAAATATTTATTTCATAAAGACCCACGTCAAAAAGTTAAAATAACGTGCAATTATAATTGAATATGTAGACAACATTCTGAGTATACCGCTCTAAATTTACCCCATATTTCGTAACTGACATGCGTTATGTAAGATCGATATTAATGTTATAAAACATTGATATAACAATGATACGGTCCTCGTCAATGCCAGATATGCCAGATATTGTCTGAGCCATTCTTTATATGTAGAAAGTTACATTTTTTAAACACAGAATTAAGAATATATAATCAGACAATACGCAGTATTATTTGAATCAAACGTCGTTACAAACAATGGCGATAAAGCATATGTGTTCTATATGACCCTATTTTGCATCAACTGACGTGTATCGTAGCAACGAACTTCAATAAAAGGACGAGTCTTGATTCAAGCACACTATATTTATTTCGAAACCAGGGGATCGTCATAAAAATAATAAACGTATCATCGCGTGCATAGTTCGCAATGTGTAACTGAAATATAATACATGCGTGCTCTCTTCATGGCATCGTTTCATTGCCCGTATCTAATTTAGATAGTATGGAAGGCATTCCCATAAGATATTATAATGTCAATATGTTTACGAATTGTCTATATACCTGTGTTACTGTTTATCAAACAATAATGGATGCCAGTGGCTGTCAATAGTCAATGATACCTTATTATATTTTTTTCGTAAGAAAACGATAGTTCAAAGTTTTGTTACCAAGTTGCGCCAAATAATGACAGCGTGCTAAAAATTATAAAAAACAAACAGCCCACATTTTGTCATGCTAAACGATTTTCCACAAAACAATGGAAGCGATCAAATTTATGAAGTAATTTGCAAAATCGCATCAAAACCCGGCAGCACTTTTGCCCCGATTATTCAGCCCTAAACATGTATTTTTTTGACATTATTATCAAGAAACATCGCCATTATTGCTACATTATTAAAAAGGAATCATTAGAATTTTAGCAACCACTCCAAAAAAGGTTACGTGTTTCAGCGTTTTTCTTAATATCGATGGTTTTCGTAATATTTGACCTTTCCCGGACTTTTTGCCCCCCCCCCCCAGATATATATAAAGTTTAAATAAGATATAAAATAAGGCACGAAATCTAATTTAACATTTTTAAACTTAATTAATTGAAAATAAATTAAATTGAACGGTACAGAAGATGTATAGATAATAAACATTTCAATTGATTTAAACAGTTATGCAGACTATCGAAATACGACAACGCCTCTCGTTACTCATATTTATGAAATCTTGAATTGCAATAATTTCTGTGAGGAACGTATATTTTGTACTAACGCCACATGGAATAATATTGTACTCACAACACATGATATATTACTGAATTGATATGTAGTACAAGGTAAATCATACATTGGCCAACGTGGTGCGTCTTTTGAAAATAAAGAAAGAGCATAATAACATATGAAGAAGAATTCAAATATTTTTTCCTTCAGCATTGACCTGATTAATTGTCAAGACAAAAAAGTTAATAATGAAAGTAAGGTATTGATATCTGCATACAATTTTTAACTGTACGAATCTATGCGAAGCTACATTTCTATCCAAATATTTTGGTTGCATTCAATTTCAATAACTAATTTCGTTATGTTCATTATAATTGATATAAAAACCTAAATTTGTTAAACTTATTAATTTCCAAATAGACCATTTTGGCTATTAGATCATTCGACCATCATTTCACAGGAGGGAACTCAACTACACTTGTTTCCCATACAATACACAATGCGTTCGAAAGCAATCGAAAATAAATCTGGCCCTACTAATCATGTATATGAGCGACAAAATTGCTCGAAACAAAGTACCTAGAATCCTTAAACGAAATGCCTATTATGCGTGACTAAAGTAACCACATAACCTAAAATTTGCTATATTTGGTTGTAAATTTATATACTTTTCGAAATGTTCACCTATCGTACGCAGGGATATTACCATAACCTATAACTTACCCTTTCGATTGTAAATTTACAGTTACCATCAGTTGAAATTTCACAAAGACAAAAGTGAAATTCAAATATAGTCTACGTAGAATTACAAGTTGACACGAAAAATGTCCACTTATCGCGTGAGCTCTTCTTCGACCAACGCTGAACGTGATAAAATTCAGCAATTTTTTTTTACGTGTATATATCAAGGTAGACCTAACCTAAACATTATGTCATCAGCTGATTGTCGGTAACGACGCGACCATGTAACTAAAAATTACTTTTGTATCATTATTACTATGTACAATAAAAAATAAATAAACAGGTCGGCTTTGTCCTACAATTTAATTTGTTGAAATTTTCCTTCGACGTTTCGAACAAACTCGTGTTCATTTTCAAGAGGTTACTACGAGGGAAAAATTTCAACAAATTCAATTGTAGGACAAAGCCGACCTATCTATTTATTTGTTATTATATATACTCCTACACAACAACATCATTTATTTACTATATACAATATTTCATTCGCTTGATTAACTGCTTATCATTTACGTGTTTAAACTCAGCTTTCATTGCATGTTTATTAAAAATCTAACACGTCACATAAAATGTCTAACAGTAATAGAAATATACTTATTCTCTTAAACCAGGAACCCCGTCCCGTGGAGAATGAATGACGAATTTCGCAGCAGAAACATAATCTGCACATAATAATCGAATTGTAGCAATTTCGACCGAGTTCAGGACAATCAAATATATAATATGCTTAAGGTGCTCAGCCTCACCTATAATAAAGTACATTCGAAGATCGGACCGCAGTAAAATTGTCACAGAATCTGTTTTATCCTGAGCCGTCTATGATAGATGAATAAATGAGTTAAAATACATTTTTATAAAAGGTCTGTAAGGAGAAAAAATTCATCGAAATGTTCGAATGTTGTAGAAACAATTTTATTAAATATAAAGGTTGAATCTATTGCGTTATCTATTTAATACTCCTTTACATGGCGGTGTTTTTCCATCAAAGAAATATTTACCCCCCCCCCATTTTCAAGAACGGAGAAAAAATAATGTCGAAAATTACCGCCCTGTTGCAGTAATTAACTCCACTCTGAAACTTTTCATCATTATATGATGCTTCATCAATTCATATAACCAAAAATCAACACATTTATTATTATTTTCGGATTTCGGAAAAAAAATGTTTTATAAGCGTCCTCGCGGTTATGACAATGAATTAAAAAAAGAGTGAACCAGGAACCTGTAAGAAGAGTATATTATTTCAACGTCCTGCTGTGTCTTTGTAAAAGTATTGTAAGACTGAATGGGATGAAGAACCCTCGTGAAGTTTGGTGCAATATCTCCGACTTCAGAAATTAAGAAATCATAAAACACCGATTCGATGGAACGGATTTGTTTTTTGTGATAATAATAACCAGATAAAAATCACAATATTATACAATAAAAATACCGAAATTAATTTTGCCCTAATGCAATTCCTCCATACAAATTTATATTTTTAGTGAAACGTCATCAATGTACAAAGTTATTTTTAACGATGATATTAAATTACGTCGGCACGGCTATTGCACGTAAGGCATTGTAAGAATTATCGCCGCGGTTGTTGGTACCCTTCAAATTTAAGACCGAGTCGAGTAATTTGTTCTGCCGGATTTTTCATCGCATTGTAGCTTCATTGTGTTTCCGCGACCCACAATAGTGCGCGCATAATGGCCGACCTTACCCAGTAACCTGATCGACTTATCAATAACCGCGTAATTATAGTACCAAAGAGTTGGTATGGCTCAAAACAACCCATAATAAGACGTAGGCGTCTTTCCCACAAGAAACCTTATATCCTTGTCGCGCGAATCCCGCCGTCTTTCTGTTCACGTATAGCCTTTAAACTCAAAACACACGGCCGCGCCGCGATCCGTCAACGCAGGGCTGCCCACAAAATTCTCTACCGATGCCTTTTTTGCCCGATAAGTTTATTTTTATGTGTGTAGGAGAGTTTTGTAAGTTCCAAGCGGCGGTCTCCATTCAAGGAGTCTGCACTGTTTTCCTTCGTTGTTTAGCGTCGAGGCATTGTCGACGAATTAATCTATTACGGCCCAATTATCACGACGACCGACGTTGCCGAACTCTTTGTGCACAAACCTCTCAACTGACGATCGAAATTATAAAATGTATATGCTTTTACATTGTTTAAACACCGTAAAGTGTTGTAAAGTTTATTGGTAATTAATTTTTCGATTTACATCTATAGTAGGGGAAGGCGGGATGAAGCGGAGAGGATTTTTTCCGTGTATCATATCTCGCCTTGAATTTCGTATTTTGAATGATGCAAAGTATAATTTCATAGGTAATTTCATAGTCAATATTTATAAACATGTTACTCACGGTATATGTGTTACAGGTGGCCAGCTATAGCCAATTTAAAAAACTTAAAAAATACGGGGCGAAGCGGCGATATCGGGGTGAAGTGGCGCATCCTTATTTTTAGAGGTCTCTGAGACGACTATCATAAAATTAAGTGCAAATCATAATCATAATCATATAAATCATATAATAATCATATGCATAATCTTTTAAGTTTGTATTGTTTATTTTAATATAAATAAAATTTCCACCTTAATGGAATGAACCTCTTAATTCAGATCTATCAATGTTTCCAACAACACTAAAAAAAGGAATTGCATCTTCGGAAGCTTTGAAAACTCGTATTATATCAGGATCACATATTTTAACTTCGTCTTTAGTTATTAAATGCATTCATCAAAAGGGAATTCTAAATTAAAAAATAATCACGGAATAGATACATCGAGGAAAAAATTTCGACGCTTCACGCCAAAGTATCACTTGGACTTCCAGGTACGATATCTCATTTTAAAAACACAAAAAAGGAACAATTAATGTTTTATAAATAAGTCCAAAAATATACTTTTAGAATAAACACATAAATAGTGATTATTGAACTGCCAAAATGAAAATATTGACCAATCTGAGAAGAAAGTACAGGTCTTGAAAATTTTATTTAAAAATTACATTTCTCGTACCTAAAGTTAGGTAAGAGAAAAAATGAAATATCATGCCTCAAAATGTGAAAAATGGTGTAAACAAAGAAACCACATATGATGTTTTACAATCGGTATGATCATAATAGAAATATTTGAGATTCGCCACTTTGTCCCGTTCGCCGCTTCGCCCCGTCCTCCCCTATAATAAGTTAATTCTCGTGCACGAAAATGGATTATTCAATCAAATGTTTTAAAATGTTCTAATGTCTTTTATTTTAATTGCAAAGTTTGTTAAAATTGCTGCGATTGTGGTATTGACGCAAATTTTTATAATTTTTTATTCATTGTTTGAAGAAAATATGGACCGCACTCGAGAGATTCGACGGGCCGGCATACAGATCCAGGACTTCAAAAAGTAAAAAAATTGTTCAAAACAATCATTCGATTGTTCGATTTTTCAATCGAATATTGTGACCTCTCAATAAATATATCAACGCGCTATATTATCGCGCGCATATTTAATCTTCGTTCATCGTGCATGATTTCTGTATACTACATTATTATTACGCGCATTATTATCATTACTTTGAAATGATTTTATAGAAAATATAAATGTAATAAATTGGTAATAAAAAATTGACTAACCATCAGTAAAAAAGGTAAGTTTTCTTCTTATAAGAATGCTGAAAAAATAACTTTTTACTTACCTTCGTGAGGTAAACTTTAGTAGTTACTGTTATATCTATACAGAACTTTATAATTAGCCATGAAGATCATCACGAATTTATAATATGATACTAAATAAAGATAAAAAATATCTTTGTAATATATTCCTACTAGAACAAGATTAAGATTTGGACCAAGATCTGCTTATATATGGAGATAATTTGTAAATATATCATGGTATACCTTGCCGTTGCAGATTTTATTGGTCTAGTCAAATGTTTTTGACAAATCATTGTTTATCAACTTTAACCTTCATCTCAATATTAGCAATACACGGGTTAACTTAACGCGGTTTTAAACACGTTCAGTATATTCGCATTGTCTGGGTGATGTTACCAATAAGGAATTACCTCCACAATACTCATTCCATGAGGTTATTTGCATATGGCCATTTGAGAGGATATCATAATAGTACTTACTCGGTCCTAGGCCGTAAAGTTCAATTTTACGGATCGCGCAATCTCCTAAAGAGCTCGAGAAATTTTGCGGCCGAGGAGCGAACACGATTTTTTGATGCAACACTGTTCACAAAGTAGGCACTTTACCGACTGTTTTTAGTCCGTAAAGTGCAGAGATCGTCTGTAAAATCACACTTTACAGACTAAAAGGAGTCCGTCAAGTGTCTACTTTACGGACACGTGTATCAAAAAAGAGTTTATGATTACATACCTCAATTAAGTTTTAAATGAATTGTGAATTAGAGTATGAATATTCTTAGGTAGTGAATGGATTTCGTGATACTATTTGGAGTATTCTTAAATTAGAGACGAGGAAATGCGATGTAGGGATATTAATAACCATACAGTAAAACAAGAATTCTTTATTTTTTTTCGATAAACCAAAAGAACTGTGGGAGATCAGTTTAACAGATTCTAATAAAGTTCTTCGGAAAAATGTAAAATGACTGCACAGAAAAAAATAAATCTTAAAATTGTTACATCTTAAATTCATCATTAGGTGAGGCTTAATTTCAGCCCAAAATTGTGGTTGAAATTATTTTTAGATCCATATCCTATATAAAACTTCAAAAGCTAAAAAATTTTGTTCGAAACAAAAATAGTCGTTATTTTTCAAAAGAAACGCTGTGTACTATTATTTTTAATTTTCTATGTGAGGATGGTACTAGCAATGGGGGTAAAAATAAAAAAGTCTTAAAAACCCCGGTTATGCTTACGGATAAACTTTTATTTGTTGAATAGAAATTATTACACAAAAGAATCTCTAATTTGTCTCTGATTTTGTCTAATTATTTTTTAATAATAAACATTTCCCTATATATTAATTAAGTTTCGGACATTGCTACTGACTGCCAGTATAGAGTCAGCACTGATGTGGTACGGAAGTCGGTACTGACTCAACTCCGTATGTCAGTACTGACGGTCAGTACTGGTTCAGTACTTTACCGGTGGTGTAGCCAGTACTGATTCCGCTCCATAAGTCAGTATGTGTTTCATTACTGGGTCAGTACCCTGCCGGTGGTTAACTCCGGCAGACCTCCGAAATTGCTACCTGGGTTATGCGCTATCATTGGCTCCATTTAAGCATATTTAATTTGTAACCATTTTAAGACTTACCTTTTTCTAGGAAGTATTGTTTTTATGGAGTTCAATCATATTAATAATGGAAAGTGGAACATAGTCATTATTGGCTAATTAATTGATATTTTGATCGGAATAAATAGGCGTGTAATTCTTATATCTCAGGCATTCCCCCGACAAAATCCGCCTGCGAGCGGCGGTCGAGAACGAGAACGCGGACGTCGAAGAACTAAGGCAGAAGATCGATGTCCAATAAGAAATTAAGAAATAAGATGTTGGCTCGTACAGTTCGATGGCTCTTGCGTGACGATGAAACCGCGGTGACAAGCCATGAGCCTCGTGGCATGAGAAGGCTCGTATTCGCGTTCCAACATCCACGCGGTAGATCAAAGTGACTAATGCGCGTTGCGTTCCCCGCCTGATTGCTCGATGCTCTTCTTCCCGCATCACATGTGACCATGATGATCTTCGGTCGTTCTTTGCCCATTTAAAAAAGAGACATCGGTAATCAACTTCTTCCTTGGGTTATCAAGAAATTCCTTGTTTCAGCGAAAATCCGATAAGCTATAGCTGCAAAATTAACTAAACTGACAGAAAAAAGGTACAATAGAAGACAAAGACTTCAATAGTAAATCTTATTTTAAAAAAGTCAGAAATGAACCAATTTCATTCAAGCAAGATTTAACATCACATTACAGTAGAGTCCCGGTATATTTACCTGCTCGATTTCTCCCCCTACCGACTCGTTATATTTACCAATAGAAGGGAAGCGTCGCTTCTCCCACTCCCCTCGGTCGTGTTATGTTCGTGACGTCACAGCAGGCCCTTCCTGAGGCCCCAACCCGCAAAGTGGAGGAAAACGAGAGCGGCGACAGGAAATATGACGAGACGGGCAAATATGCTGGGACGTAGATATAATAAGTCGCAATTATACCGGGACTCTACTGCAATATGAATTTCGACTTTGGGGGTTCCTGTCCCAGTTTCCTGCTGGGAATTCCTTTTTATCAATTAAAGCCAAAATGTGGGGATTTCCAGCGAAAGTATCATTTTTCGTGAAAATTAATGTTTACGCGCATGATTAAAACTTTTTATGTATAGTATATATGTAAAATGTTCCATTATTCTTATACTGAGCAATATTTTTCTCTCTGTGTATAAGTCACTTTGATAAATTTTTAAATATCATTAAATAGAAAGACTACGTCAGTGTAAACAAATATATGATATATTCTTAAGTATTTTTGGTCGACGAATACGAATTCACCTTGAAAAACCGCTCAAAAAAAACAAGATTTTTATTTTTGTTTTCGTTGAAATTAAAAAGTAAGAATCTGTACATAAATAAGAATAAACGATGAATATTATTAAAACATGAATATTTTCACATTAATAACAAGAGCTCATAAAACGCTCTAAAAGGAAACATGGCATTGTTTGTTCGTTATGTTACTTTACGTCACACGCGACAGTTATAATGGTAAACTTGTTCATGTACCTACTCTATATCACATTTTACGTAAAAATGGACGGAAAATCTTGAAAAATTTATTTTCACACAGTATATAATTACGTAAAGAACTATATGCCATGAGGGCATACTAATTTCGCACAGTTATAATGATTACCTTTGCCCAAATTACCGACTCAGTGAAACATTTTAAATCTGCATTGAACAATGTAGTTTTGTGCACAATTATTTACAAATTAAAAATTACGAATGTGATAAATGCACACTAAAACTGCTACCACTCTGGGAATTGTAAGAGCACATAAACGGCATTGAAAAATCAGTATTTAAACGTCAAAATGAAGCAGAGAAAGAAATTAAAACTTACACAAATCTTGATGCGCGCATATTTTGGATAAAATTTCGGTCATAACATTTTAGAGTTAAATGTAATAAATGGCGGTACGGTGACATTTTTTAAACATGTAATCAATTTTCATTTAACAGGTACCTCTATTAGTTTTTAAAGCACACAAAAATCATCTTTCTATGCGGCCTTACTGATACTTATATCTGTTGAAAAAATTATTGATTTATTTAATCAATTACAAAAAATTACTTTTAGGTTTTACTTATTGGCTCGGCATTTGTGCTTCAGAGATTATAGAAAGAAGACCACTATTCATTTTAATTAGCATTATAAGCATTTCGTAAATAATAAACACCAAGTAATAAGAATATGAAACGTTCATCGGAAATGCCCATATAAGTAGGGAATGGTCCCATATCGACGGTCTAAGGTATAAACATAAAAAAGAAATAGCTGATTTTACTACTTCAATAGTAGCATTGACTATGTTAATGATCGAGGTCACCATTTACATCGTAAAATTAACAAAAGTTATGGCTGTCTTATTTTGCTATCTAGGTTGTATGTCCAACTATTTAATTTTTTCCTTTTCGTATAGACATCATTCTGAAAAACTCATAAAGCAAAGACAAAAATTTGTCAATTTTCGTCAATTTCAAAAAAGGCGATCCGAAACCGACTTTTGTTTTTATTTTGCCGTCCGTCTTTTCGATTTCTTTTTTTTTTATGTTGATTTACTTGGCTGCCCAAAGCGATGGCCATATTTGCATTGGTGCAAATGCTTTCCGCAGAATCACCGGATCTCATTTTCGGATTTTTCCATTGGAAGTGTGTCCCTTTTCTAGAATAAACTTCTGTAATTATGGTGAGAAATAATTATTAATAATAGTTTACATGTCAAAAACAACATACACAATCACAATGCATAATAATGGTGGTCGGTTTATGTCCACCCTTTTTTGGTTGACCAGTTCTCAATTAGTTACAACAACGGAGGTACTTTTACTTGCGGGCGTCAAAGCCGAGACCATAAGTAATAAAAATATGTAAATTTCGATATTCTGTAAATAAATAAATACTACCACACAAAAAATATAATCGCACGTGATAACATAATCAGAACTATAAACCGAACCTAAATCAAATTGTCGACATCTAGTCACACTACCATTAATCGCAATGGTAGCGCCATATATGAGAAATATAAGGGAGATTGATACGGTACGTCCGGTCTGTATGGAACCACTTTTCTTTACATAATATACATTTTCACTCCAATATCTATATACTTCAAATTATTAAATATTACAAATTCGCTACTAACAATAAATGTAGTGTAACCATAATACATATACAACATACTGTATTACAAGAGTGCTATACTTTGATAGATTTCTGACGGTTACTAAATTGGCGTCTTTCGACATAAAGTTCACTGCACCGTTGTCGCACTATGTAATATAATTAAATCACGTTACAGTATTTGCTTTTATAAATTAGTTAAAATAAATGTTAGAACCAGACAATCTTATTACTAAGTTGTAATTACAATTCTCCTTTGTACGAGCTTCTTTTCCATCGGCATAAATATTTTTTGTTTAGTGTTTTTCCCTAACGCACGGTAGCGTGAGGTGTTTCGAAAATACGCAGGCATCGCTTAACAACATCATCATCTACGCTCAGCACGCGCTAATACATCAAGCTCCGTCATCTAGCAAACGATGTACAATCTTCATTAAAACTGGCGAGCCAATATCGATATTTCAGAAACTATCGGGAATCCTTCGGATAATGAGATTCTGCTTAACTGTGGCATTTCAATGATACTGAGACCATAATGATACCGTACCATTAATGATATCGCAGTTTACGAACTAGGCGTAATTACCGGCAAATCGCCAGTCACCACTCGTAATTAAAACGTTCCGCACGTGGTGACACACGATATCGGACACCAAAAAATAAGTGAAGAAGTCTAGCTGGGATGTGCCGTTTCTTAATCGAAGTTCGCGGCAGTTAATCGCAGCGACCGGCGCAGAGCCAATTATACAATTCGCCGTGGCGTGTAAAGGGCAAACCTATTTGCATAACACGTCGTTGCATTGGCGAGAGAAAGAGGGATCGATAAAGGATAGAGAGGGCGTAAAGAGGCGACCTGATATCTCCATTACACGCTCACGGGGGCTGCGGCAGTAGATCAAGCCTCGCGGGCCCGCAGGATATTTATTAAGGGCGGAAAAAGGGCCCGAGGGCCCGACGGGCGGTCCTAAGGCCCCTCGCTACTCGTGACGTCGTTTATTCTCGCAGCCCGCGCAACTCGTCATCGCGTGCAGAGTGCGCTAATTGCAAACAGATTTATCGAACCCAGGGCTCTCCAACGGAATTGATGGCTCTCCCTCAGGTTTCCCGATCTTCGTCTCGCGCATAAGCAATTTTAAAACGCCGATTTACAGTACAATAAGGTGATTAATCCGAGATGCTTTAATGCTCGGCCTTAATTCACGCTCACTTCCGGCGGTTTAACCACCTTTTCGCCCTCCTTCGTTCTGAATTCGACGATACATGTCTGGGCTCATTCGAGAATGAGATATTCAAATTGTTCCATGGATTCTTGTTTTAGCACGTGGAGAAATAAATATTTTTATTAGAGTCGAATGGATACGCGCGTTTACGAGCTTCTCTCAATTGAAATGCGTCGGGCACTATTTTTTGTTAGCGGCTTTTCGAACTGAAAGTTTTACTTTGCGATTTATGAATGTGGACCTGCTTTTCAAGGTGGATAAGTTAAGGATAGTTTAATTGGAGTATTGATTAAATGTAAAAATAAACATTTTTTTACGTCACATCAAGGAATAAAATATACAGAAATATTATTTTATATTTTGTATTTTCTTGCTTTCATGACTTTTATATTTGAATATTATCGCACATCATAAGAATAAAACATGTACGATAATATGCATTTGGATCGATGAATTTTTAAAAATAATTATTTTTTTAAAGAAACTCGAGGTGAATTTAATTCACATTAATAATTTCATATTTGAGAAATTCTTTAAAAATTGTAATAATACAACAATGAAAAAATTAAACTACACAGAGAGAACGAAAAAGGTTAATAAAACCATTATAAAAGTAAAATATGTGATTTTAAAAAATGGTTAAGTTAACCATTTCCATAATAAAACAAAACAAAAACATTGTTCCGTTTACTATTTCCCGATACTTAAATCTGCAGCATAGCACATAACCTCAAATTGACTGTAACTTTACAGTTAGTCACTTGAAATATTCTTGACTAGGAAAATAGATTTTGTAAAAGTGATTAAACAAAAATAACTACTTATCGTCATAAAATGTAATTATTGTTTGTTATATTTTACCATATTATGAATTAAAAAAATAAGATACTGTCAACTACAACTTTTCCCGATGTTAATTGTACTATTATCAAGTGTTATAATCATTTCTACCTTTTCTTCGTGGATTAGCTTTTCTTTCTCTCTGTGGACGTGTATCTTGGGTAGTTTTACGTAGCTATGTAAAAGATGTACTAATAAAGTTTCAATTCCATTATTAAAATGGTCAGTACTGTGAATATTCAAATTTCCTGAGATTTCTTTATTTAAATGTTATTTTTTAAAAAGATTTCTTCGTTTCGAATGAAATTGGCATATAACAAATTTTAGGCAGGTTTTTTTTTAGATTTACATGTGGACAACTTCAATTTCTTTAGTTCTATCCAATATTTGGACAGTTTTATACCAAAAACCCAAAGAAACTGTTTTACTGATTTGTGTTATTATCTAGTTTCTGGACATTTATGCTGTATACAGTTTTAAAGCACATAACATATACAGAAAATGGACTGCATACAATAAAACTGAACAGAATTTCTACATAGTAAGAAAAATTCAAATTCCTATTGCAGAATAGTAATTTTTCTTATCTTTTTAAGATAATTTCTTACAACATTTCTCCGTCTAATAGAGGTATAAATGTTAAATATTGCTATAAAAAGTTATATTTTAATATAATTTATTTGTCACGAAACAAATCGTGGTGAAATTTAAAAAGTGATTTCAATATTCTTTTCAACAGAAAAATTTGTTTTGCAGTTTTACTTTATCTGATAAATAACGCGACGCAAAAAGTATATATTTATTCATATTGTTACTATGAGTAATAGTGAAGCATTTAAGGGGGTTCTAAAGTCGTCAATCGACTAATAAAAGTAATGAAAACTCTGAATTAAAAATTATTTAAGCTATTTTTCAAAATATAGGCTTTGCAGTAGTAACAACCAGAAACTACCAGAGAAATTCACCAAGACTTAATTGAGAATTTTCGGTAATAAGCAGAAATCATTTAATTCTGAAAATTCTTGGTCAGTTCTCGATAAAGTTCTGGGTTATTTTTTAAGACATCCTTTATAGTGATTAAAATTAGAGCTACAGAACCCGAATTTTGAGAAACCATTTCATTTAGCTGTAATTTATATTTTTACAAATAGAATACTGCCTTTTAAACTAAGAAGTTTAAAACCCATTGAGAGCGAAATAGAGCTCCAGAGCTTCAAACTTTGGCTCGATAAAAATCATTACTAAGAGTTGCACACTACCATTAATAAAAGTTATAATGATCATTACACAAACATGATCATTACTAAGATATTAAATGATATACAGGGTGGACCTCGGCTGGCGGGTCATAGGCATCCCATGTTAAAGAAGTAACTAGATCATCAGTCGATTAATCCCGTGGTAATTTGGGTTTCCTACAGGATTTTAATTTCTCACAATGCAAAATAAAACAGAATTAAGAATTGTAGCAAAGCCCACAAGCTCTAAATACCGCGTGATTAGTCGGCTGATCTAGTTACTTCTTTAACGTGGAATGCATATGACCCGCAAGCCGAGGTCCACCCTGTATATGATATTCTGTTTCAAAAAATTGAAAATACAAAAGTCATATTTTAAAATAATGGCAATAATTAATTTCCCATTTCATGGAAATCGAGCATGTCACTTGCAGTACTAGAAATTAAAATCTTGGCAATTTCGAATATTTTGTTCATTTGAAATAGGCTCGAAATGGATTAGAATTGTAATCTAGAAGTTGCTGATTGTTCATTTAACTCAATTTGACCGCGTTATGCTTCTTTAAATTTGAGCACAATAGTAAATTGGTACACAAAGTACTTCGAAACCTTCCGCAAATATACTTATTTGCTTATATGCCAAACATCAATATGTGTAATTAATCAATATTTACTGTACGTTGAAAAGTATAGTAAATAAATCCAACAAAGACCTTGCATGAAATTTGATAATACGAAAATAATTGAATAATAAAAAAACCGATTAATCTCCACTATATTTTCCCAAGTTGCCTCTTCCGGTTAAAAAAAAAAATGAAATATCTTATGTTCCTATTTGTAAACAGTTCCCAGCATAAAAAATGTGTCTAAAATAAATACTTCATTCTCCATTCAGCCGCTTGACGATATCTCGACGCCGCTCGTAAATCGGGAAAAAAGGGCAAACGCTGGAAGTGGACTGGAGTTGACAACCGGCACTTTTTTTTGAATCGCGTGTTTTCGGCGCGCACGTGTCTTGGAAATCGGGCCGTACGACGGGTGGAACCTGAAAAAATAATAAGAATCTAATTATGTAAATCCCAATATTAGCCACTCGACGCACGTCAATAATTGCGGCCGCATTATATGGACGGCCTGAAACGGCACGGAGAATCGCGGAGATATAAGTTGATCGAGGGGAAACAGTCGCTTATCAAAATACTGAGCGAAACGTGACGGTTGTTACGGGATCACGTAACGTGCGCATTCGGTGGAGGAAATTTTTTTTTTAAATATAGAAATCATTCGGAAAACAGTGACTAATTTCAAAAAAAGATAAATACAAATAGATGTCGAGTAAATGGAAACATATGTCCGTTCTTGAAAAAGCGGTCGACTATTCGCGCGAGCAGCTTCACCTAAAATTTTTATGTAATGTAACTAAGAAATTAGTAAATTCAACTGTAAATGTTGTAAATATATGCCTGTAAACGTTTTTAGTTTACTACCGTTAGTTAGTAATAATGGATTTACAAGATTTGGATCCGTTGATCGATTTGACCTACTACTTCACACGTTTTAGATATTGTTACCCAAAATTGAAGATGTATGGTGAATATATAACTATATCCATGAACTGTGTTTGAATACATAGTTTCGACATTAGTCACGTTTTTATTTTAGTAAATTTCATGAACTCGGATGAACACCCCTCAGTTCGTTGCTTCAACGGTTTTTGCACAATGGAAATCCACTCTTAAATAATAAATGTAGAGCGCACTATATTGTCCCTTTTATACTTAAAGATATGCATGATTACTTGCGTGTTCAGTAACTAAGTGCTAACACAATAACGACACAATTCCATAACAGAAGGTATATAGTTTATCAGGCATTCGTCATTATTTATACTGATTACTAAACCGATATTCGCAAATATTGCCTAACGATGAAAACATGATAGTTCGTAGAGAGAACAACCCCCTCAACATCATCCGTTTCGAGACATCAAAACTACCGGAAGTTTACCATTCCTTTCTGTAATGAATCCCATCTTATCTCCTTAATTTATACATAACTTGTCAACGGTTCCTTTATTCTTAGTACCACACCAAGAACACATACGAAACTTCATATCCCGTGATTTAGTATAAATAAGACTCTATCACCAACTTTTTCTTACATAGCCTTGAAGAGTAATCATATCAGAGTCGAAACGTTGCTAAATATTTATTTATTATTTCTATTACAAAACCCTCCAAATTATTATTATTTGTTTTTCTTTTCTTGCTCTAATTTTTTAATTTTTATTAAACTCGACTATTTTTAATTTTTATTCTTTATGTGACCGAAAAATACCAAGACTATTAACGAATAAATTAATGTATAAATCGGTCGAAAATTAATACCTTATCAAATGACAGTTCATAACCCCCTCAAAATGCTATAACTTCTAATGAAAAGTTCAAATGAAATATTTGTAATTATCATAAGTTTGATATTTGATAAGTCTGTGGATAAATAATATTTGATATTAATAAAAAGAAATCAGTTTTATAAGTAAATAATAATCGATGCATAGGTTCGAATAACTAGAAATATAAGGTACTCAAATTTATTATGTTTGTGAAAAATTAATAAAATTATGAAATTTTAGAGACCCTGAATAAAATCTGATTATGGACTGATGTCAGGACATTTTATCAAGGCCTGCCCAGAGTCGTAACAGTATTTCTACTCGTCTGAAGTGATATGAAGAAATGTTTAACTTCGAGTAACATTAAACTTCGAGTTTATACCACGAATTATAGTTTAATAGATTGGAAAACTTCTGACATACGTTACTCCCTCAAATTAGGTCGTAAAATTTCATTTTTTATATCATCATCCTTTTGAAATCTAGATTTGAAATGTGAGATAAGATTCAACATCAGCAATCCAAATTACCCGGTGTAATAAGTTTAGAACTAACCAGCTTGAACTTCAAAAACGTAGACGGCCATAAGGAATCAAGAATTTTGAGTTTTTTAAAATCTGACATAAGTGTAACCATCAGCGATCCCAAAAACATCCAAGTTAAAAAACAATCTAAACAATTAAAAATATTGTCCTTCGATTTTGGAAATCAGTTTTCAGATTTGTAGTCAGCGTGCAAAACATAGTTCGATACTCAGTGTCACCAAAATTGACTTTTTTTTTTTAAGAAACCTATACTGGTAACGAATATTTATGGAAAAATGTCTTCGTCAACAATTTTTAACCATCATCTAGAAATGTTGAAAAATTCTAGTAGTTTTTTTTGTTTTCTTATCATTTGTATTCATATATTACTATATTTTAACACGCGATTAAATGACACAATATTAAAAATTAAATACAAAACTGTAAATAAAGTAGTACATACATTTTTATAAAAATGGAGCAGATAAGGCCTTTGAATCACACACTTGAAATCATGCCCATTATACCGATGTCATTTAAATAACATTTTTTTTAAATTATTATGTTTTACGAATAAATAATTCTTTAAAACTATAACAAACTAACCATAGGTTTATTTTTCGTTTCAGGGCGTTATCATTGTTTACTTTCAAATGTTAATAATATATTATTTGTCTGCAGTAAACTTAAGAGTGAAAACTGGTATGAAATAAGACTTCGTAAAGTTGATCAAAAACAATTCTACCTGTATCTACAATTTTATTTGGTTTAAAGATTAATGAAAATATAAAGTGTCTATATTTAATTATTTTCTTTCTTCCAATTAATTTGTTCCATTGAATCGATTTATTCACATAATATGCAGACTAATTCCCCTAAATGTGAAACGTGTTTCATTTTTTCCTCGTTAAAATTTTTTTTGACTTTTACTTTCTTATTTTCTGGTAGTTCGTAATTATATACTTTCTTATTACTTTACGTTAAAACATTCGAAAAATAGACAATCATTATCATGACTTATTTATTGCCAATTTTTATTGCAAAGTTTTGGGAATTATGATATCGTTTATGATAAACGGGTTTAATAATTTAACTTAGAAAAAAAATTGCAGCGGACGTGGGTGTAATGCTATTTTTGATGAGACTGGCAATACTAGAATCATTTATAAATCCATAGGCACACGGAATACCATCATTTGCGCCAATGACTATTCAGTTCGCTAAGTAAATGTTAAATAATTTACTGAACAGATCCATAACTTAATTAATAATTTTTACAAGTCATACGCAGCTGTTTTTCCTATTTAATTAATATTTTCTAAATACAAGAATGACTATCTTAATTTCAATAATAACTTATAGCTGTCTTAATTATTGTAGTATTAAATAGAAATAAATAAAGTCCTAATGTAAAAATTGCATTAGAATTGAGCGCACTTCATAACTCGCTACCCATTTTACAATAAACAATTATCTAACGACTAATGCAGCAGTAAGAACAAACAGTTTACATAAACTTATATGGTTGATTAATTTCTTCCAAATGACTAAACATACGTAAAACATACAGGACAAATGGTTTAATAATAATAAGCTTTTTGTAGAACATTTCAATTATTAAAAAATGACTCCTGAAAGCTAACATATTTTAGTTAATAAATACTAAAATATAAACCAATTTAAAGGTGGCAATTTCTTGAATGCATTTTATGAATGAAACTTTAATATACTAAGAAACTGGTCGGTTCTACTTCTTTTCAGTCAAAATGATTACTATTGTATAATTGTCATCCATTTTTCGCTTTTGAGTTAATACAATTTAAATAATACAAATTTAGAAAGTATGAAAACAAACTTTAGAATCTTCTTAAAGTACCTGCTTTTTAGAATTTTATTAGCAGATTCACTGTGGTATTGTAATAAGCAATATTGTTAAATCGTTTGAATACTTTTCTTATGGTATAGTTGGAGTCTGTTTAATATCTATTTCTGCAGTAAAATACTAATAATCTCATAGTTGAATTTCTGTGACTTGATTTTGAACTTTGTTCGAGTAATACCAAAAGAATTCGATGGGTATAATGTATTAATTAATTGTTCTTCAAATTTGCTTTAATGTTGTTATATATCAGCATCATTTAATATTTCAATAGAAAATTAAAAACATTAAGACATCCGAAGCTAATTCTCCAAAATTTCGTCCATAAATTTTGATTAGTAAGTTTAGTTAGGGGTCTTTAGAAGGCAACCGTTCGATCTTGGGTACAAATTATTAGTGCTCTTTAAAAACTGATTTAAAAGATAACATTAGTAAATAAATAACTTTGATGTGTACCACTTCTATTTATACGTAACTAATAACATTATTTTTCCGTTATGAAACCAATGGTAGAAACTATTTATAATCCGGAAATACCTCAAAGTTTTCAACTATATGTTCATGGTCCAGTAAAAAACGGAAGAATATCCGTTTTATCAAAACACTCGATAGAAGCACGAGACGTTCTGGCGTCACGTACCAATCCAACGATATTTCACGTTTTAGTTTGAAAACTAACGCCACGTGTGTCGGAGGCGTATCAATGCCAACGTGTCGGTAGCAAGTGCTATTTCATCCGGAATCTTGAATGCGGAAAAGTGCATTTTACGTGATATCCGAGGATGGGTGACAGATGACGGTTAATTCAAAAGAAAACAACTGGGATTATCTCGTATATTTTTTACTGGCCAAAAAATAATGACAGAAAGACTTATTGAGCTTTCACGATTTTGACAAATTTAGAGGGAGTTTCCGGAATCCCGGCGATACTAAATCACACCGTTACTCATTTCCGTTTATTTTAATGGTAAGTGGAGTACTTAATTTTCTTCGTTGAATGGGAAAAAGATGGAACGTGAGGAAAACACACAGTTGTGCATATGCATTACAGTTTATAATTTATTATGATTCGAACCTTTATTAATGTTTCAGGTAGCACTTTTGTCAGTAGCATTTTACTTTTGAATATAATATTTTAACAAGCATGAAAATGGATCCATATCAATATAAAGAGTCACAAAATTCATCATTATTTAGCTTCAAAAATAAATAACTTTAATAAAACTTATTTTAAAATTCAAAATGGCTAGAAACTTGATATACAATAAAAATAATTTTGGAATTCGAAGCCTTGCATGATAGGCAAATAGCAATGAATTTCATGTAACATAATATGTCGATAAGTAATCGTTCCAAAACTTTTGTACAAATCAAGATTCAACTGAAGTAACCTTTTTATGTATAATATGGAGTTTTATTTTACTTATACCTTACTCAAAAGTACAAACCGTTATTTATAGTACAAATCGTAACTATGTTACAACATATGTACTTTCAAATTATTTTCGTGTATAAGGACAATGTAAAAAAAATATTAAATAACATCAAATCTACTAATAATGAAAAATAAATAAAATATTTCTATATAATTGATCAAATTGTGACGGTTTATCTCTCAAAATATAATTAAATTTATGATGAATGATTTTAATGATTTTTATTTTTTATTATGGAAAACAATTAGACAAATCAAAAACTTTCTTTTGGAAACAGGATTCGTTTCGTCATTCTCTACATCTTATTTTTTTTTAGATCAAAATTTCGATTTTTGAATAGTTTTATCTTAAAAGAGCCAGGGGCCAACAATTTTCCGTCGTTCATGCGAATTCTATGATGAATTTCCTGAATTTCAAAGGTATATTTTCTATTTGATTCTGGCGGTAAATAATACCTTTTAAAAAATAAAATTCAATCACGGTAACCCTAGTAGATATCTAGCGCTTTCTTTCGTAAAATAGCCATTTCCCCTACACCTATTTAACATAGTAAATATGTAAATTCTATAATTTATCCAATTAATGGTTTGATTTCGACTAAGGGATTTGTCAGGGTTTAATGAATGGACATGTTTCAATATATTTTTATAACATTTAAGAGAAGAAGTAAATAATACCTAATTTATGTTAAATTTACGTATATTAGAAGTTTGATCATAAATTACTATCTAAAATACTCAAGAGAATACTCTAGTTGCTTTCATACGTAATATGAAATAACATTATTTAATGAGAAATATTTAAGAACATTTTTCTTAGAAAAATGCCCATACTGTCAAGGAAATTTTTGTACAGGTTATTTCAGTGAAATATAGAAAATTTCTTCATTTTCGAACATGCAGTACAGTATTGAAATTTTTCCAAGGAAGATTTTATGAGTGATGACATTTTCTAACATAACATTGATACTAGATATTATTCATTTAATACTAACTTAGTTTCTAAAAATCGTTTCTGTAACTAATTAAAGTAATGTCTTGATGCAATGAACTGAACACTTATAAATAATATAAATTATATATAAAAATGGCCATTACATTTCAATTTTATTTTTGTTAAAACATTATTTAAGTAATATAATGTGTAGTTCAATTTGTTTGAGTTTATAATTTTTTCAACTTGTAATTATATTTTAAGACTAATGAAGTATCTTTGAAATACTGACATAATGTAACATCAAATAATAGACTAATTTCGATAATATAAAAGTGAGAATTAAAAGCGTTTGAAAATTTGGACTCTCTTATGCAGATTCAGTTGAATATAAGGCGAAAAAATGTATATACATTTATAATTCCATCCCTAAAGTACCATCGATAAAACAATCATACTCTTCTTTTAAGAATCTGTCGAGAAAATGTTTGTAAACGTTTCGACAATATTATTTGGAAATTTTACAAATTATTATGTTGATGGGTGTCAAATTACAAATAGCTAATACACTTGAAAAATGTAGTCATCGTATACATATATGAAACAGAACATATGCTTTTCTACTATACCAAAAACTCATTTCTACTATACCTGTAACTACTTCAGACTGAAAAAGGAATTGGTTCAACTAGTTACATGCATATTGTTCAATATTATTCGCATTTAATGACATAAACTGATAGTAATAGTTACCGAATACTATGTTGGTCTATGGATGTCAAGCGACGCTACAGGAATAATTTATGCTTCAGCATTGCATGAAACGATTCTCTGAACTGGATATTTGATAATTATACAACAATACCAAGCTAGTATAAGTGCGAAAATGCCATCAAGTTTTCCACTTATATTTTTCAATTTTTTTTAGATATTTGTGAAATAAAGTATTGGAAGTATTTCGTTTTTATGATATGAATGGTTTACGCTCATTACCAATTGATAAATATTATGCCAGATTTAAGTGAGATTGAATGCGCAGGCACGATTAATTTAACTAAATATTTATATTTCTGTTGACCATGTTGTAAAGTAAATGAAATCAAATATAAAATCGCTCGAATCCAACTATGAAATTTTTTAACTTACCAAACCTCTATAAAAATAATCAAATCCATCTTTCAGTGCCGTATAGGGGTTCGAAGCACCTAGTGTACTCAAATAACAGAGTGAAATGTAAACTTATAGAACAAAATTCAATACATTCGCTTTCCTAAACGCCAGAGATGGCTCCATTATTTCATCGTTTGAGTATATGTACTTTCTATGTAATTTAATAGTAACCAATTAGTAATCTAGATAATTGAATTGTCAAAAATTAATATTGATTGTATCTAAAAGTTACATAAAAAAACTGGGACTAAAGACGATAGTATTTCAATTACAATAAACTTTTCCAATTTTTTAAATGAGCATATACTTGCAATAATAATAAGGTGTTTTAAGTGTTATCCAAAAGAATTTTCGTAATAGTGTCGCACCTGAATTAAGTGAATTCGTATTGTTTTTATCTCTTGTCCGTAATGCCCCGCAAAAACATGTGGGGATACTTATTTGGTAGAAAGAGGAGACGCAGAATTAAGGTGGTTAAATTCACGGGCATATCGAAACTCCGACGGCAGTACATATATCGTAATGATCTATACGGGCCCGCTGGAATTAAACCTCTGACCAGTGTACTAACACCTGGTTGCCCAGCAAATGCAAGGGAAGTATGTACCTGATGTGCGCGTACAATTTATATTCGTTGAAAAAGCATTTTCGTGCTGCCACTTTGCTGTTTCATTACAGAATAATTTAACGACACTGAAGAAGTGTATAAGCCCACGATGAAAAAATATATATACGGCATACAAGCATGCGCACTTTCGGTAAACATCTGATATTTTATGGCATATATTAAACTTAAAGTGAATATAAGAAATGTCTGTATATATTCATTGCGATAACCGTTTTCGTAGTAACTGTTATTTTCAGTCGAATAAGATACGATTCGATGTAATTGCATCGTATAATGTAAAAAACGGTTTTTTGCTCATTATGGTCAAGAAAACGTATTAACTAATGTCAACAGAAACAACTCAATTAATGACAGTCAATGTTCAGCACGAATTTTTTAATTTTTAATAGATCAATCATTTCCAAATTGATTACAAGTCATTTGCATTATTTGTAAATATATCAATTTTTCTAAGATAAAAAATGTAATTTCTAATGAGTATAGTTTCTGTCAAGTCTCGTTCGCGTTGAAGTTTTCAAATTAAATTCAGCAGGCTCAATCGTTCTCGTATTATTAATTTAAAGTATCATTTTAAATATGCAGATTTGAAATTGTAATTATAGGGAGAATGAAAAATTATTGCACGTCATGAGATGAACTTAATTAGCTGCTGAGTGTTGCCCGCTGGTCTGCCCTCAGGTGTGGGCTGTACACACGCGGCTTTACTCGATACTAACATGCACGTATAGGCAGTTTGCTTCCCCCTTCAGCAAATTGATTCAATTTGCTTATTACACATTTATTTTCATTTTTATGTTCCTGGTGTCGGTTCATATTCTGTAATTACAATTTCTTTAATCATTTATTTTATACTCCTTAATCCCCATATCGTCATTAATACAACACTTAATACTGAAATATAGTAATGATTACGAACAATGTAAAAATGTTTGTGCATTCAATAAAGAGTTCAAAATATCCTTTATTTGATTCTACATCCAACGCCTGATTCCAATAGAAACTATAAATAACGTAAATAGATATATGTATAGTAATACTCAACACAAACACTTAATTGTATAAAACAACATTTTGCAAAAATAATTAAATTCATTTAATAAATTGCTACATCGATTGAAACGAATATAATATACGAAAAAAACATAAATTCTAACAAAATAAATATCTAGACAACATTTCTATGCTAACAAGAGCATGTTAATACGCCGTACATTAAGCGTCGAAAACTAGTTCTCATGAATGAATCTAAAGTATAATAAATGCATACGTATTATGTTTGTGCAAGAGTTGTTTTAATTGTAGAAATCCTGCTCCTTATTGATTATTTTATTCAAAACGAGTTTAATTCGTGAAATATCTTGTAAAAAACGTGTATATATGTTCAGCCTTCTATTTACATTTTATTTATATTATTTGTATTTTAAGGATTAAGCATATTTTATGTATCGGAAATGATATTGCTGGAGATAGTTGTTCGTGCGAGCAGCACATCTTGTAGAATTTTTGTCATTTATCATAAAGTGTGCATTTTTTATTTGGGATAATAAATAAGAGGCATCGACAGCTGATCATGTACATCTTTTATTTTAAAGAACGTTGAAAGGTCTTAGATCGGAATAATTTATTAGATGACATTTATATATCTTTACTTACTTTTGTAGCACACTTTACTTAAACTACAAATGATTTTTGCCCATTCCAGTCGTACAACAATAAGATACAGTAAGTTAAACGCATACTCTAAGGAACCTTCTAAAATAATTTCCGTTTATTTATGAAACTTGTAGTTAAATTCAAAAGATAATACGTACCTGACTCCGACCACTTTAAAGGTAGAAAAAAAGTCATGATATTTTGCGTATAGGTGTTTTTTCATATATAGCAATATAATCTACCGTTAAAATGAACTAATACAAAACTTAGCTTTTCTATATATACTTATATAAATGAATTTATTATACAGTAGATGATACGGAAATTTGAAATAAAACAACGTTTACTATTAATTGATCCTAATTTTTTTCCACATAAATATTTATAAAATTTGTTTAATATATGGTAAATATTTTTAATGCAGACATATTAAAACCCAAACATGAAGTAAGATTAAAATATGTAAAGGATTTTCCACATCGTTTAACTCCTATATAAGTGAATTCTTGTTTAAATTTTTATATTAATTGAACTGTGACAATAAAATATTCTTCGATAAGGATTTAGTCTTCGAAATATTCATTAAATATCCATTAAATATCCACAAATTATTTGTAAATTTATTTGTTGATAATTTCTTTATACAGAAGTTATATAAATTGTAAAAACTCAGGGAGTATTTATGTATAAATTTGAAGCTATTCCCGCGAGCAAGAGTAAACATAACATGCAAACTCTATTCTCATCTATTATCTTCCACTATTTTATTCGTGTATTCTTTCTATTTAATTTAATCTAATATGTCACTATACTTCTTAGATAAGAATTTAGACATTTATTATTCTCGAATGATAAATGTTAATAAGAATCCTGTTCAACGTGTTTGGATATTTCTCAATTAAAAAAAAAGCACCAAATCTATGTGGAACGCATTTAATTTTATATTTCAGATTGTGTTATATATTTGTTTACGCTATTTACCGCAACTGCACTGAAATTATTCGAAAATTACGAAACACCTCAACATTTTATTTATATTTACTGACCGCTCTGAACATCAACAGAGCTGTGATCATGATTCGCAATTATAACCTTACCTAATGTAACATTAAGAACGAAGGTATTCGTTTAGCTGGTCTAAAATGTGATTGTATTGCGTGTTGAGTTACTATAGTACTTTCCAAATTTTATTAAACCTTTGAGGCAAGGTGGTCCCCGTAGCGAAATAGTCGAAAGTCTCGTAACACTTTTATTAAATCCTCATAAAATGTACGATAATTTATTCGAATGATGTTCTAATCTTGCATCTATCAAAATAATGTTTGACGTTACGATTATGCCGGTCTATTTGGCTGATACAATTAAGATGAAAGATGTTACGAAAGCCAATTAATCCCCATTTATTTTTGTATAAATATATTTATTCTTATTTTATTTGTTATATTTATTTTTTAAACTATTATTTTTTTCTTTTAAATAATTTTACACTCATCCACCTCCTTTAGATAACCTCTTTCCTTTGATATAAAAGAATAAAGTAAATGCATCCCGGTTGCAAAATATGTAGAGGCCACACATGGTCCTTCATTGACGTACACCACGTGCCTAAGTATCGACAGCGAATACCCTCTTCGTGGACCTCTCTTCAGCTCACGCGCCAATCCGGAAACGGAAGTCGTCGCTTCAGGGACTAACATGATCGAGCTATAAGGTACTTAACCCTTCGAGGGTTCCGACCTATTCGAAATTCGATCGCTTCGACGACTACCTTCCTCCATCCTGAACTTCAAAGAGACGGAAACTCAGGGATCGTTGTTTAGTAACACCAACTGGCACTATCATTTAGCACGTGCGCTCCGCTCACATTTCTTATTATAACAATTTTCGGTAAAAATCTAACAGATAACCCTTCTTGTAATTGAGAATTCTCGTTAGTTTTCTACATCTTCTTCAAAATGTGTTTAGTGCGTCATTTATGAAATGTCGCCAGTTTTCGGTACTTTGATGTTGTTTTCGAGATCGGTGACCGATTTGGAGTATTTAGGTGGCGTATAATGTTACACATTCTAAATAAGTATTCAGGAATCTAAGAATGCTTGTTTAGTTTGTAGTATTCGGAATAATGGAAATCAATACAACCACTCGTGTGCTAAATTCACAAGAAATTATTATCTTAACTTGTCAAACATCATTCAGTAAAGAGTAATACTAAACGCCGGAAAAGAAGAACATATGGATGTTAATACACCTGGTAAAAAAGGTAAAAAAAGATTTAACCATTATTAGATTATAAGGTTTTAATATTAATTCAAACAATATGTCAATGCCTTGAAATTGATAAGACGCTCATGATTATTGACATTCCTCAAAAAATTCTAGAACAAACAGAGATATACTTTAGTTTTTCTGAATGATGTTTACCAGTCACCATATACGATCTGATCTATCTACTATAACGTTTATGCCAATAATAGTAGAATTAACAACATGAAAACTCATAATTCACGAAATGTTGCTTTTGTAATTGGGAATCGTAATGTCTACCAAATTATTACCAACCCACATAAATGTCTTAATTTTTTGTCCGCTTATGAGTTTTTCAGTTCATAATTTTTATCTTGATATGGATGTCTCTCACTCAAGCCTACAATAAAAAACTGTTAGAATTTTCGATGAGTGTGCTTCTGATCCTCACAACCATACTGTTCTATTTGTGCATACATATAAGCAGATAAAATATTTGCATTAATCGAATTTTATAAATATATGTATAAAATTAGTATAGGTTGCTTATACTATTAGACACCTTTCTCTCAATGTGAAACAGCGATACTTTTCAGTGAAAAAAGAGTCACTTTTAATTATTACTTACCAATTCGAAATTTTGAAATAAATTACTGCAGTATTTTGATGAGAATTTTGTTTCATTGCTTCGGTCAATAATATTCGATGATAAAATCTAATGTAAAAATGTATGAGGAATAGATTCATCTGTCAAGTTTTGATTATCATTTAAGTTTTGTACACTGATGAAATGTTATATTAATCACAATAATCCACATTGCGCAAAATGTGTGATTAATGTCTGTGTCACCAGAAACAAGAAAAAACAGAAAAAACAATTCTTTTTATGTGAAAATAATGTAGATTCATATTATATATAGAGCAAATTCAATATCTATCTAGATATATATTCTATACAGGCTATTATCTAAATCAATTTTTTTACTGTAATTACTTCTTGGTCGTTTTATAGAAATATGGAAAAAATGTATTTATGTAAAAACATTGATATTCTCCAAATGTGGAAGAGGTTAATTCTTATAACTAATATTTAGTAATAAAATCAGGTATCTCTTTCATACTCGTAATAGCATTTTCTAACAGTCTCCAAATAGGTATCAATTATTTGCACGTGCCTCTAAAAAACTGCACCAGATGCGCAGATCTACATCTATTAACGTCGAATCGAGAGTATTAATGGTCAAATAATGTTATCATTTTTTCAATCATACTTATTTATGTCAAAGTAAGAAATGGAACGATGATTATCATACCTTCAAAATTGTGCGGAACCAGGCACCGAAATAAATTACGTTGTTGAATAAATCAAGAAAAAAATCCCGATCGATCGTCGGACTATTATGAAAGAGTCTTTGGCAGTATGTTACGTTACATGCTGGCAAATAATCATTAATACGGATTACGCGAATGGCGGTGTCGCATTTCACAATATGATCGCCAACGATATGCAACCCCCTAAATCTATTTTCGAATAATCCCTCATGCACACCAACAAATAGAAACAGCTGTTGACTGTTGAATCACTACAGTGTGCGGCTCCGTGGAAGGACGAGCGTGCGTCTACAAATCCGACTCAACCAATTTGGTCAAGATCTTCTTTGCATTCGATGCAAAATCGGAAATGTACTCGAAAATCGTTTCCTTTTTCCGGTATAATGAGATTACGTCATAGTTAGAACACAATTCGACCAACGAAGAAGATATTGCTGAAAGCCGCAAAAGTTCGCTCTTGGAGAATCGCATAAAGGCGGTTTGAGCGGTTTTAGTCGGGAATAAAAGGATTTGCAGATACACGTAATCTGGTCGCCGCAGGTGTCCGAGTGACAGATGCTTTTCTTTTGTGTAATTTATACAGTATTTAGATCAGCGCGACATAAAAATAGAAATAATGTTCCTAAGATTGCAAGTAGCCATCAAATAAATGTAAAATGTTATAAAGTTTACAAAATGCATTGTGAGCAAAAATAATATATTTCTTTGCAATTTGTTAATAGTCTTTTAATATCTTGATAATATATTATGATGAAACGACAGACTGGACTCTATTAATGCACACACACTACTGTAAAAATAAATATTTGGTCCAATACACATGAAACATTTGAACGGAGTTACTTCTGAAAACTTAGAATTAAATAGTGATAACCTAATTATTCTTGATTTTTTGAAGTGACAATATAAATAACAGTTTCGTTACTTTTCTTCAAGTCTATTACGGAACTGGCTTTGCAACTAATAATGAACCTAGTGAATCCAATATATTTGACCTTACATTTAAAAACATTCCATTTTCATATACGTAGTATATATTATTTGTGCGAAATAGAAAAAGCCTGAACAGGAATCAGTTTACATTACCTTGATTTTTAGCCTTTACCTGAATGAGGCCGTTCTCTGGTTCTCCTTAGGACATCTAAACGTTGATATTTATCGACCTATTATCATTCTTAGGATAGCCTAAGACCAGTGAATGCATTCAGGAAATTAAGAAGTCTTTAAAAGCAAACATTTTGACGTTCTCGTAAAAACTCCCACATCAATTCTATGTGTGATGTATGGATAATCAGCCCCTTGGTATGACTCAATTTCTCCTTCATCTTGTTATTTCGTACTGAAAGTTATCTACTGTAACTTTGTCTGTACTGAAACAATTATAAACATGAGTTCTATCTTATAAAACTGAATTAGTCTATGCTTATGCCCAAATACATATTTTCGTGAATACTCGTTTTTTTCAGTTAATTCGTTTTGAGGTTCGCAAATACTTAACTTCTGGTAGTAGACCAACAATACTTCGCATTTTGGCAAAATGTAATCCAAAGAACATAACGAACAAATGTATATAATTTGAAAAACGAATGAAAAAACTTTTTGGGCAAGGGCTGCGAAAAGCACGAGGATTTCGCGACTAGAAAAACAACTCAGAAATGCGTAGATATTAGGATGATTCCAGTGACTGTTGTTCTTAAGGATCCTTGATCACTTGAACCGATAGTTCTGAACATTTTAAGGTACCAAGTTTCATGTTGAATGGTTACATTATACTTGAACTAACTATGCAGCAAATACGAATGTCCCCATATATAAATTGTGCGTGAATATGCCAGAATATTGAAATTTCCGCAAAATAATCTGAGATTTCGAAACTGATTAATCTGATCAAGATTTCCTGCGTGCACTTTGGGCAACTGGTTTTCAAATGCACCGATCATCCTTTTCATCCATCAGGTCGTCGGCGTCGTCGCCGCAAAGCGCATTCCCAAGTCCGGAGCTCTTTTACGCCCGCCTGAGTTCCCTTCAAGCAGACGTCGCGTCGGCGATTTAACTCTTTCTTTTCCGTTGCGTTATATACCGCGATCGCAAATCCTTTTAGCCCTGCCTACGGTGTTGTACGGATGTCAGATCGACAGCAGCCTAAAAGGCGACTATTTTGATGGTTGCGGCCTACACCGTTATAGAGGTTCAAGATATTGTACCCATACACCCCACGATAGTACCATTACATGTACAAAACACACCTGGCTGCGTAGGCCGCTTTTGCGCGGGACCCGATTCAGCTTTCACGCGAAACAAGATTACCAACCGAGATTACATTCATTATCTCATCTAATCGGAAAGAGTTCGAGGGCCGAACGATTAAGGATACATATAGAGGGTATAATACATAGGACTACGCATCTGTTCTCTGTCAGGATGAATATTAAGTTTTTAGCAGAAAAATCATATTTTTTGCAATATTTGAAATTTTAGTTTGATACAACCTAAAATTAAGATGTCTTATAAACATTTTACATATTTAGAAAGATCCTCTTTTTTGTTAAATCTCGTGCTTAAGTTATCTTAAAAGCCAAATAACCAAGAGATTATTGGCATTTACTGAAAATTAAGACCTTCTTGTTCTTGAAATGAAGCCACATAAAGTAGGCACGCAATGCATCTTGTACACAGGTACTTGTACGCATATAAATTTAAATAAATTCTACTTGGTGACATTTTCATGTACAAATTTGGTAAGATTTCCGCGTACAATAGTAAACATAACTTGCAAACTCTGTTATTCCAGACATTTATATTTCAGGAACGTAACAATAGAAATTATTGTAGTTACATATCTGAAATCTTTCAGGAACATGAAATCATCCAGGAAGTTTGTATAACTGGAATACAGTCAGGAATTAACAGGAATCATTGCATGCATGATGTAATAAGTATGAAAGGTTCCTGATACGTTGCTGGAACGTAACTAAAAATATAACAGGAAAAGTTATACAGTAGAATCTCGATATAAGAACTATTGCCGTTCCGAGCTTCCCCGCTGACTATCGATATAAGAATTTAGAGGAGGGGAAGTTTAGGATCCCCTTAGGAGGGGAAGTTTTTTTTCTAATCTTGGATTTTTTTCACCACTGGAAAGATTGATATAAAAATCTATCAATTTCATGTGTTCAAACATTTTTGAGGCCCGAATTCATCCCATCTTGAGAGCTCTGAAAAAGTGGTGAAAAAAGTGTCCCCGTGGGCGTTAATGGGTTATTGTTATTCGTGTGTTTCTTCATCTAAGAATTTTAACTGTTTTTATATTCTTCTGCTTGTGAGCTTGTTCAGAGCTTGTGGCAATATTTAACTTGTTAAACGGGTAATCGTTGATGTGTTTTGCGTGAAATTTATTAAAATTATCTGAAAATGAATACACTTAATGATGCATGGACAGGTGGATGATTCCAATACACAGATTCTGACTTAATATAGCGCTTAGGAGGCCTCTAAATTGCGCTTCTATCAGTCGGGGAGGTGATTTAAACTTTATGAACATAGAAAATTGTATGTTATAAAAAAAATAATTTTCACCTTATTACTTACTCAATTTACATATAAATTGGTGCTAATGAGTCTTACTGGCTCCTGATCGCAAATCTACAGTCGAAATTGACATTAAAAATTTGTAATCTAACACAACGGATGGATTTTTGCAATTCCATTGAATTTACATGAAACGTGTTACTTTTGGGTTATCAAGGTTATTTTACAGTTTAGAGGTATGTTTGAACAAAATTAAAATTTACATTATTTGCGTTGCAGTCTCGAATTTTTTAATACGCTGTTATATTTTGAACTTGTGGTCAGTTTTGTTGTGATCTAAAATATCCTGGATCCGCAGCTACAGACGTTAATCCTCCAATATTTTGCGGATATTGCACAACTATAGCAGATAGTAAAATATAACTATCAAAGTACCAATTAGTGCAGACTCACAAGGCAAAACCCAATATTGGGGATAGGTAGAATACACATGAACTAGCTATGTAACAATTTTAACCAAATCCTGATAATAAATTTGGTAACACAGATAAGTTCGGAGCAGAGCTGAGTCAAAACCCTTTTAGGGTAATTAGTATTTTCTTTATTACGAAAAATCAGGATCATATATTAGCCACATTCTATAAATGGGATTGTTTGTTGCGTTTATTTTAATGCTTTGAAATGTCGTTATTAACATAAATATAGTTCCTTGATTCTATAGAATATTAGGCTTTTTTTTTTAATCGAAATTAAAAATATTGATAAGCTTATACAAAATGTTATCGTATAGACAATGACTTATGGAAAGCACTATATCAGCACACAGCATCCAATATCATGAGCAGAAAATTGAAATTAACTTTAATATAAATTAATTCTTGCAAATTTTTCGTCATGTTAACATATGAAGATTAACTAATCTGCGAAAATAAATTTATTTAATGCTTCTCAATAGTGGCTATATGTAGACTTACTTAAAAAGTTACGTGTCGACCAAAATGCTTTAATAGGTAATTGAGTCTCGGTTTTCTGTAGTTTACTGTCAAGCCTGTATCAAAAAAGTGATAGTGAAATGAGACGAACTGTTATCAGTAAATGCAGCCAAACTTAAAACCATGATTATGAATTTATTAAAATCATTAGTCATTATTAAAATTACTCGTGATAAGCACCTCAACAATTTTTAATGAATACAATGATGAATCATTTTCAATTGGATTATTGAAAATAAAAAGATTTATTTCCTAAAATAATAAACATATTTATGTTTGTAAGACACACATTTTTCATTGACAGTTGGTTGCCAATCATCAAACAATTTAGGATGGCAATGTCATTGTCGTACTCATCGAGTAACATTTCAGGTTCAGTTACTTTTCAATCATGTACCCCTTTATAAAAAGGTCAAATATTAAATATTTTATAAAGCCTTGTTCATTAGTATAAATGCTAAGTGGATTAAAATATCTACTAGAATTATGTTTATTGCTACAATTAACTTCGTACCACATTTTTTCATATCAGGAATAAAAATGACCTGAATACGTATTTATGTACATGTAATAAAATAGTTCAGAACAATTAACAGAAATACAAATGAACCCTTCGTTTTCCCTGAAACATACCCACACGCACCGTTCCGCATCCCTGCTAGAGTTGCAGATTGTGCGATTACTAAAACGCAATGAGGATTTTCTAATCGTTTCCAAAATCAAAATTAGCTATCTCTTTCCAGTTACAAGCAAGCAAACAAAGATACCCATCTTACACTGGTCGTAAGACGATACTGGCAGATGGCGCGACAAACGAAAGATGTTAAATCAAAAGTGGAGGAAGCGAAGGGTGGAAGGCTAATCTGACTAGCAAATATTTGGATTGTCGCGTTCAATGGCGTTGATACATCGAGTGGCATTCTTAGTCCGACTACTGGATATTTGACAGAATGAAAGAGAAACCAGAATGGTTATGAGAGAAAAGAGAGGGGAAAAAGTAAGGGTGAATCTAGCAAATAGTGACGACTTGTTTACCCTCTGGATTTTCTGAAAATACACCGGCGAATTCCGGCATTAAGATGTTAGATAGCAGCTTCCGTACAATAATGTGTATACAAGAATTTACGTTCATCGGGACCTTAAATAGTTTTAAACGAGGGAAATAACGCGATATGTGTGAGAAAAATTAAGCCCAGAATCATGATAATCCGGTTATACCGAATATGAAAAAAGGAGCACATACTTAGAACATTTACAAGCCTTATGTTTGCCTTTTGATATATTTATGGTTGCCGGTATAAATATTTTCTGCGATTGCAATGACATTTCACTTTAAAACAAGCCAAAATATAAGCAAAGTCACTGAATAACATGAAAACCAATTTCTTGGAAAATTACGTTTCCATAAGTAATAGTCATAAACTGGGTGTTCTGAAGAAAGAAGTAAGGTTAATGATATGCCTACAACGCATTTATTATATTGAATTATTTTAACTATATCACATTATCTCAACATCACTTAAGCACACCAATGAAGTTAACAAATCAGATATTAAAAATGAACATTCATTTACTTAATAAATACACATTTTATGATGATCCCAAAAATATTTTAATACCTGCATATACATTGATTGAAATAAAACTTGAAATAAAAAGCAGTTCATGAACAAAAATATTAAATTTTTCAAATATAGCATTAAAACCGTAATAATTAAATTTGAAAATTGAAGTAGTAGTGAGCATACTGTAGTAAATAGTAATCTGCTTAAGAAACTTTTCAATACTCCTTTCTTCTACTCCTTTCTACAATAAAAACCTCTAGAAATGGAAAAAAAGAAAAACCTCATAAGCAGTCTTCGATTCGGCGAGTTCAAATCTCTTCTTTGCTAAGAAATAGACAGATTACATCTTGGCAAAATAGACTTAAAATACCTTAATACCTTCTCTGCGTTTAGACGTTTGACGTGCCAGAAGGATTGTGGGTTACGTATCGGATCACCCGTGAGGTTTTGTTGGTCGAAAGATGACGTGAATATTGCGGCAATTTGAAAACGAGCGACGATACGTTTAAAAAAGCGATATTTGACTTGAGATCGATGGGTCCTTGCCGCAAAGTAAAAAGTTAGTGGCCAACTTTCAACGACAAATCGGGCGGAAGTCCATTGACAATCCGGAAGGATCATGAATTCTTCCCACGTTATGTTACATTAGAGCTTTTCAAATCGTGCATTGGAAGGAAGCGAAGGACGTAATTTTGAAGTATTCTAATATGTTTGCTGCCGTTTTAGATCTGGTACTCAACAGATTACGCGAAATGAGAAGTTTCTGAAGTAGCCGACGTTACTTGCATAAAAAAATATAATTAAATAAACCAATAAAAAATATTCTAAGGCGAGTATTATTGTAAGGAAGTTAATATCACAATTGCAAGCATTTATATCAATAAGTTGATCTTTCAGGGAATCTTTTAATGTCTTATTCAAGCTACGAAGAAGAAATTAAGGTCATTTAGATTAAAATAATATTTACATTCACCATAAGAATCTACTTAATAGGATACATACTATTGTGTATTTGGACCATTAGAAATATGTAGTAAATATTGTTATGTTAACTAAAGCAGCTAGAAATTGCATTGCTATTTCATTAAAAACTAATGCTAGATATGTCACTTTATTTATATTAAATTTGTTACTTGATTATTAAATCACTCTTACTTTTTTTTAGTAACAAATGCAAAATTGTTTGAATACTATTTCTTTAAAGGTATGCAATGCTACCATATGACGATAATGTATTACGAAACCCATTATGAGATCATTCAAATATTCCCCACAATCTCTAAGATATTAGGAGATGCCAAGAAACCCTTAAGAAATCCTAATAAAGAGCATCTTTCAATTTGTGCATACTTTCATCAACAAGTATTATTTTGTAAGATAAACATCTAAACGACGTCTTGCAAACATTTTAAAAATATCTTTTACTCGGTATTGTCGTCAAAATCTGTGCGAAAATTAGAGTACATCATTGTTTATTTTACACATTTATTTAAATTTTTCATCTAAATTCAAATTTTATTTTAAAGCTGTTTTACTAGTTTTTTATGAATTTCTGCCAAATTTCAGCGCAGTCGCCTGAGAATTGGCGGAGAAAATCCAAGAATAACATTCACTCCCTACGGTCGGTATTTGACAGTCCCTTAAATATTTCTATAATATATATAATATTAAAAAAAATGTTATTTTGTCTGCAAATGAACCGTAACTAACCACACCATTTTTACGGAGATTGCACAGCCAAATTATGAGCATACATCCACCAACAAAGTGTAGAATTTTATAAAACAAACTTATTGTTAGTAACAACTTCAAAACTAGAAGGAGCAATATTTTCTTAGAAATTGTACTTTGCCAAACGTTCATTTTGGAACAGATTTGCAAAATGAAAAATTTTTTCAGTTTTTAAACTTGGTTATCGGTAAGGAGCTTGATGATTCGTCACCTTATACGCATTAAAAATGTTATTCACGTGATTACATATTCTGTTGACTCCTAGTGATTATATCATGAATAAAAGTCTATCAGCAGACGATGAAGTTAAAAGACTCCCTAATCAAGTTGATATAGAGATAATATTAAAGACCCATTTAATTTATCATGTGAAAATGTATACACATACTACAATTTCGAAAGCATTATCTATAATAATATATTCGTTAAAAACTGCCATTTCTGAACAAAAATGAACCAGAAGTGATTTTGTGTATCATCATATTTCATGTTTCTACTAACACCAATAACTTACGATAGACTGGATGAAACAGGTGAGTACTAATGAATAAATAGTCATGAAATGATATGAAATTATCTTACATAATTATTCCCCGCCGCTTATCTGCTAAATAAGTGATAACTAATTAAGCAACGAGATAAGTAGCGAATGCTGTTAGCGGCGTAAACACCAATTCATAAAGAAGACTAAGGAACGGAACAGGTTTCATTCCTTCAAAAGGATTTTACGCAAGGATACCCTATAGGAACTTCGATGTCTTCACGTGTGGTATCACTACAAATGCACCGGGGTTTCGTTGGCTTGAAGACATTTTTAGATTGGCGAGCGTATCTTAAGTCGATGGTAATACGACGTCTATCTCGTAAATACGTGTGGAACGTCTTACCACCCCGTGGCAATAAATTCCGTTGATACTGAATCGAAGCTCAATGAAGCGCGACAACCGCGTTCTTTTTACTTCGGCACTGACATATAATTAGATAAAACCAGTTAGAAAGCAGGTGTTGCTCGCACCAGGTTGTGCACAATGTGCACAATTAAATGCAAATTTTTAATCTTTCTAATCTTAAGACGCAATGAAATTGTAATTTATTTATGTGGCCTCAATAAAATTAAATTGAGGGTAAATATAAACTATTCTGATATTAAAAATACGTTTGCATGAGTATGAAGGCATGGATAAGGAATGGTGATCAAATTTTATATTTATTGATGTGTATATTGTCGACAGATTAAGAGAGTCTTGAATGAAGACATTTTCGTCAAATCCGAATTTTGCTGCAATGAATTACGGAGGACAACGAGATAAAAGGGACTGGAAGATAATGCAATATTTGCACGTTTTTTGTAATATTCTGGTAACACCTCTAACATAAAAAAAAACTGGGGAAAACTATATGACATGTTAGGTTATGTACGCAATTCGCCGAACATGTTTAATTTACATGCTGCACATTCTCATAATATGAAAATATCCTTTTAAGTAATTTTTGTGAGTTTGGAGATTTTGTGATGTGAAGCATCCATACTCGGAGAGTTATTAGCATAATATGACAGGTCACGTGGACATCACGAAAAATTGTTCACACATTGCGCAAATGTCCTAGGTATACTACAAATGTTTCATGTATTCCTGAAGATAAGTTCAAAATATTTCTTAAATATTCCGAGAATATTATTTTCTTATTTTCCATGCATTAATCTTATATTTTGTAATCACAAAGAAAGATTTTTTCAATACTTTGGAAATTGGTAATTTATGAATTATTGATATTGATGCTTTCATTGTTCTGCAGTTGGATTTATTCACGCTTTACTTCACGTGTTTATAAAATATGTTTACTTCATTTAATGCATATGCATCTTATTAATTAAAGTACTTTTGTTGCAATATTATTGTCAGATTAACTTCAAACAAATAAATTCTTAAATTTTCGGTGTCAAAAAAATATTAGTATTTATAATCAACACGTCCCGGCGCGGGCGTCGTGATGTGTCACCCTCGTCAAGATTGAAGACTATTTATTTAAAGTTAAACTTATAAATTTCATGTAAGCATGTTTAATAAAATATTTAATTGCTTCTCATTTATACCAACTCATGAGATCCCTCATGAGTCTATCAAAGGTCTGGACGAATTATTGAATTTTAGTCACCCTAGCAAAAGAAAAAATTACCCTTCACTTTTTCATATTATGATGTCGACGTTTAAGTCACGAACGAACCCAAAAATGCTATAAAAAAATTGGTGTCCGTGATCATGTACGTATCTACGTACATAGGTCTGTCCGGACATCCAATTTTTTCTGTCTCGCGATACCTCGCACAGGATAAAACCGATTTGAAAGATAAATCTCTTTTTCAGTTTGTCACGGCCTAATGATTTGTCTTCTTGGAACATACTATAATTATTATCTCAAATACAAATCACAGAAAAAATGTTTCCAATAAAAAAGATATAATATAATCTGTATGAAATGCTTTATCATCACACAATTTAATTAAGCGGTCAAGAAGAAATTAGGCTTTTATTAATTATAAATATAAATTAATTATATAATTATAAAAAATGTTAACATTACGGCGAAACAAAAGTTAATAATAATATTATCCATTATGTTATATAATAATGCTCTGGTTGACATGTACTGGGGGTCGAAGTTTCGAAAATATCATTTTCAGTATTTTTTATAGTCAATTATATAGATGGGTCTACCAAACCCTGCCTAATCGATCAGTACATGAGCCAAAAGCCGCGGGGTCGAAGCCCCTAGTTGAATTGAAGTTGCATTGAAATAGGTAATCCTAGTAGCAGAAGGAAATTATATTTACGACTCTAATACGATAAAGTAAGTAAATATAATTATTACATCACAATACCTTCGAGACTATTTGACTGAATCTTCTCAGTTTCACTGCTGTGTTCTTTCCATTAAAGTCATGTATTTAGTTCATGTAGACAACTTCATTTGATAATAAGATGGCATTGTCAACTAGCTTGAACCAAAATTTAATAATGAACGAATTAGATGCAATGGTACAATACCCTCTATGCGCTTTTTCGGGAGCTTTCGCTTTTAAAGTCCAAAACTTATCTGCATGATATGATAATTAAAGATTATAAAAAATTACATCTTTCTCATGATTATGTCAATTAATTTCTCCAGCAATGTTTTTGCATGGTAAATTTTGAGCTGCTACGAATGCGATATGGTTTAGAACATTACAGGTATAATCTTTCAAATTTATGGCACTAGAGTTTAATATACAAAATGATCACAATACCTATTGCGAAATACTTTGCTGATATCAATTTTGAGATGTTACGATGCATTTCGAATAATTGTACATTCAAAAAATGCTCAGATTGTGAAACGTGAATTAAGAGGGTATTATAGTTCTACCTTATAAAAGTATAACTTGCAGTATACCTGGCAAGATCACATTCGAAAATCAAAATTGTTGTACGTTGAACATTTCAGGCTCATTATTGCTGCTAAGTGAAATATATTGCTCTTTATATAAATGAAATAACGAGTGGCGCAGCTAGCCTTATAGCAAACTAGCAGCACCACTTCAGAATACAACATTCGGACGACTATGCTAAATGGGTTCTTATTCACAGGAATTTAAAGCTCATTTAGGCCTTCAAGTACCGGTGAGCCAATAGGACCAGTAATGGTTTTAGACACAATACCAACGAAACAGCCTCGCAGTCAAGTACAGGAAAACATTTTTCTACCTACATGCACCGGAAGTTGGCATTCTAACCTCGCTACACTCGTCAGTACTTGTCTATTTTCCTCCCAGTTTGAGAAGTATACTATTAGAGTAATATCAAAATTTGCCTGTCGCAGGAGTTTAAAGCTCTACAATCTGGATCTAAATTCGTTGATGTGCTGGAATGTATTTTTCTAGAGTGGCGCTGCCAGCGTACGGTAATGCTGATCAGACTACACGCTATTTTCGTTGGTACTTACTATAAAATTGGTATAGGGCCTATTGGCATACCGAATATTTGCGGAGTCTTTAAAAAGTCTTAGATTTCTGTGGAGGATCTACTTCCCGCAAACGTTATTTTTTGGAGTAGGAGTGCCACTTTTCGAAATTTTCTTTAAATAAAGCTCAATATTTATACGCCAATAAATGAGCCTTAAATAAGCTTTAAAAGATCCACATGCCAGAGTTACGAAGCTTTTAGCTGTTCAATTCACGATCCTCACTATACTTCTTTTCATCATAAATATTTGTATCGCGCGGTATATAAACTATGGCAAATGACAACTCCACTAGTAGAAAAATAACTGAGGCTAGTAGAAGCAGATCCACCCTGGAAATACTCCAGCAATGGCATATACCAGGAGTCCTTATAAATCTGTAGATATTCCTAATGAGATACTTCCCAAATGATGTATAATTTTGAAATATTTGCGTCAGCGTTTTAATTTAACATCCACGAGATAATCTGGAGACTTCGGTTCATTTAGGCAAAGTAGTAGGGCCGCAAAATCATGCATATATGATTTCCCGATATTTTGTAAATAACAACCAATTTCCATTGAAAAAAGACACTCAAGCAAATATAGCGTGCGATCACAAGGATTCCAACGAATGTTTGTTGTGCATGTGATCTATATTTTGTTACAAGTAATGATTACGTGAATTTACGGTCATTTGAAGACGGTTGGATGAAGAATTCAAGGGACAATGAAGTTGATCAATACACTAACGTTTGTTTTGCTTTTTCCTCGGAACCCATCCTTCCACCTATTGAAACGGTCAATATATCGACTGCTTTTTAGGGATTTGTTCGAGTTCGCCCTCGGGATCGAAAGTGTGTTGGTTCACGGATGGATGGACGTAGTGCGTGACGGTTTCGTGACTATCGCGAGTCTCGCATTCTTATGTCGTGAATCATTGACGGATCGACCGTGAGGTCATGGAGGTGACAGCTGTGATCAGAGCGCTTCTTCACCACCCTCGCATCGTGGAGGAGGTGGAGGCACGATCGACCCAGCGCCTGCCTTTCGCTCATAACCTATGCAAAACAAGGCGAATTACCGTATGTTAAGAACTCGGTTTACCCGTATTGCCCTATTTACATAATGCATGCAGACTGCGACTGCTGCTACCACAAAACGCGTTTGTTGCACCGATCTTTAATGTACCGCGACCGTCCAAGTTAATAATCAATTCAGTCTTTGTCTTTACCTTGTTATTAATACGGACGGGGATGCGACTTGGGACTGCAATATTTCTCATATCTCCAATTTTCCTGCCGGAGTTGCATGTGTTTATTTACCAACTCTTCTTGAGATATATATTAGATACACCTGTTCGGTTTCGCGCGTTTATTATAAGGAGCGTAACCCGAAAAATTTCAACCACGGTGCCAATTTTAAATGAGGGATTTATAATTCTGTTTAGTGAATGAATCATTTTATTTATCTTTTTGGGTCCAAATATACCTTTCTTACCCATTCTGAACAAAGAAATGAAACAGTTTTCGTATGGTACATTTCACAACATTTCCGGATCAGACGTCCTATAATTATTAGACATGTTCGCAGATCATAAAAGAGTAAGTATTCAACTTCACTTCCCAAACTTTTAAACAACTTTCTTCTCTGGAGTAAATATTACCCTTCACTCGGGTTACGTACTTCTTTAAAAAAATATAAAAAAAGCTATTCACAATTGGGACTTGCTGTCAGGGTCCGGACGCACTGTTCAAGTCGACGAAATATATGCTATTTAATTTTTATGAACAAATGTGGAATCGATCTTTCTTTTTATTCCATTATACATAATTTTTACGTAAAATTTTCTTGTAAACATTATTCTAATTCCGGAATCTGGAAAATGAAATAATTCTTCGTACGTTTGGCACACTTTAAAAGCAACTCTCTTATACATGCGATGCCAGCAACGAAATTGCTGCGATTTAACGCATTTTTTCCAAACAAATGGTCCTCAAAGTCTTTATTTCCATCCGAAAAAGATGCTTCACAATCCTGATTACAAAAGTTTTCCAATGTTGCCGACAACCGTTATTTGACTTCACTACGCGTTACAGACAGGTTAGGGAATAACTTATTTATGGACATCCACATAATAAAAATATACTTATTGTGGCATTGGAATTGTTCAGGACCTTCTTGAGGGACGTTATAAAACTTTTTGATGTACCAACAATTACATGGAATCATAGAACTTGTTATAACATATTTTCAACACGAAGAATACTCTGAAAAATATGTAGTTACTGATAGCAATAATTCTACACTTTGGCATTGTTTAATCCAAAAGAGTGACCCCAAAATGTACTCGTTTTTTAGCAATCGAAATTTAGATTGATTGTAGTGCCAAAAGTTAAGTGATGGTGAGATAAAAACAAGACAAAAATTTCATGTTGAGACGATACTTCCTTCTCGAGTAAATAGAGGGTCAAACATGTTAAATTATAGCGTTTTCTAGTATCACCTGCATCGAGTATTCTGAATGACAAGCTGTCTCGAGAATACCATATTTTTTAAATAAATTGTGAAATTGTATGCATGTATGTCTTCCAAAGACCTCTGCACACGCACTCTCACACTCACACACAATGAATAGAAAGAATCTGAAGTAAGTGTAAATACGACATGAGGTTCGAACCGTCGATTTACTATGACTGTCTATCGCATCCATATTACACACATACACGATTACTCGAACACACACACTCACTGCAGACACACATAAACACACATGCATACACACCCACACAATTTCACAATTTATCTTAAAAATATGGTTGTCTCAAGACGGATCGTCATTCAGAATACTCGATACAGGTGATACTGTAGAAAACGCTATAAATTAACCTATTTGACCCCCTATTTACTCGAGAAGGAAATGTCGTCTCAAATTGCAATTTTGTTCTTGTTTTTATCTCACCATAACTTTACTTTTGGCTGTATAATTAATCCGAATTTCGATTGCTAAAATACGGTCACTTTTTAGGCTTTTTGGGTCTCTCTTTTTAGTCGGAACCCGCTTCGTTGCGAATAGTTTTGTTTCTTTAACCAAAAAGACCGTTTTCTAACGTGGATCATAGCACTTTATATGAAATTTGGAGTAACTAATTTTTGTCATGTTTACAATTATTACGGAATTGATTATAATTAAAATTTCTTAAATGTTTGTATAATTACAGTATAATTCTATATATTTTAGAATTACGATTTTTATGATTAATTCATATTCTTGTTGCGATTTTATATCTGATCTCTTACAAGAAGATACTAGTGGATTTAAATGCGTAATTTACTGAGCGCCTGTATGATTATCTCGAAACGCATGAAATTGCTTAAAAATCTATTTCTTTATAAATATTGTGTTTCGAAAAAGAACAAATAAAATCCACTTGTGGAATTGTAATGTTTCCTGAACAAAACCATCGTATGTTACAGGATACGTCTATAGAATTCAAGTATAGTGTAAGTAAACATATAAACCCTGTCGATATTCTCTCAGAAGTCGTTGTCATATATTATCGATTTTCATTATTGAATGTGTTAGTTGTGTATCCACGCCCAATATTTATGTAGGCTGGTCTCAGTATAATTAGTTATTAAGGACATGCACGATAAGGAATCTAAACCGCGATCAAATAGATATTTATTTACAATAAAAAGCAGTTAATATAGCATGATCGTTGTTAATTAAAAGAAACTCATAATATAAGAAACCATTTCTTTTTCATTATTAACGTCCTGGCTTACAATAAATATTTTCATTTACTCGTAAAGGCATATTCTATAAATAGAAATTTGCATGTGTGTGAATGCGCGCAGGTTTCACCTATGAAAAAACATTGCGGTCACTTCAACTAAACGGTAAAAGTAAATGTATTTCCGCAATGCTTTGGCCGTAAATATTATGTAACAAACCACAATTTACGATTCAATTAGCTATGCAATTCTCTAAAATTTCGTTACAATCGCAGTATTCAAACTTTAATACTTTATATTTAAATTCAGGAAAAACAAGCTACATGTTTTTTTATAACAATTATATTATATTTATAACCATATAGAATTTCAACTCAGCGATACGTACGTTTACAAATATTCTTTTTACACCTTTCAGTACCAGAACAAAATATGGTAATACGCGATGGTTTTAGTGTTAAGGGGGTCTTAAACTGGTCCACCGGTAAGATAGAAAGTTCTAATTACTATAGACAGTTTCCTAGAAAACATCTAAGAGATTAATGAAGAACTGACCGTAAATTTTCGGAAATAAATAAAACTTATTTCCGAAAATTCCCAGTCAGTTCTCAGTTAATTTCTTTTGCATTTTTCTAGGATACTGTTTATAGTAATAAGAATTTCCCTTACAGAACCCAAATTTTGAAAAATCGGTTCAGTCGTTTTTTATTTACGTTTTTTAGTGAAAATTCCTACCTTATCGGGCAAGGACTTTAGAACCCCCTTACGAACTAGCATGGAAAACTGCATGAAACGTATAACGTTTTATTTCACTATAAACATTTCAAAATAATTTCACGGGATAATTTTCGCGATCATGACAAAAAGTTCACATTGATCATGTATGTTCTTTTTTTTGAGAATTGTATGACCGTAAACGAATCTAATGAATTTAACAATTAATTCAAAAGTATATCTCCCAAAAGTTATTTATTGTAATAGTAATCATTTATTCTTTTTCTTTTTTTTTATTTACATATATGTACCTTTTTCCGAATTCTAAATTTAACTTGATAACAAAGATTTTCCTATGTTCGAACGTAACAATGAAAGGAAATTTTATCATTACATTAGGTATGTTATAAATTACACAATTAAACGTTGATAAAAAAAACAAAGAAAATGTCTTTATTTAAACAACAATATACCAACTGCTACGGACATTTAATAAAAATTACTAGGTGTCCAACAACTTTAAAGAAGTCCCCATGATCCACAACTCTACTCCTATTTTACTGAAAGTTCTCATGATTTATGATTAAAGTAAAATGACTTTCTTATCAAATAGGAAATGAAAAAGGGTTGTGTCTTAATTTGATTTTAAGTTTTCTTCCACCGATTTTGTTTTCTATTTTGTGTTCGTTCTTTACATTGTTTTTATTGCATGCACAAAGCCATGATCCCAAATGCATTGCTGCAGCTACTTTCCGCAGTGTCATATGACCGTGTCGGGTTTTTTTCTTGGATATTCGACCCATTTCCGGCATAAACATATGTAATTATCTTCCGAAGCAATAATTAATAAAATTTTACTTCTTAAAAATATATTATAAATAATTACGATGCACCAAAATTTGTATGATTTTCGAACCAAATTTTTCACATGATTGGTCGTCCTTCAATGATGTACTGAAATAATAAAAAAAAGCACCTTTTAATTTTTCTCCTAACAAATGAGCAATACTAACTACAATCTCGTGATAACTTTGAAATTATCGCAACCAAAACTTGAAATGATAGGTGTTAACTATTGGTGGAAGGGCTTCAAATAAAAATGCACGATTTGATCGGTCACAACTATAAATCAAATTTATTCCGATCGACCGGTGACGATCCGATCGCGATGCGGACTTCCTAACGTTCTCTCTCAACCCGATCGTCACTTTTTCTCATATTAGTTCGACTTTTCAAACTCTCGAATATTTAAATAGACTGCAACGTCGTTTTATACATCGATATTATATTATTCGAATTACAAATAATTTTATCGAGATCGTCACCATTTTGAAGGGCCTTTACATAATTTTCCTAACAGGTCACCTTCATTTTAAGAGGTACCCCCATTCGGGTGTGCAATGGCGTAGAGAAAACCACCTTTGTGGGAAAAAACTTACGCCGCGTACCGCACTCGATAAAACATCGATTCTGTAACAATAGGTGTATACATAACCTATGACTAAATTGTTAACTACCACCTCAATTATTAGCGATATCTATAAAGAATAAGATGAGATCGGTATAAAACCACTTTCCCCTACTATTTTACATATAATAATAAAACGTATTTTGTAAGAAACCCTTTCAGACAACCATTTGGATACGAACTTAAACCGAAAATGATCATTATCTATAATAAAATGCCAATCATTTTGTAGAAAAAAATGACTTTGAACTTAAGCATTAACATTTAACTTAACTTAACTTACACATTTAGTGTATAAATAACTTTTTTTGCGTTCATATAATTTGAATTTCAATTATCAACGATATTCAGAGATAATAAGTCAAATTTATATTTTCGAATATTTTTTGTAAACTGAAAATTGAACCTCAAATACAAAAAAAAACTGTCAATTTATATTTACATTTGAATTTTCAAAAGTTCGACATAATAAAATTAAAATTTTAAAATTAATCTCAGGTTATTACTTCTATATTTTGTGCATAAATAATAATACACGCTACAATTGAAATACGAATGTCATTGTAAACTATAATTCATATAATTTTCCAATTCATAACAAATTATTTAAAAAATTGAAAGAGATAAATAGTATCCGCCTTAAAAATGTATGTTACGTCAATGGTTTGAAGAACGTCGGGGTGGGTCCAGAATTATCAAGATTGCCCGATGACATAACCCATCGACCACTAAATCGGTTGATTTAATAAATCCGTGCGCGAGTTCGAGACAACGAGGGACTCGCGGTATGACGATCTAGATTAATTCTAATGAATTAATAACTGCCGACGATGCGAGGTTATAAGTCGTGTCGCTACTCTACTGGATTAGATGTTTGATTTATCAAGCATCAAACATATCATAGATTAACCCTGTCAACCCTTTTTCATCAATTCAGATTAACCTAATATTTTCTAATGTTAGTGAGAATTGTCTTTAGAAGTTGGCTTTGAGCTCAGTGAGAACTAGAATAAATAAAAATTACCAGAAAAAAAAACAAAATAATGATAAAAATAATTGCTTTCTCGGCGATTTTTAATTTCATGTGTTATACTTATTTTCTCACAATTAACACTATTACATTTGATCATTTTCATTAAAAATCCATGTCCAGAAAACTGAAGCAACAAGCATATTAAATAAGTGAAAACCTGGAGCTAATCCATGTATTTATAGATGAAATAGGTTTCAGGTATTTGGTAGCGTTCAATCATCATCATCATTCTAAAATTTCTCACATTCTCGCATTTGATAAGTATTTGATGTTTGTCATCGCATCAAACACGTATAATTTCCAATTATATGGTTATGTAATACGGCTAGATGTGTATTAAAAAACAAGATTTCTTATCCGAAGAATGGACAATACGTGTGTATACGCGAATTCAGCCACTTAAAGTTTATTGAGTAAGAAGCCATTGCAGAAGCATAACGAGAGAATGGAAGTAACCATTAAGAGTAGGCACCCGATCGAACGATCTTCTTTTGAAGCAAGGTCACGGAAAATTACGATTCCGATTGGTGTGGGTCGCGGGAGCAGTTGATCGCTTATTGACCACTGTTGACTCGTGTTGACACCGCAGACCTTCGTTAGGTGGATAAATACGCTGGAGGGACGCGGGTCAAGTGGCGTATCTGCGTAGTACTCGCCCACGTAGGCCACAAATACGTATGCATGATGTCACAAAGAAACCGTGTTGCCTCACGTTTATCTTGGGGCCTCAAAGTATTTTTGGTTCACCACATTCACTCTAATTTTGCTCATGCAGTGCAGATTGCTGGCAATATTTGACAAATATTATCTTTTGAAATTATTTGTACATGTCAACATTTTAGTTAAATATTTGCAACGTGAAATGGAATATTTCTTGGTGGTCTTTAATTATTATGCATTAAGTAAAGTAAAAATAAGAAATTAACTCAATCGGCCAAAATTATTTGGAAGAAACTCTATGTCTGTGGAAATGTTTTTCTGATATTCATTTTTCTGGATTGGGCAAACTATATTCGATTAAGGTTAGGTTAGACTAAATAAGAAGAGTTTCTGACGATTTTAATAGTCTGTAATGACAGCAGAGTTTCGGCAAAATTAAAATAAATTCCTAAATAAATGATAATTAAATATTTGAGCATGAGGATTAAAGACAAACAAATGCATTGTTTTTAATTGCACATAAAAACGGTTGATTAAAAATTTTCAGATCTTTCAATATCTTTAAAAATAAAAGAAAATTTTTTAATATTTATTTAAACATATTATTATTAATATTTATTAATAAAATTGTATTAACAGAAATATGATTATTTTAAGATAAGTTCTTTCAACCCGTTCTAATATTAAAAAATCATTTCAACGCTTAATAATGAATTTTTTCTTCTACAGTTCAATTAGAATTAAGTCAAATCTTAAAAATACCAAGAAATATTTTTATCCGGATTTGTAGCTCACCTCCCTCGTTAAAAGATGCCGTAATCAAACTAGAAATAAAATCCATTTAGGTGCTGGATTGGTCTCGTGCACAGATGGAATTCCTGGCCAAAAGATAAGAAGGATAAAGGGTAGGGGGAAATGTGAAATAGCGGGAGTTAGGCGCTCGTATTTGACCCCAGGCCCATTGCGCGAGTTAGCGGATTGCCGTGATCAGTTGGGGTCACGCAAGTCACCACCCCAATTCGCCTAATGGGGACAAATATCATAATTACTGCGACTTCGCAAAGCTTCCAAATAGATTGCCGCCCTCTGCGCCTCCAGACTTGCTTGCTTGCCTACTAATGCTCATCCTCCGATTCAATTATTTGACCAGGTCTTATCATCCTCCAGCAACGTCATCGGCGAACTCATTGCGGTAAAATGCGTAATTGTAGGAGGTACATAATTCTAAGAAAACACTACGTATATATGTTTCCTACATCATCCAATTTGTATCCTGACATAGTTCGTTCTTGCTTCGTTCATAACATTATTCCATCTTTCTAGGTTTCTACATAAATTATGAGTCATTGAATTTAGTGGAAAGTTTAAATTCATTTTATATAAACTACTTGTTCTAAAACAGTGGCCTGGAAATTTAAGACAAGTAGATTATTTTTTATTTTCGGTTTAAAAGTGAGTTCTAAAATGAAAGATTCATACCTCAACTCTGGTAGAAAACGGAGAAAATTTATTGTTTATTTATAAAAAAACTTTTCAGATGATTCAAACTTTTTTTAGTGCAAAAATAATATAAAATTTTAGTACAAAAAATGTATCTTTTCTTCCAATTTTTAATATTTTTCAACGCTGGTTTTTTTCTACGCATATTTTGTTATTTCAAACATTCTCTCGCATGTATTTTAAAAAATATCTAACTGGCGAAGAAAGACAAATTCGAAACTTTTAAAAATCAACATTTTTTATTTTTGACCACCCTGTATGTTTTAAGGACAAAAATGATCCAATGAAATTGGTATAACTGCCTCTTTTAAAATAAAGGTGATGACTCCCTTTAACGCCACTTTTTGGTCTCTATAAATTTGAAGCAATTGACATAAAAAAGATGTGAAAAAACTGACCTGACTTTTTAACAAAAAATTAAGACCGTAATATTCAGTGATGTTCTTTACGTCTGTTATTTCTTATTTTCAATTAAATATAAAAGGTATGCAACTGACAGTGTCATGGTCGTACCTACTCCAATTTATGAACACATTTGTACATCGCGGTCTATAACGGTACCAATACATTAGGTTATCTAGGCATGTAATATTTTATTAACCTTTTGTATAACTGTCTAATTACTGAGACAAATTTTAAAAATGATTTCTTAAAAATTAAATTGTCATCACCGTTCAGGGCTGAGTATCAATCTAGAAAATTATAAAACTCACTCGTTATGTCGCTCCTTAATTCACGCAAAAATTCCCTGAATTAACAACATCGTCGTTAATACATTAATTACTCTTTGGTTTCTTTTCAGACGGTGCACAATCACAAGTAACCCAGAAATTGTTGATGTATTGAATAAAATGTTGATCTAAAAGTGCGATCGCTATGTATTGTCATATCGAGATAACGCTTGTCAGTCAACATTAGTATTATTCCATTGACATTGTTTTTTTAAATCTCTATTGTTCAGTAAATACAACTAAAAAGGCCACTACAGAAAAGAATATATAGTCTACAGAACAATATATGCATCTGAGGCTACCCCTTATTCTACAATTATAAAGATTTAGTAAAAAATTTTATTTTATTCAAAATTATTGTAACAATAACCACACATGTTATTAAACAAAGAATGTATAATTTATTACATGAGCATGTCTAAAAAAGCCTGTGCGATGAGTGAGTAAGTGAAGATTTTCGAACTTGCTGTCCTAGGAAATACTAGATAATTTCGGAGAGTTTAAATTTCCATACGAATAAAAGGAATGTGTAGCCGTACTTTAATCATGGATGTAGAAAATAGTTTGCAATCGCGAGCTAAATATTCATGGATTAGCATTATATGTTGAATATGCTATCAATGAATATAAAGATGAAAGAGTACAATTTTTTAAAATAAAAATGTTCCACTGTCTGAATCTCGTCATCAATGTTCTGCAATTACTCTTAGCGGTACAATTAAGTATCATCTGACATCTATATGACCCCTACGATATTAAAAATGAAGTAAATCGTTTCGACGAATTGCATGTATATACTGAGCAAAGCGGATGAAGACACCAAGCACGACGTCTCAATTTTCTGCCTTTTCGTTATGCAGTTGATCATTTTTTGTTAATATCTATATTTTCTCGAGAGTAAACAGTTTCCTTTCTCACAGATTACTAGCGTGTTGCTACTTTGAACAAGACTTAAACCAGATATTCGAAGATATTAGTAACGACATTTTTCTAACTGTATATGATAGCTTTGGTCTTGATTTAATTATATTTTGAAAACTCCCAATTTTTGTTATGAATCAGAACATCCTTTCAATTATGTAAATTTATTACAGAAGATCGTTTTCGAAAGACTGATGCAGAAAAAAGGACGCATCAAAATTAATCCAGCGACAACTTTCTGGAATATCATATGAGAAACCAAACGAAACATTTACCAAGTAAGAACTCATAGGGAAGCATTTCACAAATTTCTGGAATATAGTAATTCGTCCCTAAATAATACTATGCAAAAGCTTCGAGTTTTAACTGCGAAACATCTTAATTTTCAAAACATCACTCAAGATAACACTCCCAGCATAGAATTTCAAAAAGAATTAGGTCAAGTCATGCGTGAACACAGAACCGAGGTTGCATCTCGTCTTTCGTTCATATTTAAGCGTGACAGGTATCAAAATTCCGGTCACACGCCGGTGTGTCACAAGTCGCTTTGTCACGTATATCCGCGGACAAATGCAAGGATCCCTAGCAAGATTGTGACGAGCTGAACTGACATTCAGTTTTTAAAAATCTTCATTCACTGCGCGAGCAAGGCGCAAAATACCCACGACATGAAACTGAAATGAATGCAATATGAAGCACTTGATTTGCATTTCTAGCGAATGAGAAATAAAAAACTACCTTTCAAGCAGAGATGCTCGAGAGATGAACCTCTTTTGAACTTGAATGGTAAAGGCCTCGAATGTTTATTTTATTGAAGTGACTGACAGTTCCAATGTAAAGCATATTTTTCGAATTTAATATGCAATATTAGGTTAGTAGCGTTATTATTGAGATTGGGATGTGGATCACGATAAATAACGTACGAGACCATCTGATCCAAGAATCAACCAAGCTATGTTTGAGAACCATATGTATTAATGACAATACTTGAGTTTTTTATCATTGAATTTCAAATTTTAAAAATACTTCTAGAGTCACTTTTACGAATTTCTGTTTACTCAAGTTTGACACGAACTTTTGCGAAAAGATGTTTGAATACATAACTATGCAAGAAATCAGAAAATTATTGACAGTGCAATTGCTGAGAAAATGTTATTATAAATTATGACAATAATTATTGACAAACGTGTCGCCGTTGTTGATTTGGCAACGCTGCACAGATACTTTTTTAAATATTTAAAAGAACCTAGTCTTTAATTCGAAAGCAATTATGTACTTATAAGATCTATGGTGGTATGTGAACCGAGCGTAAGTCCATTATACATGATCTTGAGTCATTTAACTTAAATCATTAAAATTTTAATAACCTGAATTTAAAAATGACTATGTTCGATATTTGTTAATACATTTGCAGTTGTTTGTTTAAATGAGACATATAAACATAACCTTGGACTGAATTTCATTAATTAATTAATGAACATTAATGTTTTGGAGCATTTATCCTGTTTAAAAAATCGCGATTTAAATTCTGGACTTTTTTATGATCATCTAAATTTCTCAGGCACAGCCTACTGCAAAGGTGATATTAGGCGCCTAAAAATATGGTTATTTTGGGTTTCAAAAATAATGGACGTTTGCCCTATTTCCACATCATCACAGATGTATTCTAAAAAAATATCTCTTATTGTTTTATTGGTAGTAAACGAGTCAATTTTTGTTTAGTTTCTGTTCAGCTTGGTATTTCCCTAGTTAACGGTAAAGGGAAACTGGTTAATTTAACGGGCTTATTAAAAACTGGGCTTACTTCTACCAGGATTTAAGGAATTTTGAAATTATAACATTTTTTTAATGAAGTAATCCCTGCAGTTAAAGGTAAGTATAAGGTTATTTCATAACTTAGTTTAGGTTCAAAACTGTCTAGAAATAAGACACATAATTTTACGATGAATTAGTTCCTTTAAGACGAGCTCCCCAAATAGAATAATTAACCGGGCTCCAGTAGGGTTTCCCTGGTTATATTCGGGATTCGACCGGACTGGAGCCTGCTCAGATTTATGGCACTGACGGGGCTATGGTTGGAGCCCGACCAGCTAACCCTAGTTCTATTCGAGATTCGAATGGTTTGGGTTAACCCGAATAGATTCCAGCCAGAACCCGGTTTCTATAAGGATCAAATCTAATTAATTCTTTAAGCGGGTTAACGAAATCGGATTCCTGCCGGTATCCGGTTTGTAATCGGATCTAATTGAGCCAATTCTACCCGGGTAGTCAAATGTATGATTTATTAAATATTATTATATTAAATTTTACAGTAGATAATCCTCCGGTACTCAAGCGTTATAAATATATTTTGTAAATTATAGGGAATCAATTGTTGTAAATAATTATTGTTTTATTCTATAGGATAAGAATTACACCTTAACAGACAAAATAAAAAAAAAACAAGAACTTATTTCCGTTTATCTTTAAAGGTTAAGTTTATGATATCATTTGGCCAAACGATAAAACTTAAACCCACCTCGAATTAACAGAATCACTTTCGTTGAATCGTAGGCATATTGAAATTATTTGCACTTCTTACAATTGCATATTCTCACCGATATTTTGACACCTAATATTTTTTAATTGTCTTGTATGTGAATAATAGATTAACAATATCTCACAATTAGAAACTCTGACTTTTAATACAAATTTTGAAAATTTGTTGCTAATAGAGGTCAGCATACGCAAATCTAACCCATAGCAAAGTGTATTTGTGCATATGTTAAGCATTTCTAAGACAAAAACACTTTGACAAATAGTACATTTGTATTCATGGTAAAATATATATAATTTTTCCTAGGTAAACTTTTTTTTAGTGCAATAAAATTGCAATGTTCTTTAATAGCTGCACAGAATTAAAATTATTAATTACAATAATTAATTAAAATTACATCGCAAGAAAACGACGAAAATTAAATATATTTTAAGATTATATAATACATATTACAAATATTACAATACGTGTTATGCATTTTACAACAGAAAATTGTAAATCTTATCATACATTTCTCTCCGTGAATGTAATCAAATATTATAAATATGAGGTAGTAATAAGAAGTAAGAAATTGATTCACGAAAATAATGATTGCATGATTAGTTCTTCATTTTGTTCTAAAATTGTATTACAAAGCACTTTTATACACCCATGTTGCGAGCGGAAAAATACTATCCAAAACACTATATAATGAACTGTAGGATATATATTTAATATCGCTTAGTGAGGGATTACCAGGTGGAGTATTTGTCGCAGAATCATCCATTTAAATAGCATTTATATCTATCCGCTTTATACCAAATATACTCCGATCCCAGAATTAGCCAAATAGTCACGTGATATTGCAATCATTTTGAAAATGTCCTATGGGAAAGCTAAGCATTATTAGTCTAGACGTTGGGAGAAATTTCATAATCTTATTCAAATCCCTGTAGCTACCTCATGCACTTAGTTACTAGTCAGACGAAAACAACTGTAGACATTAATATGAATATTTTCATTTATTAAACATGTTTATGAAACACGTTTTGATTGATTTTGTTGTTTTGTTTATTGTTCTTTCCCATTTTTCATATAATTCGAATACGACGTCTCAATTATTCGAATAAAATATATTTGAATATAAATTTCTTACAGGAAAATTAGAAATGATAAACAACATTTTTAAACATTTATTACTAATAAATAACATTAAATGTCGCTCCGTGTGGGATGATTAAGTTCGTTATCAGGTAAATATATGAGCAGTATCTATTTATGCATATAAAAATTGTCCATTAAATATTTCATGTCAGTTAAACAACAGTGTTGGTCCGGTTTTAAATATTTATTTCCCCTGGTTTGAGGAGTGTCTATATTAAAGTATTTTCAACATTAAGGGATCTTGATATAGTTCTGCTTGAGAACAGAAACTAAATTTTCAAGAAAAATTATGTGTATCTTCTATTTTATATGTTGATTATCAGTACTTTTCTAACAATAGTGATTACAGTAATTTATATTATATTAAATAATTGAACCAAGATAATTATTCTTCAATATTGCATCCAATGGTTAATAATAATTTAGAATTAAACTATATTTTCCCACGAAATTATTTTATATTTTTTTTAAATACAACGACAAGATTTTTACTGAGAATAAGACAATTGTTTCTACATTTTGCTGAAATATACTAGAAAAGTGATAAACTTCAGTAATTGTTAGAGATATTATCTGAAATGTATTGCATTTAATCATAAAAATACGCCATTTACCCCATACCTTTTAATTTATAAAAATATACGGATTTAAAAAAAAATAATTGTTTAACTATTCTTCAAAACTACTTTTTCAAAATGTCTTAATTGACAATGTTAGTATTATGTATAAGATGTGTGAAGATAAATTTCGGCAGCCATAATAATTCTTTTGTTAAAAAATGTTCGCATATGTATAACATACTATTTTTTCTTAGATAACAAAGGGATTATTGCTGTGTAAAATTTACCCAAATTGTCAACATTCAATATAATTGAAAAAATTGTAAGAAGTTTATAATATATACATACTATACAAAAAAAATCAATTTTTATTTCGAAAAATAGTAATTTGTAAATAAATAAATAACGGAGCCAATTATTTTTGTAAGTAGCCATACTTGAGCTTTTTGAACTATACAATTTGTGATTTAAAATTTTCCTGCAACTTTCCTGCAAAAGGTCGATGCCTAAGCTGCAAAATCTCCTTGGAATATTGTTCGTAAGGTTATAAGATAGAGCCATAGGTATTATATCGAGACACTCCAAATGACCCGACCTCTTGGGATAAAAAAGATATTTTGCAAATTGGATAAGAAATATTAGCTATTTTTTTCATGTTTTTTCTTTATTTATTATAATTTATTATTTTTTTATTATTCATAAATTAATTTAATAAAGTTTAAATTAAGCCTTCATTTAAAGTATCTTCCATTGTCCAAAAATTGCACATCAGTAAGTATCATTCATTCCCTGCCACGTGCTTCACTTTTTCACCACGCGAGCATCATTTTTGCAAAAACCTATTAATGATATGAAACCCGAGATGAATTTAAAAAAAGGGCCACACTAAATAGTTAAATATGGTGTAATCGTAATAAACAAATATTTACTTTTATTATCCATTCATTAACGAGTTGCAATACGTTTAAAATACTCATCGAAGAAGTTTGTGCAAGGCGACTCAAAAATAAATATTACCTCAAAACCTTCATCGATTCAACCGTTAAAATGGAATAAAGATTTTACTATTACCCTGATAGAAATTTTGTCCAGAAACAACGCAGGCCCTAAATAGTTTTTAGAAACTTTTTCTGGGATCCTAGGGAAAATCTGTATAGATTCCGGCTCCGTTTGAGGACAAAAATTATTATATCCAACATAAAATTTTGTTACATTTTTGAAATTTATATAATCTAAACTAGTTTTAAAGGGTACCTTCAATCTGTGCATGTGTACAACTCATCTTCAGGAATAACGTAATTATATTTCTAATTTTACGATTTCGAACTCTAAGGAAAAATCGATATTGAAAGGATCCAGAATCTAAGTTGACTCGTATGATTCGATAAAATGTCGGTTTTTTTCCAGATTCTAGCCGGAATTTATACAGATATTTCCACATAGATTTTTCCTCCTTGCCCCTGTATATAATGTGGAGAAATTAAGGGCAATTTCTACCTGGGTACTTAATGAATTTTATATTCTAAATAGTACATTTTATGTTCTAAATAATATAAATGGTTAAATAATTTTAACTTAAAATCCAAATATCTTTTTTACCCCATTATATTTCACCCTACTCTATTGCAATTGTTCTTTATTAACAATATAACGAAAAAACGGCCAGATGTATAATTAGCGAGCTATTAAGACGCAGGAAAGTTCAATATTGAAGATTTAAACGTTTACTGAATAAAAATGTTAACGTTAAGAAATAGACTTTCGCTGCTTAAGTGAATAAGGTGCACGTGTAAAGCACATGCTATTGCGGAGTCATAATGATATCAATTGCACATAAAAAAGTCTGATCGCTTCAGCCACAACCTATAATAAGGTAGGAAAGTACATCCCACAACTATAATAGAAACTATACCCTCGCGTCACGAAAGAAATTCTATTATCGGCATATAGCTTTCTAATATATAATAATCTCCGTGGATAATTTCTGCAGGCGGCAGTATTCTCGTGATAAATAGCCGCTATCACGTACTAGCTGCATACGAAGCTGAATCCAGGAGAGGAAGAGAGAGAGGAAGCTAGCGGATTCCGATTCGTGCACCTCTCTCCGGGTATCGCGCCTGATTCGTGGCTTTCGATTGGCGGGGGCGGTGCGCCAGGTATCCATATCCAGTTTGGGCCGGGCTTCAGTTCACCCTCTCGGTTCATCCTCATCCTCTAACTGCGCGGACTCCTCATCGGCGCATAAGTCCTCCTCCGGGGACATCTCGCGGATGATAGGTAGCGTTATCAGGACTGGTCCAATGTCGTATCGAATGAGGCACGGCTCGTGTACGCATGCACGGATGCGTGCGCTCCCAAGCTCCCCAAGACATCCACGAGAATGCATAATTAATCATCCTGGCGTAGTGTAATTAATTTCCAAAATTGACGAGTCATCCCCCTGACGATACAATTTACTCACAACTATGTGGTTAGCTGGATTGAAAAATGATTTCGTCCTGATGTTGTTACTTTATTATACCTGGTTAAAATGGCATTTAGTGTCACTATGAAAGGAAATATTTAAACCGATCGCATCTGAATTTTAGGTGGACGTGTAATCCGTCAAACCGTCTCTTTGTCTAAGATGGCTTATTCATATTATATCTTATTTTCAGACGGTACTCTTGCTAAGTTTATGAATTTCTTTCTGAATATACGTTTCTATGTTATTGTATACCTGGTTTATATCTATGTCAAGTAACGTACGTCCAAGAATCTAGATATTAAGAAGTAGATAATAGAAATTCTGACATTAACCTTTGATTTAATTATTTTTACCTTTAAAGTAAATATAATATAATTAGTCTACTTTACATATAATTTTAGTATCAGCAATATCTTTACAGATTTTAGATATTGTTAGTAGCAATTGTAGTATTCCCATGAATATAAGTGCGTTTGTGACACTAATTAAAATGTTTCACTTACCATATATGGCATTTTTTAAGCAGAAATAATTTTGTATTATGTTCAGATTCTTCACTAAATTCCTTCCTTCATTGATCACTCTAGATTATATGTCTGCAGCTCTTTATTTAATATATAAAATGTAAATAGTAATATAGAATGTCAGAGTAAAGTTTCTTTTTATTTTTAAATAAAACTTTCTGACTTATCTTCTATTTTTTCCGACGTGTTTTATTATTAAAAATCTTTGAATACTAACCAAAATTAAAAAAGTTTGTTAAAGTTTTAAATTTTTTTATTAGATAATGAATATTTGTTTTTTTATAATAGTATATATTCTTTAAGAATACCGTTTTAATGAAATGTGGCATTGCACAATATGAAAGTAGCCTTAAATTACAGAAAACAGTATATACGTAGTATAATAAAACTATTAAACACCAGAAGGTATTAACCCAAATATGGCGTCACAACAACATTTTTAATTGCGAATACGGTAAAATCTATACGTACAATACGTATTATATTATTTATAATAGTTATTAAGTTTAAAAAAATAAACATTTTCGCCCAGAAAGTACTGGTTAAAAAGAAAGGAAATTATTTTATTTAAAAAAAATGCAATATATATCTGATTTGATCGGATTTTTACCGAAACATCCAGAAATGTGTAACACCATATTTTTTATAAATTTTCGTTCTAATATCACTGCGATTTACTAATACATTTCGGTTATCAAAATAGTTGATTAAAATTATGCGATTATTACAATCAATCATTTGCTATTCTTTTTTTACGTTAATCATGTTAATCTTGTAATAATTGTTACTGCTTTGCTTAAGTTACTACTTAATAGATAAAACTTACCCATGTGCGAAATGCCGATGCTGACCATACGGCCCAGTATTGGCCCAGCGTTGGCAGCCGACTTTCGGCTGCCGATGCTGGCCCAACGTCGGAAACTTCACTGTGCCAGAATCGGGCCAGCATTGGTAGCCGATACTGGCTATAACAAATTGTCAAACTTCGGCTGAAAACTGGCGAACGCATCGGGCCAGGCCTGGCAAATTGATCTCATAGGTATTTCTCCCGATCGTCGTCCCAGGGTCGGCTCAATATTGGGCCCGAGTATCGGACCAGGTCTGGCAAAGTGATAGTGCCAAATCACGGCCCAGCGATGGAAGCATTTAGGACCGAACATCGGACCAATTCTAGCAAATATATTTCATACAAGGTACTGCCGATCGTTGGCCCACAGTTGGTCCAAAACCGACACGAGCATCGGACCAACCCCGTCGAATTAATATTGTTTTGCATGTTACAAAATAGCTTTTAGCTACTTCGGATTTAGGGTGTGCAATTTTCAAACTGTCGTAAGTAAAAATAACGAATGTTCTAGTAATTTTTATACAAAAGTATGGCAAAATTCATTAAAATCAGTCCCTGCATTACTATCTGCAATATAAAGTAATCTTTCTCGGTGTAATACGAAAAAATAATGTTATGTAACATTATTAGAACATGACATAGAGATTTTTGAAAACGCGCAATGTATCAAAATATATTTTTTTTAATTAACATAACAATATTCAGAACAATAATAATTTGTGATATAAAGAACATTTTAAATATGATAAATGAAACTCAATTTATCGTATTCTTATCGTATATTTTCACTCATGAATGTGAACTTCTGACTCCCAGCAAGTAGCTTTCTCTCGCACCCCCCCCCCTCCCTCATTTATAAATGAATAACTGTACCATACAGTAGTTCAGATTTTCTTTAACATTTATCACAACATATAAATGTTGACAATATTTTATTTTTCGCATTAAAACTTTGTTAAAAATAAATAAAACAAAGAAATTATTTTTATTTTTATGTGATAGTGAAATTTTATAAACCAAAGACATCAAATGATATTGGACTTATTAGCTATTGTCTTCATTTGGACTTTCGATATCTTCAAGTAACTTCATCCAAATCTTCAATACATTCACAGTTTAATTCACAAGTAACTTCTGTATAGGCATGAGAAACAGTTAACTGATGAGTGGAATGTCGTCTATTCTCTCATGAAATAATTCCCAAGAATGTTTGTCACGAAACCGTTTTGTACTCTTACTACGAATTCAAAAATTTAATGTCATATTTCTGCTACATATTACATACCTATACAATACTAAATATCTATATGAAAATTTTAGTTGAACTCTTCATCAATTTAAAATTGTTCGAATAATATCAAACTAATGTGACACATTTTTCTCAAATAAATTAAATTTTTACTGAATAAAATATTTTTAATTATTATACAATAGCAAATAGTTTTTCAAGTTTCTAATAAAATGTTGTCTATATATTGTATAAAATGTTAACTATACATTTTTCGGACATTGGTTGTTTATAACTATTTTTTTTGTGTTCAATATCGCAAAAAATTTGTAACATGCATTTTACATAATATAGACATCTGCTCATTGGTTTCAGCTTGTATAAGGTATGTCATACAAAAATTCACGTACACAATTTATTTCTTATATTCATTTATAAATATCTACAATTATTAGTTAAATATTCTCAACATAAAAGGAAACACAACCCGATTACCTCTTTCGAACATGGATCTATCCTTTTACTAAAATTCACAGAAAATAGTATATTACATTTCACGTTACATTTTTTATTCCACTCTTTACTACACTTTATACAAGGACGGATTTCGAAAAATCAAGTAAATTTATGCAATACCGTTTTACTTAAAATGAATGTAAATGGGCAATGTACCGAAAATTTATATATTCAAGCTAAGACTTTGTCTAATTCATTTTAAGATACATTATGCATATCATTATTTAATAAATTTTCTTATTCACGGTGGGTCTTTTTAGTCAAGATGGCAAACACCATGGAAAAAATTAATTGAGGTCGTAGACAGAATAGCAAAATCTCTATACAATTTTTCTCAATATAACATTTTTCGTGACATGGGCCAAGAATGTATTTTTTTAATACGAATATTTTTGTATTCATCATAGAAGATAATACTTCGTTTTCAGATATCTTCCATTAATGTAATCTTGTTTGATTGTAAAATAAGATTAGTATTATTAATATAATATATGTAATTTATAATTTTACGTTAATTCATTGCGTTTAAGATTGCGCCCACAAGTGCGCAAATCGAGTTATTCACTACGGCAATAAAGTGTAAAGCAACACTTTGCGCATACCTGTCACAAAAATTATGTTCCGACCGCTTCATCATCTAAATTGTAGGCCAGATAAAAAAATTAGTATCCATGTTTACAAATATAATATGTCGGGTATACACATTTTATTGTGAGGAAAGATTTAAAAAAAACAGTAACATATCGATTTTCAATTATATTCGATTACTGCCCATGACTTAATAAACGTATATTTATAATTAATACAAATTAGTAAAAACCTGTTATGCATTTCACAAAAAAAAATAATGAATCCCAAAATTATTTTGTATATAAATATTGTAGTTCTCTCAATTTTAAAGCTGCCGACCTTTTAACACCTCAGACGCCAATAATGAAAGGGTTGATTTACGATGTTTGCATGGTAATCCACTTAATAAGGAATCATCCCCATTTGCCATCAACAGACGGAGACGGAAAGATGGGCTTCGGCGAATGAACCGACATTGGGGCGGGGCAGACATGCGGTTGCATAGATTAACGCATGGGTACACAACACTCATTAGCGGATTTAATATTTGCGGTTCCTGCACAATCCTTTTGCTCGAAGATCTCAAAAAAAAACCACGCCTCTTTTATCCCGGATAATCTTGACCACGTAACTTTTTTCTTCGTAGGATGTATATTAATTTTCGGCCATTTCTGCTGACTAACTTTAGAACTATTTGTCGCTAGTAAAATCTATATATCTAAATAAAGTAGATTTAAAAATATTGAAAACCATACATTAATTTGTTATCGGTGAAAATCCATTACTTACCTAACCAGCTTAATTGCGCATATATATGAATATGATTAAAATAACTCGTAAATTAATATAAATATTTGAGATTCTTCTATGTAGTAGGTATGAAGATTATCTACTAAAAATTGTAACAATAGTTATAACAATAATAATAATATTAGTAAATTACTACCTATTATTGGAATTAATATTATTATTATTATTATTTTTGCTAATTAATAGAACAAATTATCTTTTCAAAGTTTTAATTTTTAATCCGTTACAAGATCAATACTTTCCTAAGTTCTACATTCGTATCTTCGTTGTAATGTTTTCTATTTTCTGTCTATTGTTTGTAAAAATTGTTATAAAATGGTTAATGAAAGGTTTTAAAGTTTTACTTTCGAAAGGCATATTTGACTTTACTGTTGATAAAAACAATTTCTATATTTGAACAGATTTCGTTCCAGAATTAAGAACATCATAATTTTAAAAATTTAGTTTTTTGTTTATTTTCTGTTATCTTATACTTATACTTATTTTTTATTTATTTTTATTTATTAATCAACGGGCGGAATCGCCCTTTTTACTTAAGTTTAGCCATGTTGTTATTAATCGAGAGAATTTTGCGAGAGCTGCAGATCGACTTACGAAGATGGCGCCATACTTCACATTTGTGTATGAAATGTAGGACTGCAGAAACCTACACCAAGTACAGCAGCGGTCATGAGTCGATTTCCACCAGATAAACAATATTTTCGAAACGTAAACAAATAACGTGGCTCGTCTTACCAACAGCGAGCTGCTGCTTGAAAACGAAATCGAAAAATTGTTCACCGGACGGGGATCGAACTCACGACCTACAACTCCGTAGTCCAGTGCGTTAACCGCCTAAGCCACGAAGCCGTTTTAGTTAGATATTTATTGATTTTTACAAAGCTGTCAATCAGCATTAAAAACAAGTTCATATTTTTGCACGAGAATACTTAAATAATTATATTCTTAGTGTTAAATAATAGCACACTAACCACAATAATTACTTTCGACATTTATCGACGTTATAAAGAGAGTACTTGTTTTTAATATATGTTTAACTTTACTGAAAACGAGAAAATTTCACTTGAGATAAAAATATCAGAATCGTAGAAAAAGATTATACGTTTCATTTTTCAGTAAAGAATGTTGACTGTGAAGTTAATAGTAAAAATTTTAGAATTATATAATCTATTTTGTAGCTTGTATTAACTTGTATTTAGTACCGAACATAGTATTTAAATAGTCACTGTATTTTTAATACTACTTGATTTTTAGAACAGAACAATTTTCAATAAATTAAGATTTATGTACTTCAATATTAATATAGAGCGATACAAGGACCTACTCGGTAATAATTGTAAAAGAAAACTATTTATGCACTGAAAAAAATTAAATACAAAAAACAAGTAAATATTTACTTGAATAGTCGCAATAAAATATTTACTTAAAATAAGGAAATATTTTTGTTAATTTAAATAAATATTTAGTTGAATGAACAAACTATTTTTCTATTAATAGTAAATATTTTGTTGCGACTATTCAAGTAAATATTTACTTGAAATTAGGAAATTTTTTTTTCAGTGCGGTTAAATACGAAATATCACGTCCAAGAAATATATTTCCAAAAAACGGATACAGTTAACCGATATTTATATTATTTATTTATCATGATGTATTATTTGTTTCATTTTCATAAACATTTAATAATTACGAATAATTCTTAGAAATATTACTTCACACGCATTTGATATTTGTAACATCCATGAGATATTATCTAAGATCAAAATGTTAATAAATATTTTACAATGTTTAACACAACATTCACACCGTTTTCACAATACCTCATCAACTTCCAATAAATTACATAAATCATTTAGACAAAATTATTTGTAGGTTGTAAAAATCAATTTTACGGCCTGAATTTGAATGAGTAAAATCGCTTTTTACTACAACGATAAATACCTGGATAATATAGGAGATTCCCATTCTTAGGAGCCTTCGCGGGTGTAAAAGTTTATTTTGCTCCCTTGTCAGGAAAGAAACTATTTTATGCGTATAGAATAATAAATGTATTCGGTTGAATATTAAATTCCATTATAATTGTACTTTAAAAATACTCCAATGTTACATTATGAATGATTTTGAATTATACTAATATAATATCTAAATATTAAAGATACTGCAAAAGAATGGTATGATAATAAAAAATATGATTATATTGATTTGTATTGAAATGGCTTTTATTCACTGTCTGTAATAATAATAATATTAACAACAAAATACAATGACTACTTTGCAACAATTCATTTCTATAAATTTGTATAAGTAACTATTGCAGATTAGAAATAGTTGTACAATGTGCAATTCTTATTTCGTAACTAAAAAATTCTAAAATTGTACAAACTGAAAAAGTATCAAACAGTAATTTCAACATATTGAACAAAACGTTTCATTTGCGACTTACAATTCTTAAACAACAATTGTCACAATGGCTCTACTGAAAAAATAAGTTTAAATAAATGTACACATTGAAAACGAATGTCCAAAAACTAAAAATATATGATACAAGAATATTAAATTAAATTTAAATTGTTTAATTTAAAATATATATGAAAATATGATTGCACGGCTATTTTTTGTTTTTCATATTCAGTAATGTGTATCGTCGCCTGTTCCGGTCTAGACATCTCAACATCGGTAAGCCTGAGTAATATTTTATTTACCACGCAGGCAGTTTTTGTAAATGAAAAGGTATTTTACCCTTTAATTGGTATGAACTGTTGACAAGTCAAACCACAACTAAAGATGGCCGGCACTATCGAATCACGGTCGGCGCAATAAATCATTTTGCGGTTTTAAACGTCATTCTTGTTTGAGAACTCTAATGATAACTTCGTCGGTCAAATGTTTGCCCAAATCACCAACTAATCTCCATATAATTGATAATCTCATTGTCTTTTGTGGTCATACCTGTCGTTTCAGGAAAGTCACAATAGCTTATTTTCTTTGTTCAAAATTATTTTGCGGTTTTCGAATAGACAACACTGTACCTGGCAATTGATCCTTGCCGCTAAGTGGAATTTTTGTTGCCGGAAGAAAACTTAATCGTATAAGCCATCACCTTTCTTACGTATGGTTGGCCGCAAAAATGTTCGTTTACTTTTTATGGATGAAGTCCTGAACCTTTTCTCTACAACCAAGCAATATTCCTAGTTTGAAAATAACAGAAGGGATTAAAAGTGATTATCAGCCTGACAATGGCTACAACAAGAAACCTCCTACGTCGTTGCGGTTACGGTGCATCAAAATACGTCATTGTCGATGCAGTCGGCAAATATAAGCAAAAGCCATTTTTCAGCGGCTAAACATTCTCTTCCATTGAAGATTCCTGTGACTAGTCACTTCCGAAAACTGCGACATTTTATTTATAAAGAGCGATTTACGTAGAATCCAACATTTGTGTGCCAAAAGCGATATTTCTATAACACATTGTCATGACTTCCGGGGGGGGGGGGGGGTTAAAAAACGATTTTCTTATGGTCATTCTCTTATATTATGTTTTATGGATCCCAAATGCATGCATGATAACAATCGTGATATGATAATGGACTATCACAAATGTAACGAACAGAAGAAGAAAGAAATCATATAAAAATTCCTTCAAAATATAGGACATTGCAATAACTTTGCTAACATTTGTCACCATCAGTAAATTTGATGTAATTTTCAGGCCTACATGACTGCAGTTTCTATTTTTTTTATAGATTGTACTGTTTCTAAACTACATAATTATAAAGATTTTAAATGCCTAATTTACCTATACCACATATTACTTTTATCACGACATTCAATACTACGAATAGTTATTTTTAGTAAATCTTTAGATTGCATTCAAATGTATCGTAATGAGGGGTAACAACAGATCATCAATTATACTTTAGTAGCACCACTCGTCTCAATGATTCCTGGTGTACCAAAAGCATTTGCATATTACAATTTTTAGTAATTCAGTAATAATTATTTTGTTTGCATAATTATGTAACATAGAATAGAGTAGATATAATTAATTATTCCGTCACTTTTTATCTAGCATGATTAATAAATATAAATAAATAAATACAAATTTAAATATAAACAATTTATTGCAATATTTAGGAAAATGCTGTTAATAATGAATAAATATGATGTATTGTACAGCTACTATATAGAATGTTTTTGTTACATTATTAAAAAATATTCAACCATATAATACAAGTACCATATAATACAGTAAAAGGAAAGATTTTTTAAATTTATATCAGGTTATGAATTCAATCATTTGACGTATTCTAGTTGTTGGTGTTATTGCTTAGTTTTTGTTAAATTTGTATTTTATTATTTGAATATTATAAATTGCAATGGAATAGCTAAACATTTTCAAATGATGTACACTTTTATTATTCTTACCATTTTCCCGGTCAAGTTAGAAACTTATCTGAGTAATCTAGACTTATTTGTAAATGTTATATTTTCAAATATCACAATGATTTTTTTATTATTTTGGTATAGCATTCCAGAGTCAATCGAAAGGGCCCAGGTTCAAATCCCGGCGCATCGAATCTCTAAAAGTTCGGACTTCAATTTAATAACAAAATAAAAAATGACCTATCAAACTCATAATAAATTTTCACTGTTACAAATTTTGACAAAAAAAAAATTTACATATAGCTCTGATTTGTGAATGATTTTCATATTTACGTGAAAAGTAGATTTAACAAATGTAAGGTAATTTGATGAAAGTAATGAACAAATATCATTCAAAATTTGTTTTGAATTTCGTAAAATGGCACAACTTATAATACGCATAGTTATTGCATATAAATGTGGCTATTAAATCAAAAACTTGTAACGAAACTTAAAATGTATCTTTTAATTCAATACTTATTCATATTTCTTACAGATTACTAGATATTTACTTCTTTATTAAATACTTAAATCTATATTTATTATTGTCGAACTACATAATTAGTAATACAAACAAATGAAGTAAATAAGATATTTATTTATAAATCGCCTATATAAAATTCAATTTGTATCCAATTATTTTTAGGATGAAGAATCCTAATTTTAGTGAATTTTTACATTTGTGGAATAATTATTTATATTAATTAAATATTGATTAATGTAGAAATAGCTTTATTTGTCTTCTTATTATATTCAAATATTCATACCTATTATAATATAATATTCGATTTTTTTCCATAGTTCATAATTTTCTATTTTATTGTTGAATTTTAACATGTTTTTAATTTGACTTTTTATCGGTTGTACTGTAATCGTTGTTCAATATATCCGTAAAATATGGTACGTAATATTGCCTTGCAAACATTTCAAGGCAGTATAGAATTGTCTGTAAGCTGCTTGATCCGATTGCTAGTATAATTGCGGTGAATTATCTTTCGTTTGCTTCTGCTCCTAGGGGGTATTTATATTACACTGCTTTGGGTTTCTAACATGCAGATGAATGGAACACCAAATGTTCAAGACTGGCCCTTTGTTACAGTGTATTTAACTATGCCGCAGGGGCCAACTAAAAATAAGCTGTGGCAATATCTACAATCGGATGAAAATGTTTACAGAACATTACAACCACAAACTTTGATCTTCTGTTTGTGAACGCATTATTAGTTCTTGCACATGCCGTGTCGTGGTGTCTTTATTGGACATAAACCTCTAACGGTAAGTTTGCACTTAATAAAATTATTTATTGTTTTATTAATTGTAAATTACATTTATTTTAATTTGAGGTATGTTTTAAATAATAATATTTAAAGAGTTCATAATAAGATATACCAATAAAGTTCGCATAAAACTATAAACTCGTACCAATTTATAAATATGACTTTTAATACCATATTTTTACAAAATAAATAAAAAATAACGTTCGTATAGAAAAATAACATGAAACGAATGTCACTTGATATCAATTTTTTTTGTTATTCTAATGATGCTTTGACGGAAGACTGAATATCCTTCAATGCGAATTTGACAAGATTTCGCCCTCAATTTTCTCTCAATGACGGTACAGAATTGAAATGATTGTACATACAAAAATAAGAGGTTCGAGGGTTACCTACGAAAAAGTCCGAAAATTCAAAGCTTTGATATGTACAAATAGGAATCGGTATAAATTCCGGATGAAAGAAGAGCGTACATCCGAAGCCTTGATTTGCGGAGCCATTGTCGGTCTCGTAAAAAGGGAAGAAGACGTCATATTCGTGACTGTCGAGATGTCATCTTTGCGAAACGACAGTGACGAAGAATCGCGAGCGAAGGGTAAATTTTTCCTGATGACGAAATCAAAATGACATGTCAACTCGCCTTGAAACAGCTGCTCCATTTATTCCATGTTATTAAACCCGAGCGTTTTATTATTTAATCCGGACCATCCGTCATATATCCTCTACCCCACTCATCCAAATTGATTATCTTCTTAATATGCTCTTTCTATACTACTTATAAAAAATACCACGGATCGATAAACTTGTCATACGACAAAAGGAATTTTATTTGTTGTTATATAATTCGTTGAAACGTGAAGAGGTTCACGATTTTAAAGTATAAAATTCCACGTCATTAACGTGTTAATAGTACGTTTTTCACTAATATTATCAATTATATGTTAGACGATAGTTTCGTATTGAAAGTATTACTTTTTTTATGGCAAGATAATATCTAAAAACCGTTTGCTATTAACTCGCATAACCAATAAATAGAGTAATCATTTTTTCTGGCTGTGTAAGGGGTTATATTACTGAAGAATTTTTTAAAAAATCGAAGTTTTTTATTTTTAAAGGTGCATAATGACCTGAAAAATGATATACCAAAAGATGGACAACGAAAACAATATATCAATGTTTGCAGGTATATAAAAATATAATCCGAATTTACTCGAACAAAACGTCACCTGTCAATTAGCAATTCTGATAAACATTCGAAATACCTTCTCTGGATACAAGGAAATTAGACATTTTATTAGAAATTTCTATCCCTTAATGTATAATACACTATTATTCTTATTCATTAGATTTTTAAAATTAAGTAACCGACTGAGGCAACTTTTTTTCCGTAGTCAATTTCTAACAAAACACTTATATAGTGGCATATATGTTTTTTTTTTAATCCCAAAGTTCGAAAAAAAAAATTATAATGCGTTTTCTATTAAAAAATTACTTGTATTTCGGCCTCTCCAGAATTCTAGGCAAATTTTATTGATTTAACTGAGAACTTAGATTCGTATAATAAACTTCGCAAATTCGCAGTCACGGAAAGAAATTTGGCACCAATTTAAATCGTGATATACGGAATCTATTTGGTTCGCACAGAATGTGGTTTATTATAACTTGTATCCGATCAGAAATTGATCAACTTTCTGTTCATTCCGTCACTGCTGCAAATGAAGCGATTCAAATCCTTCTCGGGTTCATGTCGATCCCGAGCTTCAGATTTGTAACAGATCTTTCCGTGTAGGACTGAAACGCATCTTTCTGTGCACCGATAGAGCGCGCCGGGCGCGAAGACTCCTAACCTATAATCCTTACATATGTTGTACATGTACGCAACCCTGCAAAAACAGAAAGTAACAGTTATGTAATATTTACGTAATGGTTACATTGTTACATAAATGTTATATAGTTGTTACATAACTATTACTTTTGTGTTTGCAGAGAACACAGCCGTGATTGGTCTGATACTTGAAGCTGGTGCGACTATAAGAAATCGCTGATTTTCGTTGTTGTATAAAATTCGACAATAATGATTGGTTGAAAATCTCCAATCGAATAAATCGCATTCGATATCTCGAAATCTGTCAGCTCGCGGCAGTTCCGGGTCCGAAACGAGGCCCCGACAACGGAATTATTTCACACATTATATCCCAGGTCTGTCGAAGATTTCAAGTGGTTCAATTTTGAGGTTATATATAGATCGCCTTTAACAGGGAGTCACGCAGTTCGATACAGCTGCGTTGAATTAGCTCCAAATTTCTTTACACTCTCAATGCTTCACTCATATTTAATTTTTATATTAAAAAATAAGATGGACACAAGCTAATTATCGTTCCTTGTCTGTAAGTTTGAATTCATCTAAGTTATTTCATTAATTAAAAATGTTTACATTTTTTTTGTCTTAAAATTTGTTTATATATAAATATATAAAATATTTGGATAAAGAAATTCGGAATTCGGATGCAAGGTCTAAGATAGTAAGAGTTGGTAGCTGAAAACTTGAAACTCTGGGTCCTAGTATCGAAGTAATGAATCCCGGACTCCTAAATCTTAAGGAAAATATTCCCACAAATCCTTCATCTCCTCTGATCCGTGTATTATTCGTGAGCATTACGCAAAGTGGTGAGTCTTAAGTGTGATTCGCATTCCGCGTAAGAATTAGATTTAATCAGAAATGAGCACCTGAACGGAAACGATTTCTTTGCTCTCGCGCCTCACGGTCGAATTAAAATACAGAGTTCGGCCTCCCGCTTGTGTAAAAGTTGTAGTCGGAGTCTGGGTCGTAAGCGAGTTTCACGGGTGTCGCCTTTTCGAGTGCAGGAATCCATCGAGTGTAACGTTCGCAGGGCCGTGGAACTAGCTTCCAGCAAGAAGCGAGTCCTCGAAAATGCAGACCCTTCGATTCCCAGCTTTGCGAGCTCATTCCGCGGAGACACACCCTCTTAGCTGCTCAAGACCTATAATCTAATAGGATTACCTTGTGCTATTTCTCGCAATTACCAATTACATCGGTAGGGCACTTCTGTGCAAGGAGACGTGTCCCCCTTTCAGATTCCTCCACGGCAATTCCAAGCTTGTCGCACGGGAAGAAAACCGTGTAGACCGAATAATTTATCATGTGGACGCCACAGCTTTGTTCGGTAATCATGAATTTCTATTTACATCACATGTTGGTGCGTACAAGTGCAGTCAGTTATGAATGGTCATTTTTAGTGAAAATACGTTTACGGAAAGGTGCGAATTGAAGGGTTTGACAGTGCGAACATTTCAGTTTTGGTAAATTGAGTGCTCTTGTACTTAACTGTCGGAGATAAATAATTGGATCAGACAAAACCGAAAGATTCTTCAGGTAAGCTTTACTTTATAATTTTCTAATTTAATGAATCAAGCTAAATTTTAATGCAGCTAAAGTCAATACTAAGGTACAGCAATTTTTCATCAGTACTAGAAAGCACGGAATAAAAGAGTTAGCTGGACCACGAAATAAAATATAGTAACTTTAAAAAAGATAGTCAACCGTCTTTTGACAACAAATTGAATACTATCGTAAATAGTATTGATATTTAGATGTCCAATACTGGCACAGAGTAATGTCATGTCGGCACAATACCGACAGTTTAACACTACTGTAGCAACTTTTTTCCCAGTGTGAGGCATTCATTAAAAGGTGTTTCACCCATTTCAGTCTCAATTACTGATACAATAATCCTCTTTATCATGTGATCGCATTGTTACTGTACATAAGTAAGTTCTCACTGTTTGTTTCAAATCATGTAATTTATTTCAATTTTACTAACAAAACAATATAAATATCAAATCATTTACTTATTATCTCAAACCTGAACCGACCATTTTACACTTGTTAGCGAAGCCCATTTTGCCCATAGCGTATTCTTCTTCACGATCCGAAAACCACAAAATCGCACCGTACACTTATATAAAGCTACATTAAACGCTATAAAGATCTTAACCTCGCAGCGCAAACGCCGTGGAAGATATTCCCTTCAAGACTTTTAAAAGGTTACAATGCACGCGCACCCTCTCTTTCTTTCACTCCGGCCGTCTTTCTCCACCTTTTTTTTTACTCACCTATAAGAATTATTGGATCGCTAGACATTATTGGCCGGAGATTTTTCTGCTCCCAGCATTGAGCCTTTCACAGAGTTTTGACGCACAAAGCCCACAAAAAAGATACCCATTATACGAATCCACTGGCCGACGCATCGCCATCGTAGGCGAAGTTCGGGGCTAAGACGCAAGAGCAAAACCTATGGAAAGGTGTAAGTCTTTTGTACCCCCGCTGTAACCCTCTGTAACACTCACTTTTTTCCACTCGCGGTCTCGTTTTACCTTATTGTATCTGATGTATGTACGCACTGCATCTATCGCCGTTGACGCCGACGTCGATGCAAGCGGGTGCGAGGTAATAAAAACGGCTATAAGTGGGCAAACGTGTCGACAAAGAGGGTGGAGATGAAGGAAGGCATCCTGGATGAACGCAGGGAAGGGCTGATACAACCCTTGCGTTGAATCCGATTCCCTCAAGGAAGCCTCCCTTATGATCTGATTATCGTCGATTTTAACGGGTTTCGCGAAATGCTAAGAACGACAGCTTCCTCGTAATCCGGAATCAATGGAGGCGACCGCGGCAGTTGGGCTTCTTGCTTCGAAACATGCCGGGAAATACACTTGAGAAGACTCAACTCCCTTGAACACAATATAAATACTGTTAAATATGCACTGGCAGATGGTTTGTTTTAATTTCTTGGGATATCTACTTGGTGGTGTCAAAATTCCTCGCCCCTATTTTCATATAATTGCTAAGGAGTTGATTAATTGAGAAGCATGCGGCTTTTACTAGTACAATAGAACCTCGGGAGTTCTAAAAACCTCGGGACTTCAAAGTCACCAGCCTCTTCACTTCGAAGTCACGTGGTACAAAATTTACGGCACGTCGTACACATGTCGATATCGGGGGAAATGCCCTCATCAATCTACGGCACTGAAAATTGGGCAGAACACATGCGCACTAAAATTAGAAGTCCTAAGTCACTCAGTCTCGTGAATTTAGAAGTCCCAAGATTCTACTTATTGTCGTAATTCTGTTCTTCATTACAACTATGGATATCAAATTGCCGTTAACAATATGTAATTGTATTCATAACACGATCCTGCTCACGAATGAGTCTGATCAGGATTCAAACACATTTGATGCGAGGGTCCTAATACATCCTGATCAGAGCCTACTCAAGATTCAGGCAGTAAGAATCCAGTCTGGTAGTTATTGTACTTCGTATAGGTAATAATAGTCGGGATATGCCTCTAAGCCCTGCAGGAGACGAGAACATTTAGGAGTAATTCATATCTTTGGATGGATTACATATATACAACTACTCGGGTCGAGGGGATGAATCTTAAATGCGGGAATAAGCTAAAGAAGTACTGTAAACTACAAGGAAGCGAAATTTAAGTGCAAAAGAGTGAAATTTAATACTTATCCTGATAGATCGGTGTATTTATGAGTGTCAGAAGTATAGTGCGTTTTTCTCAAAACCCTGAAAAATATAACTCTAAGGCTCGTAGTTCAGTTATTTAGATAACTCTAATCCTCACAACTACACCGATCTATCGGTGTATTCTCATTGTGACACTGCGTAATTGACTAAAATAATGTAGTGTATAGACTCGCTCTACAATCTGAAATATAGATCATTTTGAAACCAAAGACTCCGATTTAATTAAGATGTGCATAAGTACATACTTCTATAGTTTCCGCATGTAGATAAAATTTTATTGAAATAATAAAAAGTAGCGATAACTTACCGAGAATTTTGTGGAACACATCACATATCCTTAGTTATTTACAAAAATTATTTGAAAAAATTTGTAAATTCTAAAAGTCAAGTCAATAATTTTGGATCCATAATTATTAAGCATGGTGTTAATGTAGCAGTATTAATAATTTAGTATTGGAAACACTTCTGAGTTGTAGAACGCAGGTGCTACCAGAATCACACGCATTAATGCAAAAATGCATTTTTTATTTTGTGTATTTTTCCTGTAGCCCCAATTTCCCCAAACACCCACTAGAAATCGTGATATCATCATCCGGGTTATCTTTGGCGTGTGAATATTCACCCTAGTTTTTTAAAAAGAATTGCACTATTTATTTCAAAATGCGAACCAAAATATCTCAAAAGATATTTTAGTTATTTTGTGTCAATTCAACATTGCTTGGGCTAGATAAGTAATTAGAGGAAGATTTTGCATCAAGTATTGCATTTCTAACAATAATCATTAACAACACAAAAATACGTCAAAAAATGATAGGGTTACGTTTTATCTATAGGATAATTCGTATTGAAGAAAGCAATAAATAACAAACAAATAAAACGTCAAATTAGTACAAAAACGCGTTTTTATATGTCTTGGTTTGCAATTTTGGTTTTAAACACAAACTTTGAAAAAATTCAGGGTGAACGTTGGCGTGCCAAGATGATCTGTACCAAATTTCATCAAAATAAAATCCGTTATTACGATATCATAGGATATGTTGTCGTGTAATGGACGATATATATTTTATGTTCCTTGCGGAAATAAATCTGTTCATTTTTATTGTGGGTTTTAAGAGTAAAAAATAAAATAGAAAGTTTCCATTTTAATTAGTAAATAAATATTGACATGTCCCTCTTGTTATAGGACAGTTCATATCTTCAATACTAAAACCCAATCTATGAGCGTCTAGCCAATAGAAAATCCCATATTCAGAATTATCTCCTCCCTGTAAAAATATTTAATGCTTGTTTGTAAACTTTTGTAAGTTTTCAATATCGCCAACGTGTTAAATGAAGCCATGTCTTATTGGACGCTGCTATCTTATACAATATTGACGACTTCTCTTCAGAAAAATATATGCTTATTAAATTAATAGCAAACAAAAATCACGGAAATCGTTTGGACGTATATTATTGTCCACGTGACTGCTTTGTGAATCCATTCCAAAGATATTTTCTATGTAACCAACGTACAACTCTCGCGAGGGTGAGTACGAAACTACAATAGGGTAACTATCGACGTAGCTGAGGGTGGTTAATCGAAATATGTATCGGATCTCGCAGCTGTATAAATTAAAAAGAAATCATGTTTGCTTCTTCCAAACGTTATATCAAATACCAGCGGAATTGATTTTTTCGAAATTATTGCACAGAAATTGATTCAAAACTTTGTGGGATGAATGAGAATATTTTTAACAATTTTAATGTCAATTTATTTATAATATCAAATTAGTATTTACTAAATATTACAGAAATGCTCTTTCAATATGTTATGGCCGCACCATTACGTACTTTTGTCATCTAACTTACAAACTTGATTTCTTAGAAATTCATTACTTTGATTGATATCTGATTGTACATAGTACAGAGGCTCAGAGTTTTCTGCAAAAACTTTTCGCGAAAGTTTGACATATGTGAGACTTTTTTCAAGAGTCAGTGATAACCTGTGATTATACTATATATAACAATAGAATTGCTTTCTTATAGGCTTGTTATCTGTTTCAGGTCATGTAGTAAATTATTAGTGTAGCTGCGTTATCTACTTACGACAAGAGAGTAGAGATAAATAGATCACCGGTTATTCTGGCATGTCAAGTATGCACATAGGTGTTTCGAGGAATTTTTTCTTTACGGCTTCAAGAGACATTTCGCCCCGATATAAACTTTGCACAGTCTTATAGATATAATGAAGAGTATAAATATCTAAGTAATGGTCACGACATTTGCCAGACGTTTTGAAATATTAATTAACAATAGGAAACTTGAATAAAAAAACAATTTTATAGAACAAGACGCAACGTTTTGTAATAGTAACATTTAATTGTCAGTTTCATCAATACGTAATTCATTATTTGACATTGCATGTGTCAAAAAATAGAGAATATAGTACGTTTCCGGTTATAAAATGACTAATTCTATAGTTTATCTTAAGTCAAGATTAAACTTATTATAAAATATAATTTCTCACGTTGTAAAATAAATATCAGCAGGATTTTTTAATGTTAATAGAAATAATTTTGTATAACGTCAAAATAAATCATAGTAAATACAAAAACCGTATAAATATCTAAATATACATATAATTAATTATTTTTAAAATGAAACAATTTACAGTTCTTATCGTAATAGCGAACATTATCTTAAAGTTATAACTGCAGTTTCTTTACATTATTTGTCTTCATTGATGCAAATTTGGGTACGCGTCAAAATAACATAATATATGAAGCCACTCATTTCATTGTCTTTCTTGCCGATTGAGCATGTTTATGAAACAAATTAAATGCGGTGTAAAATTTATTTTTACGAAAATGAGAAAAATTTTGTTAAATCCATCGACAACTTAAAAAATACATAGATCATAGAAATAAGTATCGTAATACAAGGTCAGAACTACCCTTTACAGTACACATATGGGATCAATATTCAATTGTACATAATAAAGAACAACGTACCAACAATGCAGTTGAAGGTTGGTATAACCAATTTAATAATAATGTAAGAGAACGTAAGATGCCACATTTGATAATTTCTTTAACCTAATGAACAACAAAACCAAACAACCTACATTTTATTGGAACAAATAATAGCAGGAAGACCAATTGTTCCAAAACAAAGAAAAAATTACAGATAACAACGATGGATTATTACTTAATACCGTGAGTAAATTTGACGCGCATAGAAATTAAATTTACGTAACATTCAAAAATGTATCAAAATTTAATTCCATTTTTTACGCACCTTATTAGCAAACATATTAAATAAATGAACTATATATAATTGTACCTTTTATTCATGTTAATGTAGTCGTAATTACTTTGTCGTGATTATTTTCACATGTGTATTTTTTTCCAAAAAAGATTAAGAATAGATCATAAATGCGGGAGCAGTAGAAAATGAAGACATAATAGAATACCTTTCTTTTTATACGGTTTTTGTTTCATTATTATTTTCGAAGATCGCCATAAAACCTAGAAAATACTTGTGTAACTTCGCATCAATATTCATAAATAATCATGTCGGCTAAATAGAAAAACAAAGCTTACATTTTGTAACTTTATTAATTGCAGAAAATAATTATTCGTACTAATTTGTCCTTTTTCTCGACGGATTATACTCCTGAACCGGAAATGACAAAATGTTGTACTATTACCACACTAATAAAAGGGAAAAAAGCATTACCATCTGTGGGTTCTAATGGTCTAAAATGCTTAATTCTGATTGTAATATAGTTAATATTTTACTATGGTTGAGGTAGAGTGGTCAATTTTTTGCTGCAAGCATTGTTTAGAAGGGTACATAATAGATATTGCATTATTCACGCTGATATTTGAAGGATGTTCAGTGATTATATCAAATCCCCACATGCTGTTAGGATTAAATTCGAAAGGATGGATCAAATTTCTTCGGCTAATATATACTTTCAGACATACCTACTTACTAGATTTCGAATCGGGTTTGATACGATTAAGATCAAATCATTTTCCCCCAGCATTATTTGACGATACGTTGTCATAATATCTTAGAGTATGTGAAATTGGGATAATTTCTTTTATACAAGTACCACTTTTAAGATGCAGTAGCTAAACATCCAGAGCTAGTTTTAATTTTAACAAATAAAACGAATATGAATATAATAGTAATTATGACAAAATGTATGTATATTATTTACATCATATATTATCAATTCTCGATCGGTTATTCCTCGTATATAAAGGTACTTGTAACTATATCTACATATGGAATTAAACTTTTAAGATTTTTGAAACACAAATTTTCAAACATAAATATATATGAATCATGCACAATAATGGTGAACATGGAAATTGTTATTGACTTTTAACTATGCGATACTCGGGTGAATTAGTTAAAGAATTGGCTTCAAAGCCTTTTACATAAGATATTAGATTATAATAGATGAATTTTGCTGTCATTGAATATACCAGAATATCTTGATTGTTGGATAACAATGTCAGACGGTAGTTGCTTTGATTCACATAGTGTTACTTCGTAGACTATTAAGTTTCCGCAGTAGTATTCTGTAAAAGTGGCAAGTACCCCTTCTTTCAGTGCCACTAGCGTTTTCAACTTTCTTCCTCTAACCTCACGATCTTTTTGGCCTATGCATATAAATATATTTTTATCTCGTATTAAATCTTATTTTATAAGCAGACAATGACAACTAGTGGTAAATTATTTCGAATTATTTGGTTATTCCTAATATCGCGTATTTGACGTTTTACATCTACCCTAGGAACAAAATTACCGTGGAGCTAGACTGGCGCAAATCTGGCTGTCCTTTTACCTCATCGGTCGCATTCCTCCAGGTACTACCTAAATTTGAATCAGGAAAATCACTGGAAATCAGTGCATATGCACTGATTAGTAGCCAATAGCCTCCATACATGGAATTGGCGAAAAACGAGTTTTACGAATATCGAGCCGTTTTTCGTCAATTCTGGGACTTTAAAATACTCTCTGTGGGTTTAAATTTTAGCGAATCGCTTCCGATTATTAATCAAATTGTTCGTTTTTTTATGGCCTACAACTTCTTTATTGTGATATTTCGTTAGTTGTTTATGGCTATAAAAAAAGAAATATTCAATGTAGGTCAAAGAGCCTCCGAGGTGAATTGTAGAGCTAAAAAATAACTTTAATATGAACTTTGATTGGTTAACATAACTTCAAACAGAACAGAGTTATTGCAAAAATAGTGATTTTTTAAACTTCGATGGCTTGCCAATAAAATTCTAAGCCTCAGATCGAATTTTGGAAGAGGAACTTCTGGTTCAGTTTATCGGCGTTCACCTCCAGATAAACGGGGTATCATAGGTGGCGTTAACTGTGTTTAAGAAAACGGTAAATTTAGGTTACAGAATTAGGCAGTTAATGAACTTCTCAATGTCACTTCACTTCAGTACTTTCTAGGAATACGAAATAAACTCATATATTTCCGAATCTGTCCATTGCGAATTTCTATACAAATAAATAGTATCAATTTATATAGAATCAGTATTTATTGTTTGCGAAACCATGTACGTAATCCAACATTCCATGTACGTAAACCGATATACGAAAATAAAACGATTCGCATAAGCAGAACGGTTACAAATGGTCGAGTCGAGTTATGACAGCGCGTAAAGTTAAACGCGCATCTATGTAACGCAATCGCAGCATAGAGATGATTCGGACACTTTAGCGACCGGAAAGGCTTCATTGACGACGATTTTCCAGCGGTCGGGCACAATGGGGCCACGATGTCCGAATAGTCGGTGGCGTAATTGACTTGTTTATTTCGTGACATTCTCGGGTACGCGTTGACCGTGTTACCGCAAATGTTTCGTTGGAAAAAAGGCAACAGCTGTCCTTCAGGTTCGTCCCTTTAGGATGATCGTACCTTCCGCGATGCGCATATATGTGCGTGCACTAACACGCGTGCAAGGCTCGTACCTCCTCCAACCTATTTTGTCCTCTGTGCGAAAATGAACCAGTCCGGTGGTCCCGCGCGATATCACAACACCGAACGCCTATTTGTTACACGATAAATATGTAACTGGAACACAATGACGACGTCCCTTCGTGCCTATAGGGGATGGAAGTCGGAGGGCCCAGCATTGATGGGGGCTTCGAGACATTAAATCACACCAAGACCCTTTGCACGCGTGTTTGTGCGTATCGCGTCTCATGTGTGTGAGTGCGCAATTCACAAATACCGCAATGCTCGGTGGTAAAGTGTCTGGTAAACGCGGGCAGATGGCATCATCCGCGAAGTCAAAAGTTCTCAAACGTAAGTCCTTGCCTACAATAATATCGTGGGCATTCATAAAAATCAGTCGTGAAGTTCGCGTTAGTTTTCCTCCCTTTGTAAGCACCTAAAAGACAATGCGAGTCGAGAGTTTGATTTGATTCGAGTCGTACATGGCACAAAAACCATCAAAAGACTCGAAATGAAAGCAGAGGCAAATATGTACATACGATTTTTCTGTTTCAAAGACACTCATAATGAATACAAATGAACCATATTGCTGCTCCTTTTATATTATTTTAATGCAAATTCATACAACAATGTATTGTTGTTTTAATGTTCTTGCAATTCTCATATTGCGTGGCGATATTTGTGATACGCTTTTATTAAAGACGTGAAGATCAATCTGGGTCATCCACACTCGACCAAAAAAATAAATAGCTCACTTCTCTACCACTTCCATAGTGCAAGATTGGCGGAACACCGCTTGAACCCATATAACCATATCCATTTCAGATTTTCGATACCCCCCCCCCCCCCAAGAGGTGGCAGTCGGAACCCCCCTCCCCCCAACCAAAAAATAGATTTTTTGAAAAATCGTTTCACGTGTATCAGGATCTTTTTGTTATACAGAAACTCGTGTTTGGCAATATACACCATGCCAATAAGTAATATTTTCTCATGTGCCCTAATTTTTAACTTATTTCAATTATGCAAAAATAGTCTTGATAATGACAACGACGCTGTCGAAACGTCGACTATATGAACGGACCAAAATCTGCTGTTCTTCATTACACCTTACTGACTCGGATAATCGATTTAGCCACTTCTTCGTAATTTGAAATTTTACCGAGTGTTAAATTCCTCGAATTATATTTATCATAAAATTAAATGCAAGTCACAATCTTTTAAGTTATTATTGTTTGTTTTAATAAAAATAAAATTTCCTCGTTGGTGGAATGAACCTCTTCAGATAGATATCAAAGTTTCCAACAACATTAAATAAAGAAATTGCATCTTCGGAAGCTTATATCAGGATAACATATTTTAACTTCGTCTTTAGTTACTCAATGCATTCATCAAAAGGGAATTCTAAATTAAAAAATAATCACGGAATAGAGACATCCGGGAACAAATTTCCCCGCTTCACCCTAAAGTATCATTTGGTCTTCCAGGTACGATATCTCATTACAAACACACAAAAAATGAACAATTCATGTTTTACAAATAAGTCCAAAAAATATACTTTTAGAATAAATATGTAAATAGTGATATTAAACTGCGAAAATGAAAATATTGACCAATCTGAGAATAAAGTACCGGAAAATGACTTGAAAATTTTATTTAAAAATTACAGAGTAGTCTAAACCTTTTCAACAATAGTCAGACATGTTAAGCCTTACGCACTATTAACTTAACTTTTCTGAACTAACTTAAATAATATAAGGCCATGCTGCGATGGTTGGAACAAAAATGACTAGGCAGACAAACCAGATAATTGCAACATTTACCCTGATAAGAAGCATTTGAACCGTTGATAGTACTATTCGCACATATTGAAAACTGGCCGAAATGCAAAATAGGATATGATCACAAGTAATAGGCTGTTGATACCAGTTGATCGATCAATAATCTCGAACAAAATCCTTACTAGACACAGCATAGACAGTACCCATGGCATGAACAGTACCTTTTTTACACTAAATAGTGAAGGAACTTTTACGGATAAAGATGCATATAAAACGTCTACATATCATATTTGTTAACGATAGAGATATCTAGAAATGGACCTGAGTAGAAATTTAAATACAACCCTGGTCACTTCCTGACCAGGTTTCACGGAAATACTTCAGGCCTGATCAGGAATATAGCGTTTAATATGGTCAGGCCTGTTTTAAAAGTCACTCAAATTTGTATCAACTGGTAGAAGGTAATCTCAAATTAGTATAAAAATAATAGAAACGTTTGTAAAATTTAACGCAGTTATCATAAATAATAATTAATCAAGTTAGCGGTTTTATTCCTATGATGTGCATTGGATGGCAATAAGCTCAAGCTTCAAAAAAGTCATTTTTATGTGAATGAAAAATGAAAAAAATGTGAAGACGTGGAAAAAATGGTCTATCCTATATACAATTCACATTGTTGTGGCTACCTTCTTTTAATAAAATAAAAATGGGAGTTGTACTTACCCATGAACGTTTTGTAATTTATAGAAAAGTTCTATTACAATAATATGAGTTACATTTATACCGAAAATGGAAAAATAATATCATACAAAGTAATCTAATTTATGCGCATATCCCGAAAATAATTTCAAGTTAAAATAAATAAAATTTATGAAAACGCCAAATAAATATTAAATAATGTGCAAAAAACAACGAAATTGTTAATAATACACAAGTAAAAAAATGTTTCGGCTATTTCAGCAAATTACCATTTGCAAAAAATATACCATTAATACTACAAATTAGTTTGCAAATATCATGAAATATTAGATATCGATTTTAATAGCAACCTCAACAATTACATGTTGCTAAAGTATAGTCAAATATTCGATGTTCATATATTAGTACGTATCCAAATATTCGTTGAAGTGCAAACTTCATACATAAACTGCAAATAATTAATTTGCGTTAATAAATAAACAATAAATGATTTTTATACTTTCTTTACCATTTAACTTGAAAGAATTTTAATTAATTGCATAATGAATTTAAAATTTCCCGTCTCTAAGATCGTCGTTGTGATAATAAGTGTTTTTATTTAAGCATTTTAAATTTTCTATACACACGACAGTAACCTAAGAATATACAACGTATTTCAATCGATACTAAACAACGTTGTTGTGCAAGTGCCTTACATAGTGTGAATGCAATAAATTAATCATTGCAGACTAACCCTGTTTAAGCAAAGGGGAAAATAGCTAAAAATAACTTGTTCAACTTTTTTTTTTATTACAATCTTATATGCTTGAAATAATAAAATAATTATTGTGATCCTAATAAAATACATTTTTTCAATTACTATAAGGAGGGTTGACAAAGATTTAAATAGGAATTAATATAATGTTAAATAAATTATGTTTGTCAGTGCGGTCACGGACGACACTGAAATCGAAAACATGTCAATGTTAGTTTTAACTCTTTGAACGAACAGAAAGTATGTTCTTGAAAGTTGATTTATTTCACTATCTACTCTTGCGCTCCCCATTCGAAATACATGTTTGTAATAGACCCGTTAAAATCTAATTTCAAATGTACCATGCAGTTTATTGTTCATATAGTCCTTAGTGTACTATAAACTAGTATTTATATATATATATATATATATATATATATATATATATATATATATATATATATGGGGTTGCTTTATTATTACTAAAAAATCACCTTAAAGCGTTTAAGTTAGAGTAGCGGGGAATTTATCAGTGGGTAATACCGTTAACCTACATTTCTCAAATTCCATTAAAAAACTTGTTTCTTAAATTTAATTTATTAAAGAGCTTTAAACCAATCTACATGCAAAGAAAGAAATTACAATTTGTTTACCACAAAAAGCTAATTATGAATTTGAAATGCTTTGTAACGAAATTGAAATAATAGTTATCAATATTTTAGAATTGACTTTCAAATATCGCAAAGTCCAAAGTTGACTTTTCATCCAAGTTTTCTATCTCTATAGCGTGACAGATTGCTGAGCGATATTACGATCCAATGAATGGATATCACTTCCGATATTACACACAAAGACGGCAAATTCTGTTCGATCATTTATATTTGTGTTTGGTGACAATAAGAATGCAGATCGTTTAGCATTATCACCATCGGGGCTTTAAAGAATCGATATCGATCATTGAACAATTTTAAATATACGTGTTTTATATGCAATTATTCCCGATTTCATTGACGCATTTAGATTTCATATAAAACAACTTTTGACGAAATTATTTATAACAAATTGTTATACCAGGATACAACCAGGTACATTACCTTTTTTCCTTATAATTCGTGGATCAGAACTGGATCAGGCAACAACTGCGTTTTCCCGATAAGGTGTAGGTTTTAGTCCCCTGATGAGGGCCTAGCCCATCAGGTATACCAGAAGGTATAATACCATATCAAACTTGATTGTCGCCTATTCAGGCCCTGATTAGTTTTCAGGCAGCCTACCTGGACAAATTTCTGCTCGGGGCGTCTAGGTGATGAGATGTGCTACCCTCGTCCTCAATATTCATTATATCAGAAAAGGATATGAAATAATAATATACAGTCATGAAAAAAAAACTAAATATTAAGATCTACAATTCAAAAACAGAAAATACTAATTTCAATTTTTTTTTTAAATATTGTATAATTATAGAAAAAAATAAATATTCATAAATACAGCATATTATTATTTCATTGTTGTCTTATATAATTAAAATCGATGATTTGCGAAGATGACACATCTCGTCAACGTTACGTATCAATAATAAAATGTAGATGTAAATATCGATACATTGTGAGAATTGTTCATAATACTCAATATAGAGAACACGTGTTCAGAAAACGAAATCCCAGAACAAATGTAGTTTACGAAATGTACTGAGTGAGCAGACATATATTTCTCAGAAATGTAGCACAATGTTTTCTTCTTCACAATTACACTTAATTTCATCCACTTTGATTTATTAATGGATTATACCACAAATCATTAGGTCATCCCGCGAAAGAAATGAGCGTCGAATCTGAAATGTAATTTATTCAGTGCTAGGTGGAAAGACTTCTTTGAAAGTATATATACATATACCGTATTACAGTATTTCATTTTACGTCAATAAAACCAGTAGAAGCTTATAATTTATAATTCTACTTAAATAGAGTTCAACAACTTAATATATAAGTAATAAGAAATTTATTTTGTTGGTTTGCCAATTACTAATTTAAAATATTTAAAAATAGAATAAATAAAGGAAGTCGAAAATAAGATCTTATAAGTCGGTGCAAACATACGTACGTAACCGCAAGTGTTCCTTGTGTGACAAGTACAAAGTATATGAATGCAAATAATACGTACGTATAGACTTTTATTTAAGAATACGAATAAAAACATACATACATATTCCGTACCTTGTCATCAAGACGTTAATAAGATGTCAAACCCAATGATTTAAGTCTTGTCATTTTGCTACTATGTAGTTCTGCAACTTTTACGTTGAATCATTTAAATGCTATACACCTGACATTGTGCCAACATGTATGTTATATGAATGCAAATGTTACTATACGCTCGATGAAAGACAACAGTTGGGTGACAGTTTGAAGTTTCCGGAATAAATTTCAGCTCATCTCATACAGTATGTAAATGAATTATACAGTGTACGATAAAAGGCATAATACAGAAGAACTTTTTCAACTCGATGTCAGAGATACACACACATATACATAAAGATATGTAGAATGACTATTTAAGTCAAACGAAACCGCATATAAGCGTTACAATCACAAAATTCTTTAAAATATTTGTATAAAACCAAAATGTTTAAATGTCAAAAAGTTTAAAACTTTTTAGACATTTATTCGCTTATAGCATAAATGTGTAAATTAAATGTATTTTCAATCAATTTAAAATATTTTCCATTGACGAAATTGATATTTATATATGATAATTTTATACTGATATATCATAAAACTAGTTATTAAACACCAACATTCGATATTTAATTAATGGTTGTAACATACACATTTTAAAAACAATAATATGTATATTTTCAGCATTAAAAAAGAGCATCGTTTTCATAACAATTCAAATACAACTTATATTTTATTAAATAAAATATTTGGTTAGAAATTCTCTACTTTCGTAGATGCAATGCAGACAATTGATATATTGTGAGATAATTGAGTCAAATGATATTAAATTCAATGAAGAAAGCGTTGTAAATAGTTCTGTACATTATTAATGACAAGGGAGAGCACAAATGAATAAAATTGAAAATAAAGAATAAAACTCACAAGTCCAGTCAACTGTGCAAGCACTCGATTTCGAGGGCCAAGATACACGAGGTTTTCGACCCCTCTAGTCTTCCACATTTATTACATCTGAATATCCTAAATGCAATAATTTCACAATTGCTTCATATAGCCATATCACATTGTATAGCGTTTGCGTAGATTATAGTTATGAAGCAAACACTGTGCAAATAAGTAAAAGCTTGTTTTTTATTACAAAAAAGTTACCACTATTCTCAAAATAATGTAATAATCGACAAAATGATATTATTTAAGAAAAAAGAGTAAACTAATGAATAATGCTTATTTCTATAATTTCTTTCACAAATTTAAAGATTAGGTTAGGTTATCTAAAATGAGAGGTTGAAATATAGGGTGTATTACCAGATGCTGTTTTAGGTGATTTACATTTTTGTATAATTTGTTTATCATGGGTGGATTTCTTGTGTTGTTGAATTTCTTGTATATTTTGCCATTTTTTACCTTAAATTTGATTATTAAAGTATATTCCACGCTGTTTGTCCAGTTTTTATTCCCATTCAACAGACGAAACTGGAAACGGGTTAGACCTATTACAGAATATTCCTTTTATAAACGTTTATAACAATCATTTTCTGTAATATAATTTACAGCCCTTCACAGTAATTTTAAATTTATAATATTATAAGTTTATTTACGGGAAAATAATGTTTTGTAAAAACTTATAGATTTGTTTCGCCAATGATTTTTATGTGGTTGAATTTGCAAATATTTTAAAAAATATATTTATGCTATTAAGACCAATAAAATGCATAATCTTACCAGTCGCACAGCGCCAGCTTTTTATGCTAACACATCAATAATATCTTTTCGGGACACCCAAAACAAAAAAATAATTAAATAGTTCGCTGAAAAAACACGTTGGTTTTGACAATAATGCATTGTTAATCCTGTAGACTTAGTTTGGATACGATTATATTTTCGAACACATTCATCGTGAAGGGGGATTAGAAACTGAATGAAGCTCTTAGAAACATTATAGTACTATTTTTTAATATATTTTTCTGATTTGATAATGGATAATAATAATCTAATGATCAAAATACAAGAATAATTTTTTCTGAATTCATTCGTTACGTTAAACATAATATAAGGTTACCTAGTATAAACTGAGCGACTTAGTTCGTGTTATCGCCACCAGGCGTTATCGCAACATTTCTAGCTCTAATAGGCTTCCGATATGGAAATTGGCTTAGAATTCGGATACATTGTTTGACTTGGAGAGGAAAGGTGTATTTTCTCCATTGCAAAATAAGGTACATTAAGTTTTATACCATTTCTATGCAACCTTACTATAGTCTTACCCCAATTTTCTATATATAAATGTATATAAATGCAAAATTATAGAAATTTAATGTGATAAATATATTTGATATGCAATAACACCCTCGCATACAAATGTAAGATGTTGAACATAAGAGTACATTATGCACCTCTCGTATGGAGATTACGTAACATTAATTTAACATTTTCCTCTAACCTCCATGTAATATGTTTGGACGATGATTCTCAAGTTAACCAACGTTAACGTAAGGTTACGTGAAGGTTTCTCAACCTCCATAAAATGTTACAAGCTTACACTCAAAAGGTTATTATAACCTTACAGCAATATGGATGTTCTGTACTAATAAGCATACTAAATGATAGTCCTACTCCTTGGGAACTAAACCTAAGATTTGGGAAAATTTTTAATTAGTGCGGTACTGCACTCACTGATCAATTTCTTAGCCAAATTTGATAAAATATCACAAATGACAATACTTCCATTTTAAAACATTACTATTAATTTAAGTATATTCCCTGCTAAACAATATTGTTAAACGGAAATGACGCACTTATTTTCATTCTTTGCGTGATATCTTTATATGTTTCACAATACTACCACCACATTGTATTTGCCGACTGTGAAGAGTGTATATCAAACAGTGCTAAGGCGGTGCAAATACGTATTCCGTGGGTCTTTCGTGTAGGAGCTACGACCCGCACTGAATTACAGAGAATAATAACTGAAGCTGAAGTCTTTTCAAGAAAGCTTCCTGTCGACGTCATGTCTGTTATTTATTAATAAATCGCTGAAAATACCGAACAGATGGAACCCTACGTATGCCGATTTTATATGTGCCGACAAATATACACATATAGGCATATAGTCACAGGTAACCGTCATAAGTGACGTGCGCCGTGTAGCTTACTCTCCAGTATAGTGCATAAATTATTCAATATTCTTGGTGAAAACTTCTTATTACGTATACGTGTAGAATATTGCGCACGAGAACGTAATATGCAATTACGCATTACACACATTAATCTTAAAAACGACTAAAAAAGTGGGGATTTTTCGTCCAGATTTTTGTGATATATCGATATTAATAAAACATTCTTTTCTTTTTTGAAGGGTGAAAACATCTTTTGAAACGGTACTCCACATTATCAGTATGTATATTTTTGTACTATCATCACAATGTCTTTGGTCTGTCCACCCTTTAAAACAGTTCAAATTAAAAATGAGTTTTACATTCAGACAAAATTTTTGTGGTGCTACTTCAGTGAACGAATGATTATAAAATATATAAAACTATGTATTTACTGTTTCTTATTTTCAAACCATTTCTAAGACAATTTTCTAAATTATAAAATTGTTTTTTCAAAAAGCCCCCTGTTCGGGAGTCAAAATAATTTCGAAAGAAGGGCGCATGAAAATATCTCAAACAACTTAAAATGTTTAATTAACCCTTAAATGATACACATATTTTTTAATTGGCCCGTGTAAATAATGAAACACTATAAAAAACAGACTCCAACTCAGGGTCATTCGTACCCCAGTGTATCATTTAAGGGTGAATAGACTTAACACTAGTATTGCAGGATATAACAGCCGCCGAATTAAAATTTGTAATTGTTATATTTTAAAAATAAAAAAAAAAGTTACATTTATATATTCTGAAATGCAAATGTATAACTTTAAAAGCGTTTATCTCTCGGGTTGTCCCAAAATAGAGTTATATGGTTATTCCTAGCGACCACAGATTCATAACTTTGATCTCGAATTTGGAAACATGGACCTACAATGAAAAAATGTTTGAGACACCAACAAGTAATACATTGAATTGTGCTCGAATGTCGAGATTAAGGAGATACCAGACTATTTGAATGTAAAAATATTAAATGCTGCGTTACGATCTTAGTAGTAAACATTGCTTTTACCCGTAGATTAGATTGTTACTATCTAAATTACTTGGAGGGAACATTGAGCCGCTCTTTTATTAAGAGTGAAAATGTCACTCCATGAAGTGTGACATTTCACTCCATCAAACGAAAAAGAAAAAAGACCCGCTTCTAAAAGAGTGCAATATCACTCTCAATACAATGAAAATTTCACTCTTCGTGAAAGAGTGGCTTAATTTTCACTCCAAGGAATTTAGAGAGTAACTAAATTTATTACGAAAAAATTTATAACATTTTTTATCAAAGGGTTTGCATACAAAATATAACCAAATTATACTTACAAAAGTCTTACCTGGATGAATACAATAATACCTGTGATACATGTGGACAATAATTAGAAAATGTGTAATTCTGCTCCATTCGAGAAATAATAGTTCAATTTCTGTAAAATGGACGTAATTTTTGTGAACTACAATAATACTAATATAATAATATTTAGTCTTTATTGCACCCAAATAAAGTGTGCAATAGGCGAGGCACAGTATAAGCTCTTTTACAGCCTGACCCAAACTTGTCTGACAAAATGCAAAACCCCCTGTTTTGTAGTGCTACTATTTATTCGGTAGTAATATTACCAGTGTGTGGTTTCAAATCCTACAGGTCCTTGCCAATACTCTTTGTGACGATGAATAACCCATGTAATAAAATTTATTTCAAACGGTAATAACTGATCGCCACTCTCCTTTAAACTGCACAGTATGAGCAATTATTTCAGTGTGCATATGTTGATATATTTCATTTTTGGGTCTGATACAGGGTAATTTCAGAAGTAGGATTTTTTATACATTACACATGTATAGATGAGCTTTCGATACGTACCACAACCACATTGCTGAGGTGTGGAATTCATAATAATGTTTCCATTTAATGTTCATATACGGCGAAAGAGAAGGACCATTGGGATTTAAAAAGGATCGCGCATCATTAACACCCTCGTGGTTTCAACATAGCATTCGTCTTGCTTTTGAGCGAACTTCGCCGATAATCCGGCATGCCGCCGCCACATGGCCGGTTGCGCTTTAAGCGGACCAGCGCACGCGAGGTGACGTATTATTTATGGCTTGTTTTTAAATATTAAATGATACAAAGATGCCGCAGTGCACTATACGAGAAAGGCTACAACCCACGCATGCAGTTCTCGATAAAGATGTTATTACTGGTATGCGGTCGTGCGAAAGTCCCCGACAATATTTAACCACGGCCCAATTTGATCCTTCAGGAAGAAAGTATTCAAATTTATCGCCCGGATTTTCAAAAAGAACTTTTACGTCATTACGAAATTGAAGATTTTATTTTACGAGAGGATCTTGAGAGAATAATAATTGTTCGCAACTCCAGCAAACAACCTATCAAAATGGGTCCTTCGCAGGAATTGAAGGCTCGTTTAAGGCTCGAAGTATCCGGTGTACAGATAGTCTCAGTAACATGTGTAGAGAAACCTTATCAAAATAGGAACTTCACGGTAGTTTAAGGTACATTTAAGCCACCAAGTATTCGGTAAACCAATATGTCCAGTAACGATTCTAGTTCCAATGCAATGGAGACAAGACCATCACTATTGTATCATTGATACTTGATCTAGAAATGTTACTGAGCCTTTCTGTTTATTGGATACTTAGTCTTAAAACTCTGTTACGGATCAATTTTGAGAAGAATACAGTAGATTCCCGATATAAGTGCGTCTCGCTATATTTACGTCCATGCATATTTACTGGACTCGGTCTCGTTATATTTACCTGGCGCCGCTCTCTTTTCCCCACCTTGAAAAATTTACTATCGACGTACCGGATACTGGAGCTTTGAATGAGTCTTCAATTCCTGTGCAGGACCCATTTTAATATATCGTTCGAACGTAGTAATCTGAAGTGATGTTAGTCCGTAATGTTATTATAGAAAATATTCCTTATTTTTACAATAAAAAGTCCTATAGAAAAAACTTAATTGGCATAGAAAGATAATAAAATTTACATACACGATATTTACATTTCTTATAATGTTGAGACAAATCATAATTTAAAAATTTCGACTTTTACTGTTGATATATCACCTTCTATAGACTACTTCTACTAGTGAGTAGAGATGCGGTTATTAATTATATATTTAATTGTGATTTCAACTTGATCGACATTTCATATAGTATTTTATACTTGTTTGCGTGTAAGTGAACTTCATTCGAGAATCTTCTTGGTTATATATAACAAAATATTCTAAATATCAAACGTTACAAATATCGGAAATTATAGTAACTAAGAATAGGATGAGGATGAATGAAATACTAATAAAAATTCGAATCAATAATAGTAATGTACTAAAAAAAATTTCCAAAAACTTCAAAACGTTTGCATTAATTATTTATACTACACATCAATATGTCCATAATATATTGCTATACACGATATATCTAACACGGTTATGAAATAATTTTATCAAAGTTTATCTTCTAAGAACCCTGGATATACTGTATCCAAATTTGCTCGTAAACTCTCTAAAAACTATTCACATTGTTGCAATTTATTTGCTATACGATTTATAGTAACTTCATTAGTAACAATGTGATTTCAAATCACATTTGCAAATATCATTCATCTCATTCAAACATCATTCATAAAATATGCGTAATTTCTTTACATACAAGTTAAAAATGGTCACATATTATATTGAGATTTGAACAAATATAGATGTAACATTCATTTTAAATTGAACCCAGAGATAATTAAGCTTGAAAGTCAAACAGAGGGAGATAAAACTTGCACGCAGAAACCTGAATTAATTTGTCACGCTTTATACATAAATTTAAGCGAGACTCTTTTGTACACCAATGTAAAGAAGTATTCGATGCACTCGATAAATTTATGTGTGTGTCTATGCATAATCTATGCATAATATGTAGTTTTAACAAAGCATTTCATGGAATGTCAAATGAATCGATTCGTTATTGTGTTCACAGTACGCAAAACTTTAAATGGGAAGTTATTCAAATATTGATATACTGATATACCTACAATGTACGAATTGGAATCTATCAATGAAAAATAATAAACAAATGAGAAAGGGTGTCACTTATTCCGTATTTTAAAAATTCAATACAATTATCCAAGTGAAAATACTGATGCTGTCCCGATCATGCCTCTTCCAGCCATCATTGCACGCTGATTGATGCAAGGCAATGAAAATTTATTTAATGTATAAGTTTTAAGGTAAAAAAGCAGTAATTTATTTCGTTTATCAAAGTATCTATTAAGAAATGCTTTTAAATTTCGTAATTAACTGTGTTTATATCTTAAACGTATAATTACAAATATATAATTGCACTTTTTCTTTAAAAATTATCCATTCGCTTTCTCAAGAGGTAATAACTTTTAATTGATATCTCCCGAACGAAAATACTTAGTAACATCTAGTTTTCTAAAAAATGCGTGTCTCAACTGTGACTTTTATATAAATACATACTTGTATATAATGGACCGTAAAAAAATCTGTATTTCATGGCGGGTAAGAATTAGGGGTATCCAATTTCTTTCACTTTTTTTGTTCAGAATATATGTTTTTATTTCATGCTTTACTTAAGTAAGTACTCGAACTACTGATTTTCATGAAAAACGACACACTTTTACAAAATTGGTGCGTAATATTGGATCCACAATAAAGTTTAATTTTTCGAGACAACCCATGAAAGAATCTCAAAATGTAATATGTAAAATAGTAATTTATAAAATTGAGTTGATAATCGATTTTTATTATTGAAGGTATAAATAAAACAGTGCGATTATTGACATTAAGTGTTTATCATCTCATTATGACCTAAATTATTGATTTTAATGAATACTTTGTACATGTTTCTCAACAAAGATTTTAATACTTGACTGATTTACTTGTATTTAAATCATTAATTACCTAACACGAATAAATATTCTTAAAATAAACTATATATGTATTCAATTCAACGATATATTAAGTTATTAAGTTATTTTCAATTACCAAATATTTTATCCAACCTACTAATTTTGCTTTCAGTGTATATACTCCTATCTTTGAATGACATCAAATAAAAAATTAAACAAAAAAGATTTGCTGCTTACAATTCCTTGAAAATGTACAATGGAATGAGTATAACCTCTCATTATTGAATATATAATGCAAGAAGAAACGCGATTTAAAACAGTTACTTCACGAACGATGTATAGATCAATATATAAACATTACTTTCTTTACACTTTGCTGTACAATATTTTAGCCACACATAACAATGTTGATTTAAAAACTACATATTTATAATAACTATCTTAATTATCACTTTTTTATTTAATTTACTCCTTCGTTCTGGAAATAAACCAAGCTATATAATAGCGTAGAGAATAATGGGTAATTAAAAAAATCTTACCATTTTTCTAGTTAAACGTAATTACATAAAAAAAATATTTTCAATAAATAATCGTCTGATGATAAATTAATTTTTCTAAATATATAGATGTCTGTCTATTAATTAAGGTTAAGGTCCAAAACGGGCACTAAATCCGGTGACAAACGAGGACCAAGAAATTAATTATTGGAACTGAAAAAAATGTCCAAATAAACGTTTCTTGAATTATTTAAAATATTCACGGTTCGAAGTAACGTCAAAAAACATCTTGCAATTTTAATTTAATAATATATACAAACTTGACAATGAGACTTAAATATGATTCAAAACAAGAACCCTGATTAATGCAAGTATTTATTAGGATTAAATCTTTATTAGGACTAAACAATTTCTGAAATCATTCATTAAACTTTATTAACTCGAATCTTGACGGTTCCAAAATCAATTTTGACATTAAACAATCATCATACTAAGCTGTGACTGCCTTTATTTCGTTTTGTTTTTAAATTTAGCAGTTAAATCTACAATGTTGATTAATTGGGACTAAAAATATTTTATCAATATAGTCTCAGATTTCTCATATTTCAGCTCATTTAATATTTTATCCGACTGAGCGCTCGGAATATTTTCAAAATTCTTCACTCTCCAGAAACATTCAAGATATATCCGATAATTTCAAAGGTTTTGGAGTATTACAGCTTTTTTTCGGTTTTGATAATTTTGTTGTGTAGCTTACTGTTAACTTAATATTTGAATAATGGTATATGTCGGTCAACTTACTAAGCAAAAATAAATTAAATTGATTTTAAGTGTCTACTCGGTTTTCGATGGAAAACACATTTGACATATTAAATGTAAAAATTTGGGATTTGTGTAATTATCGCCGACAAAATCTCTATTTAAAACGGGCTGTATAAGTATTTAGAAAATTAATTAATATCAATGGATTTTGTTTCCCTCTAGCGATAATTTAATAAACTAATGTCTATTGTAAATATTTTGCGTTTCGTCCCGAGATCTCGTGATGGACTCTTCAGTAAGGCTAACACGAGAATCTCTGATTACACAAATCCCGGCTTTTTACATTTAATATGTCAAATGTGTTTTCCATCGAAAATCGAGTAGACAGTTAAAATCAATTTAATTTATTTTTGCTTAGTAAGTTGACCGACATATACGATTATTCAAATATTAAAGTTATATTTTCAAGCGGTCGAAAAATTTATTAGATGCTTTCGCATCGAAATATTAATTTTACTGTTAACTTGTATGAAATCACTCAGACACCAGTGACATCTGTTGGAAATACACCACAACAGTAAAGTAAAATGAACCAATGAGATTTTTTAGAGATCTACTGTTGGAATTTTAAATAATGTTTGATTGTAAATAATTTTATAATATTAACAGTTATAATAACTTTTACTTGAGTTCATGTTGAGATTAAATAATTTTAAGAAACCAGGTTCCATTGCATTTTAATGTAATATGCACAATTATATCCAAAATATGAATGGTTCTGAATTGTATCTGATGAAAATTCTTATATGCAAAGTTAATAATTTAATAAAACCTGATAAAAGTTTGTGCCAAATATTCAGATGAACATGTCAATTGTGTATGCGCCAATTATGATTTTTATACACAGTAAAAAGATAAGTAATTAGTCGTAAAATCTTGGCGTTAATTCAGAAATGATCAAAATGTTTTCCTATTGATAAGGAGTGTTTGCATTTAGTGAACTTTTGAGAGCCAATAGATGCATTACAAAATATTCATTGCACACAGTGGGTAGAATGTTTGTTTACATTGAAACATCCAAGGTCGATAAAAAAACCCTTCCCTCCGCAGTCGCAATTTTGAGCGTCGCGATAGTTCTGCACACAACCACGTATTAACACGGGACGATCGGAAACAAAACTGACAAAAGAACAAAAGCTTTAGCGATGTAAATCCACTTCACCGTGAAGTATCGCAATTTCCACGTCATATTTTTTGCGGTGCTCATTTGACTGCACGTCGTGACCCGATGCTTCTCCTGATGTCACTCCATCGGAAATGGCGAGCCGAATCTAGACGCAAGATTCAGGCCCGGAAGGAACGGGTCGGCTTTTTAATAAACGGTAGCATGTGGGGATTACACCCGAGGGATCTGCTACGACAATGGACACATAACTAGATCTGGAGCACGCAGGACGAAAGGGTTAATACGCCGCGATGCGACCAACAAGGGGGAGTATAGGACACCCATTTATATGCTTTTGCTGTTGGCGATAATGGGGTACAAGAAAGGGGGAGGGGGGTTAGACATGTCGTAAATCATCGGTTAACGCACTGTTTAGGCGGGGCGGTTTCACGGTGGGTACAGTCTATGCATGGGTCGTATACACTAAATAATTCCACCATTCGCGCACGATGGGGTGCGCGGGGTTTGTTTCGCGCCCAGACCCGTCCTACTGGCACGGAATCGGAGTGACGTCTATATATACATATACCTTCGACACTGAGTGATACTTAAGGAAAACCAGTCCGGTAATGAGAAAAGTCAAACTAGGGTCGGTAATTTTTATTTTATAGGATGCGCGAAGTTAGGTATAATAAAACACGGCCATTCATCGATGTCACTCTGCGCCCAAAATTTGTTAGGCGATATTGAATCATATAGAAAACCATGACTTCAAAGAACATCAAAGCTGGATGAATTCTTAACGAACTTAAAATCAGTGATATTCAGATTTACGAAATCGCTCGTAATATATTCCAGAGAGTTGTTCGGTTATTCAGAGGAACCGCGACATCTGCCGCGCTTTGTGATGTTTGTGATGTATGTCTTTCGATGACGATATCTCCAATATATGAAATGACAAATTTTAGTACATTCGCAACCGCAAAATTTCAATGATAGAAAGAGGTTTTTGTTGAGGAGAACATTTAGGAACGACCGGTAAAGCAGATTTTTCTTTGTATCGGTGGAATAGTTCCATTATTACCTATTTCTAATTCTAGAAATAATCACGCCTACTGTCGAGATACTTTATGCGAGTTATTATTAATATATGTCCCAGTGATTTTTATAAATCAATTGTGCTGTACGTTAACGATTGTCAACTGAAATCCGAATATTCTGAATGCGAAACTATGAATTGTGATGAAGTAAAAAGAACTAGTTTGCATAATGAAGCGAAAGGATATATTTTTATTAAGAAAACGACATTGTTAAATTCTTTATCATCAGTGAATGTCATTTCCAATTTATTATGAATACCGTGCAAAATCTCTATCAAACTATCAAATCATTATTACACTTTCACCACGCGAATACGATAAATAGTGACTTTTGCTCTCTGCAAATTAAAAGAGAAGTCCTGAGAATATATTCTATTAAAATACAATTTTTAAGTAAACTAATAAAAAAGACAAAATTATTGGTAACTTTTATTAATTATAATACCCAAATTTTTTATTAATCACAACACTTTATTAATCATAATACTCTTAAGTATATAATCCCGTTAAAAAAAATACAACAAAAGTTTTTTCCATGTACCTATCTGATAAACAAAAATTAATCAAATTTAATCAATATCAAAAGCTGTCAAAAATATTAAGCAAATACGCTTCTCGTTTGATTTATACGTAATCAGTTAAGATATTTTTCTCGAAATAATAGTATTTATGACATTCGATGCGTAAAATGCTATTTTATACACTTTTGACATTTTTCGGTCGCATTTTACGCTCTCAAGTGACATAAAATATCGTATGACACGTGTGCGTAAATGTTTATTCTTCGAATGTGATTACGACCTCGCCTTCGGCTCGGGCCGCAACCCTTCACATTCGTAGAATGAACTATTACACACTAGTTTCATAATATACTATTTTCGTACTAAGGCCGAAAATTCTACTCCCGTAGTGTGAACAGTATTGAATACGGCAGGTGTGAAATTTGTACATAGGACGTCTTCGCGAAATACCTATCTAATACATGCTGAATCGAAAAATTAAATTATCTTAATTAATAACGATATTAAACTTCAAAATTAATATTACAATTACTAATAATTTGTAGATTTCTGCAGTGTCACAGAAAATATAAAAATATGTTTGCGTATCAATCAAATGCCAACTATAAATGAGTGGTTTCAACTGCACTGTTAGAATTAAATTATATACAAATATAATATTAAAATTTTTTAAAATAACAAATATCAATATATAATATAGTGACAAATTAATACCTCGTTGTGTTTAACTATCGATAACGACCGAAAAAAACAACACGAAACCTTCAATTTTGTAATTAGTAATAAACACCAGAAAATGTTAACGATATTTACGTCAAGGAATTTCTAACTACAATTTATTTTTAAAGTAAGTCAGCATTGCAAGTCAAATGCGGGCATAACCTCGGAATGTATACGCATATACTTATATTATATGAATAAGGCTAAAAAATAGAAAACAAAGTGTAATCGGGAAATGTGCTTTGAATGTATAATTTTTAATGAAACTTCAGGGTTTACATATCGTTAACTCTTTAGCGAATGTTTGGAAGTAGCGAAACGGTAACCTCGATATTTAATAAATGTTGTGACGTTTCCACACAAGTTTCTATATCGTTAATAATTTCCCGATTCGCAACTGGAACAATATACACAAATGCGCAAACTGAAAAGTTTGCAGTGAGTTTCAGTCACATTGTATTAGCTTTGAAACGGAAAAACGAAATTAATGAATTAATAATTATATTACATTACTAAAGAACGGGTGTTGACATGTAGTTCTCATATTTATTTTTATTAGAATTGAACACATAAATAGGTGCCTGAAAAATTACCAAAAAATCGAAATCATTGAAAAAGGCAAATATAATCCTTACCAGTAGAGTTTTAAAAAAGTATTTTACAAAAATGTTCAAATATCAATTATTTACAAGAACTTGACTCCTCTTGTGTTTTCTCTTAATTGCATATTCTATGTAATCTCCCATCTCCCAATTTTCTACTGATAAATTCTATTAAAAATAGCAACATTTTTATCATATATTTAGTTTTTAAATATCTTTTTGAATAAAATAATTCTCTTTACGACCAAATGTATTAACAAATATGAGGAGAATATTTATTAAATTAATTAAACAGTTAGAATATACAGCGTGTCCACGGACTGGGTTACGATATTTCAGGAGGTAATTGTCCATGATATTTCAAACAAAAAAATCCTGTACCAAAATTGGATCTGCGGCTCAGAATTTGAGTGACGGGCCATTGAAGTTTAGAAAAAAAATTACTTGTTTTGCAATAACTCGACTCGCTTTTAAGTTCTTTCAATGACTCATTTTCAGTTCTCATTTTCAAGCTTTTTTAAGCCCTACGATTCATCCATAAGAGCATTTGACCTGCGATGAATATTTCTGAAGTTATGGCCTTGAAAACAGAAAAAAATTCCAATTTTTACGGCTTTTCGCATGTAGCTTATTTAGTTTCTTAGAAAAGCTTGAAAATGAGCACTCACTCATCGAAATAACTTAATAGCGAGCTGAGTTATTCCAAAAAAAGTAATTTTTTTTTTAAACTTCAATGATCCATCACTCAATTTCTGAGCCTCAGATCCAATTGCGGCAAAGGAATTTTTTGCTTGAAATTTCATGGAGAATCACCTCCTTAAATATTGTGACCCAGTTCTTGGACACCCTGTATAATAGATTATCCATTACACTGGCAATAAGCTAACTGTAAATTTTATTAATTCATATAAAAATTACTTTAGTATTAAATATTCGGAACATTTTCGCTCAAAATATATTAAGCTTTGAAGTGTTAAAATTTACTATTCCTTTAAACGTTCATTATAGCAGTCGGACGGAACTTTTACGAATTTATGGAAATGATTTAAATTTCAACTTTTAGAACTTCGGCTAAATTTGATAGAAAAAACTGTTTATAATTTTAATGATAATTAAAAGTGCTTAATACATTCCTTCCAACTATCTCAAGTAGAATGTTCGACTAGACCCTGACCGGAATCCAGACGGATTACCCTGGTTGTATCCGGGACCCGCTTGAGTAGAACCCGATCAGATTACATATATATGACCGGGCTATGACCAGAACCCGACCAGGTTACTCTCACTCTGTCAGAATCTGAAGGGATTGGGCCGTCCCGGCTGGATTCTACCCAAAACCCTGTCCAAATTTTTAATTGGGTTAATCTGGCCGGATCCCAACCGGGACCCTGTTTCTATTGGGGTCGAATTTTTGCCCAAAATGGGAAGAACAGGTTTGTCAATATCCGCTCAGTTTCTCGAGTATGCTCTATAGATTCCCGGTGAGAAAATTTTAAAAAAACGATTGTTTATACATACATATTGTAAAATAAAATAAAAGTGCCATTATTTTTATTTTATTTTTCATTCCCTGATCTCTGTTTTCATGAATGCCATTTTCAATCAACCATCGCTTCTGAAAAATGTTCTACCACCACATTATTTATGTACAACACTCGGGATCTGTTTTTATGTAAGCATTTTGTTAATTATAACCCGTTTCAGTGGAGAAAGTCATGAAAGATTAAAAACAAGAACATGACACTTTTTAAAATTATGAGTTTTGCACTATATAATCGCCTTTACTGAACTCGGTAATAATTTAAGAATGTTATTGTATAGAAATAGTGCAAAATTCGGCTTTGTAAACTATATAAGAATATAAGTTTATTCCAAGATCCATATAAGAACACTAAAAGTTTGTCAATAAATGTCGAGAAAATTCTCTTAACTACTATTATTTTTAAATAATATTTTAATGTTTTACTTAAAATCTGAATATGTTTTTGTTTTGAAATTATAATATTCCCTTTCCCATATTAGACATGATAATTATGTTGGTGTCGTTACACTTATTCTCTGCCGTTATTCCTTGAGTATTTCTACAAGACCACATTTCTTCTTTTATAATGGACAACTTTTATAAAAATAGTCATATTTTTGGCCAAAAAACCTTTCTGTCGTAAGGGAAGAACAATGAAATGTGAAAGATACTATATTAATCGAAATATAATAATCGCCAGAAAAGAGCCGATGCAGAGTTTCTCTCTTTCATCTAATAAAGCGGGCCCAGTTAAAGGGGCCTTATGGGAGCTGGAAAGATCATACATCACTTTGACTTATGAGAGGCATTATCGCCTTCATATACGGGAATGAGAGGCACTTCGGCGGACGAGATGCGAGAGCGAAGGAGAATCGAGCGCAAAGAGTTGCAGGGACACGCAATCATATATTATATGCATATATTTTATTTAAATATATTATGTTCAGCACGACGGCAACGCGACGTTACCCAATGACAATATATTATCACCCATGCAATCCTTCTTTTTGTCCCTTTTTTCGATATCTCCAGCGTGGAAGCCTCGGTTTTATTTTTAAGAAATGTAATTTTCGCCTCCTTTTATCTCTTGTAAAGCTTTAAATGATACTGCACGAATAGATTTTATAACGTGTGAATCGATAGGTATTAATAATTACTTTTAAATCCGCATGAGTTAAATGTCCCGTGATTGACATTTAATGATTTCTTCAGCTGACATTTACAGAAAATTCTTTTCTGAAGTTATGGTTAGCCACAACTTAAGTGTTTTATGCATGCGTTAGTATGGTTTACGTAAACGATTTAAACAATTTTTTTTTATAACAGGATATAAAGCTTATTGGCTATTTTTCACGTAAAAAGTGTCTTCCTATATTTTATTATGAATATTTGAACCTTTGACCAATTTAAGGTTTACTTAAGCTCTTGCTATTAACTCTCATTATATTACAGTTTACCATACGCTGTAATCGGTTACAGGAAATAAAAATGAGTGTCTACTAAATTACGTGTAACTACTATCTTTGCCAAAAGAGTACTTGGTTTTCACTCCAGAAAATGCAGAATTCAGATATTTCAATATATGGAATGATTTATGTATCATTTGTCTCTTTCCCATATGCCACCTAATCTGTAGTGTTTATGAAGATTCAACAAAAAAATTCACTTTTATTCGCGAACTCTTAACTTTATCTGATAAATATTTCTCAAGTGACTCAATTGAAATGCCAGCATACTGTAGATAAATGAATTAACAATTTATGATACTAGACAAACCTTCGTCTCAATCCAACTTGAGTGCATTGTAACCTACTTGAGGCAAAAATATCCAACGAACGATGAAAGAGTTCTTCAAATCAGTTACATTTCTTCAATAGAAATCAACGGGCAACTCATCAACGGCTATGATTTTTTAAGTCGATAATTAAAAGTAAACCACAATTACGTCACACTTAAACGCAATGTCTTACGTTAAAGCCACAGTCGTCTTCTACCATTAAAAGACGTAGACAAATCTACGTCACGGTATATTTAATTATAGACTGAACTATTGAAAACAATGTCGCCTTATATCTTTGTTAGACGTATAATTATAATTAGACATGTATTACTGTTAAACATATAATTCATTATAATTATAGACATATAAAATCGTAATCATTTCATTTTGGATAATATAACGTGTATTCCATATATCTCTCTCTATATATATGTCCAAACCGCAATTAGGAATGTAACGTCATATTTCGTCAAGCCTGATCATACCTACGACATATCACATCAAAACACAAAACTTCGTCCAATGTATTTAGAACAACTCATAAAATTTGATTGATGTAATCATAAAGTGATGCTAACGAAGCCAAATTGGGTCAGTATACGAGGGAACAAAAATCTTAAACTCACCGTAGTAAATATCATCAATACGGAAGCCGACATAGCTTCACTGATAGAAGAGTTCTAACATTTTTCTAGCAGATATATCTCAGTAACAGAAATAACCCCGGAGCTCATGCCAAATTGAATATTCGCTACGAAAATGGACACTGTAAAACTCACAACTCTGATTAAAGGCGTTAAGTATTTAAGGTTAAATATTGTTACGCATTTAGGTTACTCCATTAGCTCAGTTTAGCTCGGTTTGCAATAAAATTTGGAAGATAATATTTTTCAAATCAACGGAATTAATTTTTATTAATTTCAGCTACATGTGAGTCTTCTTCAGGAGTCACGTTGACAGTAATGTCCAGTCTCCAACCAATTTACGGTGTTGACACCGTACACTTCCACCACTTCATCCACTACGTAATATTTGGGTGTATGACATTATGGTGTACCTGAAACACTTCAAATTTCACTTACTCTGTAAAAAATAATATTATTTCTATATTCTAAAAAATACCTTACATGTTTTGGAATTTTCCACGATGGATATGGAATTTATCCATATTTGAAAATTTCGAAAATAATCAGTTCAATTTCCATTCTAGCAGTTGTGTATAGCAGTTTTTATTATTGTTGTGAGATTATTTCGATTGCAATAGTTGTAACTATATTCCGCAGCTTCTGTTGATACCGAACATACACAGACACATATCATTTTAAGATAACGATTTGTAATAACATGTACTTTGTAATGTACTAAAATAGTGGCGACGATGGCAATACCAAATGTGAAATTGGGGAATAAATGTGCATGAGGGAACGGATTTTATCTCGACATGTTTATTAGCCGCGGTTGTTCTTAATGCGCACTTCTTGCTATTGGTTATAGGGGTGAAGAGAGGGGATCAAGCAGAGATACGCGATCTCGACGTGCTCCGGCAGCTACTTTGAGGGCCGAAGAGAAGAAAAGCGAATACGGCTTGAAACTTGAAAGGAGCAGCATTGAGACGCTACAAGACGAACCGACAGCTTCAGTGGCTTGTGTTACCATTATGTTGCCATTATGTTGTCTTGTATTATACCTGCAATTTTGACCCTTATCTTGAGATCCGATCGAGGCCGCGCGGCATCACATCCGGGTTCATCGTTCAGCATGCGTTTCCACCCTAGACAGCAGAAAATATTATCAAAATAGGTATCGAATTACAGTTGTCGCTGAATGAAAATCAAGTTTTTAAATTAAGGGCTGAATAAACAAGCTTCTTACGGGTTTGAAACTCAACCCTTTCGCGAACTAAAGAGTGCTCCACACCTGATGATTCTTTATATAAGTTCAGGGCAGTGCAAAAAATGAAAACGGCAATTTGTTAAAAGGTTTTGTAACAAGATATTTTGTGAATCTAGGTGAAGTGTTGGGTTGTCTTTTTGATAATTTATTGAAACATGTATTTCCTGGAACCAAAATGGTCGATTGTTATCAGTGACATCGTGGACGTACCAAAACTAATAAAAAAGGTTAACTACCATAATTTACATTTGTATTCTTCAAACTAAATCATATATTTGCCGTCGGTATTACGGAACTTGACGATTGTGGGAACTAATTGCATCTTCGTTCCTTCTGCTACCAATCACTTTTGGTCTTGAACTATCTGCTCTTGATGAAATCTTGAAAATGGTAGATTCCATTGTTTCTGTAATTTTATGAGCAAACAGGATTCAAAATGGGTAACGCCAGGAGCACACTACGAAACAACAGAAGTTTCGTAACACTAATTTTATACTAGTTCATTAACGGAGTAGGTTAATGACTTAGTATATCTCTACGTCAATTTATGAATTAAATATTTGTTATTAAAAAGAAAACTGGATTAGTTTTACCTAATATTCTTCCTTTTTAGGTGTCCGGAAACCATAAACTGATAGTAGATCTTCTAAAAAATACCGTTCTGTACATTATTATAGATTAAATTTTAATGTTAATTAATTTACAGCATGCATTAGTTTACAGAATGATTTGAGTCTAATTATGAATGAATCTAATTTCCTAATATGTGCCACATCGGCTCATATATTACTGTGTAAACCGTTTTTGGTGGTACGTGTGATATACTGATTGCGGTACCAATTTTGTCAGGCTTTATTAATTATTAACTACATTCCATCAGTAAAGTGGACCAGAATGTTAACTGCTGATTGTATTAACATTTTTATAAACAGAAACAAAAGAAGAGGTCGGCAAACATCTAGGCATGTCTTATAGAAGATTAGATTCAAATTCTTGTATGTTTAAATAATGCATACCTTCTTAATAAATATTTCAATAGCGTGATTATATGTTAAAATAATTTTAATCATTTCTACAGGTCGAATGAGCCTACGGCATCTGCGGGACCAAATGCTCCGGGACTATATCCCAATGGGAAATAAACGATTGGCTCAACCATAGCCTCCAATATGGCAATATTGCTGCAATGATGACAGCTAATATTGGCCCGCTGATTTGTAAAGCATTGGGATGATCACGACGTTATCAGTTATTGGCGGCCAATATTGGTTCATTATTGGCCGCCAAGCAAATGTCAATGATTAGTAATTCACTAATCCCCAAGATTCGGCCAATATTGTAAGCCAATTATATATCAAAAAATAAACTACCATAACGTTTTCTTTTAATACATTTTGAAACTCAAAAAGAATTAAGATGATACAAATTTCCCTTCTAGGCAGCTAACTGCAAAGACGATTTACACCAAATTACACTCTGCATTTCGTTTGTACATATATGTATAAAGTGAGAAGCATTTCAATGGTGGAAAAAAATGCTTGCAGACAATGAGGAACCAATATTGGCTGTCAATAATTGGCAACGTCGTGATCATCCCAATGCTTTACCAATAATCGGTCAATATTCCCGTATAGAAATTTGTTCAGGCCCTGATCAGGGCCTTAATAAATGTCTACTCGGGTTGGTTGCCAATAATTCACTGCAGAAAAGTCAACATTGGTCCAATATTTAGCGAATGGTAAAAATCGGCAATTTCCCATTGGAAAGCTAACTAGAAGTAGTAACTTTCAAGAAGCAAATTTATTCATAACAGATTTCGAACTTTGTTCGTAAATTAGCACTATAGAAACATTATAAGATTTATAATTGATACTTTACTAGTGATTTTTCATTATGGGTATAAAAGCATTTGTCCACAAAAAAGTTCAGATTATAGGAAAATAATAATCAGTAGGTATATATGATATAATAGAAAAATAGTCTCTTCACCACATAATTGAACGAATTTGTATAAAAGAAAATTGATCATATTCATATTTTCACTTTGCAGCTTCAAATGACATTTATTTGGAATATGAAAAAGCGTTGAATAGGATGAAAAGCAATAGGAAACGTTTCATCATTTTAAATGACGAATCCATTTACGCTTTTTTGTATTTCTGACCATGGCGCTCATTCTTCCGTTACTCTTCCAAGTTTTTCAAACAGACATCTTGACCGCAGTAATCCGAGTACAGAAGGGCAGTAGTTGGATTTGCGCAACGTCGATGTTCTCACGGCATTGTCGCCTAAATACTCATAAACGGGGCCAAACAATGTCCTGGCCATTGTTGCTCATATGTCGCATTTGTGTCGATGATGTCGATTCGACTGTGTAGGGCGCGCGATTGCAATCGATTCCCTAAGAAGAAGTGACCGGTGCCTACATTCATGCACCCTGCGCGGGCCACGTCGGCTTATGCCATTGACGAGAAAGAAAATTCTATAGAAAACTTACTGATTCTATGATAAAATTCGCGTAATCGTCTTACCGAAAACACTACATTTCGGACTGCTTCCGAGTTTTTCTATTGAAAGACTGAAGTCAGTGCAACGAATGTTATTTTGTGTTTGGTTCGAATAGGATCAATTTAATCGAGCGAAAAAACGTTTTTTTAAAGAGATAGATCGTATACAACAATTCCAAGAAGTAATGTATGCCTAAAGAATCGCATTTGCAAATAAAAAATGGCAAAATTTTAATATGGGACTGCTTTATAAACTTAATAATATCGGAGCACTCTTCGGTTTCTAGTTTTGTCGATAAAGTTATTGATTGTCTTCGGGGTTTGAATTAATCTTTGAATTAATCCAGCAAATTGTAAATAAATATGTTAAAATGCAAATTAGCACTTTAGACAGGCATTTTGAGGATATATTACGTCATATTCCTGTATTACAAATGGGATAGCTTCTATAAAGATTTTATCAACAACACTTCATTCACTAAAGAACTTGATGTTATAATAATAAAAGTGGTTTCCTATATCTTTCAATAATTCACAAACAAAATAATGGATACTGTGATGCAGACTGACATAATACAGATACATGTTGAGGAAGGTATAGTTATATGCTCTACATATAATCGATATTCTTCGATTGATGTTGGTGGATGTTGAGTATAATGATCGTAAAAAAAAAGTCAGATGTCCTCAACTTCAAAATATATTGGAAAATAGTATGAAAATAATTTTTCAATGTGCAGAAAAGAATATCTGTTTAACATGTAGATAACAATACATAAGAAAAGACGTATTACGATAAAAGCAATTAGCATTATAATGAAATGTCTTGCCTACATTGAAATAAAATTTATATAAGACGATTCGATGTGGAGGTAGGGCTAAAAACCCTGGTTATGGAGAACAAAACACATAACAAAAGAAAAATATTTTGTTCTTAAAATGGTATACATGTGCAAAATATGCACATTCAGAGTTTATCGAACGAATGCACGCCTGAGTGAATTTTGTGATAGATTTGTAACAAAGCATAGGGTGTCGTTCCTTGCTATTACTCATCTTTGAACACCCTCTATTTTGTAAGACGGCATCGTCCCCCATGGCATATAAACAGTAAACACAGTTTACATACAAGGAAAATACTAATTTTTTTTTAATCCATGAGATTTTACTAAGCATCGGCTGATTTAAAAATACACAAAATGATAATATACAAGGTTTGTCTTTATTATTAATCCAGTAATTATGAAGTTTCTACGTGAAATTTGTTAGGAGCCTAATAATGATTTAATATACTAGTAGTATATTTGATTAAAAAATAATTTTAAAAAGCAGGGATATGTTGTACCAAAAAGGTACCTAATATTAAAAACAGCGCGTGGACAATAGACTTGGCGAGTTACCCATTGGAAACGAAACAATTTTATATATATTCTATAGATAGCTTTTTTAGGTAAATTTTGGTAATAAAACAGCCAATCAGTGTATATACACTTATTCCCAGTAACTTTTGCCGATTCAAATTTAGAGAGTAAATAAGCTATTGAGACAAGTTTGGATTGTTCGTTATTAATGTTCATGTGTTTATGTTAGTTGATGCTCAATGATTCATTTATGATAATTTTGAACTTGTTTTTTATTTGTAGCTCTATAAACACGAGTACGAATATGAAATGATTGATTTTCATTTGACGAGTTAACCTCAAATCTTATTTTGTTGTTATCTCTCAAACATCAAAACAAAAACACAAGCACGTCACTGTTTTTATATTTCTTCACGTTTTTATATATAATATTACCTCTATTAGAATTGTATTGTATGAATTGTGCAACAGCGGATTGAAGTATTGAGAAAAAATCATGTTCTTGATCGATTTATTGAGGAACACCTCGATTTCTAATTAACAGTAGTATGGGTGAACTATGAATCGTTAGTTGTACAACAAAATTCAGTCTACACTCTAGTGCTTATTATAAATGAAAGGATACATCCGCTACATACAGGTGGAAATTTTCTTTCTTTACACCCTTTGTGGACAATATATAATTTTCACGTCTGCATGTTCTTTGTATATCATTATTTGGACTTGTACCGTATAAACGGTGCAACAATATTAGCTGCGCATATACTTCAACCTTACTTTGTTGTACTTCATTATACACCACTCATGGTACTTTTGTTTGTTGCAGTATTCACCCTCTTCATTCGTAACAGTTTGTAAAATGGTTTAACTCAAAATGTATTTTATTGAAAAGTCGTTGACAAATGCACGTGTAAAGACATATGGCATAAATGTCGCAAAATGCGTTAATAAAAGTCTCCACTTGGTGTTTTTAACCCCTATTCTTATATTTGAAATGTTTATTAAAACTAGTGTTGGCGTGGTGCCTCGCTCGCTTCGCTCGCTCAGAAACTTCGACCCAGTGGAGAGTCGGTTATTCCTTAATACTCGTTTGTTTACTAACAGCTTTCAATTATATTATAAAATTATATTGATATTTGGGGGTCCAATCATATTTAGGTCCAAGTGGCTTCGATAGATACGTTACAACAATATAGTGTTTGTTATATGTATGAAAATTGAAAATGAGCATTTTCAAAACTTCGACGCCGACAACAGGCCAGCCGAAGTATTAATAAACAAAAGTTGCAAAATACTTACTTCAAGCACTTGTATATTGTAATAGACTATTCAATGCATATTACTTGTTTACAGTGGTTTACTAATTAATGTCTGTATCATTATGATATTATATATACAATATATATACATATAATTCGTCAAAGATATCTTGAAAGTGTCGAAAAGATCTCTGACGGATATCTTTTAGATACTGTAAGACATCTTTTAGATATATCGAAATAGTTATTTTCGTATCAAGGGCGTAAAAGAACTTATGCGCCCGTAGGTGATAACCGCGCGCGAGGGGCTGGCGAAGACTACCCCTGGGAGGTAGAGGGTCGAAACGTCGAAATTTGATGAAAAATTATAGGGTAATTTTTTTGCCGAGGTGACAAAAATCAATACTTTTTCAGACAATAGTCATAAGCATTTTAAACCAGTTTTTATGGCATTATCGTTGACTTTAGGAAGAAAATGCATACAACCTTTTTTGTAGAGAATTGCATACTATCTTTTTTGTTTGAAACATTTTTTAATAAAATTTGTATTTTTCAAAATAAATGCAAAAAACTACGAAGAAACTTAATTGGGGCTAATTTTTTTTAGTAATGGACGGATGGATCTACGCCAAAATCTAATCAGATCTAAGTTATGTATCTAAAAAAAATTTATGTCAATACGCTTATCCGTTCGCGAGTTATGGCGAGACAAAAAAACGGGACGTACGGACGTACGTTCGTACAAGATCACGGACACAAATTTTTTACTTCGACCCAGACTAAGTCTGGACGAAGTATTGAATTTGGTCACTTCGGGCAAAAAAATTACCCTATAGTTTTTCATCAAATGTCGACGTTTCAGACCCTAAGGAACCCAAATCAACAATAAAAAAATCCGTACGTCCGTACGTCCCGTTTTTTTGTCTCGCGATAACTCGCGAACGGATAAGCGTATTGACATAAATTTTTTTTTAAATACGCGTCTTGGCACAACTTAGATCTGATTAGATTTTGGCGCAGATCCATCCGTCCATTACTAAAAAAAATTAGCCCCAATTAAGTTTCTTCGTAGTTTTTTGCACTTATTTTGAAAAATACAAATTTTATTAAAAAATGTTTCAAACAAAAAAGGTAGACCATGAAATTCTCTACAAAAAAGGTTGTATGCATTTTCTTCCTTAAGTTAACGATAATGCTATAAAAACTGGTTTAAAATGCTTATGACTATTGTCTGAAAAAATACTGATTTTGGTCACCTCGGCAAAAAAATTACCCTATAGTTTTTCATCAAATTTCGAGGTTTCGACCCCCTACCCCCAGGGGTAGTCCTCGCCAGTCCCTCGGGAGCGCTGATCACCTACGGGCGCATAAGTTCTTTTACGCCCTTGATACGAAAATAACTATTTCGATATATCTAAAAGATGTCTTACAGTATCTAAAAGATATCCGTCAGAGATCTTTTCGACACTTCCAAGATATCTTTGACGAATTATATGTATATATATTGTATATATAATATCATAATGATACAGACAGTAATTAGTAAAACACTGTAAACAGTAATATGCATCGAATAGTCTATTACAATATACAAGTGCTTGAAGTAAGTATTTTGCAACTTTTGTTTATTAATACTTCGGCTGGCCTGTTGTCGGGGTCGAAGTTTTGAAAATGCTCATATAAGAAACACTATATTGTTGTAACGTATCTATCGAAGCCACTTGGACCTAAATATGATTGGACCCCCAAATATCAATATAATTTTATAATATAATTGAAAGCTGTTAGTAAACAAACGAGTATTAAGGAATAACCGAGTTTATTGTTGATTTGGGTTCCTTAGGGTCTGAAACGTCGACATTTGATGAAAAACTATAGGGTAATTTTTTTGCCCAAAGTGACCAAATTCAATACTTCGTCCAAACTTAGTCTGGTTGAAGTAATTGAATGCATAAACGCTACAAAATAATATGACTGTAAGGTGTATAGTAATAATTTTAGAAAATTGAAAAATTATACACAAAATTATAACAGTTTATCACTGCACATACCAAATCTTAAAAAATTAAGTAAATAATAACAAAAATCAATTTGTCAAATTAGGGAAGATTGTTATTTTACTATTAAAATGGTCCACATAAACTAGCCTATAGCATAGACTAATTTAATAACGGCCTTTATTAATTGTCAGAAATAAGGGATCTATGGTATGTGAAACACTTTTATGTTTATTTTTTGCGAATATATCTGTCGAATTTGAGATGTTGTATTGGCATGTCAAATGACGTCCAATGAATCATACTCTAGTACAGAAAAAATTACCAACATGTGAATACAATCTCTTGTAAATAATATTAATTTTAAATTAAAAGCAATTTTCGCACATAAAATTAACAGTGAAGAAGTCGTGAACACAGATTCGCTAAACTAATTTTGCGAAAGACCTGTACTGAGCTGGTCTTTTATCATCTGTTCTCCAATAAGATAATGATATTTAGAATATTCTGACTATCTATCCTGATAACCAGTTTGGTCCATTGTATTGTCACACACTATTTGTGCTGTCAGTACCTTGACATGTGTAACCTACGTGTCTAAAGCAACACAACGATCAAACTTATCGTATAGCCCAAAATGTCTCCCATTTTAGCCAATCTACTAACATTGCCGCATTCCTGGGCGCATTTCAAAAAATTTAAATTTGTAAATAAATTAATAAATATTTAATGCATCGTAAATACGCAGTTTTATGACTGTATGTACTCTTTAATTTTTTGAACCAAAATCGGGAAACAGTGTCGCGAGATCTGGCGACGAATTTCGCGCAAATTACCCGCGCTGCAAAGTTCATTGCGCCTAAATAATTCCTATAATATATTTCACGAAATTAAATGTAAAAACAATTTGAAAATTTTCTTCAATAGCACAACACCTACAATTCATTTGGTTAAATACTGATTATTAGTCTCAATTATGTTCTTCCCGATTCGGACATTATTGGGATGAGTGATACAAACCAGTTTGGGGCTGAATTATTGCACATGCTTATTAGAAGCTACTGTTTATTGTACTGGGGTGCAAATAAAAATTGCACTATATATATGAATAAAAATGTTGTTCTATTTTTGGAAACACAATGCTGATGTGTTAAAGTAAATCGTTCTAGGAGTAAAAATATATTTCTTATATGCAAATAAAACAATCACAAATAATTATTGACATTTCTTCGTTGCTTTCGAAACTTCACGTCCCTGGTGCGATTCTGCGTACAGCGAGTTTCAAAAATGTTTGTTTTGAAAATTTAAGACAAGCTAAGAAAGTCTATCTTCACTGCTATTTTTAGTGCCATATGTTCAAGAGTTTTGGTACATATTTATACTTTTATAGGACATACAAGTTCTAATATCCATAAAAGTTGTAGGAAATACCCTTGGTCATTGGGTACTGTCGTTGACAGTTACCCTGAACTTCACCTCCATAATCAGTTCAAACTGAACTCGATTTGTTAAAATAAAACACATTTTTTATTCTTTACACGGATTGAAGAAATAATTTTACATTCGTATGATCATGATAATTTCTTATAAAGTTTTCTTTCTATCATTGTCTATTGATTTTCTTTTCTTATGTTGATGATTTTATATGAATTTTTAGGCAAAAAATAATATATTTATAGTCCAACTTCAGTCTATCTTAAATGTGTGGTGGATGAATCCTTTTGAATACTGCAAAAGATGTCAGAAATTATGTCGTTATTATTTTTCATCTTCGTTGAATCCAGAGAATAATCGTTTTTTTTTACATATTCGTTTCAGAAATGTTCACGCTTTTAGAAATTTGTTCATAACAAGGTTTTGTGTCCCAAGAAAGATTTCACCGGTGTCGTTTACACTTTAATGCAATGTTTTATAGGTTTTTTGACGATGAGTTACCATGGTATCCCAGAAATTTCAGAGCAGATAGGAGAATCGTATCCTGATTTATAAAATTTTTTATGGATTTTATGTAATCTTTATATAAGTATATGTTCACTTTAAGAAAGTGATATATATTGTTTATAGAACCATTTATATAATTTGTATACATTTTTTAGAAAACAAGGAAACACAATTCAAACATGCATAATAGAAAGCTTAGTTAACAATATATACACATTTTTGTTCTTCTTTTGCACACGTTTTACATTCTCTCATGTAAAATCAATCAAACAAAAATATATATCAATAAAATACAAAATGATAAAACAGTAAACCTAAATAGAAAATTTAATACCTGAAATTAAAGTTTTTCCTTTTATTCATTTCCATGATCAAAATGCTTTCTTTCATTTAAAACAATCGATTTCATCTTCCAAAGCCCATGCAGTTGTGCAAGGTCACGGCCACAGGGCTGGCACAAGCAAATTTTTCGTAAAAGTTTATTGAAACCGAAAAGTTAATCAAGCTCAGTGATGTTAGTATCATTTGGAGGCCACTTGCTCCTCGTACTGACTGCCCCTCCTACTCGTACTCTTCCCTCTTATAAAAGCAAAGAGACATAAATTCCTAACATTGAGGGTGCTAACGGAAACATACTAGCACAACTTGGCGGATTAGTTGATCCCCACTTTTTTGATCTCAAAAAACACGAAATTTCTGTACGCAATAGTGCCAGGCCCGCGGTCATGGTAAAAGATGTCATCGTATATTCAGGGCCATTTTATAAAATTTTGCCTTAAAAATTGTTCTGTGCAACGCTTACTTTTCAAGTTGTTCAAACATTCACGTTTAATTGTGACACTCTGTACGATACTGTTACCGATTAAAAACCATAATTTCAAATAACCACATTTAGAATTAAAACAGTTTGGTTTACATGCGTATGCACGGAAAAACGTGAGTATAGTTATACTAAGGGAAAAACTGGTTATACCAACTACGTACAGTAGCAAATAGCGCGCCGGCCAGATTTGTAGTTGGTGCTACTATACCTTCGGTTGGTTAAAGCGCGCGAGTAGTCATCCTTACTACTTTTTCTGCTTGGAATAACGACTTTTGTATAGTTTATATAACAACGAATATAGCGCCACTACAAGGCCCGAGCAGTGTTTAGTGGCTATGCGTACTTTCAGAGGTTCCCCATATGAGAGTGAGGGAGACAGACTTATGTCTGCCTATGTAATCTGGTTCCCCAAAATGCATCTCGTCTGCCCTATCCGCTCTGCGCTTTTATATACGCGTCTATATTCGTTGGTTAGAATTATTTATTTTCCCCGTTAATATTCGTAGTGTGTAAAATAATAGCATTGCAAGCAAATGCCCTTATGCTGTCAAAAAAATGTAACTTTGCATGAAGTTCTCCACTCGTAATCATTGTTAAAGAAACATACCGTATATGTATAACCGTTAATGTCCTCCGGTTGTCATGCTGACATTATTATAAGTGCTAAGACTTATCTAGCTCCTTTTAGTTAATATATGTTGTATGGATTATTTAACAATGTGCAATTAAACTCAAATAAATTAAAAGTAAATATAAAAAGAGCACAAATTAAACGGAACAATTGAATTTCATAAATAAAAATGAAATCATAATATACGTTCCAACAATTATTAGAAAGCCGAAGAGAGTTTACGCTATGGTTTTTAGATTATATTGTATAATCGTTACTTGCTTTAATGTTAAATAAATGCATATTTTATAAATAAGTTTCATCGACATAATTCTTTTGCACATATATAGTATAGTTTTATTCCACTTATTAAATAAGAAGACTGTAAAAAGTGTCCAATAATCTAACAACTATAAATTCTGTCCAGCACTGTTATTCTTGTTAAAATGTATCCTACACTCTTAATCTTTGTTATTTAATTTTATGTAGTATTACATACAAACATACTCATATAGAATGTTCACTACAATTGTAAAAAATATAAGGAACAAAGATTGATAATCATAGGATGCACTAGAATAGGTGTACATAGCCGATGAGAGTTAACGCTTTTTAGATTTCTGTATGTATGATACTTGCCTTAACATTTACGAGTGCTCCCTTTATGAAGAATTTTCATTCATATTAATTATTTTGCACATTACCGGTATAGTTTAATTTTATTGATGACATATTACGGTTTATAAAATGTACTGAATAATCTAAAAACAGTAGGTATACTTTCCTCGATTCTGTGATTATTCTTGGAATGTATCCCATGGTTTCAGAGTATTCTAACATTGCAATTTCAATTCGTATCACTGATAAGTATGTTAGTAATTAAATATTACATACAGTTTTATCGAAGTTAGTGTACACTAAGTATCAAGATATGTTATGTTTATTACAAATTATGCGTGTGTAGATGATACTTAGTGTACACTAACTTCGATAAAACTGTATCGAAATCCTATTTAAAATAAGTGCTTATTAAATAATAGTGTCAATAACATGTGTAAGTACGATTTCTAAAAACCGTAAAATCTTTTGAGCTCTGCAATTTGTTACAACTTAATAATGCTTTCAAGCACTATTAATTTAATTTTATATTTAATTACTAACATACTTATCAGTGATACGAATTGAAATTGCAATGTTAGAATACTCTGAAACCATGGGATACATTCCAAGAATAATCACAGAATCGAGGAAAGTATACCTACTGTTTTTAGATTATTCAGTACATTTTATAAACCGTAATATGTCATCAATAAAATTAAACTATACCGGTAATGTGCAAAATAATTTATATGAATCAAAATTCTTCATAAAGGGAGCACTCGTAAATGTTAAAGCAAGTATCATACATACAGAAATCTAAAAAGCGTTAACTCTCATCGGCTATGTACACATATTCTTGTGCATCCTATGATATCAATCTTTGTTCCTTATATTTCGTATAATTGTAGTGGACATTCTATATGAGTGTGTTTGTATGTAACACTACATAAAATTAAATAACAAAGATTAAGAGTGTAGGATACATTTTAACAAGAATAACAGTGCTGGACAGAATTTATAGTTGTTAGATTATTGGACACTTTTTACAGTCTTCTTATTTAATAAGTGGAATAAAACTATACTAGATATGTTCAAAAGAATTATGTGGATGAAACTTATTTATAAAATATGCATTTATTTAACATTAAAGCATGTACCGTATATACAATATAATCTAAAAAAAGTACAAGTACTTTCAAACTTTGCCATTTTTCTTTTATCAGTATAAATTTAATATGAGTGTAAATAGCAATTTTTGAAAGTATTAGAAAACTGGGGGTTGGGAAATAGGTTGTCAATAAGGAATGCTAACCTCAAATGTTAATTTGGGTTAACCTCCAAAATCAAATTAAACCTCACTATCACTATATATCACATTTAATATTTTTTTCCTGAAATTGTTCTTTTGTAAGAACGATAATAACTTCATTGGCTGAAACACATACATATATACATATAATATTTAAAATGCAAAGCGATAAAGTCGAACTCGCGAACTGTCAAACTGTGTCGAAAACAGCACACAAGACAGAACACTTGTTGACTTGAACCAGCCAGCTGATTGACGTCAGTGGCGCCTTACCTAGCGGTCGTTACAGGAACACTATAGCTCAAGAGGAGAAATAGTTACTCCAAGGAAAAAAAGTAGTAACACTGGGTAGCCTACTACTTTTGTCGTTGGCGTAACTAATTTGAAATAGTTCCGTTAACCAACTTACACGGAGAAAAATAATCGGCTAAATCAGCCGAAAAATCCGCAGATTCTACCAATTTTATCCTATAGGGATAGCTGTTGGAATTCCGTTAGGGATAGCCGATAATTTCAGCTAAATTTACTGAAAAAGTCCGCAAATTTAGCGGAACAAATCTGCTAATGTAGCGGAAATTTAGAGCTAAGCGCGAATTGAATAGGGTTAAAGCTACATTAGCGGAATCAAAATAGCTAAAATTGCAGATATTTTCGGCAATTCCAGCCGAAAATTTTAGCTGATATGAATCAGCTAATCCAGCGGAGTCATTTTTCTCCGTGTAGGTTTCGTGCGTCTACGGTTTCGTTCGTAAGATTCTCTACTTTTGGGCCTACTACTTTTTCCGTAGTTGGTGTAACCACTCACTTTTTTCCGTGTACTAAAAATGCACAGAAATAAATTGGCAGATGACGACAGACATTAAAATTAAAACACGATTCGTTTCCCTACATGACTCACATATGCAGGTGACGAATTGTTGCATGAAACGTTGCAGCAATTCATTTAAATGAGCCACTTCATACCTTTTTATAGATGTTTATCAATGTGAATAATGACAAAATTCTGATGTAACGGAACTAAATTTTTGACTGCTGGTACCGAAATAGTTATAAAGATGTAAAATAATCAAAAGATCATGATTGTCTATAAAAAGGTACTGTTGGCGGTTTGCCAATGCATCATTTTAATTTAAAATGCAGCAGAAAGGATGATTTATACCCATATCAATACCCGACAAAAAAATAAACAGCATCCAAGAATATTTCTCTTATTTTCGGGTTCATTTTTTGGTCGTTCCTATCTACCGAGCTTGCAAAATTTTGAAATTTGATCCGCTTCGAAGCCTCGAAGGGAATAAAATGATAATCGCTTCGGGTACGCGCGGTCGGGTCGCGCATTTACAAACACGACAGATGTCGTATGGGGTGATGCGGTAACGTGCGATATTCTCGTAACCCAATAAAGCTCGCGAGTCGCCGGGCATAATGCGCACGCCCATCATCGCGATTATGTTTCGGGACCACGCGCGACCCGACCAAGAGATAAGGTCGTCTCGGGTACGGTGCCCAACGCGATAGTCGATAGGACACACATCGTTTTAGATTTTGTTACCACTGAGGTGGAGGGTGCGCGTTTTCCTGGTGCCGTGCGCGTTCCGAAGTGGATGCCAAGTGCCTACGGGACGACGTGCACATGGCTTTTTGACGCGCGACATCCTACATTCGATCTCCGGACCCTCCGCAACCAAGACCTCCGGAGCCCTTATCTTCGGATATGCAACGCCTGCTGTCCTGGGGATTGCCCTGACGGATGTGTCGAGTAACTCTTAGTTAAGTGTTCCTAAAACCATAACGGGCGAAGTGCTTCCCTTTTTTCGCTTTCTATCTCTATTTCTCTCTCCAGGCCTTTTAGGGTTGAATCAATAGGATCGACTGAAATTCAATCCACCATAGTAGGTCGTTCAACGTTAACCATTATATCACTTTATGGATTTCAGCCCTAAAATTTCCATAAGAAAACATCGGTAAAACACTAATCAAATGTTATTATATTTTAATTGAATTGATAAAATGGAATGTTCGATCTTGTCTACGTAATCCTGATATACCAGTAAAATATGTATGAAATGTTTTACTTCTAGAAAACACATTACGAATGAATAATTGTGGATAATCTGAATGTATTTTGAAAATATTGAATGTTCCTTTTTAGAAATATTCTATTAATATCTTATAATACATAAATAAAAAAACACAATTAAACACTACGACTCACTGATAATTTTTTTAATCCAGAACTTCAAATATTCAACCCAAGTGCTTAAACTAAAAGATTTATTCACTCATACGAAAATTGTTGAAAAATGCTGATTGGAAAAATTCTTTCGTTCCATTAAATTTGTTCAATTCAAACCAAATTATATTGTTAATAATACTTATCAACTACCTCAGTACTAAGTTCCACCAATAACGCCATTTAAGTTTACGACCAAAGGGAGCCAAGGGCTAAGGGGTGGTTCGAAATTTATCTAGTAAGAAATATAAATTTACAAGAAAATAGAATTCCTGGATCGAAGTTTCTGAGCGAACGAAACGAGCTTGATTACTTTGCAATTTTCTCAAAATGTAATTTCTGAAATATGAAATCAAAATGTCAGTTATTCTGTAAATACCTACATGCAACCGTAACTGAGGACAACAATGTGAATATAGCAAGCTTCCATTCCCTTTGGGGTGCTTATAATTATTGTGCGCCCCCTTGCCTCATATTAGGTGTAAAATTGTTTTAAGAGCAATTGCATATGTTTGAACATTCGGAGTGAACAAAGAAATTGTAATAACTATTACAATTGTAATAACATAAGACTTCTGTCATTTCTAACCAATATAATGCAAATCAATACGAAATTATATTCAATATTCATTTTATTGTTTTACTGTTTAAATTGAAGAAAACAATTTTTTATTTTAATAAACTTTCGAGGTAATACGTTGTTGAATATTACAAGAAGCCGAAAATTTGACGCATTGGATATTTCTTATTAGAAACATCCGCAACTTATTTATCAAATCTATCTATTGTGTATTCCTTTTCTTATTTTCGTGAGCTTTAACATGTCTCTAAGTAATATCAAGAGCATAATGTTAGTTATTTGCATTAGGTTGAGTGTGCACCAATGCTAATATGAAATGTCTGTATTGTAAAATGTATAACATTTTTGCAGTAATTATAATCTTCAATCTGATACTGGATTCTATAGTTATATGTTATTAGTTGAAAAGCAATGTAAACAATTATACTGAAAAATTCTTAGTAAACTATTTTTTAATTCTTGAAATTCTTGAATAGTGGATTAGTCCCGAAAGATCCACAACTGAATTTAAACATATTTTAATAAATTTTATTATTAACATCTTAATTACAAAATTCAATAAAAAAAGTAAAATTAACAAGATCTGCACGACTTGTGTAACTAAAAAAGCAGTTCTCTTTAATACTTTCACCTCATCTATCCAGCGGTAGTTGAATCTGCAAGGTAAATTTTTTTCAGCGTCGGCTAAACATTTTTCAATAAGTTACACCTGCGCTAACGGTAAAAATTTAATATTTTTCAATACAACTTGTCATAACAAGACAAAATTACATATGTTATTATCACAAACGTTTAGTTTTCTCTTCCAATTTTGAGATATTTATATTAGACTGAAAGTTATTATGAATATTCATTGCGACAAGACGCTTGACGTTACAAGTCCATTGAACGTTGATAAATTATTCATGCTGGTAGTACACGAATGTACGTGTTGACATCCGGTGTACATCAATAAATGTACGCTGTGGTGATTATAAAGTAATGCTCACTGGATGTCCAATTTAGGTTATACTTGAATAAAAATGGACGACAATGTAGAGTGGTGCGGATTAAATGTAATGCAGTTTAAACGATATGAATGCTAATTGTACCTTTAGAAAACCTACATGCAGCAAAAATCAAATTAGATCAGTATCATAAAAACGTCATATATTATCATGTGAATAAACGAGAAGTGAATTTTTACTTTTGTGAAAAATCAATTAATTTTGTTTGATCGACAAATTGGAAATATACTATGTTGGATAATATGAACTGACTTTTTAACATTTTAAACGTAATTATACTCATAATATACCTATTAAATATTTTACGAGATTACAATTTTTGGGCGTCATTGTGTGCGGAATTTTGTTTTAAATACCCAATTATAACATGACTGGAACGAATTCTAAAATAAACAAAATCGAAATTCCGTGAATCACAAAACGAAACAGTAAACCCCAAAGTTCCAAAGTAAAAATAACAATATTTTAGTTTCTAATCGGCCTCACGTACCGCAATTAATTTTTATAACTATGAATCTTTCGCTGGCGAAGCAAAGAAAACAGCGAAGACTCTAATGACGTGCGCCTACGGCACGCGTCTTAAAACAGATGTTAAAAAAGTCAAGATGAATAAAAATAATTGCCTAGATATTCGTCAGGTAGCAGTTTGTTATTTCTACTTCCGCCAAAAATCTATTTTTTTAAGTGTAAAGTATACTAGCATCGCACGATATTGCCACGTTTGACCACAACAAAGAAAATAACGATAAATTTATCTTAATAGACTTCTCAAATAGAATACATTAGACATTTTATAGGCTATTATTCAACGTTGTTTAAATTTAAAATATCATTCGAAGTTTTCGAAAAGTTTCAATCTACCGTTGCAAAATATTGAAAAATATTATGATAGGCATATTGAAAATTAGAAACATTTTAAATCCATTCATGAAAATGTCACAAATGATGTGTGAAGAACAAGTACAAATATAATTTACAAAATCTAGTGAATATGAATGAAGAAATTGTTGATTGTGTCCGATTTAATTAAACAAGAGTAGTGATTATTACACAGGAATGATTTTTTCACTATTGGAGCCCTTTTACTCCTGCAATATGACATTCAAAAGAATAAACACTATATTCCTTGGAAATACACTCCAAAAGAGCATTATGTTTACTTCTTTCGAAGTTACTACACAATTTCGAAATGCATAAACGATAAGAACATTAACCTGCGCTATAAAATGGTTCAACTTTAACAAAATTTTAAAATAAAAACAAAGAAAAATTAAACAAAAATACGAACCTCCGTATAAGAAAATTAAGGAGAAATTGGCCAGAATCTGGCAAAATTTCTGGTCATATCCTACATTCTGGCCAAAACCTGCTCTCAGGGGCGACGGTATCTGGCCAGAATCTGCTAAAGTCTACCAGAATCTGGTGAACAGACGTTATCAGGAACATTGTTCGATACATAAATTCATCATTACAATTGTTATTTTTCTCTTCACTACAAGCACTTATAGTGCTTCACTACAACCACCGCTCTTATATTCGCTGTTATCACTTATTACTAAATCCGCGTTTGACAAAACAATTAAATTAAAATCACTGCAAACTATAACTGCATGAATCCGTTAATAATTGTTTTTCTGCGCTTTCACTTTCATGTTCTCTATACTCCTCAACATCATTGTTTCATTTCTGTTTTTTCAGTTTCTTGGAATAACATTTTTTCTCTCCATTCTTAAAACCACGTTACAAGTGTTTAAATTCAAACGTGCTTCGAAACTCTGTAAAAATCTATTTGCTTTTAGACACTGGTATGCTCATTGTCTTCACATAAACTCATTTCTTCCCCAGATTCTGGGCATATTCTCCTAAAAAATCTGGGCAGAAGTCAGTAAGTCGGCCAGAATTTCTGGTCAATTTTCTTAAAGGGCTGTTAAAATTGAATAAAAAACGTTTGAAAAATGAAAAAAATACGTTCGTGTTATTTCTTAATGCGCCGATCTTGCATTTCAGTGCGGACAGAGGTACACTCTAAAAAAGTGAAAACTCGCAAATCTCACTGTATAACAATGAAATTACACTTTACAAAAGTGCCAATTTTACGACTTTAACTAACAATAACAGATTCAATCAGCACTTTTATATAGTGAGATTTGGGAGTTTTCACTTTATTAAGACTTTTAGAGAATAGGGAGTTAGCCAAATATGTACAAAATTATGTCGACTGTTTATAAAGGCTTCGTTTGGGCTTATAAATATCATTTAAACTAATATAAGCTATTGTAATTTCAATAATTTCGCAGAAGAAACAATGTTTAATTTTCTTAACCGCTTAATTATGAATTTAATCGTGAACATTAATTTCTTGGTGTGACGATTTGTGTACTGGTAAACAAGGGAATTATTGTAATTATTGTTATTGTTATTCTATTATAGATATAGTTTCCTTGAATTTTCCACGAACTATAATGAAGTGAGAAACATTAAGATGCAAAACAAACGATGGGCCACTTCCCCGCACCAAAAATCCTCCGCTTGGACCCAAGACATGTTTCCTTCTTAAAAATCGATAACTCGAATCTGAAATAATAAACCCCAAAAATGTTGATAACCCACGGTGAACTAGTCATTCCAATACATATAAGTACTATAAGTACTATAAGTAATTGGTATAAACAACAAATTTTTAAAAAATATTATGTTCTGGGATCCCAAAAAACTGTAAGCTTTGGGTTCACAAATATATTAATTATTAGAAAGCGCCAGTGACTTGCTAAGAACTAAAATAATATACTACCAAATGTGAAGAATATAAAGACAGAACTAAGGTAATAGAAGTTTTTAGGATTACTTTCAGAGATATTTTGCGCTTGAGCTCAGTTTCCCACAGACACATTATTAACCCATTAACGTCCAAAGGGCACTGTTTTTTTATTCAATTTTAATCAAGTATTTCGAATCAAAATCGAAGTTGAAAGAAACTGGAAAGTACATATACTATTTTCCAGGTCGCTCTTCGAGATTCCGAGGTCAAAATTGAGTTTTCCAATATGGTGCCAACATTGTCAAATAATTGGGAAATATTTGTTATTCTCAATTTTTGTGACCTAATAGAATATTGGAAATCTAGTAAAGCTATACACAGAGGTGTAATATCATTGTAACCATCTCAAATTGGTGTCTTCAATGAAATTTTTTTTGAAAATTTCCTGAAGCTCTAATTCAAAAACTATGAGCTTTTTTAAAAAATGAGGGAATTTTTCGAGTTAAAAGTCCCATACTGTCTAATTCTAACGGGATATACTTGCATTATGCGCAAAAGTGCCGTACTGATACTAAAAATGTACCATACTTGCACTAGAAAGTCCCATACTCTAAGGTAATTTTCAATACTCTTATGGCACTTTTGCGCACATTGCAAGTATATCCCGTTAGAATTAGACAGTATGAGACTTGTAGCTAGAAAAATTCTCTTAGTGTCAGATTGAAAAGTTCCTAGAATTCATTGAATCATAAAGGAAAAGCACCTTGAGGTCTGCAGATGTTTACACTCCGTACATTCATTGGTTTCTCTTGATAATTGCAACGAAACTGTCCGTTGTGTAATTATTTAAATTACATATTTAAACGGTTACTTTAAATTTAATATTAGGAGCTTATGATGATTCTAAATATGATTGCAATACTTGCATCGTAAAAGGAATACTGTAGAAGAGTTCTAATCATCGTGTTGGACCCACTGCGACTGTTTTGACGCGACTGCACCGACAATTTTTCCTCGTGCAGCTAACCAAAAGTAACAGTTGTATAAACGTTTATAACTGGTACTTACAAGTAACACTACTCACGCGTGACAAGCTGATTGGACTGCAAGTTGGTCTATTTTTAGAACGCCGAAAAATAATCGATAGGTATTTTTTTTATCGGCAAAGAAGAGAGTTTAAGAGTGAAACTGATTCCCGAATTACTCGAAAATCCCTAAAATGTATAATAATATATACACCCATATACGAAGGAAAACTTATTTCCATAAAAATTGGTGCCTGAGGATTTTTTGGTAGCTAATTTCGAATCTGGGATCATATTTACAAAACTCAAAATGGCGGACCCAAAGTGGCAGATTAAATTTTACAAAGCTTTTTTGTTTTTCATATACACTCCAAAAATATTTAAATCTTACTTTTTAGGCAAAAATAAATACCCACTAGATAAATGTCAGAACAATTTTTTCCGAACTTTCTCGTACATTTTAATGTGATGTTTTGCGATTTTTCGCCATTTTTTGCGATTTACTCGAAAGTAGGGGGAGTGCGTGCTAAATGGACTTCAGATTCGGATTCAGCTCATCAAAATACATAGAGACTAGTAGGGCAGGTTAAAAGTACAGACAAGTTTTATTTTTTTTGTGGGTCGGTGTTATTTTTCGGAGTTCTGAAAATATGTCAATTTGCAGACCAATCGGCATGTCACACTTGGGTAGTGTTACTTGTTAATGCTCTAACTGTTATATGTCGATTGTAAACAATTTCATATTGGTTGGAAAGGTAATAAAATTTATTTTCTGCTTTCTATTAAAACATTTGTGCGCTAAGAATTTTCAAGGTCTAACAATTCACAAACGTTCTAGGTGCAAGATTTACTTACATATCTGTCTTGAGAATCTCGCGTTGAAATATACGTTTTCAATTTTTATCAGTGGATCGAAGAGTCGACTGACAAATTAAAGCCTTCCTGTAATTCGAACCAATATTTTAACATCCCCGTATACGTCAAAAACGGTGAAGACGTCGAAAATTGACGAATGGCAGGTAGGATATTCTGCGAGTCGCTTTATAGCCGGCAGCGGATCATCCATCAGTAGCCGAGCCTTCGCCAGCTTTACCGAACGGAAAACAAATCGTAAAGTATATATTTGTTGTATACCGCACCGGCTCGTAAAGCTTCCGTACATATATATATATATATATATATACCATCCGTTTCGTCGGCACACATCCTCCCGGCGAGTAGCGAAATTTATTACAAAATCTTCATCGAAGCACGAGGTGCGAAGGAACGCGAGAACGCCCGTTTGCTCTTCGCCGTCGGCACCGCTGTCTGCCGACACTTTACGATTGCCATTATGAAATCGTGGCGCATTATTCGCCGCGTTGCTCACATTGTCGGACGCATTGTTGCCCTTTAGTTTACGAGGCAGGTTCGATTCGCTCGCGGGAACGCCGAATTACTTCCGGATGCCCGATCTCATTTTACGTTTGTTTCTGCACTGGAATCGGTTCTATGTGCGGCCAAATGCCCCCTGGGCCCCCCTCGTACCTGTGTGCGTATACGGAGGCCAAATGCGAGTCTCGCCGTGGAAATGCTCTTCGAAAAACATTCCGACTTCTTACCCTCGCGAGTCGGAACAATGACCTGTTGAGACTCAAAAGTGATAATTCCGTTGTTTATTGCTCCAACACGTCTTGAAATGATAGGATAGACGATGAAAACCATCGAATATAATAATTTAAGTGCGTATAAAGAACGGATGTAAGTTGACTGGCTGAGCTATTTGACGACAACGAAGGGTCCTAAGATGTTATTTATTATTCGTGTTTCTCATGCTTTATCGAAATAGTTTGACATTTCAGCACACGTATCACGCGTGAAAGACGTTAGGAAGGTCTTTCCGTTTACCTAAATAGTACTTTATGTTATTCCCAACAATTGTTAAGAGAACGATGCATCCATAGTCTAAATTTTAAAATGAAAATACAACTGAATAATGATAAAAACGTTAATAAGGATAGCCCTTATTCCACTATTTCTGAATCAATGCGATATTATTCGAAGTAAAAAGTGCATCTTTTATTTCTATAGTGAATAGTATTTAAATCTAACGACGTGTTTCTAAATCATACAACTGAATTATTTACTGCAAAAAAGAATTCTTAATGGTTAAAAAATCGTACTTTTGAATATACTGTCAGTCCATCCATTTCTTGAATATGAAGAAGGTACTTATTTCCTAAAAAGCAAAGATTTATTGTATAGAAACAAGAAATCTTATATCAGAAATGCTCATACTATCAAGTATTTCTTCCAGTTAAGTTACCAACTGAAAAGTTTGAAAGACGAATTTCAAGCCCACTTTGATGATAATATATCAAAACCTCTAATGTATAAAAACGGGGTTGGTGTTGCCGATTTTGCATGTAGTAAAAAATATTTAAATTATGTAATTTATCATTTTCAAATTAACCTAAATCGTTGTTTTTGGCACATCATCTCAGTTTTAAGTTTTTATTTAAATAGTCTGCTACTACGCAAATTACGGTGCCTAATAGAGTGTAGAGGTTTATTAGTTATGTGGTCAAAGCGGTACCACGTAGACATTAATTAATATGAATTATTCAAATGTATCGTATTGTCGTAGTCTAATTTTATTTAAATTAAGTAGTTGAATATTTAATTCCAATAATCGAAATGTTTTGTTCTTATAATCCAGCTATTTAAAACTTACCAAACTAATTTGGTTATTGTAATCAAACTTACTTGAATCAAACTTGGAATCAAACTGAATAGAAAAGGACATTATAAGTATTTCTTTATTTACTGCAACGTATAAGGGAATTGGTAAAGTTGTAATTAAGATACTTTATGTAATTTAAGGGGTTTCTGTTTTGAGCCACTGGCAAATGGAAGACATAATCAATTCGATTAATCAGGAAAATATTCAGCAACTGTTGCCTCGATATCTAAGACAGCTTATTCCCTGCATGATTTCAATAGTTCCCGATTAATTTGTCATTGATCGGTGTAGAACAAAACTACTGTAGTACAGTAGAACATCACATTATTGTCCTACTCGGGGTTTTGCCTTTCACTTTGTTGGCCGACACATGCGCATCATTTCTTGCACACCTTCCAGCCGACACAATAGGCACGACACTGGAACTGCGAAAAAGGGAAGAAGAACTAACCATACCTGCGCTAAATACATGAAGGGAATCTCGCCAATAATGTGATGGCGCTAACAAAGTGAAGGATAATACAGTTAAGTTCTACTGTACGAGCGAAAAGTGAAAACTGAATTCTTTCTGAATTCAAATATTTCCTTTTATAACCGGTTTGTTATAACCTTCTGAAGAGGACCCGCATTTGTTGGTCGAAACATAAAGAAAATTATTGACCCTCCCATTACACCTATGCTTCGTTTATTTAATTACAGTAAAATCTGTGATCTCCAGTTGACTTTAATTTATGTTATAAATTTTATTCTTATATATATTTTTATTTTTGAATAACCTATATGTACCAAAACTTGATTAAAATGATATTAATGTGTGACAGTTCTCTTTGTAATTTTCAATTCAAATTTATTAAACGAAATCAAATTTTCCATTTCATTTTTCTATTCAAAATCATTGAATTTAACGACTATTTATATTAATATTAATTAATCCATATTTATTACCCATTGAAAGTCGTTAACATACATGTCTTTATTGGAATCCATTGCATTACGCCGACCAACAAAATGAGGCCGATCTCCATATATGTATGACAAATTTCTGCATTTCTTTCCTGGTACCTGGTAAAAATAAATAAAGTACAAAAATTTAGAATTTTCGATATTTCGAGATACTTTTTCATGATAAATGAAAGTTGGCGATTACGGCAGAATAAATCATTGTCAAATAATGGTTACTATTAAATATGAAAAATGTACAGCTTTATCTAAAGAAATCGAAGGAGTGGACATTTTCATTCGTTGAAGTTACTAATGAACTCAATATCTGGGTTTACAGATTATGCAAGTATGTATTTTTTACATAACCTAAACATTGAAGGTTCATTTTTTTACGAAATTTATAAATCGTCATTACATCAAGTTTCCAGTCCAGAATAATGTTAACCAGTTTATTGAAAATTTATCATATCTGTATATTACACTCACTTATCCACTATGTTTTACAATCTAATCCCATATTAGACCTTTTATCTTTTTTTTTTATCATACGCATATGATGTGACAAAGGGATAAAAGATGTATTAAAAAGAACAGGATCATTGAATTGGTATGTATCAGTAATTGCACAGAAATAAGTAACGTACAGTGTCGTAAGCTCCTAGCCTACACAGAGAGAAAGAAAATAGTTAACGGAACCATTTTATAATAGCAAATGCTAAATACTAATAGAATACAATAAATAGAATATAATAAATGTGAAATAGTATACAGAAATAAAATTAACTATTTGCATAGTACATGGAACAGCAAAAGTGTTCCCTGTGCTATTTCTTTATGCTTAATCAATCGTACATAACCTCCAATCTCAATTATAATCTTTCATATTGTTAAATCGACCATTTACATATGTTAAAATTGTTTCTAATTAGATTCAAATACTGGCATCAATATTGGCTTTACAGTAAAAAATAATATATGACATGTATAAGTTTACATCATTTCTAAATTATTGATCGTTAAATTTTGTAAAAACCTTCACGAAACGTTAAATATATATATATATATAACGTTTCGCGAAGATTTTTACAAAATTTTACGATATATATATTGACCTAACTGCCCTTCATAATACTAAGGAATAATACTAAGAACTTATCAAACATTCGATACTATATACTGACGTAAACTCATTGTAATTTGCCGCTTGAACGACAATGAAAACCTCTAAAGTGAACCAATGTGTATAAAACAATAACACTTGGTTTTCATATATAATATGGTAAAATCTAATATTGGAACATATGTGCTGCATTGTGAGTGGTAAGTGAAGTTTTCGAGACGTCCGAGTACTTTAGAATGAGACTGCATGTGTATATTACACGTACGCCCAATGTCGAACACTACCCTCGCGCATCCTGGGGTGCCGCCGAGAGCATCGGGTACCCCGGAGGGATGACGCGGGTAACGGGACGGAACCCAGGAGCCGACTCAAATTTATTCCATCGCGCAACCGCCTCGTTCTCCCCGAACTTTTTCTAGAGGCAGTATGTTAATCGAACTCTAAAAAACTAATTTCGCAATGCCTTTATTAAGAGAGAAAAAGAAAGACAGAGGGAGGAGGGGATTGACAGAAAGAAAAAAAGTAGAATTAAGATGTTCGCAGGATGTAGGCTCTGAGGTTATTTAGCTGTTGATTTGGCGTTTGATTTAGTAAGGGGATACTGAACATAAAATAAAATGTAACTCATTTCTAAATCTACATAAATCCTACCGTAGTTGTGTCAAAACTATGAAAAACTGTGCCACAAATCAATTTAGAAATTCCTACGTTTTCAAGTTCGCACGGAGAGCAGTTCGCACGCATTATTTTCAAACTGCTGAACTTTCGTGTGTTATACAATGCATCGTCTTGTTTCCCGATTAATGATTTTTATTTTATTGCTTATTGTTGAATCGGTAAAATTGCACTGATTATAAATATATAGGCCCTACAGACTGACATACTTAATAGTGGGCAGGCTTATTAAATTGATCAGCGAAATTTGCCTACATTTATTAAATCGCCAGCGATCCAAATTTTTCTGACAAATTTTTATGCGCTAAATCCAAATGCGTTTATTATATTTTTCTATCACCATGTATTTTTATTTCTTCCTGCATTGTTTGTTGCTAATATTACGTTTAATTATCACGATCCAGTGCAGTGCAAACCATTCGGGATGGCATCGAATTTGAACAAAATATAAAATGAAGAATATCTTGAAAATTAAGGGTAATATAGAAAAACTGTATTAATGGATTTCGGTTCAGCGCACTAAAGTGTAATCGCATATCTGATGATTTTTCAATGTTAACCAATATTATCAATGTAAACACATTGATTAGATAGATTTTTAACTGATCTATATAACTCAGAACTCTTTTGGTTAGTCGGAATAATTATTTCCTTACGAAACTGCAATTTAAGTCACAATTTACATTATAATATGTCAACTTCGCATAAATACTTATTGAATTTTACAATAAACTTCTTTAATTGTACCCATCAACCACTTGGCAATAAAGTTATTAATGTTTTTTCAATGGACTTCAAAATATATGTTCAGATGCTTTGTTTGTAGAGAGAATTCTAGTATACAAAAAAGTCCGGAACCAAAATTGGATCTGAGGCTCAGAATTTGAGTGACCAGTTATTGAAGTTTAGAGAAAAACAATCGTTTTTTGGCAATAATTCGGCTTGCTTTAAAGTTATTTCAATGAATGAGGGCTTATTTCGAAACTTAATTTACACCCTACAATTCACCTATAAGAACATTTGACCTGCTGAATATTTCTGAAGTTATGGTCTCAAAAACGGAAAAAAGGCTAATTTTTGGGGTTTTTCGCATCTAACTCATTTCACTAAATAGGTAATGAAATATTGCACAAGAAAAAATTTTAGAACTTGAAAAGACGAAGAATTTTCCCCCTCATTCATTAGGTTTCGATAAAAATTGAGTCCGCGGGAACCCTCTTAATGTCGTAGAAATGGCGAAAAACGGGCGGCGTCAGTGCCTCAGATCCAATTTTGGTACAGGACTTTTTTGTTCACATAGAACATATAGAACATATGAATACTGTCGTGTATAATAAGTGATTTATGTATATTATATAGATACGGCATCCATTACAGTTTACATTTATTCGATGCTGCAAAATTGAATTTATTCCGTATCTTAATGTAAAGTTCTTTAAAAACAAAACAAAAACAAGGTTATAATTTGTATTTCAATACAATAATTCCACTAAGTATTCCAAATAGAAAGGTGTACATAAAATAAATCTAAATCTTATTGCATGATAACTTGCAAATTGTTATTAAATCAACTTTACGATTTCCTTTCGACCACTTTGAATTAAGCGACCATTTTAGTGCACGCGTCGAGAAAGCTTCCGCTTCTCATTCGGCAATTTCGAAATTGCTGCGAAATGTCAACTTTTCGCAACTGACGGCCGCTTGCTGAAGAAACATGACGAGTTATAATCTACCGGTTCCTTCGTCTTAATTGCATGTTGATGCGTAACCCCAGACGTCATTTTGTTCTTTAATTGAAAAGAGCTGACACCGGAAACACCGCCATATTGGTTAACGCCCGCGTTCAAACTAGTGTTTCTCCTTGTCAGCATGATACGCGTGAATTGCGAGGACTGACATCTGACGTATGTATCCGTTTCTAAAAATGCTGCAAATTTTTCTGCAATAATTGTCCAGAATAAAGTGAAGAAATAATTATTATATTTTTAAAATGATTTCCCTTAAATATAAAGAATGATTACTTTTTTTAATAGTAATATTTATATTTAACATATACATATATATATATCGAGTACTTCTTGAAGGTTTTCTTTCATCAGAACCAAGAATGGAAGTTCTGTAAAGAAAATAAAAATAAAAGTAAATATTTAGGAACTTAGAATATACAAAGTTTATAGTAAATACATAAATCATATAAGTTAATAGTTACATCACGGATAAAAGGTTAGGGTTGAGAGGAACTATTTCGACAGATGGTAGGATACGGGCATGGCGGTCAGAGTGTGTGTAAACGAACATCACTGTCGTAGCATATAACATCTGCAATCAAATCGATTGTAAACTTGCGGTAAGTAGAAGTTTCATAACTTGCACCTCGCTTAAAACTACATTTTAAAAAACACGAGGGTGTTCTTCGAGTTTTCGATTAAATATATTTTTTTTAATTTATCTAAATTTGTCAAAATTACGAATAAACAATATATTTTAGTACATTTGATATGAAAGGATAGTTTATGCATGGCACCTGATGTAACATTTTAATTTCGACGAATGTCAACGAATAAGAAAAACAGAGTAAAGAACAGGTGTGTTTCTGCTCACTGCGAAAAAACTTGCAGCTGTTATTTTTTATTGATATCTGTCGACAAAATTCATAAAAAATGTAATTCATTGGAGACTAGGAAGCAAATGCGAATACAGATTAGCGATAGATTTAAAAGCTACCATTTTCCATTATCTCCTTTGGAAACAATATATACTTTGGCATCACGAAAGCCAGAGGAATACACTGTTATAATGTAAAATATAAACAGGTGCCGGTTCTGATGCAATATTCTTGCATTACAAAAGGGTCTCTTGAGATTTACCGACGTCTGATGGGTAAACGAAACACACTGCGTAGCCAATATTGTACTCTACTTGGGTTAAAAGTATGCACGTTGAAATTCCCATGAGAGGGAGGGCGGGATAATAAAAATGACCGTGCTATTTGGGAATCGCAAGTGACGCGGGTTAAGCTTCGTTAAGAATGACACAGAGATGGATGAAGTGGAGTAATAAGCACAAGTAAATAATGTAGACTTCCATACAAAAGCAACCAATAACCGACACTTGTGACAGATCTATTTGTTTCTGATGATAAAATATCCTATAGACTATTATGAAAAAAAATGTTGAATGGATCAATTGGTAAAAAGGTCCTGATATGCTAAAATCAATATTTATTTTCATTTGATACGACCAAAATATAGGTACTTATACGCCCTAAGTTAAGTTTCTCTTTCATATTTAAGAAATGGCTGTTATTTTAGTAGATCGAGTATAATAGGGCGAACTCTCTTTTAGTCGCATTATCTGATCATATTTCCTCGTAAATTAACAAGATTATTTGCAATGCAATATCACCAACTGATATAATTTCATTAATTCTCAACGCAATAAAGAAGTAAATTAAATTGACTAACGCATATCATTTAAATAATGAAATAAATCTCATTTATAACTACATTATCTTATTATCGAATATGTTTAAGCTCCATATGTTAGACTTCTCTAAAAAAATCATTCATATGTAAAGTTATTTCAAAAATGAATATAAGTGGATTTTTTTAGTACACACAGGACAGTTACTATAAACATGTTTGCATTTAGGTACAAACTTTCATCATACAAAATTTGTTTTGTAGTTTGTACTGGAAAATAAAAATACTTGTACGAAAAAGTACTCCAAACTATAAAGTATTTTTCCCATACAGAAATATTGCAAATTTCGGTGAGTAAATATAGGAAATTTCTCTGTTTCTCTCTCTCTCTTCTTGAAGCGTACGAAAATATGAAGTCAAGTGGAGTATATAAAGTTCGCAAAAATTAAGCAAGTATATCTGGTACTAATAATGAATATAGGTTTTAGTTGAACCCTGGTGGAAAAATTGGCCGATTTTTACCTGGTTTATGGACATTATAACCGGCTAATAGCCACATTATGGCCAACATTTTCGCTGAATTCTGGCCGGTTTTCTTGTAGTAATGAACGCTGATGTACCCATGGACTAGCCATATAATAGATGTCCACAAACTTTCGAATATAATGCCAGATAGTTGGCTATTTTCTAGTTATCGCAAACTGTTTTTAAATTAAGGTATATTGCATCAGGTAGAAAATGGCCAATAACTCGTCAATCGTAATTGCAGATTTTATGGATCTACATAGGTTAGGTTTGTCATCTCCTATTTAGAAATGGCGAGAATATGTGTACAGGTATATATGTCAAAGAAAGTTAATAATTAATACATGTCCATTATTCTACGTATATTATATTTAATTGGAGGAGTATACCGAGTGTTTGCGAGAGAATATAAATAGGAATATCCACTTTAACCTACAAATGTTGATGTGATTGCACAATGTCCAAATTTATTTAACAAATAGTTTACATTGCATGTGGGAGTTTGTTTTGCCCTTAAAATAAATTTGTCCAGACAACAACATTCGCAAATTCAATAGAACTTTTTATATACAAATTAACATACATAGTTTGCTATAAAAAACCCATTTCTAGGAAAATATAAGCTGATGACCTCCGCACCAAGCCAGTTTTATCCATATTTCTACAATTGCAATCGATGTTTCTGAAAATATGATTCCCTATATATAATAGCGAAATCGGGATCTACGCCGTTTCTGCACTTTTGTACCGTTTTTTGCACTAAAATGTAGCGAATATATATAGAGATATCTAACGTGACATCACGAACGTCGAGAAGGTTAGTTACTTAGGTAAATTCCCAGTTTTTTGCTAGAATTTAGGAATAAATATTGGGCAGCAAAACCATCTATATTCTAGGTAATGGCCAGTCAATCTGCTCATATTTTCCACCAGGGAACGTTAACTCGCTTAATGTGGAATTAAATTAATCTTCGATTAACGTCAAAATGAACGAATATGAGCGGTTACCGTTGAATTGGACGAATTTTCGCTATAAAATTTGAATCTTCGTAAAATGTGTCGTTTAATGAAAAAAATGAAAGAAACTAGATCATACTGTCCTGACAGAAATCTATCCAGTTTTTTGTTACACTCTCCAGTTTCCACATACCTTTTACACGGTAAATAAGTAAACTGGACAGAAACTAGCCAAAAAGAGGACTCATTTTCTATTAGAGGTCCTCAATACTTGAAATGAATATGAAGTTCTTTAGATCTCATCCTTCTTCGATAATCAATGAGACTCTTCATTGGTGCTGATATTCAATTTAACATTTACGATAATGCATCAGGCGAGTAAAATATGTTCTTATCAAATATGCCTTTCTTACATGTAAGTGTACCAACAATTTAAAGGATGCTCATGGCAAAAACCGCGAATCAATGAAAATGAATTCAGGCCATTAATTCGGCATTTGATACGGTCTCAGGTGGTCAGTTGCGATCAGTCGTATCATTTTTTATTTCACCGCGTGCTCGCTCCTTTGATATTAATGTTTCCTTCACACGGGAAAGTCTTCGACGTGAATTATTCCAAGAGCGGGTCTACGAAAGTTCTTCTGAGCGGACGTTAGCCGCGGGGTGCTAATAGCAGCCGATTACCGAGTGTGTCAGCCAACCTTCACGCCTCGCGTTCGATTCCCTTTTGTCCAGAATACCTATTAAGCATGCCATTCCTGCTCGCACATTTCATGCTGGATAACATTATAGCGCGATTCTTTCGTTGTACAAATATAGTCGCCCGAGACGTCACAGTCCCAAATTGTCCCATTCGCTTGTCAGCGATTATGCTCCGGGTTATAAAAAAAGCTAAATCTAAAATATATGTTTCGCTATTCGCGTTTCTATCAGAAACGATAATATAGCTATTCGGTGTGCTACTGATTAATTAGCTAATATATCTAATATTGTCCTCTGCACATGATTTCGACGTTCCTAATGAATATTTCAAGCATTTGGTAAAGAAGCGAAAATTCTCTTCACAGCGTAGTTATTTGGCTTATTTACCAAAGATGAAGGATTGATGTTGAAACCTTCTTATCTCTTCAGGATATTGCTAAAATGATTTACTAAATTATTTTCTTGATGGTGGAAGATATATTTTGTATACATGACGCCCTCGTGCGATTATAACCGGTTTGTAGAGTATTTTCTATGTTCGGTGAGCCTATTGATTAGTCTAATTTAACGACATCTTGCTAATTTGAGACATATACAGAAGAACGAACTGAAAAGACTACACAACTCCCTCACTTTTCTTAAAACATTTATAGCAATGCACCTGTGTCATATGTTCGTGATATTCCATGAGTATTTGAGATCCCTAATCTAAACCCGGTTTCTGATTGGAGATGCTCGATATCGCCTTTGTTTATTTTACTCAGATCAATTATGAATATCACGAAATGAAATCTGAGTTTCGAAAATGTTCTCAACATTCGATAAGCAATCGAAGGAAGATAGGATCACGGTAAGATGACTTTCGTACGTTTTTCATCGGTGATGAGGAATGGGCTCTCGATCATCCCATGACAGATTCCGACTGTGAAGCACGCTGAGTCGACCTCGATCAATCGACGACAGCTGAGCAGAACGCGAACGCCATGTCTTTACCGATATCTCTCTCGCGTTATTGGTCATCAACCGATCATGGACTTGGTAAATCGCGCATTTCCCGCACCGCTATTCACGAATACATCTTAAGCGCACGCATGCGGGAGAAAGGTGTACGTTTGATACTTGACGTTTCTTAAGAGGATTACGGATTAGCCTGTATTTCAAGTAGAGAAAACAAAATGCCTCGCATGGTCGCTCGGGCCTAACTTAAAACTTGAGCAGGAGATTAAACGTTAACCCTGTCCGTCTTTCGCTGGGGCCGAAACTCCAAGTAGATTAGTGGTACATGCGCGGTGTAACATTACCTCCAGGTGTACTTATCCTATTACGTACTAACCAAAATTAAAAATATTGTCGTTCAATAGGATTAGAGCTTGGAATAATATCGTCGTTCGTCCCAATCATGTGGACGTCAAACATGGAGAAATTTTAAATTTCGTTCCAAGTCTTAATGGAGGTTTGGTTGCTATTAATGCTAAACGTATCGCAAACACATTTGGTAGATTTTAAACTGAAAACCGGATAAGTTTCGAAGAAATATATTTTCTATTCATAAATCATAGACAACATAACTGAAAACATTGGATGCAGGTAAAAAAAATATTGATTCGAAACAACGTGTTTCATGGCTTTAAAGCTGTATGAGAATTCTTTAACGCTCTGAAAGAAAAAATATTTAGTTAAGCAAAACTCCACCTTGTGTTAAATAACATGACTATTTCTTTGTCGACATCTTTAAAGATTCACGAGCATATTCTTTCAGACTGTATTCAGAAAGTGAACTCGTCAAAGAGGGTACTATCTCAATCCTGGAATTATCTGTAAGGTAATCTATTTCGCTAAAAGTTAGATGTTTTGGTGTACGGTCTATCATGATTATACCAGAAGTTTAAAGCACACTGTAGGGAATGTCAGGAATTTTACGACATTTCATAACTACCATAGGAACTTAATTTTAACCAATAAGGGTACTGAATAGATATTGTGTGCATATAATACATTACATAATACATTATATAACACTTTTATTTTTTAATTACGAAAGATAATTGCAAATTTACAACGATTTCTTAAAATTTTTAAACTCTGGAGAAAAATCATGTCTTATATTATAGAATGTTTCTATATAGTAAAACTGCAGAAAAGAAACTCAGTATACGATTTGCATGTGATTACAAGTTATGATTTATTGTTAAAAACGTTAATTATAACAATAATTTTGTACACATCATACATATCTGCCCACCCTTATTGCCCAATGGGAAAATGGCCGATGGTTACCATTGGCTAAATATTGGGCCAATGTTGGCTTTTCCTTGGCGAACTATTGGTAACCAATACTGGCACATTATACTGGGTAACAAAAAAAAGTCGATTCTTGTTTATCTTAAAATTCTTATGTTTATTGAATCTGTAGGTCTCAGTGAAAAAAAGGTTACAAGCCTTTTTTCATTCGATCCGTTCCATGCAAATCCAGATGAGACTGCGAAAAAGTTGCTTTTTTAGCATTTTTTTGAATCCTTATGAGTAAAAAATGCGACGTGATACAAATTTCTAGTAGGGCTTAAATGAAAGCTTAAAACATGAACTTTTAAACGAAAAATTGAAAAATCACTATTAATAGTGGGGGAACTTAATTTATGAAGCACTTCAAAAAAAAAAGAAAAAAATAGCGTGGTGACAAGAACTGATAGAAAACAATTTTCCATGATCAGATTTTTTTTTAACCGATACCATTATGGTTTTTGTAGTTGCTGATGATGAATGAAAAGTTAGACTTAAGAAATTCAAAATGGCAGACTAAATTAAAAATATTACTCGACCTCGCATATTTACTCGTATATTTTTGAGGTTGCTAATCACTATTCAAAATTCAAAATGGCAGATCCAATCTGGCGACCGTAATATTTGTAATTTACTCGAATTTCTTTATGATTTTGTTACTCAAGGGTCTCGGATTACAGATCTAAAATTTATTTTTCGATACAGGTAAAAATTAAGAAGAAATTAACATCAACTGTATTATTGCATTAAAGCTGTGGTATTTGAGAAACATTTATATAAAATACAACACGAAATTTGCCTCTGAAATTTTCTATAGATACAATTATAACGCCCAGTTATTAAAATGTACAAAAACGACGATTATAGTTCCTCCACTATTAATAGTGATTTTTTAATTTTTCGTCCAAAGTTCATGTTTTAAGATTTCATTTAAGCCTTCCAGAAATTTGTATCACGTCGCATTTTTGACACATAAGGATACAATTTCTCTCAGTGTATAAGACAATAATTTATTTGTACGTTCCAAGAAACATGTACAAGAAACATATTATAAAGATATATGAAATTATCAGAATTAAGTAAATTTACTACAATACTACGTAAATAAATGAACATTTCAATGATGATAAATCGATGAAATAAGTAATGTGAAAAATGTCTAACATGCAAAGTTTTTAGCTCATAAAACAACATCATTTTTTCCGAAAAATAATAGTTTACAATACGAAGAAGAAACAAAAAAGGATCTACACAAATGAAAAACAAAATACTTAAATTATTCGCACATCGCAGTCTTTAACCTTTACGAAGATTACACAGAATTGGTCTTTAATGCCTGAACGCTTAAAAAATTATTACAGGCTGTTTATTTTGCGATTTACTCGAAAGTCCAATCTATCCATTAATCAACATTGTAAGGAATTACTTGCAACTTCCGTAGGATATTAATTATAACGTTTTGTTTTCTCTAAGAAAAGTCTTACAATAATATTCAATTTATTCTAATAAAATTTCAATAGTTACAAATAATAATCCACATAATTTACAAAAAAGATTATAATAATTCATACATAATTCGTAGATTAACATTACCTGTCGTATATTTCCAATACATTTTTATACATTTTTAAACTTTTTAAATTCACATTTTGAGAAAAACGAATCTATTCTTATTCGCTATTTATTAATACGCATAAGAAATCTGAAATTTGAATCCATGTGAGTTCATGAGAACTGTAATTTGGAATCTATATAAACCCAAAATTAATATTCTTTAAAAAAGGAAGCCATTAGTGCGTTTCTATTCAAAATTTTAAAAACGAAATTTTGTATTTCAATCAAACTTTGTACAAAAATAAAATTCTCGAAAAACGAAATTTTCATTTGTAATTTTGTATTCAAATATATTTTAACGTATTCAAAGTAGGGATAGGAATGGATTAATAATTTGAGACCATTTTAATGCAATTCCGGTTACTAAGATATTATTCTTGAATACCAGATTGGGATATAAGGCAATAACGAAATATTAAAGAAAAATTTTGTAAATGTGCAACAGCAAAATTGCGAATTTGGTGAAAAAATGTTCACGATTAATTAAAAAATATTTAGACAGATAATGAATGAATTTTTATGAAACTTGGTAGAAGTGGATATTAAATATTGTACTTTTAACTGAAATAATATAACATTTTAATTGTTTAAATTTAATCACTATTATGATTAAACAAAATATTTTTTCGAAAAATCACACGAACGAGTTCTTTAACGCATAATTACATATATTTACTTTTTACTTATTTTCTAATGAATATAGTAAATTCGAAATTTTGCTATTATACTTCCGAAATTCTACCCCCCTTTCATAAATCCGCATATATTTCTTTAAAAGGTTTTATTTCTGTATTAAGCATTAGCAAAGTAAGTGAAACTTGCATAAACGCAATTTTTTCTCATATGTTATCCTAACCTACAATACAATATATGCATCAGTATTACATATATACAAAATATTTGTAAAATGAAAAATTGTATATTTTTTTTTTTATTTTTAAAAAGTAACAAATTTCTTCTTTATTATTTTATTGGTTTCATATTATATAATGGATTAAGTTCTTATTTTAATTTATTTGTACGCGAATTCATAACTATAATATTTTAAGTTTATTCAAAATATCTGGAATTCTGAAGAATTCTGCTATTTTTGCCAATATTTAAAACGCCAGTATAAAATCATCGTGACAAGCAGGTTATGGCTACAGACGCGCCTGGCATAGCATGGATACGATGCCAGTAAGATAAGATGCCTGTTTGACAGGAAAACCCTCAAATTTATCAAATATACATAAGGCGATTATACGGTTAAAGATGCTATCATACTTTCTTACTTATTGTTTTCTTAGTGAAATTAGTTAATCCCTTCCCTAAACTGTATGCTTTGGAATAAATATGAATAAATTAAATTTAAATAAAATAAATATTTAAATCAAGGCAGCTTTACTACAGTTTTTTAGATATTATTAAAATCGGACGTGTAATCATTATTGAAAGTAAAATCAATATTACTTTTTAATAAAATTGTATATTGTAATTGTTAATGTCTTATTGACTCGTTTTTCGTCAATAAGTAATTCAACTTACGTCGTAAACAACCTCATGTCCTATAACTATTTACTACGAATGATACTGAAGATCAAGGTATTTTTCGCACTTAGAACTAAAACATAAAAATTCGCGAACTGCATAAACTGAAAAATCCTATATTATTAATAATTCACTATATCTTTTACCTAGATTATTGAGAATATATATAATATTTTGTTAAGTAGGTTGCAATAAAAGAATATTTTGCAACGCAAATAAAAGCAGAAACTGGCGAATAGTGTTATAAATTTATATAGCCAATATATGTATATAGTTTTACACAAAAAACCAAATCTTTCTGCACCAATACATCATATGTCGAAATATAATTTAAAGGCAACAGAAGCCGCCTCTTCGACGCAGACGCTCATTAATATTCTATGGATCAGTGAAGATAATTGTTTTGATCTGTAAAAATACGGTGGGCGCACCGTGACTATGATGGTTCAATCCACCTGATGGTTTCTCCACCCGTGCGGTCGACTATATATACAAATCCACTTAATCACTGTCTGACTCATCTTTTTAGCGAATCCTATTAGTTTTGTTCGAGGCACATTTACCAACCTACCTACTGCAACATCGAATCGGATGAACGGTGAATATATATACTTTATGTAGTTTCAAGGAATAAATAATCAAATAAATATATTACATTATATTATATTATATATTTTATGATATAAGAATAATATCCTCACATAGAATAACTTTATCTCACAGCTTTGAAATGAAAACGATGTCAACAAAATGATTTTCAATGCATGACATTTTGTGTATATTTAGGTTAAAACTTTTTTGCACAGATATATTTCTATTAAACTATTATTTATGATAGAGTTGTAGTAAATAGAGGATATATTTTTCCACCTCTAAAAAAAATAAGTATCCCTTAGTTTTTCGTTATTTACAACATATCCTTATTTCATAAAAATCGAAGATTTTCACTTGGGTAGGGTCACTGGTGAGCAAAATATTTACTAAATGTAACTAGATTATGAGTTACCCATGGAGACCAATTATTTTGCAGTTTTTATATCTGCACCTAGTTGAGATGACTAAATGATAGTTGGGATAACTAAATTTTAGTCGCAGTTTAAAGAAATGTAGTTATAAAAATGACTAAAAATTAGTTGACACTAGAGAACTCAACATTTGATCAAGTTTTACTACTTTTTTTTTCACAGTGAATGGAAAAATATATATCTATAACATTCCATACAAAATGTGGCGAAATATTATTTGGAAAATTGTTGAAATTACATGAATCTTATTATATAGACACATTGAATTTCTTATTTTGTATAGATTACACAGTGATTCGCTTAACAAATTTATTAGACACATTTCATCCCGATTTATGGCAGTGTCTTTAACATTCGGAAATAATATATTTTCCATCAGTATCATAAACTAGAATACTTCAATCTTTAAATAGCCTAACTGAGTGTAAGCGAATAAGTTACAATTTAACATTTGTACAATTAGTTTTTCATTAGAAACATCCTTACAAAAGTTACAGAACGTAATTAATAAACCGTAAAATCTTGAAAAAAATAATTGCGCTTTTATGTTTTGAATATTTTATTATGACACTAGGGTAGATACTTTTTTAAAGGATTGTCCACTTTCTTATATGCTTATTCCATAAACATCGAATCAAGCAAAGTTTCATTAAAAGGGTATTGCGTAAAGTGAAAACAACATAAGTACCGCTTGTAAGAAATTGTCAATTCAAAAAAAGTGGCTACTTTCACCTTCGCTCCTTAATTTCTGCACAATTTTGATGTCCTATATGCTTTAGCTATATACAAAAGACATTGTAATCTGATAAATTGTTTTATTACAAATTAATGTTCATGATTTCTAAAGCGTCACCACAGACGTCACGTGAAAATTTGAAAGTTTTAGAGATATGTCCAAATACATTTCTTTCTAAAATTATTTTCCTAAATTTTCGCAAAATTTAAATAATATAATTTAAGTAATTTTTACAGAATATTAAATTTATTTCAAAACGACAGTCCACGTTTAATTAACACATTCAGATAAACAAAATACAATAAATTATTTAAAATGATAAAAGGGAATACATGAATACACCATCGTATAAAATCATTGTCTTTAATTAAGTCTGATGAATACGCTGTCAAATTCACATATTAAAGTAAAACATTTTTCAACAAAATAATACAGTTTTGAGTTAATAAACAGGTTTCTTTGCAATTCTTTAACTGCAGGCTTGTAAATGACAACATTCGTTACAAAATGTTGGAGAAGGAAAATGGAAATGAAGACACGTCCTCAGATTCTTTTGGCGATACGACGACTTTTTACAATAGGATGAGTTTTTGACCACCATCTTCCTGGACATCTGTAATGCGTTTCCGGATCTTGCCTGGGGTGCCAGTGCCAAAACACTGGTTAAATACATGTCATGTCAAACATTGATCCAGTGATTGATGGAAATTACGAACGATGACGCCTCGATTCGAAGAATTCAAAAAACAACGACTGTTTTTTTTAATATGTTTGTTGGTTGTTAGACAAATCCGGGATCAGATCACGCCTCTATTTATGATTTTATTTCCCATGAGATCTTAAAATACTGGAAAAAGAATAAGCGAATTATAACTATTGTTATTCAAAAATGCAGTGCTTTGACAACCATTTAATTAAAAGATATGCTGATCAAGAAACTTTTTATTATTTCCAATATTTTCCTCGAGTTCTGTTAGGTATTCGACGCTGTGTAATTTGTGACTCTTATTTAATAATGAAACACTGTTTTTTGTACTCAACGAAATGAATCAAACTGGGGGAAAATATCAGTAATTTAAAGATTTTTTAATCCACATGGAGAATACTAATTGCAGAAAGTATCCATAGCTCCATTACCACACTACGATAGAATGATTACGAACCAGTAATTACGACATGACGGGAATTTGAGTGTCGATCATTCACAAAGTAGGTGATCGGATAGGGTATTAATATGCCAACAAATAGCCATTACACTTTGCCTGTGAGTAAAGTGTGTAAGGATCTGACATCTGTCGGTGGCTGATTTTCGGGCTAGACAAAGCTTGTATTTGGAGACAGGTGATTGGGTTATCGGACAATGTCACGGTTGGAAGATTGCATATTTATCGACAACAGCGCCAAATGTCGGATCCTATGTAGTACTAAGTTTTGTAAAAATCAATTCATTGGAAAGGGACACACAGTTTGAGCCCACAATACCATAATTTTATCGTTTATCGTTTCAGCACCCCAACTTATAGATCAATATAGGTACATTATCTATATTTTGCATTTGTTCATCAATAACGTGGCTGATAACACTGCTATTTAGCAATTTAGTGACTATATTGTCATGCTTCTACTCTACTATTTTCGCTAAAAACTTATTTCCATGCAGTGTTTTCAAAGGACCTCCAAAGCATGGTAAAATTTCTCTTATTATAAAATAGTCCAAATTAAAACAGTATTTTGTAAATATGAATCTTTAATGTTACTTTGTTAGAACCAAACCTGAATTTATCAAAACTTATCAGAACATTTACTTAATTTTCTATCGCCAATAGCATTAAAAAACAGATTTCTATAAATGTGATGAAAAATGGGTTGTTAATAGTTAACACGTCTTATTTGTCATGAAAGTTGTATTATCTGTTAAACATGGTATTTTAATTATTGCCACATATTATTCGCAGTCATTCTTAGGAAAAAGTTTTTTCGCCATATTTAAAAACAGGTTTATTTATCCTAAATAAATTATTTTTCGATATCCTCTTTATTTACTCATACCGACGGTACATTTAGTGCGTTACTCCAGTTTCACATGATCGACAATTTTACTATTGGAACTGATATTCCTCTGATTGCTTGAATATAAATTTCTTTTTCTTAAACATTAGGCGATAACCCTAACCTCAAATTGTCTATTTATACTACTGAAAATCAGTGTGCTAAGTAAGCATTTATCGCACTGTGTTAAAGAACGTCATTTTTCTCAAATTCCGGCTTCGTGAAATCTAATTTACATACGCATGCCTAAACAACCTTCGTATCTACGTTCAATTAAATGCCTGGTAAAAAATTCAATACTTTCAAAACAAGTCACATCTTTTCAAGTAAGTCAATCACCTAGAATAATAAGCACACATTTAATACCACATAAATTTTTTTTATTGTGCACAATTCTATTGTGAAATCAACGAACCATCAAACTCGCAATTAATAAAAATTGACATTTGGACATGGAGATAAAAGCGTTGTGTGCGGTACGTCAAATCTGTCTTGACGTCCAGTGTCACACAAGTCAAGAGTTGCTTATTATAAAACAAATTTCTAAAAAATACAGATCTAAATCGGTAACCTCACGGGATTCCAAATCACGACTGCCCACGATTCCTTCTCGCAGTTCATCGAACACAGATTCGACGACTCTCACGGAATGTAACTGGTCTCCCAGTAAGTAAGGTTGACCGTCGGTCAATCGGACATTCGATTGTTAATGTATATAGACAGTGTAAAAACAGAGCGGACATAAACGCGCAGGCGTTTTTTGGCAGTGATCGAAAGTGATGAATCGAGTAATTCCTCGACTAGGACACGCGTCCACATTGTGACGAGATCGCCACTCGTCTTCAGTAATAGATTCATGAATGGCGTAAGCAGCAGCTGAAACGAATGTCTGAATATATGACTTATAGGAATATCCCTGCTATTGTTGGCGAGTGTCCAGTCTCGGAGGAATTTTCGAACACTCCCTTGGGCAGCATCCATCGAACGTGTTCACGTACGAATTTCCAAACACTTTAACGATTTGCTCTCTTTTTGGCATTGATGAATACGTTTGATAGACAATATTTATGGTTTTTGGAAAAAATGACCTAAATGTAGGTACACTATTGTATTATTATTAAAAGATTTTCGGCGAAATTGGTTTTCCAACATCAACAAATATATGCTATAACAACGTAAACGTGCTACAGTTCTTTTGAAAAATGTTCACAAGAATTTAATCATTGTAAGCCAGTAAATGATTAGGGGAGATGCTGGCAGTTTGTCACCTTAGCTTTATTATTCGTTACTCGTTATGAAACTAAAATATTGTTATTGTAAATCTAACTTTCGGAAGAGTACTGAAAAAGCTACAACTCTGAGCCAAACATTAGATCTTTTGAAATTTCGACCTCTTGGAGGAAATACTGAAAAAAAAAAAACTAAAAACAGGTTGTTATCCCCACAGTTTTGAGGTCGCTGATCATGAATATGAGATCGTATTTTAATAATCAAAAATCGCAGATTGAATTTTAAAAATAAAACTGATTCTCACATCCATTCACCGATATCAAGGACGAGTCGCTATTATATACCGACCTATTATCCGCGGAAATTGATTAATACTTCAAAACGTCAACAAAAATCTGCTCTTTTTATTTCTGTAACAAATATAAACATCAAATATTCATGAGAAAGACATTCGAATATAAGTAAACCAAAATCAGGTGGTTGACAACCTGCAAGCCAGAACAGGTGGCAACCAATATTTTTTATACAATTTTGGAATAAGGAATATTTTTGAATAAAAATTACCAATTTCTAACACGTTTAGAAAACCGTTTGGATTATGAAAATTCAATTAAAAAAATTCTTTTTGATTTATAGTTACAAAATTTGTACAGTCATAAACTCATAAAATGATTCAAAACCTTCGTTTGATTTACTGAGGAACACATTTCTATAATCCTTTGAAGTGACAGTATGTGGCAGCACCGATCTGCTCTAAAATTCATAAATAGTAATAATCTTTATTTTGATGTAATTGCAAGTCGAGATCGTGATATTAATAATGTCAGAAAGTCGAAAAGCTTTGGGAGAGGCACCTGTAAACTGTCACCTGCCTAAAAATAAAACAGTAAGAAAAAAGAAAATAGAAATCAATTGGAGTTAATTGGAGTAACAGTAGGGATAAGGAGATTTAAATAGAAGTAATAATATCTGACAGATCGTATTCCGAATTTAGAAAAACGGACTTGCAATTGAAAAATAGGAATAGCTCTTTGTGTATTATGGCTAATAGCTGTGTATGACATTTTGGGAAAAATCTACTATACTAGCTTCAGATACATCATGATTTTAGTAATTACATGACAATCTCACATCATGTAAAAAAATTTGCGGTTATCGGGGTTTGTGTGGGGAGGGCAGCAAGGTATGTTAATAATTTTGTAATTTGCTTAAATGAATTTATAATGATCAATATTAAAAAAAAGCGTGTAAAAATGTCATGTCATTTGGAGAAAAATTGATGAAATTGTGAACAGTTATGCAAGCATTGCATCAAATCGGATGTACGTACCTGCTTATTAATTCGTTATTTTTCATATTTGAACTTTACAACTAAAACACCCGCCGGACCAATCGTTGTAAAATTTGCATTATACATTCTACGAAAAATATAAAAATGGGGAAAAAATATCTTTCCAGGGTTAGCTCAACGAAAGGTTATCATGCATGATGCAAACAAATGATTATTTTTCAAGTGCTTCATTTCATGTATTAAAGATATGAGAAAACGGGGCAGTATAAAACAAAACTGCACAGATTTCACCAGGTTTACATATTTAATCGAAATTGATGGAATAAACTAATAGTATCTATGTCGCCTAAAAAAATTACTAACATCGTGCATTTTTTCCCCATATAAACCTTCCCCTCGCCTCTACCGCAATCGCATTCTTAATTGTGAAACTCGGATTCAATGAATAGTCGTTGATTTCTAAAGTGCTTACTGATTAAAACAGTAGTTTCTTAATGACCGAAGCCTACTCGAAGGCTACGTAGAGCGCGAAATCGAACTTCGTGCCTGAGAAGTTGAAAAGAACTGTCTTATAATAAGTTTAATTAATAAGCAAACGAGGTGGCTCTAATTTGAACGTTCTTTTCCAAGTTTTGCTGAGAAATCAATCTTTGAATACTTACCTTTCGCTAGAAATCATAAAAAATGATGTCATATATGCATGCGATATATTTAGAACATAATAAAGTCACTCGAACTTGTGCCGCATTCTCAGAATACTTTAAGAAACAAATTTTTATTCTAGCCTAATGTCATTTTAAAAAATTAACTGCAGAAGAATGCGAATTGGTGTTTATTGTATAAGTATGTAAATTACTATCTTAATATCACCATCGATGATCTTGAAACTCGTAAACAATCGCATATCGCTAATCGTAGTTGAACATTTTAATATCATATTTATGACAATATCGACTAGTAAAACTGGAATTGCTATCATTTTTGTAGAATAATGAAATAAATCAATAATGATTAAATCGTCACCTCTTGAAATGTTCGTTCGTTCGAAGCGCAACAAATATTGAGAATGTACGTTATTCGAGGTATTTACTTCTATGCTTGACATCGATAATGCTTACACGCCTCTCATAAAACAGGATCTTGTACCGTAATCGATTGTCCACGTTTGCTACCGCAAAATGGTGACTGGAAATGTAGTTCTACGTGGAATATTTGTACAAAACTTTCGTACAGGAACTAACATTGTAAAAATATATTTGAAATGTAGATTTAAAAATCACGTGTATGTAATTTTATAGCAATAATTATTACGAGTGTGTAAAATCTGCAATACTGCAGGAAAACGGCAGTTTATTCCCCCTTTTCATTTTCCGACATGCCCGATTTTCTCAAAAAAGGAGTCCTCCAAATATAATAAAGAATTTTAGTCCCTAAGGAAGTAATCGTACTTGATAATATTTTTAATACTTTTAAAACATTAATTCTTAATTACTTTGAAACAAATTAATTCTTAACAAACTTTAAAGAAAAATGAATTGATAAACATAGACTAATATTGCTTTACATGGGGACAAAATTTCTTGAAAATGTTACTTTTAATTGGAGAATCAGAAAAATTACTTTATTCATCCTTTTGATAAAAATAACTACAAGTTCTCGGCAATTTTACTATTCAGACAGTAAAAATTACAACAAATCTAGAAATGTTTACTAAACATAGTGGGAATTTTCTCTATTTTACAAGTTTTTCCCTAATTTACCATCTCTATTGGTAAAATTTCCAATTAAATTTGTCCCGGTATAGAGTTAGTTACAAAATTGTAAGTAATCCTAATTATCTATGGATATATTTAAATAGATAATAAATTCTATGTAGAAATATTTGTTTAAAAGGGGACAATACCTGTGCATAATAAACGTGAAACAATAATTTTCTTGTTAAAAATAACATAAAATTCATCCATTTTTTAAATAAATTGAAGTCTATCGTAGAACAGGAAAAAATACACTTCTTCTTAAAAAGAATAGTCCATATCAAGATATGTAAAAATTCAATATCAAACCAAAATTCAAATATTTTTGTTTATTATCAACCGAATCATAACCATGCCGGAATTAAATTTGACTAATTCTAAGTGATCAAGAATCAATTTCATACATGGTACGAGACTGAAACAAATTGATAACAATTAGTAACAAATCAACTCAACTATGATACGAACTCTTCTATTGTTACTTCTCCAATCGATGAATGACATTAAAGAAATACAGAAGGTATATATATTCTTATATAAGTTTAAGCCACTTAGAAGTTAACACAAAGTATTTGAGTTATACAAAGTATTACAGTATGCCAAAAGTTCTAATCGTGAAATCGCATATAGATCTAAGCATTCTAGTTCGAGCTTGAATCATATAGTCAGTACCCATCCTTGAAAGTTTTATGCACAGATAGAATACATCTACTTAGGGAACTCCAATTTTCTCTGATCACAACGAATACGTGGAAATAAACGGAGTTTTAACTTCGATGTCAACTATGACGGTTTATAACATTGACTGGGACACGTCATATATGATATGACCAAGTTTTACATAATTAGGCTGTTTACATAATTATATATGTAATATAATAAGTAACCAGTGTTGGTAATAATAATCAATTGTAAAGAAATCATTCATTAGTTTCTCTAATTATGTTATTGTCTAATAGATTTTTTATCTAATTCGATCGGTTTAAGTATTCTAATGAATGCAACTCATTATTACTGCACAGAAAGGCATCAGATGTTATCTGGTACCATCAGTACGTTATCAGGTAACATCTATTTCTTTCCATGTCACTATTATTGAATATTCGATTACTCTTTGAATTATAACACAAGTCAACATAATTTTGTTGTTGGCAACTGTGAGTCATTTCGGGAATTTTGTGTGTAGAATTTGAATCCGAAGTCAGAAGTGGCCCATCACATCAGGATTTTGAGATATTTGGGGTTATGTACTCGAAAAACGCGTTTTTTTGCTATTTTTGATGTTACAGGATGCAACAATATTTCTTGGCCTTCTGTACTATAGTTGCCTCTTTTAGTACTACCCTTACTCTTCAAAAATTAGCTTTTATTCGGTTTCACATGCGATTTTTTCTAAAAAAGGTACGAACATTTTTAATGATAACAATGGTCCCAAAAACGTCATAAGCAGTCTATTACCCCTGAAAAGTCGAATTTCCGTCCATATATTTGTATTTAAAATTAAAAGTTTAACAAAATATTTATAAACAAATAAATGTAAAAATCTCTTTTTTCAACAAAATCAGCGTCTATTAAATTTTTTGAAAATTATATAAGTATGGTGGTAAAGTTCGTAAAATATATTGACATTAGTATTTTGCTCTAAAAATGTGTACTTGTGGGTATTTATTAAAAAAGTATCCGAGGAAAGGTGACAGTTTATTAGAACCTCCTTTACTAAATCCTGAAATCAAATTCCCCTTAAACGATGTCGCCAAGAAGAGAGACGCACATTTTCAGGATTTGTAACGCCTAGTTGGTTCGGCTTTATCAGCTTTTCATGTTGTTAATAAAATCGAAATAAATTTTCAGATTTTCTCAGCAGATGATTGGATGAATTTAAAATGATAAACTAAAAAACACAAAATTGTATTAACATCATATCATATTTATCCACTTTGCTAAACAATTTTTAAACCGCCATTCTGAAATTGACGATGACTATTTTGTGACTTCATGTGCGTACCCAGCGAACCCAGAAACGTCCAAGAACAAAGAGTCACCAAAAATTTCGCCTGTTTTCCGGACTTTTGGATCGAAATGCATGACAAGATTATGACGATAGCTTACTGGTGGAAAAATGTCTGATTAAGCATATATCTTAATCTTGAGATATGGTGGTTCAAAGGGGGGGATTTGCTGCAAAAATTGCATTTTCAGAAAATGTGACATTTTTTATGTCCGAAAATATATACATTTTATGTGAAATTCACAAAAGATCTTTTTTATTTAGAATTGTCGTAAGGATCTAAACAAACTTTGTCCGGACCGAAAAACATTAAATTTTCAACATTTTCAAAACAAAGGCACAATTTTGTTATCAATTTGAAAATTTGATTTTTTTTTTACTGAGAAAATTTGATTAGATTCTATGGACAATTCTGAACCAAAAATATCTCTTGTAAATTTTTCGTAAAGTGTATATTTTCGGAGATAAAAATATCAAATTTAAAAAATGCAATTTTCGCAGTAAAATACCCTCTTTGAACCCCCTTTTTTTCAGATAGTTACTGTAAAAAATTACAATGTAAAGATTACTTCACGAAAATAAAAAATATAGCTGACTTTACCAAATCCATTTTCGTGTAGTAATTTTATTGTGGATTATCGGGAACATTACGACGTATTTCTTTTTTTTATTAATTAATTTTAAATGTGCCTCATGCACCATTATAAATCTATCCCCTTTTTCGTGTACAAAAGTTCTCTCTCATATATTTATTGGTCTGCAGATTGGTGGGTAACGACGGTATCTATGAAAATTGTGATTTGGCAATCGACTTTACCTCGCTAACTTACCAAAACAGTACTCTTACAATTTAAATAGTCAGGTTGACCAGCCAGAAACAGTCCAGATTGCCCTCTAAAAACGAAATGACATAATTAACCCTTTCGCTGTGGACTACGTGTATACACGTAGTTAAAGACTGAACAGAGTATAAACAAACAGATATATACCATCGTTATGTTTTATTGGGTATTTTGAATCGCTGGATCCGAATTTCAGGTCAAATTTCGAAAATTCTAAACGTAAAATCCAATATGGCCGCACAAAATTGGACAATTTTTAAGTATTTTTCATTATACACGTAATTGTAAAAAAAGTGAATAAATAGAGAATAAAGAAACAGATATACACCAGAGTTTAGGTTTTATGGGGTATGTTGAATCGCTGAATCTGAATTTGAGGACAAATTTTTAAAACTTTAAACAGAAAATTCAACATGACGGCTTGAATTAAAAAAAAAAATGTCGGCCACATTAGATCCGCCATTTTGAATGTTTAAAAACTGACTCGAAATTCGTAATCAGCGTCTTCGAAAAACATAAACATCCATATCTACACAAATTTCAAATTGGCCGGAAACATCGTAACATTTTGAGCCCAGTTTCGAGTTTTCGGTCTTCTCAGCAAATGGGTTAAAAAACGGTACCAATCATAGAGAAGTTTAGCATTCGATGATTGTTGGCGGTAATAACGCAAAATTTAAAACTACTTCCAATTATTGTTAGATAATCGAGCTATACACCATTATTTTATAATTAGGAGTTAACAATCGACAATTTGTATGATAATTATTTACAAGTTTTTTTACGTTTATCGTCATTATATCAAAACTAAACATGAAATTTATATTTTGTGTCATTTGTATAAATTTGTTTATTTTAGGTAGTAAATAAACTATCTACCCTGAAACAAAAAATTATTCTAGATTCAACTTGTGCAAGTAATGTCATTATATCAATCAAATGTTTGTGAACATAAAAAAAAGGTACCTGGCATTATTTTGTGCACCAACGTTTATAATTGAAAAGAAGATGGAGAAATAAATATAGGCTACCGAGAGGACTAACAATTATCCGATAATCAAAATGAATTAATGCGTTAGAATTTCTCTTGCCGACATGTAGGAAACAAAAATAATAAACGGACTACTTTCTTGAGGATCAATTTCAAAAATGGCGTCCGATACGTCGATACGCTGCACGGCCTACTCTTTACGACCTGCGGTCGTGCAATTGCGATCGCGAACTTGTGGAGAGAGAAAAGAGAAAGACAGACTCGCGTTTCAGTGTCGTAAATATCTCAAGCGGTAGGTATTTACGATTCGCGTTGCCGGTGCTCGTTACCTTCTTCGACGTGCGTTAGGAACGCCCCTCGCCGATGCGTGTTAATGCCCTTAGATTTATCGTCAGGAAAATATGGACTTAGGTGTTTCAGGTCTAACGGCTTCTTCGCCGTGTGGCGTGCGAATTCGCGGCGACCGAGATGAAGACACCAACGGAAGAACGAAGATAGAGACACGTGGATGCGTCAAGAGAAAAAGAGACGGAGGCCATGAGAGAGAGAGAGAGAGAGCGGCTCAACAAACGAGAGAGAAATCAGGAATTGTGATGTATCGAGAGGAGAGCCAAAAAAGCATCGATGCGAATCCCCGACGCATTTCCCCTCCTACTGGTTGTAAATTAAACCCGACGATTCTATAAAGCGACCATTCCTTCACAGTTAACACGATTTATTGCAGCTTGCGGTTCGGGGGCGAAAGAGGGAAAGGGAAGAGTTATTGGTTCGATCTAAAATTTTTTACTCTACCTGAGAACGTTTTCGCCATATCGATGTCGCCATTGACACCGTTCGATGATGTATTTCAGACACACGTCTCGATTACAGGTAACCTCAGAGAGAAACCATTATTCTCTACCGTGTTTGCAAATCATGGAATCCACTAAAAACCTCGTATTTGGGAAAGAAGTCAATATTTGTTATGGATGGTTCCTATAATATATTTTGCTAGATCGCACAGCAGAAACGTTCCAACATTTCGCGAGTATAACTACTAATTTCTTCATAAAATTGGTACACGGAAAAAAATATTCTAGTTGCCCACAGCCATAAACAAATGGCTAAGCCATATAATCACGTAAATAGTTACAAGAACCGTAAAAATAGTTATGAAAATTATATAAATAATTGTAGCGACCATAAATTACGTAACCTTAGATAAAGATGTCCATTGAAAAAATTAAAAGAGTTAAGTGATAGCTCAGACAACGATATAAATAGTTGTGACAACTAGAAATATATTTGGGACATATTTTACTATGCACTACAGTTGCCACAACCATTTATTCGGTTAAGGTAGTTCTTACCCTGGATATTGTATGTTTAGAAAACATTTTTTATAACACTTCCAATAATATCGTGTCCATGAATTATATTATTATTCAAGAGAGACAGCATTAAAGTTCATTTTCCAAAATTGAAACTTGCAAAAATTATACGTTAAACAACTTTTGTTAACGACTCAAATTTTCGTCGTTTCGCTATGATAGAAATTTTAGGAATTGAATGGATTTTAACGAATGACGGCTTATTTTTTCAAGAAAATTCTCTACAACTTGACCGAGCGAGTTTTTCTAAATGTACTGCCTGAGCACTAAAATTACGCACAAACTATAAAAAGTGGTAACTTTTTTATAAATAAATAGTTAGACATATTTCACGTTCCGTTTGAAAATTTGAAAGTTGTAGACGATCTTTTTCTTGAAAAAGTAAGCAGTCATTCGTTAAAATCCATTCAATTTTTAAAATTTCTATCATAGCGAAACGAAGAAAATTTGAATCGTTAACAAAAGTTGTTTAACACATAATTTTTGCAAGTTTCAATTTTTTTTTTCATGAACAATAATGCTGTCTCTCTTGAACAATAATATAATTCATGGACATGATATTCATGGAAGTATTATAAAAAATGTTTTCCAAACATATAATATCCAGGGTATGAACTACCTTAAGACAACTATAGTGTTTTTCCCGTGTACTGCAAGAAAAACATTTTCGCTACACCACCTAAGAACAAAAATATTTCTATAATACCGATAGGACGATTAGAACTGTTTTACACCATTTTGCGATCTAGATATTAGAGTCATATTTATGAATCTTCAAAAGCTCTGAATATTAATTTTAGAATAGCATAGATAATACATTTTATTAAATAAGTGATAATTTACTTAGTCAAGAAACACACAACAGAAGCCAATAAGAGTGATTATACAATACAGGATGGTTTTTTTCTTGGTACTCTGCAAGTCTGCAAATCTGACATCTTGCTGCGTGAATACGGATTGTGCAAAGATGAAATTTCAGATGAACTACAGTTTTTTGTTTGAATTTTACCGTTTATTGAAATTTTGGCTCTGTAACTAAAAAAGTAAACATTTTGTAAGATCGCTGCCACAATGTCAACAAAATTAGTTCATTATGGTGTAGAAAAATCGAAAATAAATTTCATGACAGAATCTCATTGAAGGTCCCAGTTTAGAAACTAAACCAATGGGGTGGTTACTCGATGTGCTATAATGCGTACACTGAAGCGATCTCGTTTTGGATGTTTTCACCCTTATCTTTGCATTATAAAATTTAAGTTTTTAGGACGCACTGTTTCTTTACCTCGCGAAGAAATTCGTTGTGTACACGGAAAACAATGGTCAACCGGGAAGTTTGCGTTAAACCCAAACTTATTTGTGACAACCACAAGGATTGAGATCCTAATTAACCCAAACTTCTCGAGTTGTGAGAAACACAAATTTTTCTTGTTTAAATTGAAATCACCAACATTACGCATACTCACGAAAAACATAAATTTAGGTGTTTCTAAAAAACGTAAAAGCAGTTATTACATACTTCAACTAGTAACGCCATCATCAGCTCTATCAGTATTGCCGTATAGATGAATCCGGAGAACTTATGTATCCGTACACGGAAAACTTATCTTGAATAAAGTATCAATACAAGCTAGGTTTATGCTCAATCTAAACTTAAAAAGTTTGTGCTATGTTCAACGTATATGAGCCATGTGCAATATTTTTTACAGATATTATCTAAAGTTGGGCTGAGCACAAAACTGACTTGTGTTATTCACAAACTAGGGCTACGTTGAGCACAAACTTCGAGGTTTGGATTCAGCACTAACGTGATTTATGTGGATCCCAAAATTTTTTTTCCATGTATATCAATGTTAAGAACACCACATTTACAAACAATTATTTTAAAAAGCGATCACTAATGGAACAGTATAGTTATGAGAATCATAAATTTAATCAGTTTTCCTCAAAACTATGAATACTATAACTACCCCCCAAGCTCTCAGTGCACGAAAAAAAACTTATTTTTTTTTATTACGAGCCAAACACACCCCTGGTTGGATCTCAGAACAAACTAAGTTTGTGATGAGCACAAACTTTTGTTTCCGTACATAATTATCTCGATTATATTTCTGATCATCGTATAGCTATAACACCGATCATATTCAGTATTTAAGAGTTGCATTTTTTGAAAAATTTTGAATGGAATGTCGTTATATGAGATGAATATCAAGTTTAGTGTGTTGAATAGACAAGTTCAGTGTATGATTTGCACACTATAACCTAATACCTGTGAATGAAACTTGGTGCTCAACTTTTTAGATCGCTTTATGAAAAAAGATGATTGGGCAATGCGATACATTTATTACCACAAAAAAAAATATAATTTGATATTTTAGGCAGGAGTAAGAACTTTTTAAGACCAAGTAAGACAAGTTAAGCCTTTTCAAGTTCTTTTATATATCTTTGAGAATACCTCTCTCTATCTCTGAAATCCCTATTTAGGAGGTATGTTTATTTTGACGCACATTAGCAACATGTTTTGTAAAAGAAGAGTACTTTTACTCTTACAACAAATGTATTGTAATATTACAATTACAGTTCATTACATATTTTGTACTATCTTTGAGCAATACGAGATAAACTTTACTCTCGTCTCGGTCCATATTCTGTATCAAATCAACTGGTCTCGTATGGAATATTCGAATCTTACTATAAGTAACTCAAGATTACAAAAATAGAAATATATTTTCTGCTAAAAGCCATAACTGATACCACCGTCTAGGCTACTAATCGTAAAAAATATATTTAAACCTAACATTTTGGCCTATTAATATTTCATAACTTATTGAACAATTTAATTTTGAATTTTTATGCATACTAGTAAGTAAATCTTATTATTTCACTTGCATTTTCTGAATTATTTTCCTGGTTCGAGACTATTATTACATTCAAAAGATGCTAAAATAAGCCAGCATCATAAAGACTTATTAAATATAAAGTTCAGTATTTTATCAAAATCTAATGTAAAAATATAATGTGATAACAGTAATTCCAAATCTATACTCACCATTCAAAAAATAACTTTAGAATTTAAAAGTCAATAAGAAATTCCCGTCGACACAAAAAAGTAATATAACACGCGTTACATTTTTTTCAAGTACGTTCCCCACAATTCAAAAAAATACCACAGAAATCACAGTACATTGTTAAAATCGATGCAATATGACCTATTGAAAAAGTAAATGCAATTGCAGAAAAAGCACACGAGCATGTGTACTATGTGCCGATATTAGCAGTAGTAGTTTCAGGTATATGATTTTCCCATGAAACTATTAGAAAGTAAGCAAAGCGACGCGCTAGCAGACGCCAGATTGTCGAATGCAGGTTAAAAGGAGTTCAGAATTTTTCTGAAAAAAAATACCTAATTTGCTAGAAACCTTCGCCAATATATGAAACCATCTGCCGACATCGCGTATGTCGAGGATTGTCAGGTAAGCTCAGATGTTTGAAAACTGCAGGGTGGCAAAAACTGTGCTTGAAAAAATCAAGATATGTGAGACCTTCAACCGGTTACCCGCTTGATTACGCGTAATGATCGATTTGATTTAGGGCATCCGATGCATCGTATTTCGTTCTTTAAAAAAGAACGTATATAATCTTCAATTTCCAATAAAGTTCCAGCATGAAGATCCAGATTTTCAAATATTGATTAAAGAACAGATATACCACAAAAATGTTCGCGACAAACAACATATATTATACAAAGTAAAGTAGAAAGTGTTGTTTCGAAACTAGTAAATAAATACTCTCCGATTTTTATCAATCGAAGATAACACAAATGTCTAAAGTATCATATTTTATATTTTTATATTAGTACAGTTTAAAATATATATGAACAAACTCGTAATTATACATCAGCGCGAAATATAGTGAAAGAAAGTAGTCTTATAAACAAACCAAAGCAGATTATAAGGACATTATAATTTCGAAAGTAATAAACTTCTCTTTTCTGATTGCTCATTATAGACAAGTTATTTCGAAACTACAACTTAGTAAACCTGAATTTGATACAAATCTATGTGATTTTTTATTACAAAACATAAATATGACAAAATATTATAATGTAGATATCTTATAATAATTTATCAGTTTGAAATAATGTATCTTTTCGTCTTTTTTGTACAACTGCTCTCCGTTCAGAATTGAACTAATCATCTCACAATTATATTCTAAATAATGTGATATGATAAAAAATACTTTTTCGAACATCATTGTGCTGTTTATTTTACTGCGTCATTTTCCAGTTTAGTAAAAACCAACGAAATACAAAGTTTTAGCAGAAAAATTTTGAATGTAATTTCGTATCTTTTTCCGCAATCTTGCATAGTTATATCTGTCAAAAATTTAAGGTATATCCATTCCTAATAATTTTTTGTTTAAATTAACGATTTTAAATAACAGAATTTTTGCACTAGAAACTTCATGCAACTCCAAAAACCTGATAGATATTGTTGAAAATGGAAGTTAATTTTATTACAATCGAAAATTATGAAAATGAATTGCAATAATCTACACATTTACACATTACTAGTTTAATTAATAACAACAGTTTTCAGCTCATAGGGGGTGAAATGAGGCGAAGAGATTTTTTTTCGAAGTATAAAACTGTAAGGTCGTTCAATGATATGTTTAATAGCGTTAATTTCTAATCCTTTATTTTGCGACCCAGAAAAATCTTCGTATAAAATCGCATTTTGCAGCCTGCTATTAAAATACCCATTTAATTACGAGAGCTATTAGAAGATCTAAAACTGCGCAAGTAACGCAGAAATTTTCAAATAAAAATGGTACATAAAAATTAACATTCCAATAAAAGGGTAATATTAAACGTATTTTTAAAAAAACTTACGGTTACTATATTTTTTAATGTCAAATTATTATTATAGTTTATGCTAAATTATGGCAGAAGCACGCATATTCTCAGAAATGTAAGTATTGACTTGATAAGAACTGCGTCTTTTATTTTCTATAACATGTCACTAATAACTATTTATTAAATGCAGGCTTGGGTAATTGGAAATTTTATCTTTTTCTAATATGAAGACTACATTTGTAGTTTTAACTGAGCGCTCTACCGTTTTGTGTTAAGATTCTGGCGTTTAGTATCCAGTACTTATTTTAATGTCTCAAACATTGTCGTAGCAATATATGTACTGTAATACTATGCTTTATTTCATTCCTTAAGTAATTTACTTTTTGACAGCTGCTGCAGTCTAGTACTATATAGAAAAAAGTATCATTGTATGAAAATTGCTCTATTGTTACATTTCGAGGTAGTTGGTCAGCAAGTTGGAGTATCAAATATCTAAAAATACTCCAGTTGTTAAAGAAACAAATATTTAGGTTTTGTTCTACGTCAAGTGCTAAATAAGAAGTAAATACTCAATTGACAATAAGCATTTGATACTTTTTTTATAAACTACTCTTTTTTTATAGATTATTTAAGCATATACTATTTTATAAATCTTCTTTAAAGAAAAAATCGGATTTGATCTTAATACGTAATGAGATTAATTAGTGTTTTCTTTACATTCTGGAATCATTAAATAAAGGGTAAGTTAAAAATGCAAATATCTGTATCGTCATGATGGAAAGGCAAAAGCATTATTAATGTTTTAATAAATATAAATGTTATAATAACAATAAAGAACGCCTTAATGTTTGAAATGAATAATTATATTCTAATTGGTAAGTAATTTAGTTCGCTATTACAAAACTAGTTTTAAAGGACTGTTTTTATATATCAATGTTCATTTGAAGTTTTTCAGCTGCATCGTTTTTATGCAGAAATGTTAATTTTATCCTTGAAATTCGCAATTCTCTCTTTCAGTCCTATACATAATATAATTTATGAAAAAATTAAAAAATACCGAATCATAACGAATTACTTCGAGCAGCATGAGCCTTTCAAGGATTAAGGGAATCTTCTTCGATTTTTGCTCTTGCCTTGATTACCAAATATTCAAGAAAGGGTGTTCACAACACGATTTTGAAGCATGTCTTGCATGGTCAACTTCAAATCGTGCACATTGTAGTTGTCCATTTCGGTCCCTTATTGTAATTTTATTCAAGTTAGATTATTACAGTCAGCTGTCATCGCCAAACAAAGTAGTAATGTCTTGCTGAAAAAGCATTCACGTATTGTTCCGCAGTTTACAATGTAATGAATCAATTGTCTCGCGTTACGCACATTCCTTCAAGTCACGAAAGCATAAATCGTTTAACTTAATCCTTTTCGAGACGTTTTGTTTACTGTTTTGTCTACATTGTATCAAACCTCGACACCGACATTCAGCTAGTCGGCCTTTCGTGTATAAGAATCGCACATTAAGAAATCACCCCTCGGGAAAAAATCTGCACCGTACTCGATTTCTGCAGTTTAAGAAACTCGACTTCTTTCATTCGAGCCTGTGCAATGTAATTCTATAAGCCTGCGTACACACACGTACTGAGACACGGGGTTAGGACACGTTGGCCCCTATTGTTGTCCGATGATGTTGTCTCAACGCGCGCTGCATATCGGTTCGAAAGGTTGGTATCCATCCAGAGCTTCACCTCGCTAACTGTGGCAACTCTTATTCGAGGGTCGTTTCGCCGGCATATGGCCGCATATCGGATTACGAGACGTTTGTCATCATCAGGACATACATTGTTCCTTGGGACGTCACTCGTCGTCGGTACCGCCGCGGGCACCGTGAACTCAAAATGTCGGTCAAGTTTTCGTGCTACTTTTCTTCTCTATACAAAACGATACCACTCTTCTCTTCCTGCAGGCGATTGTGCCTTATTTTGTGTAACGTCGATTTTACACTACGGACCCTCGAACGCCGCTCTTGCAATATTTTGATTGGGTACGCAGAGAAATTTGTAAACGGCCATTACGTATTCCACTTGATATTTTTCGAAGGGAACACTTCAACGAACGCAGTATACTTTGAGCTACGTATACATGTTTTCTGCATGACAATCGTAGTGGGTATGCGCCGTTTCTTAATGTGACGCGCAAAGCTATTGTTCACAATTCAGAAATTTTTATCATAAATGCACACGCACAGTTGTTTCACTTTCCATTTACATATTTTTTAACGTGCAGAATTTTGCAGATGAAAAATAAAATTTTACTTAAGTTTGCCAAATTTTTTAAACATGTTCACCATTAACCCAACGTTTTAAAATATGTAGAGGAATCCGGGTCAATTGTTGATAACGGCAAAAAATTAAAATCCGAGCCACTGGGAATTCATGGACAGCAAAAAATCTCAAATAAATTATTGCAGATTATGTTGAAGGGCTTCTATATGCAAAACAAAGTTTTCTATCTATTATAATATTGTAAAGAATGTTTTCCTATTTTTGTAGGAAAATTTTATTAACATCATAGATAAATTGTATTTATACCACATTTATTCTTTAGGAATATTATTTCCTAAATTTTACTTCGCTTGAATATCATACACGTGTTTGAATTAAAAACTTTAAGTATAACATTTTTCACTTATAACAATGAAATCTTTCTTTTTCATTAAACCGCTTCTCAAAACTCCGTATTACTTAATGCCGTCATTTTGTTAACTTTTAATTTTTTTCCTACAGAATCGCAACATAACATATTACAAATACCCTGTAGTTTAACATTATTTGTTAATTCTCATATTGGTTCAGGAACTCGGTTTGGTATAGTTAGAAGCCTAGAAAATGCGGGGTAAACAACAAAAAAGTTCATGAAAATGGGCTAGTTTTTTGCTGATCACCCTTCCTTATTAATTTGCAGTAAAAAAGAAGTAATACGTTTTTCATAAATTTACCAGTGTGTGTGGTTGACTTTACTTTTTATAGATCTTACCTAATATGTCAATTACGGAATGAAGTAAATTTAGTTGACGGTAACTAGTGCTGCACTAATATTTTATTTATGCTAAGTGCTTACTAATGAAAATACTCAATTTATGAAAATCTACTTAATTATGCTTTTATTAAATTCTTATATAAAATAAAAGTTTGATAAATCAACTCAAAACTTAATTTCAGCTAAATTATTAAATTTGTGTGCTTATGAATTTACCAGCAATTGTCTACGATTTAAAAAATTCATACTTATCTGGAAGCTCTGCAATCTGCTATAATAATCAAATAATGAATTGCTCATTATAACGATTTACTATATAAATAACTTGACAAATTAGCAACTATGTACCATGCCCTAAATGTTCGTCAGTTCCCTGCATTCACAATTGGAGAAAGCATAATAAGTTTCTTGTTTTGTAATGGCCATGTATTATGTATGGAATATTCGTGTGTCAACCACGAGTATATTCGGATAACCCAAACTGCTGCGTTTATCCTATTAGCAAAGAACTAACGTAAATATTTCAGGTCAAGAAGTTGCCTCCTTTATGTTGAAGCAAAAACATTTACTATATTTGAAAACAGTTTTCGAACAGTCACTGTTTATTTTAGCATCAATAGTACATCCGCGAAAGGAGTAGAATGTAACCTATTGCCTTTATATCCGTTGAGGATTCAGTAGCAGATGATCAGTTGCGAGATATTTGTTCACGTGCCTTAACAAGAAATTTGCTGCATCTGCCTAGGAAACCCTTTTCCTCGGCTGGGCCTCTCTTGAAATTAATCAAACTCAATTCAGTATAAAATTCTACGTCATCATCTTCGTAATATTTTCGTTGAAATTTATGCAGAGCTACCGAAGAATCTCAAACATTTGTGAATATCTAGTTTGAAATACATTAAATTAATAAATGTCTGTGAATTCTCTTCAGCTGGTAATCTATAAAGTTGTATCTTAAATTTGCTGGCAGTTGCAACTCCCAATTTTCCTATCCTGCTGCCTACAAAATAATTTATTTTTCCCAATTTTATTTTTATTTCTTTTTTAATATTCGAATCTTTACATACTCCAACATTTAATCAAATAAATTGGAATCATTAAAATATTTAGCGACTTTTGCGTTAACGAAGTATACTACAAATTAATCTTCAACATCTCATAATAAACCGAAATGAAATTTCGACATGTCATTTGATGATTATTTAATGGCATGTTTACATGATTATGTGCATGACAATACATAAAAACACCTTTAGGGCCTTAAATTGAGGATCATTTTCTAAAACACGTTGAATCTACGATGATCATTAAAGTACCCCTGCATTTCACCCAATCCTAAAATTCCGTTTAATCATCCTGAAAAGTTTCCCTCTATATTAAGACGGACACCCAGTCGTAGTTACGCAAACCAAGCATAAACGGCATCTAAACGACCGTATGCGTAACTAACATATTTATATTCCCGAGAACGCAGCAAAGATCAATTTATCAATTAACTGTTTTTCGTTGGAGACTAGAGGAGACACAATGAAGGAGCCGATAATTACATGTTTACAGCCGGACGACACAGTTGCAGCTGTCATTGTAACCCACTGATAATTTCGTTCCAGAAAAACCTGAATTTGTTGACACTCTATTCTTCTTATTAGGGACCTAAATTAAGTTATTTTATGCGCCAATGATATATTAGTATAATGAAAGAAATTCGATTAAAAATGGGTAGAGCAGCTGCATATATATTAAATATTTGCCAAATAATGATTATAAATTTGAACAATGATAAATTTAATGATGACTTTCTTGTTATTTTCAATTTTAGATTAACTTGTCGTCATTTAGATGTTAATTATAAACAAAGCTAGTAAATAGTCACTTAAAACGCGCATAAACGCCGTTAAGTAATAAATAAACTTAACGTAACTAACCTAGCTTAACCTTCGCGTAATAAATTGATCGTTGCATATTACGATCGAAAACATGAAGTAGTTTGTAGAGATCTTCTGGTACTGCTGTATAGAACTTTTTGCAAGTCGGCGTCGTAGTACCAACGGAGGTCGCATTTGTCATGATTAGTCCTCTTAGTCACGGTGACCCTCCATTAAACGTGGATCATGCTGCATTGGAATACTTACCTCGCCAAGAAACTTGCTGAATACTTTGAAGCCTTTAACGGTCAGTCTTAAAGATATGTGTTTAAATTCAATGCTGTTAATTCCACGTGATCGTCAATGAATATTTATAAGGAAATCGCCGATTAGAAGCTTAACCATTCCCGGGGAATAACGATTTATAAAAATATTAAATTCATGACGGCTTAGTAAACATTCGCACATGATTTGCACCATGTGAATTTTCTCATATAAAACAGAGAGTGCCGACAAAATATGATTAAATATATTATAATGGATTCTAAATAAGTTACCAGCGCTGAGTCGGAAACCGATCTAAGTTTGTTAGTATCAATTTCATTTCTTGCCATTTAATTATTGAATTTAGCGGTGCGTAAATTAACATTTAACTGTTTAGATAGTAACAATGCTCAAAATTGTTTAAAAAAGAATAACAAACTGTTTTATCGTGTTAACTTAGTTGTAGATACATTTTATTCTTTAAAATAAATAAAACATGCATAATTCATAATAGAAAACATTTTCGACTGTTAATTCAATTAGTAAAATTCAATAGGTTCGAGTCGCGAGACCTAATGAACAATAACGCTCAAGTTTGCATTCGCATTGAACTTCCTCACGCCTAAACATCTGAATTGCAAATATTAGATACTCTAAAAATTTGCTTTATTATAATTAGATACTCTAAAAATGCCCTTTCTGACATTTTTTCCGTTTATCAGTCGTAAATAAGACATCTATCTTTTAATTCCTAAAATTTGAGACATATAATGGAGGCGGCATAAAAATTGATTGCGTTGTTTTAGCTAACTTAAGAAGATTCAGTGGGAAGACACAGGCGAATGGAAATCAGAGTATCAATTCGACTATCGTCAGGATTGTTTGGTAAATTTCTAATTCATGAGTAATGCAACATGTTCTGTAGATGTTTTCAGAAGTTTCAACTTTCAACAGATCAATACCGATGAATGTGTCATTCTTGTAATAAATATGTATGAACAAAGTATTTTGTATTATTAAAATCATTAATAATTTTATCACAAATTATCGAAGGAAAAAATGTTATGATATTGAATCGGAGAATGAAACACCAGATAAAGACGACATGAACATTGTACTTTTTATAGATGTAAAAAATGACTCAAAATAAAAGGGTAACCAGCCACTGCCACTCGACATTATTTTACCAGTTGGGTTTAGTTGTTTAAATTCTTGAAACGTATTTTTTAAGTGTTCTCAACTTTCTAAAAATAACATCGTAAATTTGTCTCGTCTTTATCAGATTTAATCATATTTATTATTATTAATATGTGAATGGACATTGCTCGAAAATTTCAAACTGTATGTGAATATATGGGCAAATTCGCAGAACTTTTAACCCACCATGCCACTCAATTTCTGACATTATATTTGATATAACATGACTATTTTAGAACGCACATAAATGAATAAAATTGCAATCTCTTCATTATTAAGTCGTTTTTAAGTCCACTATAACAAATATTTGATTTATAGCACCGCGCAATTAATCAATAGACAAAGGTACGTATTTTTGGTGTTTTTACACTTGTCCATTTATTAATTGCGCCGTTACATAAATCAAATATTTATTAGTGTAGACTTAAAAAGGAGTTAATAATGAAGAGATGAGTGAGAGCAACTTTACTCATTTATGTGCATTCTATAATAGTCATGTTTTTTGTTCAAATCAAAATTGCCAGTTAGTTGCCAGAGTGTTGTTGAAAATGGACAAATTTTTTGTAATTACAATAGTCGAAACAAATTTTCCTCCTAATCCAATACTTCTAGAAAGAATTTATCAGCGTGAACGAGTCATTAACGAAATTTTCTTGTAAATTTTTAATGGACCATTTGCAATTGATTAATTTATACCAAATCTTTAGCAAATTTACTATGATTGAACCGAACTATATTAATGGGCTTTTCTTATCGTTTTTACTTTCCACCTGTTTTTTTAAATCATATTTAACTGCATATTTCATATGGTTATATATGCCTCATTCTATAACAGATTTGCGTTTCACATTTATAACTAACAATTAGATGTTGATGCTTTTATACTGAACGGATTAAATATAATTTAAGACGTGCATGTCCACCATTTCTGTCGTAGAAAACCTTTTAATTCTAATTCGTTCGTTTTAAAGCATCCGTATCCTGTTACACTTATGAAGTATAAAATTTAAGCGTTAAACCCCTATTTCATTTTATGTATTTTATCCAAGACTCGTTCACTTTGATCATTTCTTCCTGAAGATATCAAGTTTGACGGAAATTTCCTTGTCGATAGGTCACTATGATACACGAAAAAAAGTCGTACCAGCCATTTTGCAATTCGGCAAAACTCATTTAAACATAGTTTTTTCAGGTATGTTTATTTATGCATTTACGTATATGAATGATTGTCTAAGTTACGTAGGGAGTCAAATGGAGTTTTACTTAAAAATAGTACGAAAATGAATGGAATGTTCAACAGTCCAGCAACCTTCCCGTGTATGAAGTATAAGTGTCAGGGTTAGTTTATGATAAAAATAATGTTGCTATTAATCAAACAAACGCTGATCTATATTGTGACATATGTCAGAAATAATCAAAGTAAAAAAGAAACGTAAACGCCTTGTTAACGCGAAATTCCTTTCTCTTTGAATGTTCATCGATCCGATTATTATGTTTGTAGCTCGTACGTCAAACTCGGTTGATAGTCTTTAATCAAGGGTGAATTGTGATATCCGTCAGTCTGGGAATTAGAGACGCGTAAGTGGCCGGTAAAACTTACACACTGTGCCTCAAGGATAGTTGTGCACGTTCGACTACCATTCACCGCTAATAAAATAAACAGTCTATTATCTGGGAGGACTGGCCTAATGTGTTGTACTTTGTGAATATAAAAAAACCGGCGGATAATCCAGAACAACAACAATGGGGTTCTCATTGTTTGGCAGTGCCTCCGGGCTGCCTGCCAACTATACAAACAGTAGCTAACCGCTACTGATGCAATGCTCTCGACATCGTGCCCATACGCGCAAGAGGTCCGCAACGTGCCACAGTCTTGTTCCCGTGTATTTGCATGAATCAGGCGGCTTTGATCTTAAAAAAATCTCGATACCTCCACACCGATTGAGGTTGTCTCATAATGACGCCGAATCAGAGAATACATCCAACTGAGAGTCTCGATTCGGAGAAAGCCCTGTTAATACAATTTTCTGAAACGTGTGTGAGGTGCTGCTGGATTTTCCAATTTTTCAAAATAATCGGTCCATTAATATCAGCCGAAGGTCATCCTTAATTAGATTTGTTACCGGCGTCGGTCACGTTCACTCAAAAGGTTCAACTTCATTTTGAGGGATAGACCAATGGATGCAATAAAAAGTATTCGAATTTCGTTAATGATACTCACTAGGAAATATTTCAGCAGATTATGTTGTTCTTTTAATTCCTGATCGTTTCTTTTGCGATATCAAGTCCAATCTTAATTTTTGTTTATTATATATAGGCTTTTTTTATTATTGTTTTCTCATGCAATCGTTTATTTTTATATATTAAAAATGGACTTTTTATTTAAAACATTAACTTTACTCCAAACTTATCAATACTTTACTCCAAAATACAGATTTGCCTTAGGGCCTTAGTGAAGATTAAAATTATTTTGTACAATATAAGATTGAATCTTCTTTGAAATGTTTTCAAAGCATTCTTTTAATATTCCATTTCTTTTATTATTGTCCTGGTTATGAATCCATAAAAGAAAAATGAAAATACACTTCGAGAACCCAAAATTTAATTATGACGTCATAACAAACAAACCTGTTTCGGAGGTATCGTTATATATATTCGAAAATTGTGCTATCATTTATTGTCATTTTCATCATCCGATTTAATTGTGATCCCATAGTCAAGCCCGACTGATTCAGTTCAGCGTACCCAGTAATACAAAAGTGGGACAATCTGTATTGTTTGTAAGAATCAGCTTATATAATATACATATTGCAATATTTCTGTTAATAAAAAAAAGGAAAACTTTTCATATAAGTAGATATTCGTATGCAAACTTAGACATAATCCTTTATAACGCACAATATTCATCGAAACTAATTGATTCGTCCGTAATACTTGGACGAAGCGTGAAATTACAGGTTGTACATATTAATTTGATGAGGCTTCAAGATGTCAAAGATCCCCGCGACTCATCGGCTTCTCCGTTTCAGAATGCGCGTGTCTATCCGGTCGGCGAATCTAAGTGAATCGTCAGAAGCAGAGTCGAAAAGCCAGAGGTGTTATTTTAGGCCGAACACAAAGCCGATCAACAAAATGGGCAAAGAGAACCGAAAAAGACGTTGCTCCTATACGATCCAAACAGAACTCCCTTGAAGGAGGAATCGATTCATCCAGCTCGATTATATTTTTAACGAATTCCTGCGATCACCGCGATTCAGGATTCCCGAAACTTTGGAAGATCAAAAAAAAACCGCCAGGGAAAAATCCACTCGTGAAAAATGAGCCTACGAGAATGTACGTTAGCGAAAGTACGTTTTCTCTTTAATTATATTCCGGATAGAAACACTAAATTCATAATTTATTTGTACCGTCGACTTTCGTCTGGAGTCCTGTTGTACTTCTGTAATTTGGTCTGCTTCGAAATCGTTTTGGATCTTTAGGAAGTACTTTAACGGATTTATCTTATTTCCGTTTAGTTAGATAGATTGGTCTGCATATCATATCGCGGTTTTTTATTTTATCTTAATGAAATTTGAATTTACGTTAAAAAAATCTAACTAAAAATTTAATTTATGACGTTTCTACTCATTCTGATGAGATTTGCATAAAATTCAGATCCGCATCCGATCAATTATTATATCTCTTTATTCTTTAATCATTTAGGACGAACGCATTCTCATTACAATGCTCTAATGTGCTCAAGAATTTACCAACAGTTAGTAGATTTTAAGGATGACATAGGTCGCGTTTAAATTACTGGGCTAGCTGACCTAGTACTGTTCGCCGGAATTTCGGTACTGACCGACAATACTGCACCATTACTGGGTCAGTAAAGGCATGTAATGGTGTCCAGTACAGAAATGTAGAAGACCTACCGAGAAATACGGGTTAGTTCAAAGAAGATATGCTGTTTAACATAAAATGAAGCAGTTCTATGTAGATGTTATTATTTATGTACATAATAGTAAATTCGAATATTTTATACAGTTTTTGTCTGAAAATATATGTAAATATCAATTTTCAATTAATTTTAATTTTGGCACTTCTTTGCAAGAATTTTGATGTGTGGTATACAGTTCATGAATTTAATGTAAATGTATGGCATGTATAAAAATGTAAGTATTGACATAAATATTTATATGTGTACAGGCATATCTTCGAAAATTAAATGCGGTGTCTGCAGCTATAGAACTGATACTCCGGAACGATTGAATTAGTGCTGGATTAGTACTGACATAACTCAAAACCGTTACAGACCTTATTTCATACCTATACAAATACTAGTACACAGTATTGTGTGAGTACTAGTTTGCTCCGTCAGTCACTAGATGTGTAATACCGAAAATAGTACTGGCTACCTATACTGTGGCAGTAAGAGGGACTTCAAAAAGGTGATAAAATCATAAAAATATATAGGACAACAGTTTTTTTTAAAATAACTTTGCAAAACGCCGGTTTCTGATAAAAGTTTATTTAGAAGTTAGTTCTTATCTTTAAAACGCTTTTATAATAGACGATAATTTCAATAAAATTAAGGTGGCTCGAGCGACCCGGCTCTGACATTTGGAGGGGGCTTAAGAGGGCCGTTCGATTTATTAATTTTTAGTCATTTTTTATCTACTAGTGAATTTATATCATTTATATTTTCGTCGATTTATACAAATATTTTTCATTATTAGTTGTAAACTTTACATATTATATTAAAAAAAAAAATTATTTTATTATGCCGCCCTTGAAAAGGAAAACGTGACAAGAGCGCTTGAATATCTTTTCTAATCATTCGGTGATCACATATTTTTAAAATCCTAACGAAATTGTTATTAAATGATTGATATACATGTGAATTTTTATGAAGATCTGTCTTTCTAAAGTTTTGTTATTAAACCCGAAATGTCATTTTACACTGCATTACGTGCATTACCGTCCAATTCCGTGTAAATGAGCGTTACTTTAATATTTTTTTCTCATTAGTTACTTCGGTAACAGAGTCTAAAACTTTGCAGGATGACGAGTGGGATCATTAACTAGAATATAGAATATTTTTACTCAATTCTGTTGATGGTCGATTTTCGCTCGAGCCACCTTAAATAAACTTGGTATATGTCGATATTATTATTTTATTAAATAACTTTCGAAAAATAAGAACTATTTCGTAAATAAACATTTATCGCAAAACGTCGTTTTGCAAAGTTATTTAAAAAATAAGGCATTGTCCTATATGTTATTATTATTTTATCATCTGTTTGAAGTTCCTTTTACGGCCACAGATGGCACGGAAGCGGCACACTGACTGCGTATTGGATACCAGTACTGAATGAGGGCTGTTTGTCGGTATATTGTATGCTAGTACTGACACATTTCCGGTAATCCTTATTGGCTGCCAGTAATAGGTTAGTATCTTGCCGGGGTTTTACTCCGCACATTAGTTGTACCTACAGAATCTTTTACTTCTATTATTAGCGGTAAAAATGATTTCTACCTATAACACATATAATGACACAGATTCTAAAATATCAATCCCTTTAAATTGCATATTCAACAATACGGCTACGTGTATGCCTATTCACATTTATATATTTCATTATCGAATTGGTCAAGGCTTAATATAAGCATTATTTGGGTACTGCGTCAATTCAACGCATTACTTTTCAATATAAACATTCCACCACATGATCATTACATCACAAAACAAAAATAAAGTGAGTTTAAATAAAAAATTAACCTAACTTTATCTGAAGTAACCTAGCATAACCTAACCTAACTACACCTTTCCGACACAAACTTTTCACAACAAAACAAAAACGGAGTTCCTCTAAATATAAACATTAATCTTACTTAATCTAACATTGTGCAGATATTGCACTAACCCACTCTAACCTAACTCCATCGAACCTAGCACACCGTTCCAAACCAAACTCATCATTACAAAACAACATCCGAGTTTCTTCGAATAGAAACGTTAACTTCACCTAATCTAATCAAACACAGCTCAGCTATTGAAATTAGCAAAAAAGAAAGATATGAGTAATTCCGTGATACTTTTAATATTTAGGAAACTGTATATTTACAAGACGAATTTAATACAATTGATAAATACAAAAAATTTTTTGATATGAATTAAATGTCGGAAAATATCATACAATAGTTTTGGTGGATGGAGAATAATTAGTTTTGCGTGAAAAAAATTGAAATTCGTCATATTTAAAGATTTGTGCAGGAAACTGTCCTATATTTCTTTTCTTTCGACCAAAAAATAAAATGTGCTTGTTTATGAAAGACCGCACAAATTTTTCTGTACTATCATTTGATATTGTACTTTCAACCCATGTCATTTTTAAGAAGGTGCCTGCCTCCTGAAATGAAATATAAAAACAAAAATAAAAGAAACTAAATTTTCATAAAGAAAACATTTTTTTACATTTCATCGTTGGGAAAAAGTGCGTTTCGAGATTTCAAAAAAAGTAAATCATGAGTGTATTCCTTACATAAAAACGGTTCGAACCATTCTTTTTACATTACCGTGCCACTCTACCGGAAAAAAATACGAGGCTTTGAAAAATGATATTACTTGCGCCGCTGGTACCGAAAATAGTTATTTTTTACTGGCACACTTTCTGTACAGTTTGAAAATCCCCAAAACCTATTGCTGTTTTTTGTTTGGTATATTGCTAAGCGTGTATCACTAGTCTCAAGTCAATATTATTTGCACCTGTCTGAAAAAAAGACTGAACAAAAAATAATTTTATTTTCGGTAATTACTGCATTATATTATTTTGATTATTTTGGCAGTAATAAATAGTTTGTATATTGTTATATTATTTTTTATCTTTAAGAGGCAAAAGTCCCCGAACTGATCAAATCGATTAAGAATTACAGATTCAACAAAGTTTTGAAAATGGATAATAAAATTATTTTGTTCAAAATTTTAAAGTTGCTCCTACAAAATGTGCGTTTTTAAAAAAATGTTGGCACCATCAAATTTTTGCTCTTCGTATCACCTGAAATGAGAAAAATAACTTTACATGTGGGTGCAAGTAAAAAAAAAAAATTTTTTTTAAATGCCAAATATTAAAAGTATCGCGGAATTACTCATATACAAATAAATATCCTGTAATATGAAATTGTAATTAACTGTTTATAAAGCTTGTGATGAAAAGCTACGTATTGAGTAGATGAGTCACCTAATAAAATAGACAATTTACATTCTACAGTGACTTAAATTTATTAAAATTGAAATTCAAGAAATCAAATGTGTCAAAAATTATTGTAGGAAATAACGAATCTATTCTTATTGCAACGTTTCACAAAATCATATGTATACTATGTAATTTAATCGTTCTATGAGGAATTTTTCCTCATTTTCTACCCCATATTTTGACAATACTCAGTCAGAAAATTACACAATAACCACATTTTATCCGTCATCCATCACGAATAGACGAAATTATATTCGCATACAGGTACAGTAGCTAATCCTATTTCTCATGTCGACGCTCGAAATTCGCTCTTCCAGATAATTTACTTGGGATATGAATGAAAACTTGGCATCTCCCGACTAGTTTGCTGCGAATCTACTCTTGTTTAACCAAAACGACTGCGTAATCCGACACTTACACAGCACCCTTATGGCAGTTTTTCTTCGATCTTGTATCTTGCTCTCTATGTCAGTTTTCTAAACGGCGGCCTTATAGAAACCTCGAGTTTGCCAAATATTCGTGTGGTGCATCGCCATTGTGTTGGCAGCAAATCTCAACAAAAAAATACGGGCCTTCATTATGGAATTATGTAACTGTAAATTGAGCAAATACAAGGGTCCACAGCGCGGCGCTGAGACGAGGTCGCGGCCAGGTTTGCGTTTTCCTACGACATCCATTCTTTTCCAAAAGGGCCCGCGGTAGCACCGGGAGTATCGAATTACGTGACAGAGTGGCTGGTATCTCGACAAGACATCAAACCCGAGCAAGCCGATGTACGCGGATCAAACGGGATCTTCCAGCTACCGTATATTGTCAAATAAAAAAAAGAGGATTTCTGCATTAAACGAAATTAGTCGATGACAATGATGGGGCTCTGGATTAATCTGAGGAGAATCACATTTTTACGATCGTCATTTTTTTCGAATGTCAGGGGATTATGTTGTGAGATTACAATGGGAAATTACTGTAAATATATAACGAATTTGTATAATCATTTTTAAAAATGCTATATTGTACCTATTATACTCCCGTATTGAAAACAATTCGTTGTGCACAATCGTACCGAACAAATCAAGCTTATTTTTCCGTTAGTTCCTATTAATAAACGAATTATGTTATTGAACATTTGGCACTTCATTGGTAAAACAAATTTTAAAAATTCGACGTAAAATGAAAAGAAATCAATATACTACTCCAGGAAAGGATATTATAAGAGAAAAGAAAACAAATTCATAGGCGTACTCCCTTACTGGTAAATATTTATAAGAGAATCATCTCTTCCCAATTCGATCTACTACCTCTTGAACACTATATGGTCAAATCCACAGAAGTTTTAATTTTTCCTAAAAAAATTTTGAAAAAAATGTTTAATTCGACACTATTCCCCCTTTGCATGCGTGTTTGTGTACTCCTCTAGGAGAAATAATCTATACCTGTGTAACTTATTTATTGCGGGCCGTTTGAATGTGTATGAAATACATAGGTATTTTTAACAATTTTGAATTTATTTTCACTAAAATACAAGAATTATTTGCGTCCCTCATAATGTCTGTTAATAAATGATCGATTGATGGAATCACAGACATCAAGAAGCATATTAAAAACTTATTAGAGATGTGCTCTATGATAATGTCAAATTTTTTATGGTTGCACGAATTTTATTATTTATTTGAACTTTATCTTGACATGGATGTACAACGAGCACATGCTCGTAATATGGCAAGATTTCTTCATTTTTATCTCAGGAATAAAAGGCATCTATTATTTCGTTAGGTTATTGCAGGCCTCAATCATGAAACAGCAAAAAAAAACATAAAATGTGAATTTCACAAAAAGTTATTTCATGTCAAACGGATACTAAAATCTTATAATAAACTTTGCGCACATCAATGTGACTTATAATACTGTTTTCTATTATGTGCAGTTACCAGTTAAACGTCAGATCAATGCCTTAATGCCGGAGCCGTGTGTTTACCATAAGGGAGATTTAAAAAAATTGGATTATTTGATTTGCAATTTACAAGTTTTTAAAATTTTGAATGCCTTTTGCTATTACATAAAAATACTTTGGCGCGCCTTTTTTCTACAAATTTTGTTACAAGGTCTTTGTAGGAATATGAAATAAGTATATTTCTAAAACATTCCTAAAACCTTAATAATTATTGAATTATGGGTATTTCACAAAAATTAAAAGTTCTGTGGATTTGCCCATATATCTATTACACATAAAAATGTCTTTAGTCCAGTTAACCCTTTGCGATTTCTTTGAGTTTGCTCATTTAAATTCCAGTTAAGACATTTAGATCGGTCATTTTTTTGTATTTTTTTGTGGTAAAAAGTATATAAACACAGTTATTAAGATATTATTGTTTATTGTTTATGATCTATAAATATAATACATGCAAAAATCGAGATTTTTTCAAACGAATTCACTATTGACGCTGTTCAATTTAATCGTTCAATCAATCGCTGTTCAAGATAATCATTGGAAATTTGGTATAATAGGGGTTTTTAGGTCGCTGATGATACATCCGATGTTGTTTTTATGAAACTCAAAATGGTGGCTTCAATATGACGGCCTTAATGTAAATATGCAAGAAATATGCCATATTCAATCCGCAATTTTAAATTTTGAAAATTTGACACCGGATTCGTGATCTGCGACCACAAAAAACCACCTAGTGACAAATTTCTAGTCAATTATATATAAATTTTGTTATCACAGTTTAATTTCGGACTCGTCATCAGCAGATTCCTACTATCTATATTTCATAACCTGTGGCTTAATAAGAGATAACTCGTGAAATCAATCTTAATTTGATATTTTGAATTTTCAAAGAATTATTTGTTCAGCATTGTAACTTTGGATCACATCAAGTTACGTCACAATACCAGAACTTGTTACAGAAACAAATGTTATGGAAAGCAGAATTTAAAAAATCTTAAGGAAGTGAGACCACCTACGTATCGATCATCATGCCATTAAGTGAGGGATGTAAAGATGATCCAACTGGTGCTATCCAGTGAATAGCTTACTGGCCACTTAATGGAACATTGCAGAAACGTTGCGCATGACTTTCCATTTGACAACGATGGCTGTTCTTCAGTAACCAATGAAGCACCATGTAAATCTTCGTTACGTTTGAGAACTATTCATTGCCTACACGATAGTCGATCCTAATACTCCCAGGTTTAACGTTCTAAACGACAACAAGCAACCTTTCCGAAAAAAAATGAAGAAAAATGGCTCGCTCGTGAATACAAAAAGACAAGAATAAATCGACGCGAAATGGCAACGCCAAACGATGCAGCCGTAAATAGCTAAGTATTTCGCGCTCAATCGCACAATAACGACAAAAGAAAAGCGCGGTCAACCGCAACACATCGACAACAACTAGTAAAACGTTCTCGCCTGTGTTGCTTGAAATTCGCACCGTTGCGCCATTCATCACAGATTATCCTCACTCCGGATTACCGAATGCAGGTCGAGTGTCAAAAAAAGAAATAGACGCGAAGAGGAGACGTTTGCGATCGAAATTCGCCTAATTCTCGGGAATCTGCAGTAAATGACCCTCCAATCTAGTCGATCATCCTAACAATGCGACACACTTGAACGATGTAACTGAATCCAATACTCCTTTATGCAAACGTGAATTTGAAGGTTGGTGTCGAGAAACATATTTAATTTTTTTTTTAATTACAAGTGTAAAAAAGTATATCAATTCAAATTTTACAAATTATAATAAAAACATAATGTATACTTCAACATCATTCTTTAATAAGCCGTATTTTCCAGGAACCACAGTCTTCTCGAACACTTCTTTCCTGGTGCATGGGCAAAAAAAACTGAAAGAAGGTGAATTTTGGCAGTGTGGAAAATAAAAAGTAAATCAGAGCCAGAAGGAAGTGTGGACTCGCTCAAATTTCGTGATCTTCGCTGGCGATACACTGCGTATGGTTCGGATTGCACTTCCGACGCTGCCTGAAAGCCCCGCAAACAAGCAAATAATACAAGAAACGAACATCTCGATTTTCGCGTAACAATGACACAATATATGAACACAATGTATCCATCAATGTCGCCATCCTGTGGCCGCGCGTGAACGATGTTCCCGTAAATTAGTTCTCCAGGATCCCCTGTGTACGCATCCTGTGGGACGCGCGCGTTCGCCTGTCATTTCCAGTTAGCAATACAATGCCATCACAATTCCCTGTAACAAAAAGAACTCGGCCGATCTGCACTTTAAATTTGATTTTATTGTCGTGTTTTCGTTTGAGGCGCGTCAATGCGATCAAATGAGATTCGCCTAAATTTTGTACTTGAAATGTCAATTAAATTGTGATCCAAGTGATATGTGGCAGACGTTTTATATGTCAGATTTATTGAATATGAAAGTTGTGCATTTCAAGTAATTATTTAGAAACGTAAATTAGATGAAATTATTTAATCAATAACCATTTTATTTATAAAGATTTTAAATCACATATATTCAAAGAAAAGATTTAGCCTTCATAAAAAAAATTCAATAAAAAAGTTGTAATAAATTGCTTCAATTTCCTATGTTGTAGACTAAATTATTGTAATAAAATTAATGAAATCTATTAATTAAAAAAAAAATTATAATTTTTCAAAATGATATTTCAAAATATTCTATTCAGAAACAACTCATCATTCAGACCCTTATCAGAGACACTTGTCACACTTCTTGACCCGTTTCGGTTTTCTAAATAATAAAATTAAATTTTTTTATTTAAAAAGAAATTGTGTTTTGCCTTCTTGCTAAGTTTCTAGTTTAAAACTTGTTTTTTGTTTAACTTTTTACAGGATGGTAAATAATAATAAAATAATATTTAAGTGGTAGTACAGGTTAGGTTAGGTCTTCACTTTTGCCAGAAGTAAAATTGCAATAAATTTCTTTTTATTTGCTATTATTAACAAAAGATTTATCAACGCCCTTTTCATTATATTAAAAAAAGTCAGTATTTTACCTGATATTGTTTCACAGTTGGAATATTTTGATGTAAAACTTCACTTTTTTATTTTCACTTTTTAATATAAAAAATTGTTTTGTATAAAATTATTTGTATTATTACAGACTGATTTATTAAGAAATTTTTTCTGAAGAGATTCTTGAGTAATTCACCGAAAAGTAAAAATATTGTTATTATTATCCACTTATACTATCCGTTATATTTCTCCAAGAAATTAAACTACACATACTTATTTTAAATAAATACGGATTAAGAAGAAGAAGGAAAATACTCTGCTGGTCTTCAAATCTTATATTGATATTTCAAAGTAAATCATAGCGCGTATTGTACCCGTGTCGTACTGTCGTACTCACTGAGATAAACAAGAAGGGTAAATAGGTAGTAGTGATTGCCAGTGACAATTTCAGCAAAAAGGATCATATATTTATATAAAGTGTAAATGTTTAATTACACAAGTTAATAATAATATATATTTTTGCATATTTAATATTAATTTAAATTTGAAGGGGTTGAAAATACCTTCACCTCATAGGAAAAAAACAGTCATTATTAATGACCATCACTTCGCTAGCTAATATTGAACTTAAAATAAAGAAATAATGTAGATTACAAATTTGAAAGGCTTTACTAAAGAATGAATGCAATTCGAAAATATTCAAGAAAAATAATTTTTGAATGAATATCTTTTATGAGCGATAATAACATTCATTAAATATAACGTATTAGATTTTCAATTACCCTAAAAAGTTTGACAATCGTGGGGTCTGAACTTCTAAACATTTAGGAAATTACAATAACGAAACAAAAATGTTTTACAATGCCTCTTTTATGTACTTTCAACTGCTGATTACGATTAAAATAATAATTACCCTTCGAACATATATTGAAGCCGCCGGCCACCCAGAAAAAGTTCTGCTATTTTGCATTTATTTCAAAAATTAATCACACGAAAAAATGCTTCGAACGAAAAAAAGAGAGACAAAATTTTTATACAAGAAAAGTTATATACATTTTGTTTATATCAATCGCCGTTTTTGCGGTGTTATACCTTTTCCGAAGGGTAACCATAAGATATTAAAAATTATAGATTTCGTTTTTAACTAAATCTTTATTTTTGTTAATTAAATTAGTGAATATGAAAAACAGTTTTTAAAATGTTTTAAATGAATCTGATAAGCGTCAGGGTAGGAAGGGTTGAAAATATTGATCTGCATAATTTATTCGATGTAATAAGTCTAAAAAATCATTAACAATAATTACTTTGCAGATTCACGACATAATCAACAGAATTTGGTCGAATTTCACAGAGAAATTCAATTTTAATTAAATAATTAATTTTGTTCACTCGGAGATATTTCGGAAACCACGCGTAATTTATCGGAGAAGAAATCAACCCACGAAATTTAATAAATCATTGTAAACGATTGTTCAAGATTTCTGATAACGTCTCTTATTCCCTTTTTTGAAACTAAAAATGGCAGATCCCATTACATCGCATGAAACTAGAAATTCTCATTCGAATTGGTTAAATTTGATAATTAAAGGTTTTTATAATTCCACAGTTCGATTTTGGCAATTGGAAACGGCAGATCCAGCATGGCTGGTCAAAATATGAATTTATCTTCGAATTAGTTACAATTCGGTACTAAAAAAATACTGAATGAAACAAATTTTTTATCCATAGTTAAAAAGTAAACGTGAAGAAAAAAAAATATATTTAGTTTTTTATTTTGCATTATAAGTTTATTACATTTTAACAATATACGAGAAATTCTGACATGAACGGAGATTTGAACCCGAAAGTGAGTCCTGCTAAAATATAATTTCAAGAAAATTTGAATTTTTTTTTTTAAATCGTACATTATCATAATGGTGGCAGAATCATAAATTACTTTTTGTAAAGATCAATCCTTTACTTTTTAGATTAAAAAATGTTATTGATTCCAAGTAATTTGTTAAATTGTATTAGCCGCAAATGCATTAAAAATTCACATTAATGCATTGTAATTTTCTCATGCACATAATTTGTTTTGTTTGAAAATAATTATCGAGTGTTTAATATTCTTTTCGTTGTAATGCCAAAATGCTCGGCAACGTATTGTATTCATTGAAAAGGAAATAACTTTGGTTTGTTCTGTTCTCTTTTATATGTCCTGTAGAATCTGGCATATGTTTTGCACATCCTTGGCAATTTGTTGGAACCGAGCAACCCGCATTGAAAATTAAAGGTTCCATTTGTACCATATGTATTAAAATGTTGCATGATTGTATCACGACACATTATATTACACAGTTTAATGTAAAAAGGAATACTTTTCATGGTGCCGCATTTTGAGTCGTATTTAGTCAAAGAAACCTTTGCAGACATTAATTACTCAGCTTAAGAATAAGACTACGCGAATTAGATCACTCGAAGTGCAACAGACCAGTAAAAGCCAGCCATGAAACTGGTTTCAGGACTTATGCAAAATAAAACACAAAGTAATTACAACACGTACGATTTCTCTTATTTAGTGTATTTCAGGAGTATCTTAATAAATTATCCACGGATATTCCAATAAGATGTCACATATATAGAGAAATAATTTCCAATTAAGACATAGATTCAGGCAGAACGATCCGGTCATTAAACCTGCATACGGGATTGCTCCCGAATGAATAGAGCTCATCATAAAAAAACGATTCCGCGTGAAATATATAGCGACATTGCGCCAACTACATCGGATCATAACCTCAAAATAGAACACAATGAGAAATATAACAAACCTATTCACCCACAAGCTCCCCCATTTGCGTGGACACGAAGGCATTATGCATACACGTGAATAGAATATGGACACAGTATAACGCGGTGAACCCTAGATGCATTATCAACAAGGGTCCCCGAGGAACCCTAATGTCGGGGACTCGTTAAGCCAACCTACGCGTCCGTTTCTTCTGCCATCTTTAATCCACCATTTTGATTTTAATTTCAAACATCAGATTCGGGATCGACGCGATTGCGGGGTTCTTTGGAAACGAATTTTCACGGTAATCAGATTAAAAAGACAAGTGTTTGGAGCGTTTCGGCCTGGGGTCTCACCCCGAGGGTTAAGGATCGTGATAGAAAATGCTTGCACACAATGCAAATTCGTTTCGAGATTCGTTGATAATGTCAAAGCTGCTGTTTTGATCGCGTTCTCAATGGAGTTTTATGGCACGTATGTGAGATATCTTCAATCGTACTATATTTACATTCACGAGTATGTACTATATTGTACACTCCCTTGTCTTTTCATATCAGTGTCTTAATCACTTTAACGACACTTATATCACCGCATGCCACACAGAATGGAAGGAAAGTACAAACTAGGAAGTATCTTTCTATCAACATAACATTCCAATATGTCTTACGGGAATATGATCAGGTTATTTCAATAACGCTTTTTTTGAGTATTTATATGATGGATAAATGATCACACAAGAAATCAAAGTTGCCCTACGCTGAGATGAGTAGATGGTTTTCGTTAACTTGGGCGGACTTAACAGAATATAGCTATAAACTTCTCAGACTTATATTGTCTATAACAAAAACTACTATAAAAATAGAGCCCACGCGATTGTAATGAGCTGTTACGACGTGATATTAACTTATTATAAATTTGTACAACTATGTTAAAATAAATTTTGCTGGCAGTGTAACATACCCAGATGCAGTTTATTAAGACTCTAGAGTTTAGCCCACCCATAGGGCTGCACTTAATATCAATTTACTATTCAAAAAGAAGGAAGAATCCAGTAATTCTTAACTGTCTACTAATTAGCTTAAGTATCATGCATAAATTAAACTATCTGATACTGATTTTCCTTTGCCAATCACAGTATCATTTCCAAACGAATTTTTCATGCTGAAAACGATGGCGTTAGCTAAATTTTCCTACCACGTCCTATTTTTTGGAAACAGTGAAGTTAAATGTTTTGCTACAAAATTAGACGTTTAATTTCACTTTTCTCGAAAATGGGATGTAACAAGAAAATTCTGCCAGCGCCATCATTTTTTGAACAAAAGAACTGTTCGGAAATGATACTACTTAATTAGAACCCCAATGTGAAAACAATTTTTTCACAATTCCACGGCGGATACAGTAATAAACGTAGAATAAAATGATTGTCTCTTTTTGATGTAACGAATGTTTAGTTTCATTAAAACCCAAAGCTACCTAATATTCAGATGGGCTTATGTGATTCATTCCTATAATTTCCAGGATGTTTCAAATATGTTGACCACCTTTTAACAAATCTAATGAATTTTATTTTGAATTGTTAACAAAATTGTTTACGTTTCGAAAATATTGTTTATCTGGAGGAAATCCACTCATGACCGCTGCTGTACTTGGTGTAGGTTTCTACATTTCCTACATTTCGTATACAAATGTGAAGTATGACGCCATCTTCTTAAGTCGATTTGCAGCTCTCGAAAATATTACAATTGAAAATATGAAAATTCCGTGTAAAAGGGCGATTCCGCCCGTTAAATAATAAATAAAACAAAAAATTAACTATTCATACGACTTACGATTTTCATGCAAGATTTTTTCGGAATTTTTCATCGATTATATTTTCCAAACAAGTGAAACGTCTTTTCATCACATACTGAACAAATTTGTGCTTGTCCTACATTTTTGTTGGATAGTATACTATATTAGAATATGACTATATTTTACGAAAAACCAGTAAACTTTCTAACAAGGAATGGCTGACTTCTACTGAAGAATATTGTCTTCTTGATTTGAAGAAATGTGTGCTACGAATAGTATATACCAACATTAAGTTCGCTCGTCAAAAACACTACGTCTATATTTATGTTTTAATAGATCGTTAACGTCTCCTGTGTTAAATCTCCAGTCGTTAAATTATCGACGGACTTTTTCACAAGTTCATAAGTCTTAGATTATTAATATATAAAGACCCTTCAAAAGTATGTAACATTATAACGCCCATGGAATGGTGCATATTACATATGATCCGTGGGTGTGGACATTGCTGTCTCGGTTTTTCTCCAACGAGAAATGTGCTTTCGAAAATTACGAGAATACCTGCGATTAAAAATGTTACATTATATTTATCCAAATTTCGGTAAACTATGTCTTAATTCGTAGTTGACATACTAATTAATGAATGACTTCAAACTGCATTTTACTCAGTAACCAAAATTTGCTACGCAATTTCGTGCAGGGAAGAGTACGCGAATGTTCATCCTCAAAGTCATTCTACACGGAAAATAATTTTACGCCGCGACAGGCTACAACAAAATTGTGGTGCCGATATAGCTATGACCTCAGTATTACGTTGCGACGGCATAACAACCTCAGCATAAACATTTGTTGTGCTACCGCAACACAATAGTTTTCCTAGCATACAGTAGCGAAAGCGTATAAACAATAAATGTGAGGCTACGGTCAGACAATCGCGACAACACCACAATACAAACATTATTTTCCGTGTAAGAACACATTTTGCGACACTTGGCCAATCGAACATTAACGACCGTAAATGAGCAGCTCCGAACATCTTATTCATAAACGTGCTCCAAAATGTGGCCATTGAAATGATTCACATTAAACACGTAGGTACTTTGAGTGCGAAGAGGCATCTAATCTGTTTTCCCAATAGTCGTAATCGCGCACCGTAAATCAAACAAACAACCTTTGGATTTTTTTAAAACGTTTGGAAAAAGGGCAAATATTCGAGTTTACGACCGGAGTGACACGTGCTCGAATGAAATCCTTGATCATGCGCGAAACCGGTAATAAAATGCAAACGCACGCCGCTCATCAGAGACTGCGACTCCACGCACACGTATATATATGCATAACCGCGTTCGATCGCCTCAGTGGTCGTAAAAGTAAAAGATGGCGGGACGGGCTAAAATCGTACAGTCCCTCTGCCTAATGGAGACATCCAGCCAAGTCAGCATCCGATCCAACTTAATGGCGGCCCCATAAGTCGCCCAACGACGACGGGGAGAGAGAAAGTGGATTGACGATCGAGAGGAGGAGACGATGTACAAAGTCGATCTGTGCCACAAGTGTTAGTGTATGTTGCGTGAATATGTGTAGGTATCAGTCGAGGGCAAGCACAGTTTGAATCTGAAATGAAGAGAAAAGACAGAACCGGCTAACGTGACAATGGGGTAGCGTATAAACCGAGTGTCACCCTGTTGTGTGTAAACTCGTAGGGCATTCAGCACGACGATTGGTAACAACACGTCGACAATGTGAATCAACGAGCTGAAATGAGAGCAGTTGAATAAAAATGTGGACTAACAATAAGTACTACTTTACTGCTATAAGAAATTTTCGAATTTAAGTGCTTGCAGACTTATAAACGATGATTGTTTAGATTTAATTATAAAAGTGTTTACATAACAGTGATGAATGAATGAATATGCATACCTGTCTTAAATGAAAAAAACTTGTGTTGAAAAAAGGATTTCTGAATTTTGAAACACTTTGAATACAAGAAATAGAACCTCCATGACTTGTTGTCATCAAATTTAATGTTTATGTAGTGTTTTAGAATATTTTAGAATTTTTCCATACGATTCGACCCTATTATAGAAATCTAATCATATGTGTGAACTTTCAAAACTGAATTTAAAAACTACAATATTTCTTTGACCACCTAATATCTATATGCACTCTTTAACTCACTCAATAACGAAATTGTATTTATGGTTTAATTTTTTCCAATAATGGCGTTTTTATTTAATGCCATTATCTAAGGCAATTTTTCGCAATATCACGCTCCGACCGAAAAACGGATCATAGAAAAACGTGTTACATTAATTTGGTAATTAGACTGACTTAAAACATAATTGGAACGATGTCACAATGACCGTACAATAATAATCATACAAATATAATGGATTGCTTTGGCTTATTTTTCATATTTCTTAAAGTGTTCCCATTTATGCGGTAATCTTTTTAATTGATCCAAAACGTTGTTTTCACTAAAACGGATATGACTTTTGATTCTTACGCGATTTCCAATTACGGTCTGCAACTAAATTATGTCAACGACCGCGTACCTTTATTGGTATATCTGAACTAACATTATTCCCATCCATGTCAAAACGACACGCCAAAAACGAACCCACCCCAATTACATTATCCCACATACAGTATCGCATGATATCAAAATCCGTGGGGTTAGAGATATTACCTCATGAGATGGTACGCAGCAATGAGTATTAATGCACGGTTTTTTGCCGAAAATTCGAGCTTTCCGTAAATATTTGAAAAAATAGTATAGGGACAATCGGCTTGTGTCTTGAATCTGACATTCGTTCGGTTATCACTACCCGAGCAGAAATCTGTCCAGGCTGCCTGAAAACTGATCATTCGAATGACACTTTATGAAGTTTAATATACATGTGGATTAATAATAACATAACTTGTTAATTTTATGTCATAATTTTGTAAAAGGGACATTGTCCCGTTGGTTTGATAAAATAAAAAAAAAATAAATAATTATATCAATTATACACTTATACACTATACTTACCAATTATACAAATTTAATATGATATTTTCAGTTCGCAATTATTGCTTTATGTCACTTTAAATATATGTTAGTTGTCTAGCGGGGTTTTCATCTAGAATTCGTGTTTATTTCTACCGTGATTCTACCGAACAGATATACCCAGCCGCTAGGATAATGGCTAGTCTACCAGCCAAATCTCTACCAGGGGACCAGTTGAATTGTTATACGTTCTTCATCAGGCCCTGATAATATAGCCTGATAAGGGTCTGAAATATATTCAAGCAGCACGAACAGCACCTCACCAGGGCCGTATCAACACTTCTACGCGGGTAATTTACCGTGCAGGTATCACAATGTATTATAATTAAATTAAACAATGATCGTATTTATTACACAGGCCAACAAAATGAAACCAATCTTCATACCCAGAAACCAGACGCTACTTTTCCGAAGGTTGTCAATGAGCTGAATTCAAATCTGGTCGCAGGATTGTTCCATCACGTCAGGATTTTGAGATATCCTAACCTAAAAGTGAAAAAATCACAGTTTTTGCTCATATTCAGTAAGTTTTTGTGTCAGAACAAAATGCTTATACACACTTTAGCAAGAACCAAAATAAAGCATTATTCATCAACTTTAAAATGCGTTTTTAGTCAGTTCGTACGATTTTTTTTCAATGAGTTACCGAAGTTTTTGTCAAGGCACGATTATGATATTCGTTTTTTGCATTTTTAGGATAGGTTATTTTAAAATTGTGAAGCCTTAGAGCAATAAATATACTCAGGTTTCTGTTTAATGCATTTTATTCTGGCTTTTCTCAAATCGCAAAAAAAAATGTTTTCCGGCACAAAAACATACTCACAATAGGCAAGAACACTTTGCACACTTAGTTTAGGATGTTTCAATAACATAATACAACAATTTTTAGCAAGAAAATCGGTTTCAGTTTGTTAGTTATTTTTATGTAATTACACATTTACTTAAATGTGTAAAAACCATAATTGTTCCCTGACAAAAACTTAAATAACTCGATTAGAAAAATCGCATCGGAATGACTAAAAATCATTTTCAAGCTGAAAAATAGCATCTTTATATGGTTCATGCCAAATTACAAATCATAATTTTGTTTCGCCACAAAAACTTACTGAATATGAGCAGAATCAGTGTTTTTTGCATTTTTAGGTTAGGATATGTCAAAATATTGAGGTGATAGACCAATTCTGCGGCCAAATTTGACTTCAGCGCAACGAAAACCTTCGGACAAGTATGAACCGTTTTCTGGGTATAAATTTTGTTGGCCTGTGTTATTTGCCAACGTCTTCTGAATAGATTCCACATTCAGATTGTTTTACTACGATAAAAAACGATCTGTAAAACATTGCATATTACAGAAGAATGAATTGCATCGTGAAAATGTTTACCATCACAAAGGTAAGGTATGGATTTGAAGCAAAATGTTTGTTCTACTTGAAATTCAAATATCTGCGGAGTCTTTTCTTGGATTACTTTACTCTTCCGGAGTTGGAATCAGTGAAGGGGGTCATTAATCATGTTGCAGAACGCCTGGACGGAACGCAAAAGAAGAAGTTCGAGGTGAGACTTCTATGGCAATAAAGCCGTAGGTACAACTATAAGGCCGTGCTAATAGTAGTCATGCGTACGTGTGTATGGGACACGTGTATTATGCGTTACCTATATAGAGGCGCTGTCCCGTACCAAAAACGCTCGCGGTCTCTTCGCCATTGGGCGCTGACAGATCACAGGGGACATTTGGCGATGCCGACATTACCCGGCGCACCTCACATTTGTCATCCGGCACGATGCGCGCGGCATGGAGCTCAAACGACAAAACGATCTTCGCCGCACGCGTCTTTTTTCATCGGTATATATCGTCTCTGCTCGCGCGGCACGATCGCCTTTTGACGTTTTCTTAAAATCTATATACGACTTATATACGTCTGAACAATTGTGTATGTGCGTGAACGCGAGTCTCGTCGCATCGAGAATTTAATGGTTACAGGTTATTTGGCTTGTCCGACGCCGGTTCCGCTCTATTGGCCTGCTATTATTTCCAACGTGATACATAACGTTAGACATTATCTGATCATGTACTGCGAACGAGAGGTCATGCTGCGCCACTAACTTGAAACTACACCGGTTAGTATGAGTAAAACTTGTGCAACCGAATTCTTTCCAACCGGTAACATAAAAATGGTTTGTTAACTATTTTGGACATATGACTGGAGGGTAAATGAGTTCTTACTACTGCTTTGCATCTTATCCCATTAACAAATTTCATAACTTTTTTATGCTAATTTGTACAAATGAGTGCCGTTTTCAGTGAAAGAGGACACTTTTGTGAATACCGCCCCCCCCCCTACATCACTTTCTTCGCAAAGTGAAAAATATTCGTTGAGATGGCATTTTGCCAAGAAATAATTATTGAGATTATTTTTGCGAACCTCACTTATACTGCCCTAAAAACACGATGCCATTGGCTGCGGACTTTGTGACCTCATACCCGACAATTTCTATACGTAAATAAGTTCTGGTGTACTAGTCAAGCGATTACAAAATGAATGTGGACAAATAGTTGTAACACTTTCAACGTAATATAGGTAAATAACAGAAGTATCGACTCCAACTCGGAACATTGTATTGTTCAATTTAGAATCTGCAATATCGGCAACGTTGAGTTTACAAAACATATGAGCCTTTTGCTGCTAAGCATAAGAAACTTCATGTTACTTTTCAGCTAATGGCTGAAAGTTTTAGATCTTATGGAGCCAAGCAAGAAATATCAGGAAACTATAATATGCGAAATCTATATTTGGTTGCAAGATTTTTTTACAGTTTATCATTTCGAGGCTGTTAAAAATACTTATGGTTGCGAATATTTAAATGTGTTTCCGGACAATGGAAGAAACTATAGCTTCTTCTTCGATTTGGCCGGGGAACAAAGTTCCGTAAATCAAAACCCCGAAAGGTTAAAATTTCGATATTGCGTGAGTCCAAGGTATTTTAATTTGCTTTCTTTTTCCAAAATTTTCAAAGACAAAGTGAAGAAAATCACGTTGAAGCCATGATATATCGAAATTTTGGCCTTTCAGTGTGTTAATTTTCGGAACTTTGTTCCCCGGCCTTCGATTTGATGACTTTTTTCGCAAAACAAAACGGCTAAGTTATGAAATGTTCAATGTTAGACATGTCACTGTTATTGGCATGACATCATATGGGGATTCGGCTGAACTAGCCTGTTTCCAGACCGTAAAGGGAACATTCAAAATTGCTATTTTTAATCTCAAACTATTAGTGTTTAGGAATTTAAAAATGCTACTTGTGGTACAGGCTCAATAATTACCCTAAACAAGTCAGGTGCGCATGCTTTTCGGAGTACTGGCCAGAGCGCTCCCGGTTCGAAAACATTTTATTTTTCAAATCGCTATATCACAGTCAATATTGAGAATTTTTAAACATACGAAACGAAACTGACCATTAGAGTTTTCCGTGTTTAATGAAGGAAGATAACTCAATATATCTGAATTAACAATAAAGTTTTTCATTTTTTCACCTGAAATATACTCGATTTTATGCATTCAGGCGTTCCGTTTATAGAGCGAATTTTACTTTATAATAATAATAGATAGTTTAAAAGTTATGAATGCTTAAGGATGGTAGTGAAACTGCTCAGCGCCACGATGCACGTGCACGTGATACTCTGTCCGTTGGACGATATCAACTTTAAACATTTATTTTTAATCTATTGCACTGAGAAAATTTTGCATGGAAAAATTGACTACACGGAGAGAAATTTCTAATGTTTATACCGTGGGTCACCTTCGCCCGAAAAGACTCAGGCTCTCACTTACGAGATTCGTTTGTTTTCATACTCTTTTACCGCGGCCGCAGAGATTCACAACGTATTCTACCGTGGACGCATACTTTATTTCCTCAAGACCGGATTTGATGGTGGGTAGCGGCATGGGATGCGTCGATAAGAGTTCCATACTATAATCGTTAGAAATTTCTCTCCGTGTACATTTAACATTTGAAAAGTCTAAATTAAGACATATTTTAATAGCAGACACTTCTACATGTTTTAATGTCTTCCATTAAGACATCCACAAGACAGCCGAATTTACAGTGTTTTAAGTGCGTTTTGTGAATTTAATTATTCATGTTGAGGTTTGTTTCAGGTTTCCAAATAAATTTAAGAATTTTTACTAACTCGTAAATGTAGTGACAAATCCCCGAACTCACTTGGAAAAATTTGTTTGAAGTAACGAATAAATTGGTTACTTCAACCATTTGCTCAATACTCTGTGTTTTAAATGGTAAAGTAGTTGGAAAAAGTAACTAACAAAGTAATAAAATATTTGACGCTAGTTGTATTTCTACATTGTATGTATAAATTCCATTTTACATCCGAATTTGTGGGAGCAAAATATGACATCAGTTTTCTAACCTTTGGAGTTGCAAAATTCGAGATATAAGCTTGAATTTGATGCCCACTATGACGAAAAATGATGTTCCTATCATGGACATAAACAACTTTTGCATCCGGAGTCGATCCCTCGGGCATGATCGCCTCCGTGTCTTCAAGTTTAGTTTACGCCCTGTGGATAAAAATATGCAATCATTTTGTAATAGTGCGTATAAAATTCGATTTTGCGCATTGTTTTTAATATGTAAATTGCGAACCCCCTAATCCAACCTCCTACAATTATATCCCTGATAGAAAATGAGTGCAATTTTTGGTCAGTTTCTGTCTTTCCCGTGTTAAAGGTATAGGTATAAGAAAACTGGGCATATTTCTACCAGGGAATCTATTATGAACATATAGAGCAACGCCTCCACCATATGTAGCTTATAAATAGTAGGTACATTATGATACGAGTGCGGTAAATTAGTGATAACTGGATGAGTGCAAGCAGGTATCACTGATCCGCATGAGTAGGTATCATATGCTACTTGTTCAAACACTTATGAAAAGTACGAGTTTTTCGCACGAGCTGTGCAAAAAGTCTTTATATTCTTTATCAAGGTATGATAAAATAGTAATTTTACATAAAATTACTTCGACCCAGACTAAGTCTGGACGAAGTATTGAATTTGGTCACTTCGGGCAAAAAAATTACCCTATAGTTTTTCATAAAATGTCGACGTTTCAGACCCTAAGGAACCCAAATCAACAATAAAAAAATTTGTGTCCGTGATCTTGTACGTACGTACGTCCGTACGTCCCGTTTTTTTGTCTCGCGATAACTCGCGAACGGATAAGCGTATTGACATACTTTTTTTTTAAATACGCGTCTTGGCATAACTTAGATCTGATTAGATATTGGAGCAGATCGATCCATCCATTACTAAAAAAAAATTAGCCCCAATTAAGCTTCTTCGTAGTTTTTTGCATTTATTTTGAAGAATACAAATTTTATTAAAAAATGTTTCAAACAAAAAAGATGGAGCATGAAATTCTCTACAAAAAAGGTTGTATACATTTTCTTCCTAAAGTCAACAATAATGCCATAAAAACTGGTTTAAAATGCTTATGACTATTGTTTGAAAAAGTATTGATTTTGGTCACCTCGGCAAAAAAATTACCCTATAGTTTTTCATCAAATTTCAAGGTTTCGACCCCCTACCCCCCAGGGGTAGACTTTGCCAGTCCCTCGGGCGCGGTGATCACCTATGGGCGCATAAGTTCTAAATTATTGTATCTAAAAGATATCCGTCAGAGATCTTTTCGACACTTTCAAGATATCTTTGACGAATTATATGTATATATATTGTATATATAAGATCACAATGATACAGACAGTAATTAGAAAAAAACACTGTAAACATGTAATATGCATCGAATAGTCTATTACAATATACAAGTGCTTGAAGTAAGTATTTTGCAACTTTTATTTATTAATACATCGGCTGTCCTGTTGTCGGGGTCGAAGTTTTGAAAATGCTCATTTTCAATTTTCATACATATAACAAACACTATATTGTTGTAACGTATCTATCGAAGCCACGTGGACCTAAATATGATTGGACCCCCAAATATCAATATAATTTTATAATATAATTGAAAGCTGTTAGTAAACAAACGAGTATTAAGGAATAGCCGACTCTCTACTGGGTCGAAGTTTCTGAGCGAGCGAAGCGAGCGAGGCACCACGCCAACACTAGTTTTAGATTGCATTTTTGCAAGGGATTTTGGATATAATCTATATCTGAAAAAGTGTAAAATTTTTGTGTACACTTCTTGAGAGTTTGTATCGATCTGTTAATGGCTGATTATTACTTACAATTCTTACATGGGAAAATGAGGACGACTATCATATTTAGAGTTACATATGATGCAAACATGGATGAACTTGAACACAATCGATTATCTTACATAAAATATTTTATATTTACACTTTTTCGACATCATCAATAATGACGCATTCGACGCTGGTGCAGTGAAACCAAGTACCTAGACCATGACCAGCATCTTTATATACGTCTACGCATGTAACTCTGCCGAATTTCTAGATTTATGATATATTAAGCATATACATAATCTTGCACAATGTGCTGTCCACACAAATACGTTACATGTTACATTCTATTTTTCCGTGGGGTTGCTTACAAACATTTTAACGATTCTGCCGACGTCAAATAAATCAAATGGTTTATGATGTATTGAATGCCTATACAATATTTTCGTACAAAAAGGATCGTTACAGTTTCAATTTACCTCGACGCGAATTAATTCTGACAAGCCAATTTCCTCGATACATGTGGTGTCAGTGCCCCGGAGTTTCCCCCAAGCCAGTGCGTGCATCATCGACTGTAAGCGCATTCACGAAAACCCATATCTGCGTTGTTGTGGGTTTCTCGGAGTTCTCAATTATGAGATACGTACAAGGGCACGATCTGCCAAATCACTTTTGCACGCACGATATAACAACGGTGCAAGGGAAGGACCGATGTTGGAAGGCCGCTTCCCCTTACCGATGCTGCCCGCGCGCGTCTTTCACTTTCCGATGTGTGGTAAACACGATGTGTTGGCAAAAGTAATGATGTCCCATCGTCCTATTGATTTGTGGCTCCATTAGTTCAGGGCACGTCAGTTTCCTAGTTCGCACCTGGTCTTTTCAGCCGTCTTACTATGCGCATCGCTGCTCTATGCGATCCACTCGATAAATCCAAATTACGTACCAACTCTCGACACGACCACCAGGATGTCTTCATTCTAAATCGTGCGGAAAAGTCTAACGTTGGTATCGGCACTTTTCTTCTTTGCGGCAGTTAAATCATATAATATTTGTATTTCAAACACATCTATCCAGTAAAAAGACCAAAAAATACATCTGTAATGAATAGCATCTAATTTTTCTTACTGCTGCAGAGGTTGCCGAATATTAAAATATTGCAATACACGCTCATGTACGGGTTAAAACCAACTAGGGAATCTGCCTGTAGTGCTTACTGATATACCTGAAAATTGGCAAGAGTATCATGAAATGGCACTTTGAGGTGACTTGTGAGGTTCTGGAAGTTAGACGAGGACCCATTGTTAAACCCAACCGAACTGGCTTCAACATATATTGCTCTTTGAATAAAAGGCAGTAAACATTATCTTCCAAATTTCCCCCAAATCTTTGGGCTTTCAGGGAAAAATAAACAAGTGTGGTACAGTATTATAAATAAAAAATTAGGTCCTATCTGGCCTGGTTTATATGGTATGATAAAGGATACACAATTTTGAATAATTTTTGTTTACTACCTGTTAAATAAATCGCAACATTTTTTTGGATTTTCGTCGATGGTATTGCATATATAATGTCATTAAATGTCACGGGCAATGGCATACAAATATTATCATCTGAACTATAACTATTATCATGATCACTGTCAATTTCAAAATCACTTTCGCGCATTTGCCGTTGTAGCTTTTTTCTAGCTGCATACTTTTTTTTTCTCAACAGGTGTGATGAAAGAAACCGCTCGTTATTCATGTTTTATATTAAATGCAGTAGATTGAAAATTGGGACCGCAACTGTACAAAAAAGGTTTAAGACTTTTGATGAAGCGTGCGCAAAAGTTCTAATTCGCATCTGAGTTGTAATATTTTGCATTTGGAGTTTCCTATTCACGCCCCATATTTGCATATATACTTTGGGAGTTGAGTAAGTTGATAAAATGTTGGAATAATTTCAGGTTCTAGCCAGAATATATACAGATCGAATTTTCCTTCTAGTCCCTATATATAATGTGGAAAATTTAAGGGTATTTTCTACATAGGCTGGTTTAAAAAACTGCATTAGGATTAGTAAGTATTAAATGATCGAAACCTACAGTTAGAGTTCCTAATCAGTGCTTAGGTAGATGTAATATATACATTTATTCGCTATATTATACACGCATACGCGGAAAAAGAGTTGGGCGAACACAAAAGTAGTTAGGTTAGGCTTACAGACTAGTTTTCAATTAGTTACTAACAAGTTCGTAAGCCTTACAATTTATTTATGCTACCCAACTCTTTTCATCTATGGAGATAGTACCACTAGAAGTTAATTAAATACGAAACACTGACAGTTTAGGTTAGGTTAGGTATATTTTATTCTAAATGTATAATTCCTGAGTAGGAACTCAATGCTGATTAGTTTTTAGAGACATATCCACCCCAGTAGAAAACAAGTCCATTTTTGCTAGTTTCTGTCCACTTTAGTTAATTTCCGCGTTAATGGAAAACTAGACAATGTAATTGAAAACTGGACTGATCTCTACCTGGGTACAGTCAACTTCAATTATTCCAACTCAAACTTAATCAGCTAATAGAATAATACATCTCAAACTATTAACTAGTTACTTCCTACAAGACAATGGCGCATTTAGTTTTGCTAAATATTTTTCAATGAGCAATCAGTTTGCAGTAAGCTAACATTATCATAATACAAATACGTCAAAGTGTTACAATAATTTGCCTTCGAATGACATTAAACCTTAAGGAGGTGGTCCCATTGCGGTAATTTTGGTATAACATCTCTATCCAAGCTAGTCAAAAGATTGTTTTGACAGCACTTTGGTTTAAATGTAAAAAAAACATGTGATTCGGTATAAGTTAGTAGCGTGAGAATATTCAGATGACGTAATATCAGATTAGCGGCGACTGCTTATTATGAGTATAAAGATAAAAAACATACGCATATTGAATTAAAATAAAAATACATACATACATATTGAATTGCTTCAATATTTTACAGATGCTTAAAATTACCATAAAAATGAACGATCATTAAATATTTAGTTTTTCTACGCGGATGTAAGAATGCCTTTGCCGTACTTAGTACACGATGGAGACGTCGTTTCAAAAATTTCTAAATATTTTAATCTGTTTTCCTCCGTATACATAAATCAAAGTTCGCTCTTTACATTCAGTATTCATATAATTCCAAAATAAATATAAGCGCCGCGTCAATACTACGAATCGAATAAAGATTTCAATCTTTGCGCAATAGGTAGCGTTGAAATCCATCCCATCAAAAAGAATCAATACGCCCATAAATCGACGGCAGGGGATTCTGAAGAAGAGAATAGGGGACCCCGGGAAACCGCACCGACTTCATCGCCGACAGATATACATGTTTACGTGAAAAATAATCGCCGGCAGAACCCTTAGTAAAATATATAAATATATCTGTTCAGAATCAAGCCCAGTTTTCGGAGGATTTATACATAAGATAGCCGAGATAAGAAGACGTCCCGTGCCGCATTAGACTCCATAAGAGGAACAGTATCGCGACTTCGACTTATAGTTGACAGTTGGCCCCTGAAAGATGAAAAGCACCGCCCGAATCGTGCCACCGTGCATGCGGTAAGTATCGCTTCAAGACGAGGACCTGCTATAGCCTTCGGATAAGGATCCCGCTAACTCTCGTCTTAACAAGCTGATAATTAGTTTGGCCACCGTGTACGGGTGCTGCCATCAAACAGCAAAAACAGGGGCCACGTAACGCTTAAACGACCGAACCAGACCTAAACACTTTGCGTCGGTGGAACATGCACGAATTTTCCGACAGTTTTTCCACTTGATATGTGATTTTTGCAGTTAATAATAATTCTTGTTCGTCATGCATCAAACTAATGTTGATACATTTACCGGATTATCACATACTAAAAAATATATGCAATTATGGTAAAATTTAACTTTGAGATTTCAGTAAGTTCAGGGGTTCTTTCACAGAAAAAAAGAATTAGTTGGGGCAACCAACCGTTTAGTGATCTTAGTTCTAGACGAAAAATTGGTTTGGACAACCGAGAAAATAGTTGCAATAACAATCGATTATTTTTGGTGCCAATTAATTCATTAGTAACCAATTTATTTCTTAGTTATACTATTAAAGAGCACTGAGCGCGTACTATTAATATTTCTAGTTGCAATAAAAATTCTATCATAAACACTTTTGCATACGACACACAGAGAAAGAAAACAGTTAATGGAATCATTTTATAATAGTAAAACGCTTTCATACAAAAAGTAGTTGTGTTCACTATTTCCATAGCAAATTGAAGAATGAAATTGTTTAATTTTACTATTTTGCGGTATTTAAATAATTCGTACATAACCTCAAAAATTAACTATAAACTTTCATGTCGTTAATGGTGTTATTTAAGTAAAAATCGCTTCTACCATTTCTTCATTGTCCCATTAACCCTTTTTTTCTCTCAGTGGATGCTACATAGCAACCTAACCAAAGCATTAGGCAATTGTAATGATCATCTCCCAAAGTTGGGAAAATAACGATGGTTCAATTTAAGCCTGTCGAAATCCATGAATGGAACTTTTAACTTCATGGCATCGTGTGGTTAGAGGGGGAGCGGGGTTTCTGCTACATCCGTGCACTCTAAAATCCTGAACATGAAAACTTGTATACCTCACTGCATAAAAGTGAAATTTTACATAATAAATAAACAAAACACTAAAAGGGATATTATAAAATATTTTTCTGAAGGATATATAACATGTTAATATTTGATTAGAAATCTTCCAGCATATCATTAATGCGAGTACCATATTTGATTTTAGACATACAAAATTACGACTATATAACTCTTTAGTTTTCTGTATTTTTCGTATGCTAATTGGTGTGTTATTCCATACCTATCAGCATAAGAACAGCTATGGAAAGGAGGTGCACATCATATGCACTTACTTATTGTTAGTACGGGTCTATTGGTATCTGCAAATTTAAGCATATTTCTGGAGCCTTCAATTATTGTATTTGGCTTCCCATGCAATATCGGATGCAAATAAAACTCATCGGTTTCTTCGGTCTCATTCTAATTAACCACCACCAATTTGATTTCTAACTGACCAATGAATGTCCACTACGAATAATAGGTTGACGTCAGTAAATCTATATATTTTATTGAATTTTCGTGATAAACCAGGCATATTCAGCTCATATGATTCATCCCTCCAGAAGTAAAATAGTTAAAAGTATATGAATACTAAAACAGATAAAATTAAACTCATAAAGTTCGAGAGCATCTTCACTGTCTAACTTAATTTTGAGCAATAGTTACCTAAATTGGAGAAATGATAATTGTAATCTTTATAATTAAATTCATTTAATTCCATTCATTTAGTTTTTTTAAATATCGTTACGCTACAATTTATTATAATAATAGAGAAGTGATTTATTTAGGAAATCCATCTACGGAGTGTATTTATCATTTCATAAGATTCCATTGATTCATACAGTGAACATCACTTAATAAAACAGGGAAATTCCACCATCACTCACTGATATATATTTGAACGAAGACGAATTTATTCATTTATACTATATTTCAACGTTTTCATAACACTGAAGATGTATCATCGTAGTATAAAATAGAAGCGTTCTAGTATTGACATAAATTTGAAAAAGTTCTTAAAAAACAGCCCCTAACAAGTTTTGTTACAGTGGAAAATTTAAAAATTTTTACTTCATGTATTTCGATATTTATAGAGGATCTGAGAACAATATGAGTACAAAAGTTACATGATTCCATGGTTTATTAAACAACGGCGTACTGGTGAGATTTTACTTAAATGTTGGTGTGCATAATATGTTTTTAACACTCCGGGAGTAGAATTCGATTTTGTGCCCTGCAGTGTAATGTAACCTTCGGGCGCAAATTTTCAAGCCCCTCGAGTATTAAAAAAATCGTATGCAACATGAGCGAAAATCGATCTCTCACGAGCAACAAACTACGCACTCGTCGAAGATCGGTAATAGCGCGCTTTTGTTACATAATATACTATTATTTTGACATTACAAAAATTTGATCTTGAGGGCAAATTTTTGGACTGATACATTAACAATAATATGTTAAATTATCTATATTTTAATACATTAAATATAAATTTTGATCCGGGATAAAAATTTGTAATGAGATTCAGTTTTAGAACAATCAACTATTAATCCTATATCCTACGTAATGCAGTAACACGTGTCTCGTCACAAATAAATGCAACTTAAGTCAATTTGGGTTCAGTGTGAGGTATTTAGGTAACTCTGATTGGTAAATTCGCATATATGTGAATTAGCTGGATTTATTCACATGATTATTAAATTGGTGTAGAATTAAATTCATAATATTTCCCTTTAATATTATTTAGTATACGAAAAGAGACATCTATTTTATATTTATATCATATGCCAGGAGGTTCGTGTTTATCGTGTCGGCGAAGAACATACGCGTGGAAGTCATTAACGTGAAGAAAAAAATCGACATAAATATAGCTGTGTTGAGCATAAAAAACAGAGTTAGTTCTATCCACGGTGTCCATCTGTCTACCTGTTTCTCGGTCATAAACATCGACTGCCGAAATGAGCAACAGACATTTTTGCTAGGGTCCAATTTCATTAGTATTAGACCGACTTCAGATAAAACAAGAATCAGATAAAACTCGTTTTTACATAATTTATCGTTTTGGTTTACGAACGATTACTCCGAGGTGAACCGTTCTTTCGAACAGGCGGACACCATCTTACTTAATGTGTTGATTTAATTAATTGAATATTTACATGTCAATATTTATGAACGATTATATAAATGAACACATGTACAATGTAATGTTCTTGAACATTTTGAAACATAATATATAAACATAACAGATGCGACTATTAATCTCAGAAATCAATTAGGATATAATCAGTGCCTTACTATTACAGGTGTATTATCTTTGCAATACTAACAGGAAGTGATAATAATAGGAATATTTTTTATTTACTGATTTATATAACCATTATATTCCACTGCATATGCATATTAGCAGTTTATGTTAATTCTCAGTACATTCATACAAATTAGGCTCCAATTTGAATACTATTTCTTATTAAGTGGCTACATTGAGAAAAAAATGTAGTAGTATATGTTTAGCGCCAAATATTGAATAACTTCATGTTTAGTCGGTATCATGATTCAGTTGGAAGAATATGTAGTTGAATAGACTAAATATTTAAGTACTAACCATCAGGAACAAAATATTAAATATTAGTAATTGTTGTTCAGTGTATAGACTATTACTTTTAAGATACATAATGCAATAAAGAAACATATATTTATAGATTTATTGATAGGACACGCTGGAATTAATTCACTGATTGAAAAGTGGTTTCCTTTTTGCAGTAACGGGTATGGCCCAGGCGATAAGGTAAAAAATAGCATACACAAAAGAACATAAACCAAAAAGATATAACCAATTTTGCAAATCCTGTCTCACCTAAAATAATCCTAACCACTTGAGCAGACAACGGATAACAAATCCTTTGCTTTGCATTCTTGCTTTCATTTAAATAATAAATTTACCTGCAAAAAACAGAATCATTATGGTTAACAGCTCCTTTTGCATTCATGTTATCGTAAAATGTATTTTCATTATACATGCGAGTAATGTCATTAACATTATTAGTTTCAAAATCTACATTATCAAAGTTTCCTAAATCACTTAATCTCTTTAGCGGATGATTAGAGTGACTTACAATTACATCGTCCTCACAATCGGCTCTGGAATATATCATAATGTTGCAGCTAAAGTGCCTGGGTCGATAACATCAATTCCTAATTTAATACATGCAAGCTAAACAGAAACTAGTTATATTTTCAAATGTAGGTCTATTTTAATGCTATTTTACGCGTTTTTATGAATGGACGACGAATTTCAGAGGAATCGTTTCAGAAAACAGAAAATTTGCAAAATTAAATTTCTGTAATACTCGTGCAAAATTTTTGCGAATCCTTACTTGTTTTTAGACCGACTTCGCTGTAATCTGTCATATTACATTCATAAAATTCACTAAAGGAACTCTAAATTAGTAATCCATTATGAATCCAACATATGCTGTTTATTGAAAATACGGCTTGAGTAAATGCGAAGTTGATTATAACAGCAGGTCGGTATTTAAACACGCTTTTAATCATTGTTTTTTTGAGATCAATAGTTAGTGTCATCCAAGGAAAAAATCTGTCAGAAAATTTGATCGGTTAAAATTAAACTAATTTCTGGATAGTAATCCTTAGCTAAAAGTTCCCCATTATTCATGTATAGCTTTCAGGCAGCAACAGGAATATTAAACTACAATGTGATGAAATCAAAAGCTGCACAAAAACTATCCAGTTACTTATAGAATTTAAATTGAGCAAAATTTAGTGCCTGCATATGTAGTATATAAAATGTTTCGTCAAATCAATTACTTCACCAATAACTGCGTTATCTTAGACGTTACATGATTTAAAATCCAATTCAATTTCAAAGAAAGAGAATCGTCACATACCACGCAGGTTCTTATGTTTGTCACTAACTTCCTTGATTACTGATGTTTTAAGCGATTCTACAGCCAGCTGTCGTCGACTGCGAAAGAGATTCAGATTTTTAGGTGAGGGCTCGCGTATGGTTTTCAATTCCCAATTCGTAATGAAAGTGACTAGTATATAAGGATATCTGAATAAACTGGTCTCTAAAGCAGTTTATGATTTCAAATGTTCACGCTCAGACTCGAATACAGCTTACATCTGAGTCAAAATACTCGAAGACAAACTTCCATCCATAAAATATTCAGTAGGTTATTTCAGTGATAAAAGTATTAATTTCTTCTCTCTAATTTTGTCAAATAAGTAACTTTCATTAATCACATACTTACCATACTAAATGTACGCACCTGACATTGGTTACCTTCTCTGACGTTGGCCCGCTTTGTCCATGCAGGAAGGGACTAAATAATGCAAGTTTCTAGTCAAACATTAAATTCAAATGTAATTTTCAGTGCATCCTCAGTGCACCTTTTAAGTAATTAGTTTATTTAATTGACGTGCATGTATTAAACACAATACGAGCGGTTTAGTGTTTGAATCAGTGAATGACAAAAATATTGGACATTCCACTCAGAGATTAAAAATATGTATTTCATCCATTTCACTGTTTAAGAAGTGAACATGATGGTAACCACTAAGTCATTAGTTCATTGATTCAAACAGTAAATTGATCGCATTGGGTTCAATGCATGTCGGTGAAGAAAATTAACCAATAAATAAAAAAATACTAGACATTTCACTGATGTTCCAAAATTCATAGAAATCCGGCTTTACTTATTGTCGCCCTCAGAATGCAACATTGTTTTTGCCTATTTAGTTATCTTGTTAACTCCATAGAAGCTTCGGCAGATAATGCCCTAGTAGAAAATAAACGTGCTGCTAGCTAACACCACTGCAAATAGGCACGGCGCTAGCTAGTTCCGCAGATATTTTCTACTAGGGTGCCTATTAAGTAATGACGAAAAGCGTAACGCACACAAACTATGTAAAAATGAGAGTAGATTAATAACAAAGAAGTAATTCTCTCGTACAATTCCCTAATTATTTAGAATAGGAATTCACACTTTTAAAAATCGATCTCGTCGGTGAGTTTTAAGAAGCGTATTAAATTACAAATAGGCCCATACATAAAAAAAAAAGTTTCATTGCTGCAGTTCACACCACCTCGAAACTCATTCTGTCATACGAGATGTCTGAGACATTTCGACGGGACATGTGGACATCGGGAGATGTCGAGGGCTTCTTGAGAGCTACTATGAGACGATGATACCAATTCAATAAAAAAATGTATTTCACGTTATTAAAGCAGTAATCGAAGAATAGAATCGAAGATACCTGCAAGATGAATTTTATTGAATCGACGACTCTTAACCAGAAAGGGATGCATTTGGAGGTTATGTAGGAAACGCACGAATTGGTTTCCTGATCATTTAGATGTGTGTGTGGTGCACGTATAGGTCACCCACACTATGAGGCATACGACCATTCATTATTGCTTCAGTGTGACGACACAATGCTGGCATTGACAATTTGCTTCACACACGACGCCGCGCACCGCGACGCTCCGCCTATTATGAGACTACAGAGGCGCGCCGACGCGACTCGTTTCCCGTTGATGCGCACACGCGCGTTCTGTGTGTGACTCTGAAAATGGAAAATCCAGAAAAGGGTCCCTCCCAACCAAGAGTGGGAAAGAGATGAGACATTTCTGATATATATGTATGTATATGTATATATCGACAAGTTCCAGCCCGATCAGCACCGCTCGTCTTCTTTCTTCTCTTTTTACGAAAATTAGGGTCGTCCGTTTCGAGAATTGCAGTGCGGTGGCACGGGTTTCGAGTATATTCATTTGTCGAAGGTTTTTTGAATGAAGACATTCGCTTCCTTGGAAGGCCCGCACTTGTTTACTTCGTTGAGTTTGAGTTATATCGGGGAAATTAATATTGCGGAAAAGGTATAATTCAATCGACGTAAGGGACCGGGTTCCCGAAAGACCCCAAGTAATTAAGTTTTGAATCCTGAAAGGGACATTCCGATATTTCACAATTACGAAAGAAAAATCAGTTTTGTTTATTTACTTCTTTCGGAGTATCATTAAAATTGATGGATTTCAAAAATGTGGTATGGTAAGTAAGCATCTTCTCATGATGAAATTCCTGGTGGACTTTTCAAAGGGAATACAAATGTCCTAACAACTGGAAACATGGTTGACGTAACTTTATTATAATAATCCGATATATAACCTATATTAACAAATTTGGACTTCTGAGAAATAACATTTTTGGATAGTCCTGAAATTCAAGAATACATTCGAAAACAATTTGTAATCAACAACCATAATTTAACCCTTTTTGGTTTTCTTAGACTCCATCGAATCTTCTTTCTTAACAACCCTAGTTTAGATTACGGTCAAATTTTTATATTTACATTACAATTCAAATTACAATAAAATACAGTTTTACAGATTGTTATACTTTTGCACACATTGTGACTTGAAAAACACATTTTGAATTGAAAACCATTGCTCGCGCCAAAATTGTATTTTACGCCCTTGGTATAAAATAGTAGTTTTCGATACAAGGGCGTATGCGTAAATAACTTTACACACACACACACGTGTGCCGAAATATTGTTTACGTACGGCTTTTTCGTGCGTAAAGTATAATCGAGTGCGTAAAGTTTACTTTACGCACAAGTTTACTTTACGCACCGAAAAGACGTACATAAACATATTTCTTCATTTTTTTGTTTGTTGCGAGTATGCGGACATTGTATCCGAAATTGAAGAAACTGTTCAATACTGCATATCTTATCATGACATACATATATGAGGCGCTCGTATATATATTGAACCTAACATTCATTTAGCACTTTAAAGCTTTTTATTAGAATAAAATATGAAATTCATATATTCTCTAATATTACAAGTCGCAATTTTTTCGCCATAACGAAAAGTGATTTAAAAAAATGCATTCATTAAATTAACATTTCCGTTTAGGAGTAAAATAAAAGATTCACTCTGCTGGAGTGATGTACACATTCTTAGAATGTAGTGTAATAATGTCACGCCAAGAGTTGCTGTTTTAGCCGTCACTTATTAGAGTGCCATTTCACTCTAAGAAATTTAGATAGCAAATGCGTAGAAAGCTCTGTTACGTCCATGAGTCGTAAGAAGATATTTATTTTAATATATGCACGAATTCCACTTTATGTTAAGTTTTCCATTAAAACAACGTTTTTGTACAATATTCAAACAATGTTTGAGTACAATATTTTCATTCAACGCCTAAATGTGCATAAAATCGAACTTTGAGTGTTAAATTATTATGGATTGCCGAAATAAGCCTATACTGGTACACTACTTGATAATAAGGCTATATTGTGACATTAAAGAATTATTACTCCTAGTAAAAATATCAGAGGTACGCCGAAAATCGCCACCACCAAAAATACTGATTCAATACTAATATTGTCGGTATTGATATTCTCCTCGAATCAGTACTGCCAAAATTAACTGAAATTGAAGAACATTTACACATCTTTACAGATAAAAATAACTGTATAAAATAAATTTTGCATTTAGCATTTTTGAAGCGCAAATTTTAACATCTATAGAGTTTTGTACCCATAATATGATACGTTGCTTTTTATTTCTTTCGAATATAGTTATTAAATATTTTTATTGAAAGTGATTTTTATGTTATTGATGACGCGTAAAAAATAAGCTTGCACATCGATTTACATATCTTCAATCATCATCAATTTATAACTTGTTTCCTTTGTTAATAATGTTGATAACTTGGTTAATATAAGTTATTAACTTGTTTTATAGCTTTTTTCACGTGCAGCTGGAATACAATTTTTTGCAAATCGGTTGCAAACCTTCAACTTGGAATTCTCTAAATTTGAAATAAAAATCAAAATAGGCTTTAGTTCGAGACTCGTGTGAAAACGATATATAGTAGTTATAATCAAAGTGTAAATATGTTAATGGATTTGAAAAATCGGTCACGGCGATATCGATTAGGAGGACCAACTGTACAAGAAACTTCAAAATAGATTCTTTCTGATAATCCACTAACTTTGGATTTTCGAGAAAAGTGTAACAAACGTTAGTTCACATAAACCACTTTATTTCATGCTTCCAAGGGCATATTTCAAAGTTAATGTACGTTTTCCTGAAAATTTAATTATATTACTGGAAACATCGAAACCTTCGAATGTTAGGACAATGTAATTTTCGTATTACTAAATTCATTGAACACTTGCTTTTGATTTTAGAACTGATATTGCATATAATTCACACATATTATGGTATATCAATTTGCAAATCGAATTAAAACTTTGTTACTGTATTTTTAATCGCAAAAATGTTAAGGAAAGTTTATTAATCATTACCAAAAAATATATATTAAAAATAAAACTCAACGATATTATTTAGAATTTTTAGTCATTATTTATACGCAACTAACATGATAACTACTTTGAATTTAATGGAGTAAAAACTAATCCACAATTTTAGAAGTGCATACATATTTTACTCTATAATCTCACTCGTGAAGGTAATGATTACAGTATGAACATTCATTAAATTTATTGAATATGAAAGTTTCAATTCTGAGATTAAACAACCTTACATTTCATATGTATACAAAACTCAATATCATTCTCCCTGAAATTTCATACCCTTGGGATTTCATTCATCAGGTGTAGTTTCAGACAATATTTTTTATTTAATATATTTAATTCTTTTTAACGATAAAAGTCTAAATAAGTATATCGGGGGCGGCGCGTATAGTTAACTCTAGCTCGCAGCAGCTCTAGTTTCGTATCACACATAAACTATATTACAAATAACAACTATAATAATTTGCGAAAGCTTCGAAAAACGAGAAAAACCTGTTAAAAAAATAGCATATATTTGGGTGAACATTTTGGTTGTCGGTCCACAGCTGACATCCCTTAGACATAGCTGCTAACATTTAGCTGCTGCATCTAACGTTTGTTCCGCATCAACAAAGGCAGAGAACATTAAAGTCATCATTCATTAAGTTTTAGTCAATATTAATATTAATGACACATTAATAGTCCATAAAGTAGCCGCACTCTCTCTAAATGAAACTCATAACCTTTTCGCATTCAGTAAATTAGTCTCATTTGAGAGAGAATAAATCGAATTCCTCTATATCTATATGAAAAACGTTAGAAAACTAAGTATATCCAATATTTAAAAAATGCAAATTTTCCATTGGAAAACTCGGTATCTCAAATTTAGACAAAAGCAGAAAAAATGATACACACTGCAACTCTTCATTACAAATAGATAATAATATTTATCCAGTATTAAGGAAGTAAATCATCGAAGTATATTCTTTGTTTTAGAGAGATAACTCCGTGGTTTGAGAACTGTGGGAAAGTTGACTTCTATTTTCCCGTATTAAAAGTTAATTTTTGGTTCGTGTGAGAATTTACTCATGACAAACTCATTCAAGATGTGACATTTTTCACTTGTGTGAAGATTCATTCTCTCTACTGGAATTCTAATATTTTATCTAAACTTAAAACCAAGACCCTCAAAAGTGTTAAATAGTTCCATATCATATAGCAACATTTGACGAAAAGCTAAAGCCATATTGTACTAAAAATTATAAAGGTTTCATCAATTTTGTTTACATGATACTTTGGAGCGAAAGGTTTTTTATACGAAAACAAGGGTCGCTGTTTTTTTGTTGCGAGTATTCGTAAAATGCACCAAAAATAAAAAATATATGTAAAAGCCGCACTGCGTCAAAAACGTATTATTATGTTTAAACTTAACGTAATATATAGATTTTTTTGTAATATTTGAAGTAATAGTTACTATTAAGAGGTAATTTAAATCGTAGTAGAAACGTAAAAAAAGGCAGTGTGTAGAAGCAGAACTTAAGAGTTATCTAAATTATGGTCCTTGGATTTTAAGAGAATGTCCAAACTTCTTCACAATTCGCCGAGTGCCAAATGGTTTGAAAGATTATATTTCTTACCGTCGGTACAGGAACAGTACTGATCAACAATCACAAAAAAGAATCTGGAGTGTTCGAAGTCAAGTGGGCTTTACAGCGCTAAGTGTATCACATAAATCCATATGCCGCGATAGCAGTAAATAACTATACTATAAGATGTTAATGAAAACCACACTATAACGTCTGCTTGTTTCATATGTCAAGAAAATATTTTGAAAGATACACTTTTATTATTTTCATCCATTTTATGTTTCATCATCAATGTTATGACAATAACCAACGTTCTTTTTATAGGGCGTCAAAGCATTAAAATAAGAAAAATCATGATGCGGCTAGACACAAACTGAAAGAAAATTGTAGCGGCATCTTCAGAAGTTATATTAATGAGTAACAAACTTTTCGATACCTACCCTATACGTTAAAAAGTCATTAATATTTGGGACGGAAATTGGAGATGTTTTCCACAACAGATGTCCATGTCTAACATAAAATACACACAAAACCAAATAATTATATAGCAAAATACTGTATAATTATAATACAGTAAATGATTTAATTTAATCGTTACTTTAATCCACTGAGCATACAAATTTATGTTTCGATTATCTCTTACACCTCACTGTTTTTAAAGCCTTACTAGTTGCAGGAAATCGTGGTGAAGAGTAATGTGACTTTTTTCCCTGTATAATTTTCGTTACCTGCTTAATAGTTACAAAAACCTTGAAATACAAGTAAAATTCTCATTTATTTCTCCGATCGTATCATGAGGATTTTTATCGTGCTGTTTAGTGTTCTTCGTAAGTCTGCATTTTCGTAGAGACAGAAAAGTGCTTGTCAGAAAAACTAATTTTTTGTCGTACGACCTCGTTGTCGTGTAGAGCGACACACGACCTCGGCACTCAGTGCGGTCTTTTCATACGGCCCTCCTCTCCTTCAAGGATTTCCGGATGGAAGACGAGACTTTTCACACTTATCGATCCAAGCTGATAAATTCTTTGATGCCAGCCGAAACGTTCAACCCTTCTGCTCGCCATTCATCGAGATTTTTTTTCAGGCGGTTCCAGAGAGACACATGATGGCGAGGAAATACCGTCTATGCTTTTTCACTGAAATTCTCATTTTAAGGTATCGAGTATACTCGATTACTATAGTTCTCGAAAAAAATCTTGAAATAAGTTACTAAAGTTTAAAAAATGGTGACATTCTTTTCAATTCTTTGATGACTTTCGCTGAACAATTCTATAGTATTTTCTAAGAGCCAGAGAGTTATTGTAAAACTTCGAAGACAAGTAGATCAACCGTATAATGAAAATTCCCGGCCGCAAGGTTTGACCTACATGTTGCCATATGCCAGTAACAAGCAATTGAAAATAATACGCTAGAAAGTTGGTAAATACTCGTCACAAATTTTTACAACGGAATGAGATATTTTTCGATATAACCACTCGAGATATAAATTACAGAAACAACCGTAAATTTCGCTTTAAGTCTCGTATGTTAAAACCATTATTTTCTGCATAGACAATTAAATAGTAGTACATCATTGTACTTAGTAGTACAATGGAAATAGTAATTCGGCAACTTGGGCAAAAAATAGTCCATTCTCGCATGAATTGAGTTTCCAATAGTGGATCAGCATTTGAAGGTTAGTGTTGAATATTCTTTTGAGTAACTAGTATTCATTCATTATCGAATAAAAATTGTACTGTTGAAAACTATTCACTTCGAGCATATGTTTTTATTACACAAAACTTTTCCATGTGTGTTAACTCTTGTGTAGTAACCCCAGTAGAAATGTATTTGGGCCCTGAGAGTCACGCGCCAGATCAGGGCCTTAATAAATTTCTATTCGGAAATATTTAACTACCTTGAAAGATGTATCTCTTTCTTTGAAGAGAAGTGCAAAATTATTTATTCCAATCAATGAATTATTAACTCCGTGTATAAATGTTTACTCCGTTTGTCTGAAGATATGCTCCAAATTCGATCTCGCACAATAAAATGAGCGCTTATTATTGATAATCAAGGAAATTGTTTCAATCACTTTGTAACTACCCATTTGTCGATATGTAAAATTAAGAAATAAATGCATTCACAAAAGAACAATTTTCATGAATTAAACACATCATTCAGATCAGAATCTTCTTATATTAAAAAATATATTTCACTCATTTTAATTAAGTTACTCGGGATATATTTGAATCATACATATGTGAACAGATGCCACACAAATCTGAGTATTCAACGAATCAAAGACTTAAAACGTTTCAAATATTGTTACAAGTCCTCTGATTATACATCAGACATACAATCATCCAAATTAAAGCGCCGACAATTTTTTTCAATGAAATTTTCATTGAGGACACAAGTGACCCCACTTTCTATATACCCATGAATGCAAAATTTTGCATAAAATTCATATATTTTATCCATCTTTATTCACAGTTTCAATGGATTTTCATCATTCTAATACCGCGAAAAATATTGGTAACAATAAATATTTGCAGATTTGTTTGCAATTTTATGCAAGTTTTACGCCATATTGGAATTCTTGATGACTGAAACTCAACTTTGATGTCTTCAAGCGCGACCGCGAATATTCTAGGGTATGTTCCCATCAATTTTTGTCAATTTTGATTTCGATACGAAATACTTGATTGAAATTAAACCGGCGGATTTTTATGAAATTAAGTATTGTTGTGTTTGGTTCCGAATACGATATTAAGTCTGCTTCCTATTTCGTCGAGCATTAGAAATTAACTAATCGCACATTTTTTAGAAATGTCAAACTGTATAATCGGGGACTCCGGAAACCTCGAGTAGCAGTCACAAAATCCATAAAAAAAATTCAACACATTTCTATAGTCAAATGATCGACACTACTCTTTATGTGTAAACAGTACCTCTTTTATTTTTTTACATACATCTTTTTTCAAAGCACCCGGCACCTACATAATAATTGACTTAAACATTACATCCAAAAAATATATTTCGATTATATTTATATCATAATATATGGAATGATTTATATATTAAATACATCAGAATATGTTGAAAAATCTGTATACCCAGAATTTATACAAGATTAATGGAGCATGATTTTTTTAATAAACATACCTACAATAATTTTTCAAAGGTATAAAAGTAAAATTCCTCTTAAACTAAAAAAAAAGTTGATTAAGATTTTTTTTTTAAATGGGCGTAAGCATTATGCTTTTCGAGCAGACTTTTAATCACTTCAGAATGCAATGTCCCTTTATGAATTTTGCCATTATGACAAATTGTGAAGCGCTTTTCCATTGTTTATTGCCTTAATGAATATGATGAGATAATCCTAATAAATGTAATAAATTTAATATAAATTATTAAAAGGATACATTTAAACATTTCTAGCTAAGGTTTTCTAATTATTAGTTATGATACTATAAGTCGATTTTGATAATAGTTGAAATTGTTATATTAAAATAAGTACTCCTCAAAATCGATTTTAATTTGATTGTTTAAGGTTTTAACGGATGTCGCATCATCGCAGGGACCTCAGTATAATCGATTCTTCGAAACAGTTCAAACAGTCCCGAAACGGGAGATGTCTTAATTTTCGAATCAACTTTGAGAAAATCGAATTTAAATCTGAATCACATATCAAAATATTAGCAAAACAAATAACTGAATATGAATTCCAATTTTAATTTTATTCGATTTTTGTCTGCCACAATTAATTTAGTTTGATAAATTTATCTTTACATTATGGTGCGAAAAATACTTATTTAATGAAGGCCTGAAAACTATAAATGTAAAATGGCACTAATCATTAAAATCGCTCTGGATTTCCATAACCTTGCATTTCCAGTAGATAAAGAAATTTGTTTCTTTGTTGGAACAGTCCATTGCTAAATGTAATCTATATTGCGGAAAATAATAGACTTTAATTTACCAACCGCTAGAAAATTGGGTCTTAACTCACCTTTCAAGTGTATCAATAAATTATACAAATACTAAATCTACCATAAACAATCCTCTTATGCAAGCTTCATTCTTTTTTGATAAAATCGTCAAAATGGCTGCAACAGCGTAAAAAGAACGACCAATTTTGTACGCGTTACTACCATGAACGCCATAAATCGATGATCATCGTTAGGATAGCCACACGAGGGATTTTCAAAAAATAGTACCCGAGATCCGCCGATTTCATTCAGAATGGTCTTTGTGTCGACTTAATAAAGTTACAAAGTCGAACCGGCCCGATTCAATGAGTATTTCCTGTTGGATTGGAAAAAATTGGGAAAGGTGAGGTTGGCACAGCGTGTCCGACGACAGCGCATTTGCTGCGTGCTGCGCTGGCTACCCGATGCCAACAATGACAACAATAAGAGTTCCTTCCGAACGGGATGCTCTTCTCATGATCGGACATTAGTGTTTTACGACACGCTATTATCGGTTCGACACGCGTGTCACTCAGATCGGAGCTGCGTCCACAGTTTCCAATCTACGTCTCACTTATAGAACCGATGATGGTGCATGGTGCACGCGTTACAATTTGGTCACCCACTAGGTAACGACTAGTTCCATTGTCTGCCCATACACGGACCTCAATGTGCAGAATGTGGGCGATGTCGTGTTCCAGAACAGAAGATTCCTTTTCTTAAGCCGTACGTTTCACAGCGAGAAAAACGGTGTTCCGCAATTAGCGGCCTGACGCCGCTTGACCTAGGCGTGTCTCGGGTTAGGAGAGCTCGGATTTTCAACCGTTGGAAATTTTAATGCTCGAACTTAAGCGGACCACTGACCAGACAATAGATTAGAAGCGACAAACTTCACTTGTAATATATAATACCTCTATTCAGACTAACGGTGAAAATCAATAAAAAAATGTTAAAATCACCTTGTTGGTTTTTTTTATCGTGCATAAATCAGATGCATAAATTGTGGAGAGTTTGAAATTTTTCAAATTCTTTCCAACATGAATTGTAACTGTGCATTCCTTTTTTAAATATATAAAACACAATATTATGATTTCAACACATTTTGTTATGCAACACTACAAATTTAACAATAGTTCGAGCAGCTGTAATCAATCGAATTTTGCGCCGGAACAAAAGAAGTCCATATGTTGAAAATAAAAAAGTTCGGCGATTTTTAACACTGATGCGAAATATATATTAAGCCCGCACTCAGCCCAGTGCATCATCAGTTTTAACTTTTTGTTGTGAAATCGCGGTTTAATTTATTTTCTCTAAGAAACATTTGGCCTCAAAATTAAGTTGCTTAATATCTATACTTAATATAAATAAATATTCACATTGATAAAAAGATATACTGGTATGTTTTCTCAGTCCTATGTAGTTGTACCTAAGGTGTCGATTGTATGAGGATATATTTTATATTCATAAGACTCATTTGACGACTTCGTCGCAGTCTAGTCGCAGTGCTTTCGAAGATGTTATTCGACAAAACGAACCACTTTGTGGAAAAATACGACTATTTCGTTATACAAATATTTATTAATTAACTATAAACAAAATTCAGCTCGTTTCCTGGTAAAAAATATGTCCTGAAACTAGCCAAACGCTGGATTCATTTTGTACATGAGTTATTAATGATTTTTTCTAACTTAATCATGTGGGCATGTTGCATGTGTGGTGAAATTATAATAAAAAGTTATGAATAATAAATATTATTCGCTAGTAGAAAAACATTTTCCTTTTCATTTTCAAGTTTTTTAATTTAATTATCTTCCAAATAAGAAATTTCCTAGTATTGATAAATTTTTGTAAATCATCCAACCGAGGTATTTGATGCTAGCCCTATGGAAAATGGCCTATAAAGAGAAGTTTGCGCCTTGGCAAAACGAAGCTTGGCATCTACCAATCTAGTTAGTAATGATTACCAAGCAGAGGTTTCATTCCACAAACTATTCTATTTAGATAGATCTATTCCAAATCAATTGATTGAACTTAACTGGGTTGTACATACTTCAATTTTAGTTAATATTAAACCATGATTGACAAAATCAATAATTGTTACTATCTGCTGATCAACTCCGATAAAAGTACGAAGTAAGATACTCCGTGAACACTGGACGCAATAAACAACATTGAAATAATAAGGTCAGTTTGCTGACTAGAGATGCCGACATGATACGTAATCACAAAAGTCACTTAATTAACACTATAAGCTCGAACGTGGTTGCTACCATATCATTTATTATGTATCGTCGGTCAAAGTAAAGTTGGGAGAAGAATAATATTCCGATTCAATTAATAATTAAAAATAACGACACTAAGAGTAGGTTGTATGGAATTGTACACCATTCGGAATTCTCACAGTTTAGCATATATCTACTAGCCTGACCCCATATGGTCGTTCTATTTTAAGAAATTAAAATATATAAATAAATTAACAAATATATTTAACCCTTTCAGTCCCAGCGGGACACCAGTGTCCCACCTACCTGCTATTAACTTTTCAACGTTTATGAGCAATTCCCTATTCGTTGAGGATTTTTGTTCCTGGCCTTCCTAAGACTCCAATAAATGTTAACAAATAATAATATTGCACAATTATTTAAAATAATTATTGATATAAACAAATTACTTTTAAAAAAAGCATAAATTTCAGAAGAAATTCATGCTAGGATGAAGTAATAGGTTTCATTTTGCGATATTTGGTATAAAGGGGTTTTTGAGGCTGCTGATTATGAATCTGGTGTTAGATGTTCAAAATTCAAAATGGCGGATCCAATATGGCCGACCAAACATTTGAAAAAAGTCATGTTTTCCGATTGGGACTGATGAAATCTAGTTGAGGCCCAGCCGAGCCCCAGACAATTTTTCCACGTGGGCAAATTATTCGCATAGATTTCCTACAAATAACACCCGTCACTTAACACCATCAAATTTAAATAATAGACAAAGCTAAATTTCGGCAACTGATACACAGTGCATTAGTAAAAAATCTGATAATAAAAGATGCTTACCAATAGTTCCGCAGATTAATGAACTTTATCAACCTTTACAACACAAAATTTTAAAAATTAACATGATAACGGTACCGGAAATATGTCAAGGCATAGATTAAAATAAAAAATTGGCCAAAAACGCTCCTACCTATCAATTTAAATGTGATTGATGTACAAAAATATTATTAAACAGATATAATAGTTGTAGCAGATCACAGAATTGAATATAAGCATAGTTTTATTGAAAATGTGTAACAATTTTAGATACTGAACATGATTTCGGCAAAACAAGAATCTCTGAATTGGTTCCTATAAAAGTGCATTAAATAAAATTCATAATGTTTTACTTCTAAATTGATCGTAGGATGACCGGCTGCGAATTGAGAAAGGAAATTCCCGCCTCCAAATGATAACTGCAAGAGGTCAATCCATAAACTTGTCTTGATGAGACAAGCAAACTTTTTTCTGAGAAAGGATCCAAGTAATCCGAAACGTTTCATGCACTTGTCCATATTAGTACACCATTTTTTTCCACATACTATTTCAACCAAATTGCATTCACAGCGTTGAGAAACAAATAACAGCATGGCACTTCCATAATTATTCGCAGTTCAGACGTATTATGGGTGAGACACTATGATAACTGTGGGTATTTCAACCATAATATGTCTGAAATATCCAAAATTCTTCCAATATACCGCCTACCTCAAACTGTAAATCATACAGTATGACTCCAAACCGGAAGACATACACTAATATTTGATATTGTTTATTAAATAAATAGAGTTTAATTTATTACAATTAGGTTTCATGTACGCCACTGTCATTTTACTCGTTAATATTACATAACATCTACAATCTCTATGGGACGTAGCTCCCTATACATGAGAAATAAATTATCTATCTATCTATCTATCTATCTATTACATAACATGATTTGATGTACATAAGTTTTGATTTTTTTATTTGTGGTAACGTAAACGACATGAGATTATAAACCAGGTCATATCCCGTATAATTTCGTATGAACTAAAAGTTCCGAAAGTCCCCATAACCAAATGAAGAGAGAAGGCTTTTTCAGAATTTCCTTGCAATTAAACCGAACGTTATCGCGAGGTAGAGTCGTCTCAATCGTCCGTTTTCCTAGAAGCCTATTTTTCTTCAAGGAATCGGCAGTAGGAGGCGTCGCTTCGTGTCTTTTTAAAGTTTGTCGGCATCTGGACCGGGTTCGAGCACCGAATATAAAAATTCGGCGACAAACAAAGCCTCCGCAAATGGGCGGCTCCGCCTGTTCATCGGCGGGCTCGGGAGCCGACAATGGCCTGGCATGTTTTTCAATATTTAGCCATCATGACTTTTCGACGGGTCTTTCGGGCGAAATCTCCGCGTCGAATTGGAAACTAGATAATTCAATTAGACGACAGCTGCCGCTGCCAAGCTTCGGATGCGTCGTTCTTCCCCGTCAGGTAGGGCTTCGACGATTAGAAGGATGGAACGAGGGGAGGAGAATCGAAAAAAGATACATGCGACCGGGCCACCCTCGTCATGGACCAGAAGTTTGATGTGTTCATCTCCACCTTCGAGGGATGGATCCGTCCTATATACTCGCCAGCGGTGGCCCGGCGTGTCAAACTATCACCTGTATGTGACGATGCACGACTTTGTCAATATTGCCGTATTCCTTTCGAAAACACAATTTCCATTATCGTTTATGTTGAAATATATTATACATATGCGCCCAATCGCGGCTGAAGCCAAATTTATCCCTCGGCATCAGTCACGCTATTTCTTACTAATGCGATTATCGTCCTGAATCATTGTATGGCGGCGTTATATTTAAACAAATGTCAAAAGCTAACGGTTTCAAAGAATTTCGAAAACTAACAAAATGCATTACATAAATAAGCCTCCATATTTGCCTGAATTATTAACTGTCAAATCGAAAAGCCTAAAAAATGGAAAAAGCTCTGAAAATATCTATACTCGATGTCTGAAGAAGAGTTCAACTTTTGCCATATGTCACCAGATGTGCAGCTAATTCATCCTACTATTTTCTTCAAAGCGGCATTCCTCCTGTAATTTTCGTAAGCGCCGTCAATCCTGACAGAATATTCCATAATAACACTTGCTCGTGGCAGTGCAGCTGTGAACCAACATTTTTTCGACAAACATGTTTTAAACATTCTTTAAATGTTTCTGGCGCATCCCAATACATCTTATTCTCTACCACACCTTCTAATCCTTTTATATATATTCAGATGTTTGTTCATTCGACGAATTACAACAATTAAACATTCCATGTCAATATTTGATTGATAACAGAAAAAGTTCATTCTTTCCTAGAAAATGCTTGAAAATGTATCGTGTACAGTAAGAAGAACTGTGATATTCCCAAAACGCACTACATATTTTTGTACCTATCAAGATCCAGAAAGATGACTTGGTGAAAATTTTAAATGTTCGTTCTAATAAATCACCTAAATCGAAAATCTTTAGTTTCATCTCCCTGGTCCACGCTTTACGTTGAAGCTCGTGTTAGGGGTCAAAATATCTCATTATGAAACCGATATTTATATGATAAATGATTCAGATTATACCGGGAACGCTACGTTAGTTGACTCTTCATTATTACTGAATGTGGAATGTTACACTAACATCTTAAACGATTGATTGAAGTATTAATGAATTACGTTCATTCGCACTTTACTCGTCATTATTCGGAGATCTTCGAAAACCTTCAAGGTCAATAACACTGAATTACTTGGAATACTGTAGATATTTTCAATAATTAATTTTTTGTAGAATGTACTAACTGCTATTTGTTCTTGAAGTAAGTAAAAATAAATACGAAGAGAATAATTTGAATTATCTAATAAATCAGGCAAAAATAACTATAAAATAACAAGGTTTAAAAAAAGTCTTAAAAGCCTAAATAAAACCGGGGATCAATCTACAATTTGAAGTTGACTGAAAATATCGCAAGTCGATTGCGCAAAAATTGCGATATGAAAAGTACTCCTCCGAATACCCCTCGGCTTTCAAAATTAATTCTATATTTTCCTCGTGTTTGTCTGCTTACCAACAATGGGGATAAAATTTTTTATCGTAAACGACGTAAACTTTCCGTTCATTTGGAGGTTAGGTTAAGAGGCCATTAACGAGCGCATTAAGTACTACAAAAGATAGAATGGATTCAACATCCATTAAAGAAGAACCATTAGACAAATTAAGAATAGATCCATTGGTGTATAAATGATATTTTATACATGCCCATTGAGAACAAGACCAAGACTAAGGAATTTTGGTTTTGTATTGGTATTTATTTACATTTATGTAAGTTATTATTTTAATTATTGCATTAATTTAACAATGACCAAAGGCAATATCCCGAACAAGACCAAGGTAACCAAACAATTCTAATATATTGTCCACGACCAATATTTATACTGCAAAGTTAAGTACAGCCTTGAGTGAAGTTTTGCAAAAGATGTTGGTTTCCAAAGCAGATCTTGGGCTTGCTCTCGTTCTAGTTGCAATTGCACTGGATTGATCTTGATCTCGGTTTTACAAGGAAAACAACATTTAGCATTAAATGAAATATTCATTTGAATTATGACCATTAAAAACGTTTACTTCAATTAAGAAACAATTTTTTTTTTTATTTTTAAGAAATATGCCTTTTGTTTAGTAAATCTGGCTTACTTTAAGAACATAATTTCTTACTCCAAGAAGGTATTTGCATGCAACTATTCATGTAAATAAGTTTCGAAATTTCGACATTATGTATAAGTAATTTATCGAGATTGCTTTTAAGTATCACTTATATACTCTTATATAAAGACTCGCACTTCTTATTATCCAGTAACCCAGTCAAACGATGAAATTTCCGATCATTTCATCGGTGTAACGATTTTCAATTTAAGTCTATAAATGAATCTAAACGAAAAAGAAAAGACAATTTGTAATGTCTTTTGATTGATTTTAAAGATTTTTATTATCAAGAAACTTCTCTCCTTGCTACCGGAATTGCATAATAAATGTACAATTTTCATACGATTATATCCAACTGTTAGTAAGAAAATATACGCGTGTTATTTCATATCAAGACCTGGTGTCAAATAATTATTATAAAAAATAATAAAATATATAAATAAAGAAACAAAAAACGAAAGTAACACATATTTAAAAAATAATGTTCGTAACGAAATTCGAATATAAAAGGTAGTCAATAAATGCTAGGTATTCAATCGTACTGCTTGGTATAATTTATTTTAATAGTCGGCGGATTAGATGTAACATGTTCCAATAGCATGTGCGCCTGCCTTCCGATATGTATGATCTAAAAAATAATATATTTTTTGTTCTTATTTTCGAGTGAATTCTTGTAAACTATCGGAAAAAAAATTTTTATTTTTTAAACAACATTAACCTGCCAGCAAGTTGTTTGAAATTTAAACTTTTTATGAAAGTGGATATTTTCAGTTTCTCGTGATGGTTCTCATATCGACATTCTTGCTTACAATTCCACCAAATCTACCTTTCGTAAATGTTTTTTTTTTTAAGATATCGGAACATTAAGAACGCTGCACCAAACTGAAAAAAAAATTGTGTGGTATTTTTTTAACGACAGCAAATCATAAAATCAACAAAACCGTGAAATATCGTCATTTTTTATTTGGATATTCCTTTAAATGCACTGATAAACAGTTATATATTATAATTACTTCTCAATTACGTCAGATTATATAATTAAAATATACTATAATCGAGTTGAGAACGTTTAAAGTAATTATTTTTATTCGCTTTAAAGTTTATTAATTCATTTAACATTAACATGAATTAGACAAAAGACCAATTTTATATTTTTTGCCATATTTTGTCCATTTATATTTTTTCAGGCTTTTAATGTCCGCCATATGTTCTACTGATTTCTGCATCAAATGACTTATTAGTATTTTTTTATTGGTATTAAATTTGGTATTAAGTAATAAATTTTTGTCTTGCATAAAATTTATACTTGTGGAAAGATTTTCAGGGAATTCATTTTATATTAATGTTTAGTAATTTATTCGTCAGAATCTGTTTGTTAATTCTTAACCACATCCACCTCCTTAATGAAATCTTCAATTTTTTTTCTTACTTTTGATTCTTGAAAGTTATAGATAGTTTATTTTAATTGATATTACTCGTGGAGTTATTTGTGATATTTTTAAAACTGACACTCTTGATTTAAATCACGCCAAATATACTTTTCATAAACGTTTTGTTAAAATTTGACTACATTAAAAATTAAAATTTAAAATAACTCAACAAAATTTTATTCGTACTTTTAATTTTTAAACTGCATTAAAAAATGTGTTTCCTACTGAATTATGAATTCTTTAAGATGAAACGATTGAAAATTATATTTTTTTCTTTCAGTTTTTAATACTAATGTTTTTGTTAACATTATTGTTTAACTTTATATTTATTTATTTTTGTAACCATGATTTCTGAAATACTACTTTGCATATTGAAAATTTGGACTTTTTTTATCTTATATTTTTAAGAATCATATCACCGTTCAAAATTGAATTCATTTTACATAAATTATAGTTATAATAGCAATAAGCCAATATTTTAAACAAACGACGACGTTTTACGGTGTTGTTGATTTTTTCCATTGTTATTAAAAATACTGCGTCAATTTTTGTTGGAATTTGAAACAAGGTTTTTAATGCCGGATAAAGTTTAACAAAACGTTTAAGAGAAGTAAGTTTTGTGGAATTTTAATCAAAAATATGGGCGAGGGAACAATAATCTTTAAAAAAGCCGTGAAAACACATACATTGTTTTCGATATTCTACAAGAATTCGACCTTAATGTATATGAAAAAAAGGAATATCATATTATTTGAAATATTCAAATTCATGTGGTGTAAAATTCCGCTCTCCGTATCCGTGCACGAAGCAAATATGATTCTCAAATAAAAGATTACCTGCATTCTTCATGATAATAATATCCTTTATAAAAATATATCTCTTGCGCATTCTATATGTAAGTAATCCCTAAGAGGTAATGCAACACATTTAAATTTCGATTTTATAGAATTGAATTAGTTGCATGCGGCATTATGAACTCCACTCCGTAACCGGTAACAAAAATACGTGATAAACGTAAATGAACTTATTAAATGAGCAATGTATAGGTAAAAATGTTTGGGATGTTGATGTGATTAAAGGACACTGCGAATTAGGGTGAAAAAAAGAAAATATTCAGTGCAAGTACTATTTTCAGTTTAGCTGTGTTCATTGACAAAAAGAAAATTCCACTTCGTAACCGCTGTAAACTCTCAATTTTGGTACCTAAATGATAAATTTTATTAATAATTCTTCGAATACTTTTTTATTTAAATAAAATATTGTAAATATTGCTCACGGTTTATTTACGAAATCTTTTGTTTTAATAATAGAATCAATTTATTTTGGAGCTGCAGAGCAGAGATGAAACTCCATTCCGTTATCGAGAGTATGAGGTTACAATAGTTGAAAAAATAATGTTCATAAAGAATGCAACAGCTCATTTTACAACATTATTTAGGTCCTCCCTGATCATAAAACCAGTAATATCAGTGATTGTTATTTATTTTTTTTAATTAATCTTAATTTTGAATGTATTCTTTTTGTGAGAATGGCCTATATATATGTATGTTAAACCAAGTAGTCATCTATCCAAAGTACAATGTATATAATTGACATTTGCATATATTTTGTACAAATACAGCTGGTCGAGACTTTCAACTGAAATATTGTACCACAATATGAATATGTGTGAAAATCTCGACTCATTATGTTTTTTAAGACGAAGGTGCCTTCACATCATAAGCAGGATGTTTTATCGCCTGAATCAATGTACAAAAATATTTTAGTTTTTCAACTATTTATACGATTAGGATAAAAAACACGGCTGTCACAAAGAAACACATGGAATTATAAACAGAGTCGATCTACCTTCTTAGTCGAATAATAATATTTCTAAAACACGAAATATTATTCTCCAGGATTACGTATTAATAAGTCCGTCGGATTAACGATATTTCGACAATATATTCCCTGACGTAACGCCTACATGCTTCTTTTTCCGCTGCAAAGTCATGACTTTGACTTTCCGCACGTCGCATTAACAGATTTACGTCGAGAGTCTCTGGAAGTCGTTTCATCCTGCCGACATTCTCGATCTTCACCACATACTCGGTTTAGCCAAGTATTCGAGAATCATTAACGATCGTCAACAAAAGTGTGATCCGCCCAGAGACGTGTTGTCGAAATATGATCTTCGCGTTCGCAGCATATTGGTCTCTGGAGAGTCGTTTTGGCTTCCCCGTATTGTTTCCCGCGTTGTAAACCACATTAATCTCAGCAGCAAAGAATTGCGCGAAATGTCCGTCACGCACAATGTCATTGCGGATCAACAGCCACGCCTGCCACCAGCGACTAATCGGCCAACATCGACAAATACGGAAATCATCATAAACCCTCATCCCTGGGCTCTCTCGAAATTGTCCTCCCTAAGGAATACATCTCAAAAATATCGAGAGTCACTTGGTTAGACATCAGCGTCATCGCAATGCCACGCAATTCATAGTTCTTGGTCGATTTTTCAATGGTTATTGTGCGTCGGAATATAATGTTCGCAATTATAGATGGACATTCGACGAAAACTCGACCTCCGGAGACGAACTTCTATTCATAAAAATGAAATCTTGAGAACAAGAAAAATTCTAGCATACTAACAAAATTAATTGTTCTATTAGTATTAATTTCATCCCAAATATTGTAAACCGTCGATGAAAGATACGTTTAGTAGAATATATTACACATTTAGTTCAGTGAGTTAAATTATCTTCTGTATATTCCATATATATTATATATATCATACAACCAGTATAAAATGACTACATTAACGATATACATATATAAAAACACGTGTTCAAACTCTCTAAATTTCTTGGAGTGAGAATTAATGAAAACCAAGCAACTCTCGTGAAAGAGTGAATTTCCACTCTTATAAAGTTGAATATTCACTCTCGAAGAGTGGAAATTCGCTCTTTCCTCCAGATTTATCAGCTCCACGACTCGGAAGGAAAGAGTGAATTTTCACTCTTCCTAGATTGAAATTTCACTCTTAAAGAGTTGAATATTTATTCTTTCGCGAGAGTTGCTCGGTTTTGACTAACCAAAAAATTCTCACTCCCAGAAATTTAAAGAGTACCCAAAAAGCTTTGGACGATGTTAATATTAATTTCTGAAGGTACATATATTAATACCAGAAAATATGAGTGTTTTTTACTTGCAAAATCACTTTGTAACTAGTGACTGCACTTACTACTAATCGTATATGGTGACTTCTTCGGAAATCGGCCGATTCCATTCATTGCGAACAATTTCCCACATGTTACATGTAATACTCCACAAACTATTTTAATCGATTACTTTACGTCTCCTCATTACAAAAGGCTATTTTAATATTATTAATTAAATGACTTATTCATCTACTGCAAAATTGTAAATTATCACAAAATGTGACTAGTTAACTTGTTCATGAAGTTACAAAATATTTTCACAACAAAAGTACATGCTGATTTTTATACTGATTTACTAGCACTCGGTAATTACGTATGTTCAATTCCCAAATCAAAACGATAACGAAGTACATAATTATATACTTTATGTATAGTTATTTTAATGTATGTAATAACAAAAAAAATGTGCATATAAATGTGCACAAAATTACTTTGTATAGTAAAAAGTGGTACCCACAAAGAAATAAATATAATCAATAATATTAAATATTAAAAACAATTTTTGCCAAGCTTAAATTTCTTTGTTAACGAGTCGTATGACACCAGTCGAGGAAATAACTGCATGATCACTGCCGTCGGGCTGAAAAATATCAGTTCTCTGCTAACCTAATCATGTGTGGGACAGTTGATTTGGTATTTATTACCAATTTTTAAGTGTGTGAATTGTGTTAACATTTTCAATGTACTTATATATAATAATGGTTTATATATTTCCTGTAATGTAACTGTACGTGAAGATGTAATAGAAAAATTCGTTAAAAATCGAATTACTAACCCACATTTTAATTTTTCACCAGTCGTCATTTTGGACCAGTATAAATTCAGAACATATGTTTATTCATAAAATGTATATCCATAACAATCCAGAAGCAATGTAAGAAGCGTTTTAATAGCATTATATGCTATAGATGTAATAAAAAAAATGTCGCTGCAATAACGACAGAAACTGTAGGTGTGAGGCCGACAGCATGGTTTAAAAAAGATATGCATTTAGCAATAATGACACATTCAAAGAGATGTCGACGTTTTGTGTAATAAGTGGATTTATATGTATATAATAACATTTATAGCGTTTAGCATATAATTATTATCCGGGCTCCTGAAGACTTGTAAATGTTAAAAGGAAAACTGTCAAACAATTCTAATCCTGTCGGCTCAGAGACCCAACATCGATAGTTGTGTTTCGTATAGAGTAAGATATGATGTTGCGAACACGGGCAAAAATAAAACAACACACAGTCGATCGGAGATCAACTAAAAAACTCGCTTACTAAACATCACGTCATAGTCGACAATACCTTCTCGGTGGAATAAACATTCATCGAAGAAATCGAAAATAATGTTCGCGATCGGACTCGTAGTCTAGGCCTCCAAATTGTAATGGCTGTCCTCATGCGACTGCATGTCTCTAGGAGTCCACCAGCATCTTTTGTTATCAAACAAACGCTTTAAATTAAAATTAAATCAATTCGATTACGAATGGTGATGTTCTTCCAGACATCTAAAATAAAGGAGATGTTCTTTCTGACATCTAACAAAGAGGAGGATGTTTTTCACACATCTTATCAAAAGCGATGTTCTGCAAGACATCTAAACAAATGAAATTATGTTCTTGCGGAATCTAAAACAAAAGACGATTTTCTGCTACATATCTAACAAAAAGGATGATGTTATTCAAACATCTCAACAAAATGCGATATTCTAATTTCAAATTACATTTTTCATAGTAAACTATGCGAATCGAGATGTAACCCCCTTAAAGCTTTGCAGGTCCTTGTCTTATGCGGCCGCAGCCGATTTTTAGGCAAATACCCCCTTCCCCATTCGGTCATGCAATTGCGTAGGTAAAACAGCAGAAAAACCTATGCCGGGTACCGGAAATTTCTAACATCGATTCAAGTCGCAACATATGATATGTGCCATTTTTACATTAATTTGTGTGAATTCCTCATTAATACAATTACACACACTCTGTTTGAGTAAATAGAACGCAATGTTTGACTAATTAGATCGTTACAAATCAGCAATAGCAAAAATTACTATTTGAAATGTCATAAAAAAATATATAGATATAATAGTAGTCAATTTTATTTCCCCATATTTACACCATTATGGTTAAACGGGCAAGAACCTTACAAACAAGTCACAAATACAGGTGCATCGCAAATATTGACCCTTTTTTATTCAAGGAAATATTCAGGATGCATCGACCACGATAAAAGGTTCCGACCTCTAGCAACCTCGGCCAGTTATAATAGTCCCGAGTTTGTACCGTCTCTCGGCAATGTTTCTGAATTTTCCAGAGCTGAACAATTAGAAATAAACACAAAATTGCACTGATTATATGCAGATTTGAATATGAGACCTAGGAAACGTTAAAATTCCGAATCGTGGCTAACCGTTTAATCATCGTGCTCCAATTTTAAACGTCGTAATTTACTATGTAAATGGTATTTAATGTTGCTTTAAACTCTTTTAGTAACATTTCAGGTGTCAAAGAAGAAATTTACATTTGGTACTAGTAATTTTTATTATTTTGTAGAACCTGTAATTTGTGAAACAATGAAGAACATGTTTATTATCGATACGAGATTTGTGAATATTCCCGAAAATACTCAAATTCAGCGTGGAAATATATCAAATTAAATGAATTGACAATTTTTGTAAACAGTTGCCATTTAATGTAAGACAGATTAGTATTACTCAATAGACAATTCAAAGAACGGCTAACCTATATCTTTACATTAGATATCCTGAAATGTTTAATGTATCCAAATAACAGGTTTAGAAGGCATTGTTCGATATTTGCAGCGTACGTATTTATATTTTGGCTTACATGAAGCAAATGAGAGATTTTTCAGTTATTCGGAAACATTAATTTCAAAATATTTTCAGACCTGAATCCCAGGGATCATAATACATGCATAACAATTATGCAAGACAAATTTGCATATCATGACATTGGCCGATATAGCGATCACCATGACCGAAACGAATTTTTAGGTTACCTCCGTGATAAGTCTCCGTAAAGCCGCGTAAAAAGCAGGCTTTACCAATGCATGGATGGAACGCGCCTAGTCAAAAATTTGCGGAGAATGGAGTCGTCTGGAACGATTATGCACGCAATAGATAGATTATCGTCTGAACCACCCCCGCGGTGAGTGACGAATTACACGGAATGAGAGTCGAAATTTGCCGTGCAGCAAGCGGCAATTAAAATGGAAAGGCAGCCTTCGCTTTTCGGCGTTCGTCACGGCAAATCAGCAAAATCAGCGGCATCTGGATGGATCTCATGCATAGACTATACAGCTGGAACGTGTTCACAACTAAACCCATGCAGACACACCTACGAACACCCGAAAGTCTCCTTGTGACTGGTTAATATGAGTGTGTATAAGTCCGATTCAGCATTGGTTTGCGACCGATATTTTCTCGAGGAAATCTTTCGATTAAGTTGTATTCAAAGGGCGGGGCGAATCCGAAAATATTATTCGAAAAAAGGTCCAACACCTCCGATTGCAACGGATCTCCTCCCAATATTGGAGCGGCTGGTCGAAGCAAGTATACAAATATTTGTCGGGATGACCCGAGCGAGCACGGTGGCCATCCCAACGAATCGTTACGAACCTCCCTCATTGTAACGTCATTCTCTAATTATCAATGATTGATACATATTAATTTCAACATATATTTATTTTTTGAAAATCGAGTACTATTACCTTTAATTACTGGAGATTGCAATTTTTAAGTATTGATCAAATTTACCATATTATGCTAATATAAAACGTGTCTGAAAGAATTATTCTGATTATTGCAAATATTACAACGAGATACCTGTATTTAAACGTCACGCGATTCTAGTACCTTGGTAGAGATGGTCATGAGAATCGGCACAGAATTATCCTAGATTTTGATGATCTGGTTAGAAACTAGCTCTATAATGGGTAGAAATCCTGCTAAAAGTGACATGAATTCTGGCGTAAATCTACCGTGACGCAAGACATGAGACAGCTAATATAGTTTAACATGAGTGCGACAAGATCGTACAACTTATCGACCTCGGCTCGATTCGAGAATCTCGAATACCTCTCGATCGAACTCCCAATATGGCGGCTTGCTCTCAGCTGATTAGCCTGCACATGCTGGCGAGATCGTTTACAAAACTGCTGTAAAGATCAAATCTTCATTTCGAAAGAAAAGTGGTTTACATTTACACCTGCTCATTTTGTTGAATCGATTGATCCTTACCTATGATACAAATTTAATATGATATTTTCAGTTTGTAATTATTACTTTATGCTCAAACCCAAAATCTATGCGGTTTTTTTAAATGTTAAGAATGCAAAGTTATTAGAATATCATCATATTAGAAATATAATGGAAATTTCCGGGAGTAGAACTCGATTTTGCGCCTTGCAGTGAAATATTCGGGCGCAAATAATCGAGCCCCACGCCCATCGTATTAAAAAATATAAGCAATGATCGTACCAGCAATCTACTATTTTAATGGAACCACAGTACCGGTTGGTTCCGAAAATTCACTCCAGGGCGCAAAATCGAGTTCTACTCCCGGAGTGTTAAAAGATATTTTAGAATAAAAGTCCGCATTAGGGGGTTCCTCTACATAGACTCATGTCTATGATGCACTCACTACTCCGATTGTGTACGCTTGAATACTGTACGTATATCGTAATGTAGTGTCCCGAGTAGAAATGTATTAGCACCCTGATCAGGGCCTGACGACAGAGTTGTGCGCCTGATCACGGCCTTAATAAATTTCTAGTGGCGATTCTTTTCGCAAAGTAAATGCCAGATTTAATCTTCTCAATACGAGAATAACTCAGTTTATCGAAAAAGAGGCTTTAGTACTCTTTTTGTAGAGACCGATTTGTATGTTATATAGGTCATTGTAATAGACACCCGGGTGGAAATTGCCCTACTAAACCCGACTTGAAGTAGGGCTCTGATTAAGCACTAGCTAGACCAAATTAGGTACCTATACTACAAGTACTATAGCTACCTGTACAAAAGTTTCGACCCTAAGTTCGGGTCATTTTCAGAAACGTAAATATTTTCAAATCCGTTTATTTTACAGTATTCTCTTAAAATTAATTCCACTTCATTTTCCATTTTCCTTTATTCATATACACCGTGTTTCTCAACCTATTGAACCCCGTTTACCAGCAGATAGAGCGTAAAGTTCTGAAATGAAAGTTCCTTTGCCGAAAATGTTTTCAACATCAGTCAGAGTTGCACAAGATTAGCCCGTAATTGTTATTAACAAATAGTTCATAAAAATCAATTCTAAAAGGCACAAACCCATTTTTGGGCTCCGATTTTCTTCTTTTGCAAAACTAAATCATCGACTTTAATAATCAACTTCATTTAGAGTTGCAAGCGATTAGCACGTAACTGTTATTAACAAATTATTCATAAAAATCATTTCTCAACGGCACAGAACCACTTTTTGAGCTCCAATTTTTTCCTTGCAAAAACTAAATTATCGACTTTATAGTCAACTTCATGTAGAGTTGCACGCGATTAGCACGTAATTTTTATTAACAAATTGTTCTGAAAACCCATTTCTAAACGACACGGAACCACTGTTTTTGCTTAAAATTTTTTCTTTTTGCAAAATTACATTATCGACTTTAATAATCCACATCAATCACAGTTGCTCGAGATTAGCCCCTAATTATTATTAACAAATTATTCATAAAAATCATGTCTAAACGGCACAGAACCATTTTTTGAGCTCCAATTTTTTCCAATTGCACGATTAAATCATCGACTTTAATAATAACTACATTTAGAGTTGCACGGGATTAGCGCGTAAATGTTATTAACAAATTATTAACAAAAATCGTTACGAAACGACACAGAACCACCGTATGAGCTGCAATCTTTTCCTTTTGAAAAATTAAATTATCAACTTTAATAATCAACTTCATTCATTGTTGCAGGCGATGAGCACGTAATTGTTATTAACAGATTATTAATAAAAATCATTTCTAAACGGCACAGAACCACTTTTTGAACTCCAATTTTTTCAAATTGCACGATTAAATCATCGACCTTAATAATCAACTTCATGCAGAGTTACATGCGATTAGCACGTAATTGTTATTAACAAATTATTCATAAAAATCATTCCTAAACTTAGGGACGAAACTTTTGTACAGGTAGCTATAGTGCTTGTAGTATAGGTACCTAATTTGGTCTAGCTAGTGCTTAATCAGAGCCCTACTTCAAGTCGGGTTTAGTAGGGCAATTTCCACCCGGGTGTCTATTACAATGACCTATATAACATACAAATCGGTCTCTACAAAAAGAGTACTAAAGCCTCTTTTTCGATAAACTGAGTTATTCTCGTATTGAGAAGATTAAATCTGGCATTTACTTTGCGAAAAGAATCGCCACTAGAAATTTATTAAGGCCGTGATCAGGCGCACAACTCTGTCGTCAGGCCCTGATCAGGGTGCTAATACATTTCTACTCGGGACACTACATTACGATATACGTACAGTATTCAAGCATACACAATCGGAGTAGTGAGTGCATCATAGACATGAGTCTATGTAGAGGAACCCCCTAACGCGGACTTTTATTCTAAAATATCTTTTAACACTCCGGGAGTAGAACTCGATTTTGCGCCCTGAAGTGAATTTTCGGAACCAACCGGTACTGTGGTTCCATTAAAATAGTAGATTGCTGGTACGATCATTGCTTATATTTTTTAATACGATGGGCGTGGGGCTCGATTATTTGCGCCCGAATATTTCACTGCAAGGCGCAAAATCGAGTTCTACTCCCGGAAATTTCCATTATATTTCTAATATGATGATATTCTAATAACTTTGCATTCTTAACATTTAAAAAAAAACGCATAGTTTTTGGGTTTGAGCGGCCGAAAATTTTCAAATTTCAAACGTTTCGACCATCTTTGTACACAATTTCAACAGATTCCCAATAATTTAACAGCTTGAAAAGAATTAAGAAGAATAAATATTTCCAAACTTGTTGTCAAGTTTAGCGCAATACTGGAATTCCTGATGACTGAAACCCAATTTTGACCTCGGAATCTTGAAGAGCGATCTTGAAATTAGTATAGGAAAGTACCTTTCAATTTTTTACAAATATTGCAAGCAAAAAAAAAAGTGTCCTTTGGGCGTAAATCAGTTAATAACATAAAAGAAAATGCCATGTGTAAAACAAATACGTCTATATTCAAGGAAATATTTGTTTGAATTAAAACAAGTTAATGCTCACTTATAATATCATAAACAACAAATTCTATAATGTCCCCGGTTTTCTGTATGTGAATGAATTATAATATATAAGTCATACTGTTGCAGAAAAAAATAAAAACCAAGAAACTCCAAAAAATAATACTGTTATCTAAAGCTAAGAATTACGTTTAACAACTAACATCGAACATGTTAAAAAACATTTGTTATCTTTGTTTCTGAGCTGAATTCCTATATCAAAAGTCTTAAAATAAGATTTTATCTAATTCATAGAATCTGAACAATGAGAGGGTTGTAATGCGGAATAGTGATCAATCACAATCGATCATGAAAATGAATCTTCTGTAACATTGGGAGTAAATTGTGGCTTTATGGATGTATGGATCTTACGCGTGCAAAAATATTGTTCGGCGCATGTGTAGAAATGTTTTTTTGTGCGAATGTTATAATTGCAATAACTCCCCCACACTTGCCTTTGGCTCAGGTTATAACTATCACATTCGTAAGAAAATCTCTTTCTCTCTTCACTACTAATTTAAGTTTATCCAAAACATAGCCGAAAGTTATTAAAATTGTTACGTTCTAGTCGCAAAATATCAAGGATGTTTAGTTGATTTCTGATGCTGTAGAAATCAAGTCACATGATAATTCTTTAGATGGTCAATACTGATGCAAGTGAAAAGAAAGTAGAATCTTTAAAAATTAAATTAATTTGAAACAAAATGCCGCAACCTGAGGCCTAATAAACGATATTCTCTCATACTGAAGTCGTATTTGCGTGAGATACTCGAAAATAGATTGGTTGCGCTTTACCTACATTTGATTATTGAGACTTTAGATTTTAGAAGATTTCATTATACCAATCGAAACTCAGGATAACACAATGCAATTGATCATTACACGTCTGGTCGGTTTCCAATAACATTTGGCAGCAGAATGATTATCTGTACTTCACCGAGTCTTTTGATGCCACTCAAATTATTCGCTCGATGTCTAAAGTATCATTTAAACTATATATCTTTAGATACAAATGATTCTAATTTAATGATTGGAAGTACATACTCTAATTTTTCCACATGCAAATCGTGATACCTAAGTAGTTTGCCATCTTAATCCGACAAGGAGCTCGTCGTCTCATGGTATAGTCTTCAAATATTATATTAATTGACGATCGCAATATTTATATTATTTATTACAAACTGTATCTTAATTAAATATCCATTCTTTAAATGTAAAAATTAACATAAAGCAAAATATTACTTTGTAACATTTTAAAGACGTGATTGTCCTGTAGACGGTCTTTCAACTTGCTAATGAACTCGTCTGAGTTTAAAGCTGAAAAGTTCATAGTATTTAGTTTAAATGAGCCTGTTACTGCCTGTTGCTCTGAAGCTCTGTTTGCTTTTTTGGGGGGAAATTTCTGGAGCGTAACGATTTGATGGTCATTTGAACTTCTTCGACATTGTGGTTAATTTTAAATCACTTTCTGTACAGTAAATTTTCTAATTCTTAGTCAATATGTTTCTATATAAAAAACCGGTATAAAGAACAAAACAAAACAGTAAAGCCCACTAACAAAGTCATCGAAATTTTGGCTGATTCAATAATTAAGAAAGTAAGTACATTCAGTTTTATAGTCTCATTTAAACTTCAAAATATAAAAATAGATATTAAACAAGACAGGTAGAACATGCCTCTATTACATATAATGACATAAAAGGGACTTGTTTCAACAAGTTCGAAGTTGCCGATCCAAAACAAGAATAAAATATCCTAAAATTGCTTTGTTTATTATAGCAAACTAGAAAATGAATATTGATCTCGGATAATAATTTGCTTCAAAGATCCCATTGTACGGTGTTACTCAATTCTTTCAGCACACTGGCACTTTCTATACAGTAAATTTTCTAACTCTTAGTCTGTTTCTATATAAAATGCCGGTATAACGAACAAAACTGATTTTTGAATAAACACGCTACTGATATACATGAATAAAATATAACAAATCGCTCCTTTTAAACAGTGGATGTGATTATGACAAAATTGAATATTAGATGTACAACGTTTGGCGATGCTGAAATCCATAGGGAGTTTTGAAAAATGTGAAACGATGTATCTAATATGGCAAATATGTAAAAATTTCGTGGAGTTCGCTTGAAACCCGTTAACAGATGACTTAGAGTTGGGGTTATGAATTTGAAATAACAAACGAAATACCCAATATGCCGGATGAATTGCATATATTGGAAAAGTGATTTTCAATTTTGAAAATATAATGTAATATTCATTATCAGTAACCCAGAAATTTACGGGTATTCAAACTCATATTAATCTAATAACCTTTCACGAATTCTCCCCAATATGTTAGAGTCGACATTTTGAAGTTTAAATGTACTATTCATGCATAACATAACTGTCTCGTCGTGAAAATGTAGCGAAATTGATGAAGCTTTTGACCAAGAACAATATAAAAATTGAACCCCAAATAAATATAGCGGATTTACGAAAATAAATTCGTTACAAATTGAGAAGTTCCCTAAGTTTTCTTCTTATTTGTTATAGGAACTTAATAGTGCAAAATTGATGGGAGGCACTTGAAAATAATTGAGATTCATTTCGAAAACTACTGTGCAAATCCTCGTACAGTAGGATTTCTTTTATTCTAATTGCCCAATCTCTCCTATTCTAATCGTTTCCGTTCATGTTTTCCCCCACCGCAGTAAACGTACCCAAAATATCTAGACGTTAATATTGCTATCTAGCCAAATTGATATTTCTAAAAACAGCATACTTTTTAAGATTTTTCAAAATTTCGGGGTTTTGAAAAATTCAAAAATTATTATTTTTTTTTAATTATTCAAAAAATTCTATAAAAATTTTACCGAAATTCTTGGTTGACTAACTCTAAGAACTTTTTGGTCCTTTTTGTCCGAATGTTTATTATTTTCAAGTTAAAAATTCGTGAATTTTTCAACGGGTTTTACGTACATGGGCCACCGTTTTAGATGCTTTCACCTTTATTTTGGGTCAGGCTGCAAAACAGCACTGCGCTGTGTCTCGCCCCTTGTACAATTATTTTTTGTGCAATAAAGACGTATTATTATTATTATTATTATTATTATTATTTTAAAAATACCTATTTACACATTTAAAGTTCTAGTATTGAGGACACGATTGCTTTGCTTCAAAAAGTTTGGAAACAATTTCAGTGTGAGAAAAAGAAATAAAAAAATATATATTAAAAAGTTCTGTCTTTTTGGGAAAAAATCGTGTATAGTTTTTCAAGGTTGCAGTTTTTCAAAAATTTTTTCAATCATATTCTGAAATTCAGTTCATTTTACGTCAAATATGCCTCCTGTTAAATTTTTTAGATTCCTTTTTTCCCAAAAATACAAAAACGGTTGAAAACGGTAGTAAAGAAATGTCAATTCGGAACTTAATGGTTAAAATAATTTTTAGGTTTAACCTACTTTTAATTAACTATTCAGATACATTAATAAAAATAGAAGCTAAATATTTGTATATTCGGAATAGCTTGTACGCGACGTGTGGGATGGACGGGTGAAGAGGAGGGAGGGGCGAAATTAGTGTAAACAAGGTTGGCGCCATCTTGAAAAAACTTTACTAAGCAAAATAAGAGAGAACTAATAATAATAATAATAACGTCTTTATTGGAAATTACAAATTAGTATACAAACATAAACATAGTACAAAAATGCCAAAGTGGGCGTCATAGCAATAACTGTTTTACAGACTGACCGGTAACTACTGTATATGATACCTATTAATTCTAAGTTAGAATTTAAATACTTTACAAGTAAATTTAACGCATTTTCATATGTGCTATCTTTAAGTTTTCATTTAGGAAATGCTTCAGTATATGACGTTTTCTACTATGAGCATTTGTTTTTATAATTTACTAATTACCAAAAATCTTTCAAAATTAATTGCTTTCAAATTTTACATAAATTATAAGGAGAGCTTCGAAGATGTCTTTTCCAACGGGTCTTATATCTATAAAAAGTCTTTTTGCAAATATTATGAGTACAAAAATACCCAAAAAGGCAACAAAATCTCATAACTATTCCTGATCGCCAATAGCTTTTTTGACTAAAAATACTTAAAAACAATTTTATTTATTACTTTTTATATTAACCTCATGCAATCTCAAATCTAAAAAAATTCGTATTGGTTGCAAACATTTCAGTGCAAGCCTGCGTTTATATATTTGATACAACTCATAAAAATGTACCGTTCATGTCAATAAACAAAAATTATTTTCTTCCTACTCTACTACTATTTCCTTTGATTGACCTCTTCCACCGCCGATTTATAACCGATTCTTTTATCCTATGAATTAGTCTCAATTTAACGCTATTAAATTTTCTACGAATTATATAAATAAGTTATTATTAATTTTTATTACATTTCTAATTCTTTCACACGGAAAATTGTATACGATTTAAAGTCTTTTAAAACAAAATTATACTTCATTTGTGTTTGTCGCCATTAACAACGCATTGTTGTTGGCTATTATTTTGACATGAATCACATTTGGTGATTTAACGAATTGTATTGAACGTTCAAAATTAGCATTCCGAAGAATCGAGAGATAAAAGGCAATGGAAGTGGTGCACCAATATGGTGAATACATGGCTTCTCAATTCGGTGAAAAGAGACGTAATTGTTTTATGGCGGACGTAAACCTGTGGATTCTTAACCCAAAACGATTTCCGCACTGCAGGAGAGCCATTCTCCTCCGAATTTATTCATCCTTGGCACCTTCCTTTTCCTTGTAGAAGACGATCGTGGTCATTGTCCAGCAACGTAAGTATATGTATCACATTTCACGATGAAGGTTTCTTGTTTACATTTACGTTTTCTACGTAAAAGTCCAAAATTAACATTTTCGAAGAGAGGGGATGAATTTGACTTTCTGGTTTCCTACACCCGGAACTTAAAAAAAGTCCCCTGGCACGGGGTTTCCTGTACCAAATTAAAAAATATAATACGTTATGCTTTTTATAATTGCGTTTAATAATTGCGTTAGTATGGTCGTTTATATCTGTTAATAATTCAATTGCCTACTTCGATCAAATAAATTATTTTAACATATTAATATATCCTGATGCAAAGTGCGTGCATAATTCTACATATGGTTTTATGCTGATTCCATATGAGACTATTCAAATCAATAATAGTTGAGATTTTAAATAATATCAAGCCAATCAATAAATGTTGAGAACACTTGTTTTTGTTTGAATACATTTTTAAAACCCCGTATAAAAAGAAAAATTAGACAAATAAAAAATTGATCTCTATTAATAAACTCAGATAGCAATCAGAACAGTAATAGTATTATTTAATAATTCACTCACAAAACAACAATATTATCTCAGAATTGAACCGAGACCATCTTTTGTCTTCTCAAACGCACGATATAATCAGAGCTTCCCAGATTTTCCCCACAATTCTACGCTAACCGCATTTCCCCGACATTCTTGGTGCATTCTATGTCCGTGTTGCCATTCTATCACCAAGGAAAAAGTAAGAAAAATTGCCCGAACGCGAGAAACATCGAATAAATTTAAAAGTCGAGCGGAGACCTCGAAATAGAATAATGGTCGGGTTCGCCGCAGGAGTTTTTGAAAACGCGTAACATTGCCACTTAACTGTCTCTGAACGAAGTATTGTTTGGCAAATAGTGTCAGTTTATCGACTGGATGGATCCTTGGAATTTTCAGTTGAAAAAAATCCTTCTGCGGAAAAAAAACAGTTCGTAGACGCCCTGCTGATAAGAACTAAGACAGCATACGACAGTCGTTTTTAAACACGGAACTATCTCAATGATTGTCTGAACTGTCACTTAAAGTGGTTTCTCGGCTTGGGCGTTTTTCAACGAACCGACTTTATTAATCTCTGGATCGTTATTCCTCCGAACTAATAGTACAAAATGACCATTATGTAAACGCAAGGACAACTGTGTTGCATTGAATTTTTTATGGTTTTGGAAAGAGTTGGTTGGCTTCAACTATATGCAAATTGTTCACTTGCTCACATAATCAGATCAAGAAATAATTTTCCTTTTCTGGAATTATATTTTTATATTATTATTTACATTTTTTAAATTCTTTGAATCAAATTTCTCACTTAAGAATAATTTAGTAATCGGAAAATGTGTTCAGAAATTATATGTTTGACAATGCGAATACTGAATCTCAGAAGGAAACATTCCTACATTGTTTTTAATAATTATGAACCTGTTATATTGAGATGTGATTAGAATTTTTTATTACGAATGTTAGTTACATATAAAGTATATGTTGGGGCTAAGTCTGGAATGTAATCTGAAATATCAATAAATTCTAGTATTAGTCTTAAAAGACGTATTTCGTTTATTGTATTATCTTATTTATTAAGTCCAGAATCATCTTTGACTTTGAAAATATTTAAAAGGCGTACTTTTAAATATGTTTACCCTTTAACTTAAAAATGTGCTTCATTTTCATACACATTTCCACATCTGTATATTTACTTAAAACAAGTACATGTTTATATGACATTTTTTCCAAAAACATTGAACAGAAAATGAAATATTGTAGATACGATTTTTTAAATCCTTTTTTCACTACAGTATCGGGTTCGGACATCCCCTCATCTGTAATAATAGTATTCCCGACAGTTATACTTTAACAAATCTGATTTTTGTAAATTAATCTTATTTAAAACAATAACGGGCAAAATTATATTCCTCTACATTATATTGTTATGAATTTGAAAATATAATTGCATGGATAACAGTTGATCCTAAAATAATATTCTTTTCTTTGGTCCTTAACCATTTCTGACTTTCAATGTATCCGACTATATGAGAACCTCAAAATAAGCTATTGTAGTTTTATTATTTAATAATATTAGTTAATAATATAAATACAATAATAGAATAAAACAACAATTTAATGCATTTTCACATAAATTGTGAATGTGCGGCCATCTTCAAAATTGACAAAAAAATCTAATTTTTTTGACGAAAAAAAATAAGTGACTTTACATACCAAATTTCCGACACATCAAACTCGCCAGATACCATAACCCAACAGTACAAAAGCTCGTCATTCGAAATTCCAATTTTTCAAAATGAAAAACGCGATAGCTCAAAATCCAGACTAGACAAAGCGTAATAGGTTCAAAATCCCGAAACTGAAAACTTCCAAAATCAAGTCGATGTTACAACAGGCAAGTTTTTAACTCTCAAAATTTGGATCAGTCGTGCTTTTGAACCGTCGAGTTTACGACCCATCGAGATTGTTGTACCCATCCGAATATTAGTAACGGTATTCGAAAGAACGACCTCAAAAAAAATCGAGTATGGATGGATGTCACCATTTCTTTTCAATTTGCATTTGTAAATAAACCTCTATTCAAATTCGTATGAAAATTTTACACACTGTAAAAAATGTATGTTAAAATTTACCATATTGCACACAAATTTTAAAAGCATTTAAATCAACCAGGAAAAAAATACAGTTACAAATGGTGATTTTTCGAAGATCGAATGCAGGAAAATCTACAATGAGAACGATTTGCGAAGAACTATTGAGATAAGGGTCCGCTAAACCAACCCCATCGATAAGGTCACTTACTTGCCTAACAAATAAAAATAAACAGAAACAAGTCATATTTTCAAGCTCAAATCTATTTTAGGACGTCTTTACATGCTTTTTTGTAAATAAATACCGAATTTTAAAATTGGTCGAACGTTCACAAGAATAAAATTTTGTAATAGTCAAACAATTGTTAGGCGAATTTTATTCCTGCATATTTTCCTTCGGTTATTTTAGTCATTTGTTCAACGATATAGTTCGTCACCGTCAATCATTGCGAATTCATCTTGAAACATGGTTTCTAATAAACTCGCCGACGGTAAAGGTGAATTTGTTCCTCGAATTACGGAATTTTTAAAAAAGTATTGATTTTAATTATAGGTGGGTTTTATTATAGGTGCAATTAAAAATAAACAATGTATTTTATTAAATCCCACTTGAACACTGAGTAGAACGTTAACTCTAGACAAAAAGCCTGTGATATAAAAAATCTTTAATCAGCATGTAAAAATATTTCAAGTATATATTTTTTTTAATTCAAATATTTATTTTATTTAACAATATGTAATTTATTTAAAGAATTTGTTTAATTTTAACCAAATTTTTTACGTAAAACCCTTGCTATTTTATTGCCTATAAGTACGTAAGGAAACAATAAACTTAATGGTGCCATAAACCTGAGCATTGAAACCAGGGACATTTGTATCTCAAAATGACGCTGGAAAAATGCGCGTTAAAAATATAGATTTCCATTAGTCTTTAAAATGGACGACATCGGATGGATCACTATAATAGCAAGGCCATTCTGCGAGTCCAAAATGGGGTACTAAATCAATTAACTTCAAAACGGACTATTTTCACGGCTTGTAATGTAAAAGGTTGATAGGCAAAAAGAATTTCATTGCCCGTAATAAAAAAGGCATTGATATACATTAACGAAATGGAATGAACTATGATACAAAAGTCGCAATTGTCAAAAGAAGACCTTGTACTTTGACGAACCGTTGCAACGGCACAAGTCTTGCTCGCGACCTTAAATGCATCGTTATTGCCTGTCATAAAGTTTGACGTGTGCCTGCAGACATAGGTCGCACGCTTGGAATACAAGGTAAGGTGAAACGTTGCCAGAGAACAAAATGGCTAACTTACTCTTTTATTTGACATGGTTCCTCGGGTGTAAGCAAATATAAACAAGCCAATAATTCTTGCCGATTGTATATTTTTTCAATTTTCATTTACTAATTGTAAAATATGCAGTTTACCTGCTAAAAATTTTTTTTAGGCACAAGACTGCTTTCTGCAATATGAAACAAGATGATATATATGCACAGTTTAATCATTATTATTTATTTGCATAACAAGACATTGTTTTAACATTCCTCGTCTGTAATTTGAATTAAAAAATTGTCTATTCAAAATATTTCGAAGCTGTTAAGAAATAGTACATGATAACTTATTTATAAACTCAATTGCAGAAATATTTAGTTACAGTAATATTGTGTAAAATTAACAAATATTTTTTTGAAAGTCATATCGATAACAGAAAATTTTTCAAATCTTAATAGAATAAATAGAAGATTATGGAATTAAAACTATATTATTAATAATATTACAAACGAAATTCATAAATTATTATATTTTAAATTCTCAATTGATTTATTCAAAATCTTAATCCACAAGTTATGTCTCTAATAAACAGATCAATTTGTAATCACGATATTTTAGAAAATGCCTATATATACAACTTTGGCACTAACTAAACGAACCTGCCGCTTTAAATACATATATAAATCAGATCAAAAATTGTAAATAATGTTGTACATATTTTACAAAGTTAAGCATTGTTCCCATGTCTATATATATATTGGCATATCGGTTTCTTTAAAATATGACTACTCACAGATTGATTTCTGCAGAGCTCTGTTGAGGAGTGCATTGTGCAGTATATCGTGGGAAAATGTTCCCCAGACCGGAAACCATACGTAAGAAAACATCAACTCCATTTGCAACAAATAATGAAATTCACGGAATAGAATTCCGAATAAGTTTTCTTAAATATATGCTCAGTAAGGGGTAACGCTATTCCAACTCTATTTTTGTTACGTTTTCATTCATTCTAAACAAGTTAGTAAATTAATGATCTATAGAAAAACGATACGTCAAATCATATCTTCATTCATAATGGTATAACATTTTCATCAATATGTTTACTTGAATAACAAGACATTCATGGCTTGGTGTATTCTGACATAACGGAAAATAATTTATACACATATATATTTAGGATAGCAACTATATTTTACTATAAAGTAAGTTTATGTAAAATAAACGATTATAATAATTGCAAGTGCATTCAAATGATGCAAAGAACTGAATTCTTTCACATTAATAGAAACTGCAGGAATTGTTTTTGCAACTAAGAATTCATATTTTTAAATATTTTCTATTATAAAAAATTTTCTTTTTTTATTTTGCGTGTTTAGAATAGGAATAAAAATGTTCCGTGAGTTTGATTTTATTAAAAAATCATCATTTTATATGTTTTTTAATATTTACTTTAAGTTTTGTTACCAACTGTGTATATTTCAGCAAATAATCGATTACTTTTTAACGTAAGTCAAAGAAAAAATTAATATTTTATTGTATCTCTTAAGTTGTGATCAACAACGTTTATGGTTATCAGTAGTACTCACACTTGAATAAAGCATTTTTAACAAAAAAAAACAATCATTAGTTAGTTTATCAATAATTACAATTAGATGAATTATAAAAACTACAAAAGTGTGAGTTTATTACACTCACAAAAAAAGTAGTTAAAATGACTGTGAACATAGTGCAATATGAGGACTGTGCATGATATTAGTTAAAACAAATATGAGGAGGTAGTTGGTTCAACAAAACTATAGTAAAATCAACTACGAAAGTGGTACTTTGAACTATTTTTCATAGTTATTTTAGTCATATTTTCCCAACTATGCGATATAGTACATTTAACTATGGATGTTTTTTCTCGGTGTGTTTACGTAAACCCATAATGCAAAAGCAATTAAATTTTACTATGGAAATAATTTCATATAACTCTCTTAGTATTGAACATTGAGTTTTTTTAATAAAAATGCATATCGCAAGAATTCTAATTCTTCATATAAATGATTTTCATAGAAAGGATTTATGAAATGGTTGTAAACATGAACTTTATAAAGAGTATGTTCTTTTCGTATTTTATTGTCTTTTTTACATGTGACCGTATTTTTATGTAGCGACTTAAATATGAAATAAAGTTGCAAAAAATATCAAAATCTTGTAGAAAAAGTTATATTCTGATAAGAGGACCTTTATTTTAGCGATTCAGAATGATGCATTTCTTACGATAACTATTCACACGCAGAAAAAGGACTTTTAATGCTTGACACTTGATATTCTCCCAAAATTGTAGACATGTACCTAAAAGAAGTTTGTATGAAATTGTTAGTGCCATTTGCTTCTCTACCATTTTAGGAAATTGTTCAAAATATCTTTTTACAGTGTAAACTTAGATTATACGGATTCTTTAATGTTTGCTTTTCTTTGGTTTGTTTTGTTTTGTATATTTAATAGGATATGACATATGTATTGTATATTCTGAGTTTTTCATGGAAACAACTCAAATTATCAGTAACATATGAACGACTGTGTCGTTATATGAATAACACAAGAATAACATTAAACAGCTATTTTTCAGTAAAACTACTTTCACTTAAAATACATAAAATAATATATAGAGAAAAGTGGAAAATATTCTTAAATGGACATTTTAGTATCCTAAATGGTAATTACAGAAAAAATTACATTTATTTCCAATAAAATTCCAAAAATTGTAGTCACGTTTGTAGGTAATAATAGTAAAATGTTAAATAACAAGGCTTTCCGGGTATCTCATTGTTAGGTAAAAAATGTACTATTAACATACTCAGATTTTAAGTTTCTTCATGGAGGTCACCGAGAAGGAAGTAACGCGTGCATCGAAGTACCTTCGTCAAGAAGTAATTCGTCAAACCTTTAATCAAGAACACTGGTGACATGAGTTCATCATGAAAAAGTGGAGGCGAATCGAATTCACGGGTCGCGTGGTTGTTTATTGCGAAGGTGAGGTCAAGCCTGCTGCCGCTCGTAAACCAATAAACGCATAATGTACACATTAGACAACAAGAGTGCATCCAAACAAGCCATAACTAACAATATCGTGGCGACAATGGGCTAAACATCGGCTGGAAAGAGATCCTGGTTGATTTAGGATCCGTGTCGTTACGATCGTTTCTGCGGATCTTCGAGTCGACGAACTCGAGGAGTCTACGGGCCCAAGGCCATAAGATCTCATGCTGGCACGCGAGGACACGCGAGAGGACAGGACCAGGAACCGGAAGAATTAAGCAGAACTCCTTGCGGGTGACTTCCGAGGTGAAAACACGAGTAGGGCCCAAGGACTTTCAGGAATAGACGGTACTTTGTCTGACAACTCATGTCCGCGATATAATTGTGCCATTCGATGCGGTAATGACTGCAACCCCTTGTTAGTCATTAATGCTGCGACAGAGGTCGATTTGTTACGACATTCTGGTGCCACGATGAGGTAGGTTAAAAAAATGTCTCGATGTCGCGTCTTCCGCGTTGTGCATGGACACGGATGTTTCTCGGTAGCCATTTAAAATTAGACGTAGATGCGCACAAAATGGACACAAAACACACAAAACCCCAAAAATGCCGGACTTTAAACCGACTAAGGAACTGTATTTGAAAGCATCTTCGTTTCGGTCATGGATTGTCAACCACTTAACGGATATCGTAATTTCTTCAACGATACTTAAAAATTATATCGACCAGGCAGCGGTTCGTTATCTTGGAAAATGCATGCTAGATTATGATCACAATTTCAAACTTTGTTCTTAATAAAGTACATGCGTGTACATAAATACAAATTTAATACGACTGAATCCTGATCTATCGATATACGCAAAAACAAGAGGTTGCAGACATTTAAAATGGAAGTAACTATGAAAAATTTTTTTTAAAATGTCAAATATATATGATTGTACCATTCGTTGCGAGAATGACTGCAACCTTCATATGCCAACATATGCAACATTGTATTATATACAAAATAAAGATTATTTAAAAATGGAGGCACACATATTTTACTATGTTTGAGAAAATTTGAATAGTGTCATCTAGTAACATTTTGGAAAAATAACGTTTAATACTTTTTTTGGTGCAATTTTGTTAAATATTAAAAGTGCTATTTGTTTCCGTAAACAAAATTAGGTTCTGTAGTCGATTTTCAAGATAGCTTCTGCTCTATAGGTGAAAATGCATTAAATTTCTTGTTATATTATGTAATGCAAAAGAATATAATCTGCCAATTATAAGTTTGACCAAACAAAATTTGCAAAAATCAAAATAATACGCACAATCGCATTTTTAAGTAAATCTGTCGAAAATTCTGCACGATAACCAGAAACCTATATCATAATAAACATTGCATGTTAATAAAAATCTGACCTAAAATTTCATTACTTTAAAAATCATTAACAGTTATTTTTAGAAAATTCAGAAATAGTTGGAAATGGATATTTTCATTTTTAACAATTTTGTATCTTATGAATAAGAGTGAAATCTACGCCTAATTGTTGGATATTTGGACGATAAGGAGTTAATGTTGGAAGGGTGGTCGGTTTGTGAACTAAAACATTTATTCATGCATGAATGACATTATATCAATCAACAGTTTATCAAACTCTTACATAGGTTTAGAAGCAATTTTGAGCATAGTTCAAGAGATCTTATTAAGATATAAGGCATACCCAAGAAATCATGTTTGAGTAAAACACTAATAATGTGTGCAAGAATTTAGTTTTTATTATGAACTATACAATGAACAGAGAAAAATTGTGTTATTGAAAAAACAATTCAAATAATTACAAATAATTTCCTAATAACCGTTTGTATGTTGATTCAAGTTTTTAGCTCACAATCTTATAAAGTTGTCGATAATAAATTAACAGATTTTAATGAATGCCAACATTTTTCTCACGTAAACGAAATAATTATCCGTTTTACAGTTACTTTCTTTATCAATGAATGTCCTTTTTAATAATAAGAACATAATATTTAGTCAATTATTATGTTTTTATACGATTTTTATACAAAGTTTTACCAACAATTCATACAATTGACACAGCATTTAAATATAAAAAATTCTGCAAACCGACAAAAAAGTATGGGTATAATATTATATAATAGGTATTTCTCACAATTATACACAAATAAGATGGAAATTACATTTTTTAAGCCTCCATTGAAGAATTTAGTAATAATACAAATAGAGGAAGATGCCTTTAACTTATATACTATAGGGAACAAAGCAAGACTTTGATACACTATTAATTCTGAACGGTGAAGCAAATTTAACACGTATTATTACATTCTAAGATGTTACCGAATAAAGAATTATTGTAAAATATTTGTAAAATAAAAATTCTAAGATAAACTAAAAAACGGGGGCATTCATCAAGAAACATTGTGCTTTGTGGAACATTAATATCTAAATACTAGATGCAATTCATTATGATAACTATATGAATGAGTAATGTAAAATACACCTCCCCCCCCTTCCAATGAAAATTGATGTAATTATTATCGAAAAATAAACACGTTCCAGAACCTGTTCAGAGATGTTTTCAAATTTTGTCCAGACCTTTAAGAATTTTCAAGAAGTTGTATATTATTTTAAAAATGCTGTGACACGTTTACCCAGTGACCTGCATAAAAACAACAACAACCAAAATATTTATTGGCCATTACCCTCGGAATAATTTATACCTTTTGGCTATTGTAATAGAGAAATTCTCTTCTCGCTGCATTGCACAACAGTAAACATATTTTTTCACCTTTCTTCGCGCAGATTTCCCCTTGCGAAGTCGTAAACGGCAAGGCACGAGGTAGTAAACAAAAACGCAATCACACAATAATGCATTATAGCTACCGTAAAAGTAAAAACTTCATCTTGAACGAGCTGCTTCAATCATAAATGTATTTCCGCCAAAAATGTTGAAAGGATCAAAATGAAACGTAACATAAGTATTTTAAGAGACGGCATAGTCGAAAGCGCTTTTATCGCTTCCGTTTTTCTCGCAAAAAAAAAATAACGGATATTCTGGCAGTAGGTCAGACCTTTAAAATCTTCACCTATATATCTGAAGATAATAAAAAAGGGTCACATCAAATATATTAATTTATTATATTTATCTATATATACTAATAAACATAAAGTTAATTTATATATGAGGCCTCAAGGTACATGAAAACTACCCATTGAACGGCTGTTTTTACAATTGCGTACCACCTTATAGTAGGAAAGTACAAATTATCAGATAAAATTTGCTACTGGACTTATTTAAGAAACTGCTGACTTGTACGAAAACAACATGAAAACTGTTTCCTTTCTGGTGTTATTTGTTTTGACCACAATTAAGTTTTCACTGCCTAATTAAGTGAGAAACATTAAAATACAAATAAAAACCATGTGTCAAATCGCCCCACAAACAATCCTCCGCTATATGCCCCTGTTAAAAAGTCGCTATGCCAATTATCCGATAATGAAGCCGCACAAGTGTGATCAACCTCGAAAGTAATAGTATTACTCTATAATAATATACAACCGACTACATTGATATAAACTAAAAATGTATATAAAGTGTCCTGCACTCAGAAAAAAAATAGTTAAAATAACCTGAAAAGATGATTAAATACGCCCTTGTATTTTTTCTGGTCAAAATAAGCAGAATTCTGGTTGGTTTGATCAGAAATATTGTTGGTTTAGCTGGAAATATTGTAAAAACAATTATTTTTCTAATTAAACCACCCAGAATTCTAGTTATTATAACCAGAAAAAATAGCACGGTTGTATTTAACCAGAACATTTTGTTGAGTGTGCAAACCCAAAAACCGGTATGTCGACTTGTCGAAAATACATTAATCACTGTGATACGCCAGTAACTTAATAAATTCTTTTATAATATGTCACCAAATATGATGGATAAAAAGAGCACTACTAAGGTAATTCGAATTTTGCATTTTGTGATAATGCAAAGACATTTCGTGTTCGCCGCTTCGCCTCATCTACCCCTATATAGTTTTAGAAATATAAATGCACTTTCATTGCAATGCGCTCTACCCAGCATCATACATCGAGCTTATTGCATTTTTCATTTCCCTCGTTACAAAATATCAAATTAAATTATCATTTTAAAAATATCGTTTAAACGGAGAATCTTATATAACAAAAATTATACCCATTCATTACAGTTGGCAAAATAACCTTCCGGCGGCCTGAGTACTTATATTTGTTGTTAATTATTATTATTTGTTAATATCTTTCTATTTTTCTTATTACCGGAGCGTCGATAAAGAAGAATGCTGCATCGAAACAGAGAGTCGATGGTTCAAGGCGATACCACAAACTAAACATCTTCCCAATGCTTTCTTATTTTTATTGAAAGCAATCGCAATAATAACGTATAATTGGAGAATCCAACATCTGACAATATCCTAATTCATCATCCTAATATTTCTCATTAGCATATTTAGTCGTGAATACAATTCTAAACCACCTTAATATTCCATATAACAGTAGAAGAATAACGTCGCCCTGTTATAGAATGTTCATTAGAAGCACTTGACTTTCAAACGTCGTTTTGACGCAACATTAATCAACAATCATTGCCATAATGAGACTATTTAACTTGCCGAAGAATCGTCTTTCAAAATTGTCGTTGGAGTTTTTTATGTTTATTATTTAACTCCGTGCGCGAAATCCGTTTTCACGCTCTGCTTTTAGTGCGCGAAGTGCACCAATTGCGCACTACACATCGCGCACTAAAATCAATGCGCGAAGTACTTCACACGCTGAAATCAGTACGCAAATTTCTCTCACAAAATTACAAAAAATGGTATATGATACACGTGCTACGTAGGTAGGTGACTTTCGTTAAACTCGTGCGCAAATCACCTACCTCGCGCACTTGTATCGTAATCTACTATTTTTAATTCCGAAAAATAGTATACGATATACGTGCGAAACAGCTGCCTTTCGATTTCGTTTAATGCGTGTGCAAATCACCTACTTCGCGCACTCATATCACAATGTACTATATTAGTATAGTACAGAGAAGTTAGAAACACAAACACAAGTTACCAACCTCTAAATCAACTTTAGTTGATTTTTACACAATATCTCAAATCTCTGACTGCCATTTTACGTCAGCAACTACCCATGGCGTGATTTCTTTTTGCGGATTTTAGGATGAAATAAACAATCAAGAAAATAATAAAAATAACTCTGGTGAAAACTGCAGCCTCTTTGTGGACATACTGTTTTTCTTTATTATATTCCACAGCTTATAATCGCATGGAAGCCGTGTTGTACAAACGTTCCAACGAATGTCTCATTTAAAACTAAACTAAACTCTTCAAAAAGCATAATCGCTTTTTATTTTCATACGAAAAGAACTTGAAATGGTAAAAAAATGTTATGTTTGAAACTACATCAATATCATAAATTACTGGCCAAAATTATTAAGAGTTACCCACTGAATAAATTAACATTTCTATTCACAATATTTTATTCTCAGTAGCACTCGCTAGTGAACGGGTTGATAACTTTAACCCTTTAACACCCGGAAGTCCTGAAAATCTACTTCAACTTCATGAGTATATGTATAAATTATAAATTTTTTATTTTTCCAAACCATTCTTATATAGATGTTTTCGAGATTGTCCTTTCCAATTTTTAAGTTTAGAAAATTTAAAAATAAGTCTTTTCACTAGATATGTAATTATTATTCTAAACATGTCATTTTTTATGTATTTCCATGGATTGTATTGCGCGTAATCGGTGGAGCCAATAGTTGTACTAAAGAGTTCTGGTGGAAAAAACATCATGGCGGATCCAAAACAGCGTTTAACAAATTTGTTTTTGCAATCTATAGATTTCAGAGAACATTTTGTCAAAACAAAAATACTTTAAAATTAACCAAAGAATACCCCCAAATTTTGTGAGAATGTTTTTATATAATTTTTGGTTTTTCCAAAATTATAAATATCGAAATTTTGAAAATTCATGTAAAAAATTAGAATAAATTAGCCTATGACATTTTTGTTTTAAGAACATGTTTTCTAAACTCTGCAGTTTCCGAGAACAAAGTTTAAACAAAATTGTCATTCCGGCTGCCATTTTGGATTCGCCATGCTGTAAACAATAATGTTTTACTCCAACGTTGATGTAGTGCAACTATCCGGTTCCAACTTTTGCGTGCATTAAAAGTCGGCGAAAGCGCAGAATTTTGTTAAAATTTGGATTCATTGAAAAAATGTAAAAAAGGACATTTAAAAAAACACTAAAAATCTTGTGAAAAGACTTTAAATTTTCTGAATTCAAGAATCGAAAAGAGTAATCCCGAAAAGAGCTAGATATATTAGGTTGAAACAAGAAAAAAAATGATTGGTACCTACAATTTATATAGTTACGAAGCCGAAATAGAATTTCAGGACTTTTGGGCGTAAAATGGTTTTAATAAACCGCTAAACTGATATTGTTATTCAAAGATTTGCTGAAAATATTTTAAGACAATCGAGCCCTTTATTTTTTTGTTTTGAAGATACCTACTTGCTTGAAAAAGATAAAGCATATTAATTTAATTGCACAGCTCAAACAATTTTTGCGTGTATAAAGGAAATAAAAAACTTTATTTGTTTTAGCTGAGGAAGCTGATTTCTTTAGAGGTAAGGTGACGCAAATGCCTTGCTCAAAACGACACCCTCGCGCCAAAATACAAGGCGATCGAGGCCACCGCGCCAATCCAAGACGTCAAGTAGAATCTTGCGGTTTGAAAAATGACAAAAAAGAGCCCATACCGAGGGCTGCCAAGACTCACAGAACACGTGGAGTGCACTCGCGGTTCGCTCGTGCCGCGGACAATGGCACCATATTGTGAAAATATTGATTACGATTCGCCAACAATAGAGACAATGCCGTCGTCGACTACGCGCTGTCGCGGCGATCCTCAAAAAGCTCCTCCTCGTTCCACTCCGTAGACGGCAACCAAGTGCATGGCGCACGCTGCACAGCCGACGTGCCCTCGACAAAGGTGTAATTTTACATCTTCCCTTCCACCTTCCCGGAAGACTCCTGCCACGACAAAAAACAAAGCGGAAAACCCGGTAGTCTAAGAAGACAAAAAAAGAACTAAGCACATCCCATGCTCCAGAACGCATCAAGTAATTGCAAGTCCTCCAGACGACCTATCTGCCGCTGCACCCATACTGCGTCGGATGATGTTTTCGAGGAAGGAACCACATCAGCCACGTGTTGTGGAGCAAGTCGTCTCGGTTGTAAATGGCTCGTGACTTCTTCGGACGAATTTCTTCCGGGTGTTCCGTCATTTAAGTTATTGGCTCAATGGAAAAACGTCAAGATTGATAAAGTGTATGACCTTGAAGTAACGGTATGCGTATATAATAAGCGACTCGTGGCTATTCATCGATATATTATAGACCGAACGCATTCCTTCGGACGGTAATTTTTAATTCTTTCCAGAATTTTTTTAAATTTTTTTTCTTCATTCGTAATCTCGTCGAACGCACTTCCGTTTCCTTCGCAGAACCTATTTTCATAAATAAAAATAACATTCGGTTTTTATCGGGGCTGAAGTAAACTGTTATGAATTTTTTGTTCGTTTTACATGTTATTACATGAAATGATGGCAGATTAAAAGTCTTATTTATGTAATACCTGTCATGATTAGTGTTTGGAGTATACCGAAAGTGTGTACCCTTCACATTTCTGGGACTGGCGTTTTAACCATTACAGACCGATTCGATTTAGAAACAGGTGCATTTAAATTGAACACAATTAACAATTCACTGGTAGGTGTTTTCAAATAAAAAGTGCCAAAACTGGTACTAGACAATTTTCATCCAATTTCGATGACAATGTTAATTAGGGGATTTTGAGGGTCGCTGATTACGAATCTGATGTCAGAATTTCAAAATTCAAAATGGCTGATCCAAGATGGCAGTCCAAAATGCAAAAAGTTACTTGATGTAACAGAAATTTGTTACTCGGGAGTTTTTGGGGTCTAAAATACTCTCCGTTCTCTTCTTTTCGTTGAGCAGAAGAAAGAGAGAATGGCATAGCTGTGCAAAAATATGCGCACTTGCCCGCTCCTCTCGTAAAAAAAAATACTAGTGCGGACAAATGATCAGCACTAGTGTTCACTAATAGCAATTTCGTGCACTATTAAATCACTAGTGCAATTCTGCAGTCTCGCAAAACTATGGCAAAAGTATTTTATGAAATACATGAAATTAAGGTCGCTAATATAAGGTCAAAATTCATTTTCCACGTTCGGTCTGCCATCTTGGATCTACCATATTGAATTTAGCAAATTTGACGTCGGATTGGGTAATATACAGTACTTTAAATTATTTAAATTTGTTCTATATTAGGTCAGCCATTTTGAATTTTGAACAATCAATGACAAATTCGTAATCTTATTTATTATTTAATATTGTAGGTTAATAATATAAATTAGACCTTAGGTCTGGACCAAGTATTGAATTTGGTCACTTGGGGCATAAAAATTACCCTATAGTTTTTCATCAAATGTCGACGTTTCAGACCCTAAGGAGCCCAAATCAACAATAAAAAAATTTGTGTCCATGATCTTGTACGTCCGTACGTCCTGTTTTTTTGTCTCGCGATAACTCGCGTACGGATAAGCGTATTGACATAAATTTTTTTTAAAGTACGTGTCTTGGTATAACTTAGATCAGATTAGATTTTGGAGCAGATGCATCCGTCCATTAATAAAAAACATTAGCCCCAATTACGTTTCTTCGTAGTTTTTTGCATTTATTTTGTAAAAATACAAATTTTATTAAAAATGTTTCAAACAAAAAAGGTAGAGCATGAAATTCTCTATAAAAAAGTTGTATGCATTTTCTTCCTAAAGTCAAAGATAATGCCATAAAAACTGATTTAAAATGCTTATGACTATTGTCTGAAAAAGTATTGAATTTGTTCACCTCGTCAAATAAATTACCCTATAGTTTTTCATCAAATTTCGACGTTTCGACCCCCTACCCCCCAGGAGTAGTCTTCGCCAGCCCCTCGGGCGCGGTGATCACCTACGGGCACATAAGTTCTTTTACGCCCTTGATACGAAAATAACTATTTCGATATATCTAAAAGATGTCTTACAGTATCTAAAAGATATCCGTCAGAGATCTTTTCGACACTTTCAAGATATCTTTGACGAATTATATGTATATATATTGTATATATAAGATCATAATGATACAGACAGTAGTTAGTAAAATACTGTAAACATGTAATATGCATCGAATAGTCTATTATAATACAAGTGCTTGAAGTAAGTGTTTTGCAACTTTTATTTATTAATACTTCGGCTGGCCTGTTGTCAGGGTCGAAGTTTTGAAAATGCTCAATTTCAATTTTACGTCGACTCAGGCCATAGGTCATAGTTGTTAATCATTTTCAATTTTCATACATATAAGAAAGACTATATTGTTGTAACGTATCTATCGAAGCCACTTGGACATAAATATGATTGGACCCCCAAATATCGATATAATTTTATAATATAATTGAAAGCTGTTAGTAAACGAACGAGTTTTAATAAGGAATAGCCGGTTCTACACTGGGTCGAAGTTTCTGAGCGAGCGAAGCACCATGCCAACACTAGTTTAATAATTAAAAACTTTTTCAGTAAATTTTACTCAAGTTGTCAAAAATTTACTAACAATTTTGTTGTACACATATAACCAAAATACATCTTGTACGCAAAATTCTAAATATATCGCTTTTAACAACTTTTCTATATGTGTAATGTGTTGTTTCGTCGAGAATGGTAATTAGTTGAAAAAAAGTGGTATGGCATTGTCTGACGGCCGCAGTAAAACGGTAGCCGTGAACCACCGCCCATCCCTTTACAGATGGGTATTGTGTACCTTGCTAAAATACATTAATTATGGGGGGAAAAAATAAAACAACAGCTCTGCATTGAATTCAAAGGACATCTGCAGGAATGGGCGAAATAAATGTAAATGAATATAAAGAGCGTTAATTATTGATGTTCCTCTTCGGTGCAAAGAGTCATTTCTGGTACGTAGGAGGGACGGAACTTCCTAAAAAACCGCGGAAGTAAGTGGCGCACGCGCGCGTAGGTGTCGACCGCAACAAATGGCCGGTAATGGCGTATGGCGACCTCTCGCATGCGAGAATGGCCCTGGGGTACTTCGGGGGAAGTGACAAGTGACCTGTGACAATGAACTCAACATATGCTTTTCGTTTTTATCTTACACTTTTTTTGTTTACACTTTTCATGAAGTCCCTTTTATCTAAAGAAAAATAACAATTTCTACCGAAAAGGTCTTCTTCAAAACTTATATCAATACCAGTAAAATGGAGTATGATCAATTGGAGTATGTTATGGAGCCTGCCGGATTGGTCCATCCTCGAAGTAAGACATTTTTAGTAATCTTTGAAGTCGCATTAAATACAAAACAGAAAATTTTACATACTATATATGATTAAAGAAGTGACACATAGATAGTCTAGTATAATTTAACCCTTTAGCGCCCAAATACGCACATTTTGCACACGGATTTCAGGATCGTCGGTTTTAGTATGCTATACAATTTTTTTTAAATACTCACTAAATTTCTTGGAGTGAGAATTCACTCTTTGGTTAGTGACAATCGAGCTCTTAAAGATAATCTCTTTAAGAGTGAAATTTCAATCTAACAAGAGTGAAAATTCACTCTTTCGTTCCGAGTCGTGGAGTTGACAACTCTGGAGGAAACAATGAATTCCACTCTTAAAGAGTGCATTTACACTCCTACAGAGTTGAATATTCACTCTTTCACAAGAGTTGCTCAGTAATTAAAAAGTGAATTATCACTTCAAGAAATTTAGAGAGTGGAGACCTTCGTATCCCACTAGTTTTGTGGTCACTGTTTTGAACGGCGTTGAGAAAATTTTCAAAAAATGATGATTAACATATTTTTTTTTAATTATTGAAAAAAAGGGGCGATTTTTGAGCTTGGATTCTTTAAAAGGAATTTTCATTATAATACCGTTTTTCGATCAGCTTCTATCTATGCAAAAGCTTTCACGTATTTCGATTTTTGTCGATTTGGATTTCAAAATGACGTCTGAACATCAAAATAAGTTTTTAGTTTAATTCAGAAATTTCTACATTTTAGACATGTATGACAATGATCTAATGAACATGCTTTACAATATTTTCTGAATTTAATTTTACAATTTGAGGCAGAGCAGTATCGAAGTCATTGTTCTTAGGTCATTTCATACGCAATCCATATTGATCTGAGCAACTGATTTTTAGCTACTCCACTGCTCAATCTTTTATACTTACCTTTACTATATCATATTCATTATAAATATTACATAAAATCGTAACATTATTTAGTCAAGATTTAACAATCATTTTAAAAGTTATCTGCGTCCATTTCCACACACGCACACGCACACACATCCAACCACACACTTTAAAAAATGTAGGTGTTCAGACGCCATTTTAAAATCCAAATAGACAAAAATCAAAATATGTGAAAGTATATTTTGAAGTACAATTATTGGGGACACGTTTTTGATAAGTTAGCCGCCGATCAGAAACCGGAATCATAGTGAAAATTGTCTTTGAAAAAAGAATCGTAGCTCAATAGTTTTCAAAAAAAAACTGTGTTTAACGTCATCTTTTGACAATTTTACCAGCACCATCCAAAAGAGCAACTTGAAAACTAGTGGAATACGGGTTCTCAGTTTTTAAAAAATTGTTATTGCATGCAAAAAATGATGCTGTAATCTATGTGTAAATTGTGCACATTTGGGCGTTAATGATTCTTGCACATTTTACAGGGTCGCGATGCAAAATTTCCTCGTTTTCCAGATCAGTTGGCCTCTGGTACCTGAAAAGTCGCTGTTCAGAAAACAACTTTTAATTATGAATACCTTATTAGTCCAGTAAAATTAGCTCTTATTTCGGAGTTTAGAGGGTAAAATGCCGTATAAAGATGGATTATTGTATACAACCTTCTTTTAGTGTGACTCCCCTCCAGTAGAGCTACGGGGTTTCGAGTTATCGAGGTTAACTTGAAAAGTATTAGTTTTCGATAAATATAAATACAGAACAAAACTGGAGATAATGAAAATATGTTCATAATTTAATTTTGTATTCGACATCGTACGAAATTTAGCTACATTGCTGTTTTTTCTTTAATACAACTGTTTTTTTTCGTTATAAATACATAAGGAGAATGTAAAAGATAATTGAGTTATCTACAATTTAACTTTTTTTGAACCTCGGTATTTGCACACATATGACAGATGAAGTACATTTTTACCTATGAGACAAAATGAAAGTTGCATGGAAACAGTCAAAAATAATGACTTAAATGAAAAATATAGTTATAATATAATAGAAATATTATTAAACTAAACTTTCTTTATATTTCTAGGTGGTTCCGTTTAAGTTTATCTGTTTATGCATAATTTCACTAGAAGCTAACCTTTTTTAAACTCCGTGGACGAATAGTGCCATATTTGCGCGTGTTTTTTTAAGTCTTTAAGTTTTTCTTATTTGTTGACGTATACAATAATATCATATATATATATATATCGGATCCTAACTATATCGAAGTTTTGCATACAACATTTCAAATCGAGTCAATTTTAGGTTTTTCTTTTTCAAAGTTGATAATTTGAACATGTAAGGTACAGGAAAATGTCGTCAACATCAACTTTGATTAACTTGGGAAAAGGAGGAAAATGATACTCGCGAAACTAAGCATAATCAGTGAATTATTGAAATCTAATGACATAATCCGTATACCTAGTAATTTCGCAATGGTGAAATCAAATGTGCCCGTCTATTTATATATAAATATAATCTTTGTTTTTAGCAAATAACAATTTTATATTCATTGTTGCATTAAAATGATACATTATATACATTAAAGCCATAAACACGTGAAAATTACTCTGTCGGTCTTACAGCGACGATTTCTGACTCTATACAACAAAAACTTTTTTTTACGATCGAATCAATCAAAAGGTCAATTGAAAACCATATTTTCTACTGTTTTTCATTATTTATCTATATTTGGTCTTTCTATTGTATGATCGGCGCGTGTGCGCGTCTCAGTAATGGGTCGTTGTCGCGTGTCACTGGGACGTCATATGTGCGACATCCATGCCGATCCCTCGTTTCAACCACAGAGCTCGCGCAACGCAATTAGCCGAACTAAATGCCTCCACACTATACGTAATCGCTCCTCCACCTCCGCATCCTATACTTTTCTTTCCCCTTTCTTTTTTTTGCGTAAAAAAAGCTACCGAGCTAACGACGCGTCGCCTACATATGGCGTGGCACATTGCGTGCAATCAAGCAGGCCTTACGTCCGATGAGTCCCTTTAAAAGAAGATTAACCTCAGAATCTGAATTTCATTGTCTTGTATGCACCGTTCAAATATGTGTATATAACAAATATTAATATTTGAAATCATATACTGATAAAAAATAATGTAACACAGTACAGATCACCATAAATTTATTAAATAATAGTGAACATACGCTAACCAGAAAATTTGTATTATTGTGAATATTTAATGAAAATTTCAAATAATATATTGCTTATTGGTATAACTATACTAGTTATACGTCAAGAGGATAATCTAAGTAAGTAAATAATAGTATATTACTCAACGAGGGAGGTATTCTTTTTTACTTCCCGAGGGAAGTATACGATTTTTCTTCATAACAGGGAGGAAAGTTGCTGCATTCGTCCCAGTGTGATGAAAAGTATTATTATGTAATTTCCAGTCCTACGCGTAATATAGTATATTACTCAACGAGGGAGGTAAAATAAAGAATGTCTCAGACTGCGTGTAATTTTTACCCGAGGCGAAGCCGAGGGTGAGAAACAGGCAGTCTGAGGCATTCTTTTTTACTTCCCGAGGGAAGTATACGATTTTTCTTTATGGCCGGGAGGATAAGTTGCTGCTTTCCTCCCGGTGTGAAGAAAATTGAATTTGCATCAATTCGGGCTTTTCGGAAACGCAGATTACGAATCTTGAGGGAAATGCAAACAAATTAAAATGGCTGAACCCGGAATAGAGGATCCAATGATTAAAAAATGACCGGATTAGCTAAAAATTTGTTAGTGATATCCGAACCAAAGGAAATTCACGAAATTCATAATAACTTGTTTTTTGAAAAGAATTAAATTTTTTTGAAATATTCTGCAATGTTTTACTTCTAACTTATAATTCATAATAAAATGGGAATGTTTTACTAACAATCATATGAAAAGAAAAGGATAACAACTTATACTCTTCACTAATGTTATTCCAATGAGACATAGCTAAGAACCTTATCATTTTTTACATTTAACATCCTCCAATTATTATTAATCAGAATTTAGAGCAATTAAATTAATTTACTAATAATTTATAAAACCAAGAAATTACTCTTTGGAAAAAATCCATTATAATGGTTTTAATACTAATATGCTATATGCGATATATCCAATATTTTGAATTTTAAAAATCTAACTCCGTCAAGATAATAATTAATTAACAATATGCATTGCATAAAAATTTAAAATGAATCTTTTAATATCGTCGCGCTGGTTTGCATTTGAACGGCGCATGTACATACGTTCTTATTTTTAAATTCTGTTGTTTATCTCCTCGTTACATTCGCCATCACACCAAGAACTACTATGCCATTATTTTATAAGCGGCAAAAAAATTATTTTCTAATTTTCTGGGTTTTTTTATATATTCATTACTTAAAATAGAAAGTAAAATTGAATGATTTTAATGATCTCCTCAGGAACCATTTAAAAATGGATTGACTAAAAGAGATATCTTGAATACTTCTGCAGATAGTAAGAAATAACTGAAATTTGTTGTGTATATAATTGCTTAAATGCCGATAAACGCTACCGTAAAATATCTTGTAATAATAACTTATCTTTATGTAAGAGTGTACAATGTCAAAAGGCAAACCACAGCTTCAAGAAGCTGTTTTAGCGACTGACCATTAATACAATGCCATATGTGTCTTTTTCATTGGTGTTTATTATGAACATATACACGGAAAAAAATTGTCTGGGTTCTTCCCAAAAACCAGGTCTGTGATAATTACAACCTCACAGGTTTGGGATCATCACAACCATCTTTTGTTTGTATCCAAACGCGCAAAATAATGTAACTAAAAAAATGATATGATATAATGATGACCAATCAGTGATACCGTTCCCCAATATTTGAGATGCGTCGCTTCGCCCAGTCCTCCGTCGGCAATCACGAAATGCTGGGCGAACCCCCATTTGCAGAGTATTTCCTTTCTCTAAAATACATTCATATGTTTTATATATAGATAAATGGAAGAAATGTTATGTTATATAGTTTTTTTTTAGAAATTTCTAACGTCCATATATCCATCGAAACATATATAAAATTGTTTAGCCACAAACGAAATTCGTGGCATCATAACGATATGCTTATTTTAATTTGTATGAGACATTTTGAAAATATATTTTTCAGTAATTATATGCTTTCTACCATACGTATACTTACACAGATATGGATATTTTACAATTATATTATAAGGGAAAGATTTATTAGTGAAATTTGCAATAAAAAAATTAATTTTTTAATAAAATATGTGACAAAGTTTAGGTTGCACCCTTTTATCCCCTTAGTTCAAAAAGGAACATTTGAAAAAACATAATTTCTCTCAACCTTAATATAGACTATAGCTACATTTTTTCGATATTTTAAATTTAAAAAAAAAAACACTAATTTTTGTTTAACTCCGAGCTTTGTTATGTTTATTAAAGAAACAAATTGAAACGTGATAAATACAATTACTTTTTTGTTCAAGATAGTGTCAAAGTTATTGTTATTATTTTAATCAGTTTCATCAAAAACATTCCGTGGACTGGATTTATTTACGAAATTAATATAGAAAAATGAAAAGATCATAACCCAGTTTTACACTTCAAGTCAGGGAAATTGTTCAACGTGCCCTTTCCGCCAAGTTTCCCTTTTTCGCAGCGTTCCTTCTCTCGCGCCCGAGGCGTGTCAGCAGATTTAAGTGTTACACACGTACAAGAAACAAGCGAGAAACCGCTTTTAAAGCACTAGCGCGGCTTATTGCCAAGCACGAAGCGAAACCCCCTCCTATCAACCTGATCTTTCAAGAGTGAAAAATATTTAAATGCGAGTACCACGTAGTACGTTGCATTGTCTGGCATTCAAATTATAAATGAAAACCAGTTTTCATATTTTGATAAATAATTCTATTGACTATAATAGTTTTCCAGTTGAATTGTCTACCGTTTACATATTAAATTTTTTGATTATATTTGAAATTCAAAAGATTGAATTAATTCTTATTTTCAATGCAGCTTTGAATTTTGTATGACGGATGAAAGATCATTTATACTCCTACAAATACAACATGTAACGGTTATGTTACACTTAGGTTCCTGTTATGTAACTATGACGAGACTGTTATTTTATGTTTGCAGAGAATCGAATCATTTATTATATTGCTAAAATAGATACATAAAAATAAGTTCTTATATAATTTTGAGGGGGCAGGCATCGGGGTGTTTATTTATTTTGACCTCCTGAATAACAATTTCGAAGTTGACGTTGGATTTGAGTGGGAGAAGAAACAGATATAAATAGTCACTTTCAGTTTTTTATGCGTCAACAATATTCATAGTTTTTTGGGTCGCTGATTGTCAATCTGCATCAGATTTTAAATTGTAAAAATTGCGTCTACAATATGGTGGATGCGTTTGGTAAAGTTACACAAAATCTTTAGAAGCTCAGTTGGCAGTTTGGTTTACTCCAAATGCTCCAGACAATTTCGGGAGTAACTACGCAGCACAAGTTGTCAAGACCTATACATGTGATGAACTTCGGATTCGGGTTCAGCGGCCCGAAGAACTAAAAGGAATGTTAGAATTTTCCTTTATTTTAACATTTTGGAGTGGATTTCTAGGATATTTTTGAGTGTATGTCAAAAGACTTACCTGACGAGATAGAATGGGCTTCGAATTCAATTTCAGCGGCCCCAAAAACATAATGGAAACATGGTGTACCTTCCAGAACAGAATTTTTCTTTATTTTCATATTTTTGGGTAGATTTGTAGATTTCTTTTTGAGGTTATGTCAAGAACTTCACGTGATAGGGGCTTAATCGGCTTCGAATATGGTTTTAGTGATCCCAAAAACATAACGGAAACGTGCATAGTGCAACTTATTCTTCGTTTTAACATTTTAAGGTCTGATCATAGGATTTTTTGAGTTTTTTTAGGTCATATCAAAAACCTGACGTGATGGGATTATAAAGACTTCGGAATAAGATTCAGCGACCTAAAAAATATATTGTAGACGTAGTCCGATCTCCAAATCCGGACTTTTTTTGGGGCGGTGTTATAGGAATAAAATTATACAAAAATTACGAAATTATTTGTACTAATTTTATACATTTGGGATTTTTTATCTTAAATAACTAATGGAATGAAATCTTTTGTAGATGAGAAATTGTTGCCGATGATCCAAGAAATCAGTCCGTCTGGAGTACATAATTCCACTACGTTTTAAAATGATCATAGATATTTTAATAATATCGCAACTTTCGTCATAAAGGAAGCATTTCCTAAAAGGGACAGGTTCTATGCATGAAACATGTAGCTAATCCGATTGGATCTAGTTTGATAAGTATCACAGCATCCCAGAAAAAAATTATTTCAAACTGATCCTTTCACCGAAATTTTGGCATGACATTTATTTTCATTTTTACCCCAGCATTTCCGGAAGGGGCCCTATGAAATGTTTATTTTTGCTGTTATAGAGCCGAAATTTCGAGAAACGGTGAAAATGATTTCTTTAATTTTACATAATTATCTTTTACAATTCTGATATTTTCTGATTGGGCTATATGATGTGTCATTTGTTCATCGCAACTTTTCTTCATCGAAATACAGAAGTTTTAGGCAATCGTCATGAAAAACAACGCTTTGTAACTACACTTCGACAGAAATTTTACACAATTCGAACTTTGCAGATTTTTGTTTCGTGCAATAATCGCTGTAAACTATTAGAAATCAATTTCGCAGTATTGCTTGCTGTAGTGTTTTATTTTCGGTTCGGTTTAATGCTATTTCAAACCCCGATGTTACCTCAGACATGGCCAAAAAAGTCCCGCTGAAATAGTTCAAGAAAAAAATTTTCAATCACATGCATGCATGGTTATAAGTCTAACCACTTAATATTCGAAATAGTTTCACAACTGCATATCGTGGATTGTCAATTTTCTTTCCTTTGCTTTCTTGAAACCACATCAAACTCGTAACTATGAGGGTAGTAATTCATCGACATCTTTATTGTCTACTATATTGGATTTATTTTATACGAAATACTTATTCAAATGAAAATACAAATTACCACGCAATGCACCTATACCTATTAAACTTACAACTATGAAATTCAAAATTCTATGGTTTTGCCCAAGTATAGTACGTATAAAAAATGGGTGCAGCTCTAAACCCCGACCAATCATAAAACAGACCCTTCAAAAATCCGAGATTCAAAAACCAGTCATTTAAAAAAGAGACATTGAAAACTAGATTTTTCAAAATGCAGATATATTTTCTAAGTTTTTTTAAATGTCTAGTTTTTTAATGTTTGTTTTTGGAATGTCTGGTTTTTGAATGTCGGGTTTTTGAAGTGTCTGCTTGTGATTTGTCGGGTTTTTTGAATGCGTACCGAAAAAAATCTATGTAAAAGGGTGTAAGAAGAATTCCCGAAAAATACTCGTATTGCTTGGTATCTCCTAAATGTTAAACGCTCCAGCGAGCATAACCAAATTTACCAAAACTAATGGTATATTTTCATAGAATGAAAATCTATCCTAAATTTACTATCATGAATATGTGAAATTGGGATGCGAGTCGAAAAACCGACAAATTAAAAAGCCGACAGGTCGAAAAACCGACAATCGAAAAGCCGACAGTCAAAAAATAACTGTCCTCTTGACGATGTGTCTATTTTTTTATGTGTCGGCTTTTTGACTGTCGGTTTTTGACCTGTCGGCTTTTTGATTTATCGGGTTTTCGACCCGCACCTAGAAATTGCATGAGAATTAAACTGGTGTTTGATTGTCCGTTCTTAATTTCTGAAAAGTCTCTAGTAGTACGTCGGATCTGATTTTATTTGAGATTATTTGAATCGTTGCATTGAAAGAAAATAACAGTTTTGATAGGCATTAAAAACGAACTGTCGGGAGTGTGCAAGCAAATAAGCGTGGGGAACCACTTAAAATGGCGGAAGAAGAACAATTTAAATAATGGAACTTACAATAAAGGGAGACCTACTGTACTTTACCCAACGTATGCAGTGTTTAGTAATTTTTTAGATACGCGAATCATGCCGATTGCCTAAATATATAGAAGCGTTTTCCTGCTTGATCTTTCGTATTTGATCTTTTCGGGGGTTATATTCACTTTTTTGTTTAGCCTTTTAATTTCCGTAAAAGTCAACGAGAAGCAATCTATTTGATTCGAACCACTGACCAGTGCGCTGGAAAAAACAACTGAGAAACGAAGGACGCATTGTTCTGAAAAAAAAAATTTTTGGTTCGCACGGGCGCGAACCGAAGAACCCGCGGTGCGCGAACAAGCGACGGGCGGTATGTTGCATTTGCGATTTGCTCTCGGATCACCGAGCCATTACGAAAACGGCCAACCTTCTCTCCGCCCCGATGCCAAAAACAAAACGCCTACGGAAAGCGAAATGCCTCTCAATCGAAATCACATGCGATCGAGCTGAACCCGTGAGAGGTTACCCAGCCGGTGCTTTTCGACGTAATCAACGATCCCGTTGTTTGCGGTCACTCTTCGAAAAAAAAACTCACCACAATAGGAATTACCCCGGTGCCGATATCGAAATCTCTGCTGCCCCCTTCTGCTACATATATATGATCGATCACGAAACAAGGGGAGGCTTTTGTCTAAATATACCCACCCGATCTTCTGTCTTCCTTGGTCCCTAACATTCACCCCGTCTATCTTTTAATCAAAGCTTTAAAAAGTAAAAGATCGGACACAACGCTGTTATATACTTCGCTGCATCTTACCTCCTTTGGTTCGAATAAAAGTGCCCCATAAAAACTAATCGTTTCCGAGTGAAGTTCTACAAAGTAATGTACGTCAGTCGGCAAATATAAAGTGCTATCGGAAGTCTTTGAAAAACGCTGCTGTTGTATTAAAATATCACTCAACATAGAAAAACATTTTTGGTATGTCATTCAAAATTGTGTATACCAATATTATTGTAAAATAAATGTATTAGCCAACAAACGAAAAAGGGTTCAAAACGTTTGAAAGGGTTTTTCTTTCCTTCCAACAACTGATCTTTCACTAATTTTAGAGTCAATTTTGAGTTCTTATGTGCAGAAAATAGAGTAAGTTGGGTTGGAGTACATTTGAGTTCTTTGGAGACAAAACAGACTCTAATGGCGTCCGTAAACATGGAAACAAAGTAAGGCGACTGAATACTGTGTAGGCAGGATTAGTTACTACAAGGCCGGCTTTTTTATTGCAAACACTCACTTGGAATAATTCCCTTGTTTAGTTTCAAAATCTTCAGAATTCAAAATGTTAATAATACATGTTTTTCAGCCGGCCACGCAGTAACCAGTTTACTGTATACAAATACACCGGTAAAGGGATTCAAACCTAGCATGAAATACACCAAAGGAACAAATCTGACTCCAAGAGAGTAAAATTAAAGCAGTCAAATCTCAATTTGAAACAGTGAAAATTCATTGATTCTCAGTGAATAGTCACTGCGTGCCACAGTGAAAAAGGTGCCACTGAGAATCAGTGAAATAAATTTACTGCTTGGATCAGTGATATAGTTTCACTGCTTTATTATTTTGTCATATTTTGGTTTTGTGTACTGATTTGTCTTATTTCTTCAAGACGTTGAAGAGTTCATCATAGATAAATTAGTCATCTCCTCAGTTACTGATATTTCGCTTATAGAAAAAGATAAATCTAAAATAATAAATAATTAAAAAGTTTTCACAAAGGAATATTCTTGAATTGAGATTCTACGGCATATTTGTCGTCTTCTATCCAAGTTTTAGGTGAGTTTACGCGTTTTCCTTTCCAAACGAGGGTGTGTTCTGATAGTCGTTTCAGAAGAGTTCTCAGCAGCATTGCATCTTTGTAATGTGTGTTAGACAAAGATACAATGCTAATGAGCTTTACTGAAACGACTCTCGGAAGTTCCAAATTAGTTTACTGAAATCTAAGCAATGTTTTTAGTGTTACCAGTAAATTTTTTTGCGCAAATCCTTGCGATATTTATGTACGTGCCTTCTATGATGCGCCTAAATAGAAACGAAAAATTATTAAATATCCTTGACCGTTTGTCCCTGCAATATAATTTAGTGTAATAAGTTTCACTGTTTCCTGAGTGATAAAAAATAGTAATTTGTTCATTTCACTGTTTATGCAGTGAACACTTTGTAAACCACTGATTCAAATAGTGCACTTTTCACTGTTTCAAAATGAGAGAGTAGAGAAATGAAATTGAACGATTACTCTCTAATGGACTGCGCCATAGACTCCAATAATTATAGAGTATAAAAGGTTCCTAAAATTCTTAAATTGATCTGTTTTAAAATTGGAATTGAACTGTCACGTTCTTAATTCGAAATTCTATAAATTATTCACGCTGAAGAATTTGCAAAATGACATTTGTATTCGCCTAATCATAAAGTCCTGCTTAAATTATTCGAAAATTAATTGCTAGTACATAAGTGCATAATCATCAAAATAATCGTTGAAACTAGCAACGAAAAAAGTGCATAATCATCAAAATAATCGTTGAAACTAGCAACGAAAATAAGTGCATAATCTTATAAACTATAATTTGGTAAGATTGACAACTACTATAATGAAATTTTCCAGTGGCATTGTAATGCTCAGTTTTTGACTGTAATATAACCGAATGAAACTTATACTGCCCAATAGTAAAGAACTTCGAAGACCAAATTTGCGATCAAAACGTATCGGTGGAAAATATGCATGTAAAACTATACTTCAAATTTCTCTCAAATTTGGTATAGAGAGATAAAAACTTTATGTCAGAGTTGAATTTAGCGAGCTCAAAAACCCGTATATACTATAGGTTTCATAAAAATCTATCGACCAGATTCTGCTGTAAATTTTTTATGTCAATTTTTCTCAAACCGTGATGGATGAAACTTTTTCAAATGTTTTTTTTGTTTCCAATATTAGTTTATTGGAGTTGGTATTGAAATTATATTATCGTGTTTCAATTGAAGAATATTTTGGAGTGCACCTCAAAAACCGGACAAATCAGAAAATAGACACTTCAAAACCCCGACTTTCAAAAACCAGACATTTCAAAAACAGACATTAAAAAACAGACATTCAAAACCAGAGATTTCAACATTCAAATACATTTTGAAAGTGTGTTTTTTTTAAATATCTGGTTTATGATTCTCTGTTTTTGGAAAGTCGGGTTTCGGAAGTATCTGTTTTCTGATTTGTCTGGTTTTTGAGGTGCACGCATATTTTACAGATAAAAAATTAATCAACTTCCGTCGCGTATATTTCCAGACAATTCGATTTCATGGATTTATATTTCTTTTCAAAGGGAATAAGCGGCACTCTACATAATTAATCCTTAGTAATTCGTTTTCTATTTGCTTGGTAGCCTAGTCTCTTTAGCATTCTCTTAAAAAAATATCTAACATCAATTGCTGTATAAAAACATTTTATCCATAAAGTAATATGACAACTTTTATATGCAAAGCTTTACTATTCCAATAATAAAATTCTAATAGCTAATTAAAATCACTGAGTTTAAACGTTTTTATTAATGAACATCAGCATTAAGCTCGAAAATAAGATTTTTTAATTAAAATTTAGTTGTGGAAGCTGACTGTGCTGTCAGTTTCAAGTTTGTGAGCTACAAAATATACTTCTATAAATAAAATGACAATGTTACCAGAGATGTGATTGAACAAGGGAAGGCCCATATATTTTCAATAAACTATATTGACCATTAGGAAAATCTAGTATAGTTATCAATAAACTTTTTATATAGTTTTCAGGACTATTTCATGGAATGCTTGTAGATGTATACATCACTGTATGCGTGCTTTTCAGACGATAATTGTTTAAGAAAAATTGTTTGTACAAGTGCAGTAAATCCCTAGAATTATTAATATCCTGGACTTCAGGAAAGTAGTTTTTATAAGAACATATTTTCCTAGAATTCGTTATATACACTTCAATCAAGAATAACATATTCCAAAAAATGTACTCCTATCAAACACGCACACAAAAAACTCTTTTGGCTGAGACAATGTACTGTACCGTATTCTTATGGATTTTCCCTGCGAAATTCGAAACGAGAAGTCAGAATTGTCATCTTGGCTAACATTGTTTTAGAGAAACCCCCCAAACGCCCCAAAGTCATTGATGAAAGGCAAAAACAAAGAAATGTTTGGCAAGATACCTCGATGTTGTATGGTTATATATTTTTTCCTGCTAAATTCGAATCCCAAATCAAATTTGTGAGAATGGCTCAAATTAATTAGAGAATCTGCTCAAAAATACGCAGTAAAGTCTTACAAATAAGTCTTCTGCACAGAGGGAAAGAAAACAGTTAATGGAACTATTTAAAAATAGCAAAACGCCTTAATACAAAATTTATTAAATTAACTACTTCCACAGTATGTGGGACAATAAATTTGTTCCATATATTATTTCGAAATACTTAATTCGTGTAGATAACTTGAAATATCATCTATGTCCTTCAATGTTAGTTCTACTGTTTACAAGTATTACAATCGTTTCTACCACTTCTTCATGGATCCATTAACCCTTTTTTTCTGAGTGTACGGTAGGGTATTTGCTTATAATTTTTCCAGTATAATCTCGAATCCTTAAGTAAGAATTTTCAAAGTGGCTCCAATTTTTTTAGAAAAACTAGAACATTTTTTTGAAAATATGGCTTCAATAAAAAAAAAAGAAGTGATTTTTCAAAGACACTAACGCAATGTAATCTCGTTTATTTTGCACACCGAATTCCAGTTTACCAAAAATACACGACCACAAACACCAATTACATTTATTTTTTTACTTAAAGCCTCTTACCGCAATATGGGATGTTAAGGGATCGAAAATAAGTTTGAGACAAAATGTTCCGGAATATAAAATCCTGAATGACAAGCGTTCGGATGTTAATAGAGGTGCCTAGTTTTGAAACCGATATTCATAGTTATGATTTGGAAAATGTAAATATGAATATTTAAAAAATACCAGTAATTTTATGGAACAGTCAGTATGGGGTGTTAAGGGATTTTGTTTTAAATAATTATTAAAAAATAGTTTCACGTTCGGAAATGGTATCTTTTTATTAAAACTAATTGAATTGAGGTTTTTTGACAATTTTAAATTTTTTTAATCAGAATCTGACGAGGTAGAGGATTCTCCGTAATCTAGCTCCCTGCTTGTATTTGAACGACAACTTCTTTTTGCATTTTGTCGAGTTGCGGTGGTTATTTCCTGAAGTTGATGTTTCCTAGGCCTTCCACGTTTTCTCTGTTCAGCATTATGTGGTACACGAATGATTGTTCGTTTTCTAGGTGAGAATGAAAATCCTGCACAGAATCAGTAAATCCCTTAACACCCCACCAGTCATGAAAATTGTACATATATATATATAAAAGAAATGCAAAGTATATGTTTTCATAACAACATAATATACTATTATTACTATAGAGTTACATGATTTTAAAAAAATGTGTACTTACCTTTGTAACACAATGTTTTGCGACTTTACAAATTAACAAAAAACACTTTGTTATTAATTTTACACAAAGTAGAGATGGCGCTGCGGTGAATATTTATGTCAAGATATCAATTCGAATTGAAAATAGAAGTTCAATCCCTTAACACCCCATATTACGGTACATCTTCAATAGTTAAAATATTTTGTTTAATTAAAGCTTATTTAATTGTCTGTCATATGAAATAAAAAGATTTATTAATTCTTCTGCTCAAAAAAATTTATTACAAAAAAAAACATGAAAAAATGGAAAAAAAACAACTATTTTGTTTAAACAAGTACTGTTTTTTATATAGTAAATTAATGTTTTTTTTTTAGTTCATATGATAGCTACACTCATAAACTTACAAATAATTTTTGTTTTCGTGTTTCAGATGATTTCATGGGCCGCTGTCCTGCACATAGTAAAGAAGACATTTTCAAAGGCTTCAACTTGTTTTCCTTATAACAATTGATTTCATGAATAAAATTGTATAAAATTTTTTGTTTGTAAACCTCAAAACATGTTTATTAAACAGTAAACATTTTAAAATGATCCATCGAATAGTTTCTTTTTTGAAAAAAAATCTGTAAAGAGCATTTTTTGGGCTCTTAATGTAGACGATCCCCTTAATGAAACAAGAATTAAAGATCAGATATTGAAAAGCCAAAACTATTCCAGCGACACAAAATCATGTCATTGCTTTATTCCACGTTCTGGAGCGCATAAATAAACAATCAAAAAGTTTTCAAATTCCGCAACATCCTTCACTTTTCTGTAACTGTAAATAAGGTATATGTTGAGAGAAGGTATGTATTTTTCAATTAATTGTTTTTATAGTTGGTAGCTTTCGACATGTTTTATTATTACAAGGTGAAAAATACTTTATAAATCGATATTCAATATGGAACATACATTATACCCGCTGGTTAGTTAGAACAGAGAGATAACAAAAAGTCGAAACATAATCTTTTTTCATCCGTTTTCGACATTTTCTCCGTACACATGCTTTAAAAATGCGAAGTTTCAAATAAAAACTGAAAAAAATACGAAAAATAATAAACTTTTTATAAAAAGCCAAATATTTCCGGATATGAATGAACTGCACTACAGACTATACAGACTCGCGCTTTTAGATCGAATTATACATAATAACTTAAATTTTCTAACTCAATTCCTTCACAAATTTGACTTGTGCGATCTCTAAATATTTTTTTTTAAAATCTGAAAAAATGTAATGATTGTTTTTAACCATAAAGAAACTGTGGTTTTAAGAAGGCGACGGAAAAAAATATTTTTGAATTCTTGAACCACCCTAATGGTTAAGAACGAAAGGATAAGTGTATGCAAAATATAATGAATAACTTTACATACTCATGTATATGATATAATAGTATATTAAAATTAATTCTATATGTACAATAATATCTCTATGGATCTTTATAAAACATAAATTTACAATCTCGATTAAAAGATTTCACATATAAAAAAGCGCTAATATTTACATATGTTCTTCGAACTCTTTTTAACATTTCCTGTACAATAACAAATGTCAGTCTACAAAGGTTACATAGATATATATACAAATGTTTTTTTTTTTAAATTACTGATTACATACGCCTCGTACTACAATAATTTTCACAGCTTGAACATGGATTGTTGACATATAAATAAAATTGAAAAAAGTTTTTCCAAATCAATTATACAAAAATGCTACATTGCACTATCGAAGATTGCCATTGCAGAAATATCAGTTTTTCTATTTCACTTCTCCTCGTGTTCACCCATATATAAATATATACAATAAATCTGGACAAATGTAGTGTAACATAAAAAATTATACAAACTTGTAAATTACAATCATTTACAATAATCTTCAAATAAAGTTTCACTAGAAAAAGATTACGATTCATCTGAATCTATATCCCATGATTTTTTCTTTTCACAAGTATACCTATTTTGGGATGCACTAATTCCACAGTTAATGTATTTTACTTTCGCTCATATATACTCAAACTCATACCATCACTGTCACTCGAGTCGCAACCAAAATCTAGCAAAGAAATGTCACTCGTATTTTTCCTTGTCCGATGATCTCCATTTTCTAACCCCGAGTCTGAATGTTGAATAGAATCAGTCTTTTCTTCAAATTCATCGCTACTTTCAAGACTTTCATCATCCGATGATAAAATGAAATAATTTTTATACAATTTCTTTTGTTTCTGCGATATAATTCCAAATGTTTTCTGAACATTATGAATTTGTGGTGGTGATTTCTTCATTATTTTTTGTCTTCTTGTCAGTCGTTTTTCTTGATTTATTTCCATAGACTCACTGGAATTTATAGACATTCTCTCTTTTGTCAAAATTACTTTAGAATTAATATCATTTGTTGGTATTTCTTCTGTAATTTTTTCTGATATTTTACTGCCTACAGAATTTTGCATATTTGTTTTTAAAACTTTGGGATCTTCATATTTTCTTTCGTTCTTTTCACCAGTGAAAGACTGTTCATTTCCTTTAAAACCAACTTTTAAATTTTCAGTTTTGGATTTCTGATCCAACGATTCCAATTCATATTTTTCATTGGCCAGCAGTGAATTTGGAATCAAAGGGACATGATGAGATGAAGATTTATTTGAAGATTCATTTCCACTTGTGTCATCTTGCAAATCAAATATTTGTACATTATGCGATGCTTGCACTGAATTCGATGATGAGTTTTTATCTACAGGTTTTTCGCATACTTCAGGTTTCTCATCGGATAATAAAGACGAAGAGCTAGATCCTATAGTCAATGATGCAATTTTAGTAGAATGACAATTAATTGTGTAATTCCTTTCCAGTTTATACTTTCCCCTGCGACAGATCTTATCCCCAGTTACCGTTTTTCTGTACTTCTTTTTATGTCTTCGATTTGTAGGCGACATTCGTTTTTTATTACTTTTCGGTTTCGAAGAGTTCCAAAATATTTCAGATTCATCCGAGGACAAAACTGGCATGAAACTATTGTAATTTGTATCTGTTAAATTCTCAAATGTATCTACTTTGTTCATATCTGATGCATTGTTAACAATTATGTGTTGATTATCGTTGAACGTGTCCATTTCTTGACGGGTGGTTTCGTTGACTTCGTGAAATAAACTCTCGTATAAAGTTTCTTGATTCTGAATATTTTTATGAAAATTCAAATTTTTAGCTCGCATTTTTATAGTTGACATCGATGCAATACTGTTTCGTTCGTCAAAATCACAAATGTTTTCTTTGATTATACTAGTTTTAACAGTTTTTAAAGTTTCTTGATTATGCATATTTTTATGAAAATTCAAATTTTTAGTTGGCATTTTTATAGTTGACATCGATGCAATGCTGTGTAGTTCGTCAAAATCACAAATGTTTTCTTTGATTACACTAGTTTTAACAGTTTTTAAAGTTTTTTGATTATGCATATTTTTATGAAAATTCAAATTTTTAGTTGGCATTTTTATAGTTGACATCGATGCAATGCTGTGTAGTTCGTCAAAATCACAAATGTTTTCTTTGATTACACTAGTTTTAACAGTTTTTAAAGTTTTTTGATTATGCATATTTTTATGAAAATTCAAATTTTTAGTTGGCATTTTTATAGTTGACATCGATGCAATGCTGTGTAGTTCGTCAAAATCACAAATGTTTTCTTTGATTACACTAGTTTTAACAGTTTTTAAAGTTTTTTGATTATGCATATTTTTATGAAAATTCAAATTTTTAGTTGGCATTTTTATAGTTGACATCGATGCAATGCTGTGTAGTTCGTCAAAATCACAAATGTTTTCTTTGATTACACTAGTTTTAACAGTTTTTAAAGTTTCTTGATTATGCATATTTTTATGAAAATTCAAATTTTTAGTTGGCATTTTTATAGTTGACATCGATGCAATGCTGTGTAGTTCGTCAAAATCACAAATGTTTTTATAATCTCTATTTAGAATTATTTCATTATCTTTATTGCAATTTATTATTGTAGTAGCTTGACTGATATCTGTTAATGATTGGTTAAGACTCAAATTTAATACATTTACTTGTTTGGTCATATCTGATATGTTTAAATTTGCATTATCAATTGTCAGTTTATCATTAAGCAGTAATTTATCCATTTTTTGACGGGATATACTATCAAAGTCTTGAAGTTTTTCACTTATTGTGTTACAAATTTCCATATTTTGTTCTGAACCTACATTAATTCCAGTGCTTTGTGAAGTTTCTTGTTTAATAATATTTTTAGCAGGTTCGGAATATTTACATACCGTCTCTCTACTGGATATCGATCCAGTGATGTTTAATTCGTCAATGTCATAATTATTCTTATTTTCTTTATTACTGCTGCCAGAACAAAGTTTTATTGTACTAGCTTGACTAATGTCTGTAAACGAGGTGTCAAGCAACGAATGCAACTCTTTTCCTGTTCGTCTGTGCGATAATTCTGAACTATTTAACTTTCTGTGTTTACTACTGTAATCTTCATCAGAACTTGTATGCAGCTGATTTACTGAAACGTCGGCATTTCGAATACAAGACATTTTTCTTGGCAGCTTAGAATGATTGACTATCGGTTCTATCCTATACCCACTTATTTTATTGTGAGAAATGACTCCTTTGGCTGAATTATTTGTTTCTGTTAAAACAGATTGGCAGTTATTCATAGGCAAGTCTACATCTTTCGAAGATGTCAAACCACGTTTTCCTTGATTACTAACTTCAACATTACCGTTTGGAGAAGTTAAAACATGCCTTTGTGCAATTTCTGTAATAACATCGTCAAGTTTCTTGAATTGTTTCAGACCAGAGTTCACGTCTTTGTTGATAGAACACTGCGGAATTGACACAGGTGAACGAAACACTGAATGTACACTATGAACAGATGATGTTTCTAAAGCTGGATGCTCTTTGTTATGTAATCGTGAAAATCTGTTCTTTTGATTACTTGTTCTATTCCTGGTGGCATTTAGATCAACAGGAGAATCGGTTCTGATGTATAATTTTCGTCGTAAAGATAATTTTGAAGATTGTGTTATTTCATTTAATGTGCTTTTGCCATTCACAAGTGATTCGTCAGAAGTGTCGCTGGAAGATTTAAGAATGTTTTTCCCATGTGTTAGTTTAGAACAGTCAGTATCTTGATTACTCTTTTGATTGTTACTATTGCGAAATTGCATTGCAGGATGTATAAACTCAAAATCTTTGTTATTCTTATTTACATCCTTTACCTCGTTCGTGACACAAGCCCGTAAGTTTTCTTTTGTCGCCACCATGTTGTCAGAAATTTTGGAATCTTTAACAATTGCTTGCGTCTCAGCCCGCTTGGTAATATTATTATTTTGTTTTATGTATACCGCAGTATCTACTGAACTGCTAAACAATGACTCGTCAGTTTTATGTTCATTTTTCTCAACCGCTTTCTTTAGATCTTTAATGTAGTCTAGATAATCAGAAGAAGCAAATAAGATATCGGAATCTACATACGATGAAAATTCGTGTTCAGAAATAGAAGATCCGGATTCTGAACGAACATTATTCGATGTTGAATGTTGATTGAATATAAGATTACCGGTGTCTACCCAGTATTGAATATACTCCAATGATTTACGCATTGGAAGGCGTTGCACTGGTGTATATTCATCTTCTGCATTCTCAATTGGCTTCAGCGTTTTCATACACAATTCTTCAGCTTCCGGCATCTGAAATGACAAAAAATTTATACATATAATTTAAGAAAAGCATAAATCGTAAGTGGTTAAAACGAGAACATCTACAATTGAATGTTTGTTAGGTAGATATTCAAATACAATGAATTTTGTAATACAATGAAAATTTAGCTGAAAGAAGTTTTTAGCAGAGACAGAGACGCGGAAGTAAAACATGTATCATAAAATATATGGGTTCAGAATTGGGAGCACTGGCTGTGGATGGACGATGCCTTGTATTGTCTAGTATCGTCTTGTAATGTCTGATTGTCGGTCTGACCTATGCATCCTAAAGCCGACCCGCAAATAGGCAGGGTTCGGAAGTAACGTGTTACTTGTAACACCGTTACTCGATTCGTTACTTTTTTTCAATAACGAGTAATGAACTTCGCAACTTGTTCTAAGCGAACCTTTAACCAATCATGAGTTCGGTTGCACTGTTTGTACACTGTTCCCGTATAAGAGCCCGTGTTAAAACCTGCACTTGCATAGTGTAAATTTGCACCGTGCAAATGCACATTTTACAATAGTTCTTTCGCTTCTTGTGTCTTACGTCTTTTTCTGTGTATTAGTCCTAAAGCTGGATTCACATGCGTCTCTAAATCGCTCGAATTTCAGCGACAAATTAATAATTTATTATTATAACAGCATTGTTTTTTTTTTTTTTAGATTTGAAAAACTGTTCACTGAGAAAAAACTAATCGTAGCTAATTGTGTACACCCAGTTTTTAAGTTAGATTGGCTAGAAGATGAAAATGAAAAGGAGAAAAATCTACAAATCTTGTGACAAGTGCTAAATAAACATAGTACGGATACCATGAATCAGGCAGAGAAGACAGTTATTGAGGAACAGTCTAGAGTCGAGCATGAAGGATTATTTAATTTTAAAAAAATTGCAAGATGTACTACCTACTCAGAAGAATTGGACGATTATTTGAAATCACCATCTACAAATTTACTAATGTTAAACAGTTTTCCGTTGGTAAAAAAGCTGTTCATAAAATTTAATACTCCTCTTCCCAGCAATGCCTCTGTGGAAAGACTGTTTAGTATAGGAGGACGCGTGTTAAATCCTATAAGAGGAAACTTAAAAGATGACTCATTTGAACAACTACTGTTGTTAAAAACAAACACGGTACATTATTAAAATGTTCAAAGCATTAATGGAATAAATAATAATGATTAAATCAAGTTGTTAATATCGATATTATTAATTAAATGTAACCCATATTTGCCACATTTCTGTAGAACGACTTACTTGCCCTACTGGGGTGAATTCGCACCCTGACGAAAAACTAGTATGAAAAGTACATTATTCGATATTTTAGTGATAGAAAGCTCACATTTTATAGTTGTCAATGTTAAAAAGACAAAAGTAAAATGAATTAAATAATATATATAATAGGACGATAGGAACCTCAAGTAGGTTAAAAAAAATCCTCTTGAGTATAAGTAGAGATCATTAATTAGCAAATATTATATCTTCATGGAAATACGGAAAGTAACGCAAAGTAACGAAAAGTAACAGTCGTTACAACAAAAGTAACGACAGTTACTTTTCGTTATATTTAAAATCAAGTAACGATTTATGGTAACGTGTTACAAAATTCAGAAAGTAAGGAGTAACGAAAATCGTTACTTTTAAAAAGTAACGTTCAGAACCCTGCAAATAGGCTACAAAGGTCATTAACCCACCTGTGCATAAGGTCGAGTATACTTGTCCAAACTACATCGTTTCCATATGGGAAAAGAAAAACTCGTGCTCAGGAGGGTTAAGCAAGGGACAATTTCTTTCCTTTATCGTAAATTAGATAAGGGAGGACGTGGTAAAGCGGAAAACGGGGTAAACCGAAACATTTGAATGTATATAACACCATGTAGTACTATAAAGTAATGGCCATTGTTTTAGAAGTGTTACTTCTTGACAACTATTTTGCAATATGTGCAAGGCATCTATAACATTTTATTGCAGCGGCAGAATTGTGGTTTGGTTTTAAGCATCTCCGTCAGAGACTTTGGTTACTTCTAAATGTTTGTTTTCCGATTGCAAAAATAAAAGATGGGAACTATGTGGGACTGCATTATTGTAGTTTGAGATCTGCTTTTTAAGAATCCCCTCGTTATATACTACATTTTTTGTATAAATTTGAAGAAATCTTAACAAAAAGCTCAAAAAGTGTCTTGGGGCAAATCGGAACTTTTTTGACGGGGTAAAACGGAACATTAGTTTTTGTGATTTTAAGTGCTATGCTCCCCACTTTCGTATCCATACCCCTCCCGGGTGGCCTGTTTTGACCAAATACAACGAATTAAACCGTATGGCATTTCAACTATTGTAAATTTGAAGCCAGAGAATATAAGAAGTGTTTTTAAAAATGGTTAGAAATTATAAAAGAAAGACTGTAAGGATATGAATTGAACTAGAGATATGTATTGATTGTTCATAATGAAAGTTGTGTTAGATTGTTCAAATTAATTTGTTACTTTGTTTACAAATTGAATAAAATTAAACTCTGCTATTATAAATTACGTGGATATGTTACTTTTTCCCTAAAATATAGAAATTACTTCATTAATGTTGAAAAATTTGATGAAAAATACAGAAAAATCAAATCTTCCGATTTGCCCGAGGACATGTTCCGGTTTACTCCAAAAAAAGTAAATTTTTCATTTCGATATTCCAATAACATACGAAGCTGCAAAAAAATTTCTCTTTCCGGGAAAAGTTGCGCAATAAGATAAAGTTTCAAATGATACTAAATAACAGTCGAGTCGTTTAACTTTTTTGCCTTATATAATAAAAAATAAAAGAGTGTTCCGCTCTACCCCGTCCTCCCCTATATAAACTATTGACACGCAAATTATAAACAGTGGCATTCAATGTATTGTAATATTACAGCGTTATAAGCCATCTCTTATTTACGTTATTTATATAGAAATATACGACTAGTATATAATGTAACAATATATTATTCTTTCCGTTTTTAATAAAATCATAAAGAATACTTACGTTGTTAGAGTATTTCATGAATAAATTATTCCAAGTTTCTTGTCTTTTCTCAATAAGTTCACTTGGCACCTTGAAAGTATTTTTATCCAGTCCTGAAACTCTATATAAATCGAAATATATAATTAGTTACGTTGTTTAAATGTAATCACTGTAAAAAAAAAATCGTGTAAAATTACAGTTGAGAATGGGCTCAAAAATTACCCACTTTCAACGCAGTGAATTTACTACGTGGAACACAGTAACTTTCCCTAAATCTTGTAATATATTACTCGTTTGTAAAATTACCACGTCCAACGTAGGCTCGAAAAATTACCTACGTTTGACGTAGTAAGAGTACAACAGTCTAGTATTTTCCCTATGCTCAACGTCGTAAATTTACAATGCGGCGGTAAACCTCTAACCTCACTTCGGTAAAATGTCAACGCTCAACGTAGTGTTATTACCAAATTTTCATGATTGAAAATTACCATTGCATTGTAAATTTCATTTTCATTTTTAACAGTGATGAATAACTTTAAAACTAACCTATATTACTTGACATGCAACTTTTATAACATATGTAATTAAACCAGTCATTTAAGAGTGCTCTGGACCATTTAAGTATGTCTTATTTGAATATCTACTAAATATTTATTTTAATAAACCACGTGATCCTTAATTTGGAAATGTTTAAAAGGTAGCCTCAAAAAATCACTTAATTTATACCATGCAAAAAAATATATTTATATTAAATAACCTAACTATTTTTTAAGAAAGAAAATTAATGAGAAAGGCTCAAATTAAAAATTTGTAAACTATTTCGAAAACAGAATGCATTAAAAGACTTTCTACTTCAATTTATTTAAACTAAAATAACTTACTTTTCTAGTCCATCACAATAAGATCGAAAAAGATCATCCTTAGTGACTGTTGCACAATTTTCCATACCTGAAGCCGATGCATTGATTTTATTAAATTACAGCTTTGCAGTGTTCGTTCCGTTTGTTGTAACATGTGAGATGTATAACGTCACCTGGGTTAGCGTCGTCTGCGTTGTTTACAAACGTCAAATACTTGTGTATCCAAACATTGATGTTGCGTGACTGCCGGTTACTGCGCTTCTGCCAAGTGTTCTGTGGCTTCTGATGCCCATGGATCAGTGCTCTCAGATTGGGGTCCTTCCACCGCGCATCTGCCTCGCGCACCTTCCTTCGGCTTGCTTCGGCCGCTCCAGCTTGATGGCTCTTGAGACGGGAACGGAGCGCGGGCGGAGTTTATATAGCATGTCGCGCGAAACTATCAAACAAATGACGGGTGGTTGAAACTTAAATACAGCCTTTTGTTAAATATCAAATATGTCCTTGTGGCTCAGTGGTTTGCGTACTTGCTTCGCGCTCGTGTAATCGCAAGATCGCGTCGCGAAAGGTGAAAAAATTTTTTTTTTTCCGAATTCTATTTATTAATTCTATTTATTTTGACAACGATCATTTCTTTTATTCGAGACATTTTTTTATGTCAAAATTATGCCACACATATACTATATAAAAAATATTATTCAATAAAAATTTATTACAACACTGCTTGTTACTAATCTACGATGATTTCTCGAGATTAAAAAATAAGTGATATACAGTTTGTAATTGGGCAGTTTTAAATTTTAACGGGAAGCGTAGAATAATTATTATTCTTTTACTCGAACATTTTTTTATTCCGATATTATGTTACCCGTTTAATATTACCAATACCAGTACTAACACACTGGTTTTTAATTATAGCTAATAACATCTTTTATTTACTATGTATTTCAGTGCTTGTTTTTCATTATATTTTAACTAGTGATGTAATTAATACAGTACGTCTCATTATGTTAGCCGCATAAATGTATGTAGAATAACTGACAGTTTTGTTACTGATTTCTAGATGTTACTATCTACTTCATATCAATACAGATTTTTCATTACAAAATACTCTTTTATTGCATTTTGTTAAAAAAATTGACGGCTAATAATGTAAAATATTTATTCTCGACTAAAATGGGAATAATGTGGAGCTTAGTAATGCACATTGTTTAAAAAATGCGTAATAATTTATTCAGAAAATATAATTAACTCAATAATGGTACTGAATGCTGCTTGAAAATAAATTTTAATTAAGTGTGGTTCTTGGCTTGAATTTTCATAGAATTATATATCTATATATAGAATAGACACGTCGGCCAGAAATATTGTCACTATTGGTTATTGTTGCCATTAAAAACATGTGAAATTAAAACAATAAAAATTTGCTTTATAAAAATGGAATGTAGGCTAGTCCAGCCAGTCAAATGATTTTTATTCGCTCTATGCTGTTTACGTATGAACAGAAAATTAGTTTTCATCAAAAAGTAGATTACTAGAGGTAATCGTTACCCGCTGTTAAAGTACTTTATATATTAAATTATTAACAACAATCCATGGTATAACGGTCCTTATACTCTATGTTATTCTTATCTTCAGTAAGGAAGAAAAATTATACATATATATACGTTTCGGCCATTGATACAGGCCCTCATCAGAATTTATTACTAAAATTAAAAAAAAAATTATAAACAATTACAAAAATAATTTTAACAAGAATGAATTATTCTAGAATTTTCGATTACATATCAGGTCTTACCGAAGGTTGAAAAATAGGCAGAAATTGGAAAATGTCACATTGTATAAAATCTATAATTAGTCTTATGAGGACTGAAAATAATCTATAAAAAAAGAAAAAGAATAAAATATTATAGAAGTTTTTTAATTTCGAACGTACCCACCCAACCAACCCTAAATTTAATAATTAAACAATAATTATATATAAAAAAATATTTAAATGTATACGTTAATAAATAAATGTTGAAAAAACCGTTATTCATACCTGATAAACTCAGAATTGTTGCTGACATGTGTCAGATTCATACACATATAGGTTTTTTTGTGTTGTATTTGAAAAAAACATATGCCATGTTCCGGCAAAAATCGATAACAAGTCAATTGACAAACTATAAAACACATTAAAAAGATTTAATAACACAAAAATTAAAACAAAACTTCTATTGAGAACAAATTGTTTGTCTAAAAATTATATTATTATAAAAACTTACTATGATTAACACAAAAAGAAACAATAATTAATAAAACGGACGAATAGCACTTGTGACATTTTTCACTTTTACCTGAACAATATATGTTACAAGGTATACGTTTGAATAAAGACTGAATATTATCGTGTTAAACGGTTATTATGATTCGTAAGAGCTAAACTATAATAAATTAATTCCAAGGAATTTAATGTAACGAATGACCACCTTCTACTAAATTCTAGCTTTCGAATATAAATTTTGATTTTGAAAAATACGTTTTTATTTTAATTTTAATAAAGGTGTGTAAGAATCCGGTAAAAAGGAGATCTCATGTCTGATATTAACTGTTTTATTGTTTTGTTTAATAAAAAAATTTTCTAAATGCCTTCTTTTTAATGAATTTGGTTCGGTAGCTAGAATTTTTACATTTTTGTAGTCGAAATTGTGATCCATGTCTATGCGATGTCGTGTTAATTCCGTATATTTTTCTGGATCTTCAAAAATGTTGTTTTTATGTTCTTTAATGCGATCTTTCAATAATCTGCCTGTTTGGCCAATATATACTTTATCGCAAAATTTACATGGGATTAAATATACCACACCACTTTTTCATCTTCTCCAGTTTATCTTTAAAAGGCTTAATTTTTCCAACATTAGTGTTATATGGTTTATGTACAACCCTAATGTTGTCTTTTTTAAGCCTCTTCGCTAGAGTTTCACTTAAGCCTTTAATATAAGGTACACTCGTTGTTTTTTTATAATCATTATTTCTGGAGTTTTGAAATGACTGATGGGTATTGTACAATAGATGAACTCTTTTTTTGATGCATTCACATACTAAATCTTTGGGATAACCGTTATCTCTAAGTATATCTTTAACAATATTGCGATTTTTCTCTCTGAATCGAATCTCAGACAATTTTGTCGCTCGATCAATCAGTCCGTAAATTACGCTGATTTTGTAATTAATCGGATGCGAAGATTCAAAGTGAAGATACCTTCCAGACCATGTATTTTTATGGTACCAGTCTGTGTCAATAGACCCGTCATTATTTCTAATAAGAAGTAGACCTAAAAAACTAATTTTACAATTGGTTTCATTCTCGATGGTAAATTTAATTCTGTTATTAAAACCATGTAATTTATGTTGAGAATTGAATATCTTTAAAACATATTCTTCTGTGTCAACCGGAATAGCTGTGATGATATCGTCAACATACCGTTTAAAAAAAGGTAGTTCAAAATTAAGTTTTTTAATTAAAATATTTTCAAGGTATTCCATCAAAATATTTGCTACCACTGGTGATAATGGAGAACCCATAGGTACCCCGTACAAGTGCTATTCGTCCGTTTTATTAATTATTGTTTCTTTTTGTGTTAATCATAGTAAGTTTTTATAATAATATAATTTTTAGACAAAAAATTTGTTCTCAATAGAAGTTTTGTTTTAATTTTTGTGTTATTAAATCTTTTTAATGTGTTTTATAGTTTGTCAATTGACTTGTTATCGATTTTTGCCGGAACATGGCATATGTTTTTTTCAAATACAACACAAAAAAACCTATATGTGTATGAATCTGACACATGTCAGCAACAATTCTGAGTTTATCAGGTATGAATAACGGTTTTTTCAACATTTATTTATTAACGTATACATTTAAATATTTTTTTATATATAATTATTGTTTAATTATTAAATTTAGGGTTGGTTGGGTGGGTACGTTCGAAATTAAAAAACTTCTATAATATTTTATTCTTTTTCTTTTTTTATAGATTATTTTCAGTCCTCATAAGACTAATTATAGATTTTATACAATGTGACATTTTCCAATTTCTGCCTATTTTTCAACCTTCGGTAAGACCTGATATGTAATCGAAAATTCTAGAATAATTCATTCTTGTTAAAATTATTTTTGTAATTGTTTATAATTTTTTTTTAATTTTAGTAATAAATTCTGATGAGGGCCTGTATCAATGGCCGAAACGTATATATATGTATAATTTTTCTTCCTTACTGAAGATAAGAATAACATAGAGTATAAGGACCGTTATACCATGGATTGTTGTTAATAATTTAATATATAAAGTACTTTAACAGCGGGTAACGATTACCTCTAGTAATCTACTTTTTGATGAAAACTAATTTTCTGTTCATACGTAAACAGCATAGAGCGAATAAAAATCATTTGACTGGCTGGACTAGCCTGCATTCCATTTTTATAAAGCAAATTTTTATTGTTTTAATTTCACATGTTTTTAATGGCAACAATAACCAATAGTGACAATATTTCTGGCCGACGTGTGTATTCTATATATAGATATATAATTCTATGAAAATTCAAGCCAAGAACCACACTTAATTAAAATTTATTTTCAAGCAGCATTCAGTACCATTATTGAGTTAATTATATTTTCTGAATAAATCATTACGCATTTTTTAAACAATGTGCATTACTAAGCTCCACATTATTCCCATTTTAGTCGAGAATAAATATTTTACATTATTAGCCGTCAATTTTTTTAACAAAATGCAATAAAAGAGTATTTTGTAATGAAAAATCTGTATTGATATGAAGTAGATAGTAACATCTAGAAATCAGTAACAAAACTGTCAGTTATTCTACATACATTTATGCGGCTAACATAATGAGACGTACTGTATTAATTACATCACTAGTTAAAATATAATGAAAAACAAGCACTGAAATACATAGTAAATAAAAGATGTTATTAGCTATAATTAAAAACCAGCGTGTTAGTACTGGTATTGGTAATATTAAACGGGTAACGTAATATCGGAATAAAAAAATGTTCGAGTAAAATAATAATAATTATTCTACGCTTCCCGTTAAAATTTAAAACTGCCCAATTACAAACTGTATATCACTTATTTTTTAATCTCGAGAAATCATCGTAGATTAGTAACAAGCAGTGTTGTAATAAATTTTTATTGAATAATATTTTTTATATAGTATATGTGTGGCATAATTTTGACATAAAAAAATGTCTCGAATAAAAGAAATGATCGTTGTCAAAATAAATAGAATTAATAAATAGAATTCGGAAAAAAAAAATTTTTTTCACCTTTCGCGACGCGATCTTGCGATTACACGAGCGCGAAGCAAGTACGCAAACCACTGAGCCACAAGGACATATTTGATATTTAACAAAAGGCTGTATTTAAGTTTCAACCACCCGTCATTTGTTTGATAGTTTCGCGCGACATGCTATATAAACTCCGCCCGCGCTCCGTTCCCGTCTCAAGAGCCGTCAAGCTGGAGCGGCCGAAGCAAGCCGAAGGAAGGTGCGCGAGGCAGATGCGCGGTGGAAGGACCCCAATCTGAGAGCACTGCCATGGATGCGTATTCGCCCTGTTATGTTCTGCTGTGTGCGACCCCACCGGCGACAAAGTGAACTACTGACAGGGGGGTATTTGACATTTTTCAGTTGATATTACTGTTTCATCGTACGGCATTTCAAAAACTAAAAGTAATTTGGAAATATCAGTTTGCTGAAAAATTATACATTTGGAAAAGCTATTCGCAAAATAATCGTTTCCCCCATATCATTAGTGTCACATACCCCCCTCTCAGTAGTTTATTTTTTCGCCGGTGGAGTCGCGCGTTGCAGACTTATCAGGGCGAATACATGAGGCAGATGAAGCGCCGTTGGCGGACAAAGTGGCAAACCATATGCATGGCCCAATCATCTTTCATCAAAAATTCAACTTTTACTCCATAATTCGAAAATCAGCCACGATCCGCTTTGGCGCTACGAGAAATGTGTGGAGCAGGTAACTTTAGAACCCCCTTAAGTTGCGCAACATTACCATACAAACCGGATGTGCAGGTGAAGAGTACAAATGGCGCCCATTCATTGGTCGTCCATGGAGTGCCCCGGATCTCGGAAGTGACGTCCCGCTACGATGGCGCCGGAACTACAGTAAAACCCCTCTTACTTGAACACCCCGTCTACTTCCCCTTACCCCCACAACTCGCTCTTACGCGGATGCAAATTCCAATGCGCGTGCGCTACTCACGCCGGACGGGTATATTGCGCGAGTAGTGGGGACAACTGTAAGCGTTCAAATAAACAGGGTTGGAGGGGAAATGCTGGCTCGTTTTACTGTACGGCAGAGGTGAAAAGCGACGAAAACCCGACCAAATTTTGGCCACAATCTGGAGCCTTTATGCTGCATCTAATTACATTGCATTTTTTTTAAATTGAAGCTGAATGTTGTCCGCACGTGGGAAAACGACAACCTTTGCGTGTGAAGCGAGAAAAACAATCGCGAAAAGTGACAGCTTTTCACGAGTATCTAAAACTTACTTTTTATGAATTAAAAACTCATTTCTCGTGACTATTGAGACAACTGCCACTTTCCTACCTAAATGCATGTTATTTTCGCAATTTTTTTCAAGTCGATTCGATGAAAAACGAAGCTGCAACTTTATGGCTAAGTTTCGAGGTGCATTTAACATCTTCAGCGAAGGATTTTTAGCTGCAGTCGGAGAGAGCGTCCAGGCGCACTCTCAACGCGCAAGTTTTATTCAGACTCCCTCGCCGACTAAAACAACACCCAGAGAACTGTGTCGCCATCTTTTCGCGGGCCCGTGCACGCTAAGATCGCAAGGTTCCTAGCGTGTACTTGCAGCGCTGCGGACGGGCATTTTCTCAACGGATCTGTGCGACTCTAGTACGTGCTGCTTCCATGGATAAAGGAAACGGCGCGCGCGTAAACTAGAGTCACGGGAGTGATCCTACAGTTACACCAGTGCACTCCATGCTACTTCCCCCACAGGGTGGGGGAAGCATGTAGCATGGAGTGCACTGGTGTAACTGTAGGATCACTCCCGTGACTATACACTTCACGCGCGTCGTTTCCTTTATCCATGGAAGCGGCTACTAGAGTCGCACAGATCCGTTGAGAAAATGCCCGACTGCAGCGCTGCAAGTACACGCTAGGAACCTTGCGATCTTAGCGTGCACGGGCCCGCGAAAAGATGGCGACACAGTTCTCTGGGTGAAGGCAACGTAACCTATTTTCGCGGTGTTTATGAATTATATGAACTGCGGCAAGACATAAATATTACAAGTATGTATACAAATCATACGTTCTAATTCGATTATATAAAATGATGCAGCAGAAGCAGCTATCTGTCAGATGAGTATACCTTGTGAAATTTACTAAACCATCTATAATTAAATTAAAATATGAATATAAAATATTCAGGTTTGTCGACCGCAATGTTGAATATGTTGTACTTTTTTGTAAAAACGGTCACTATACACTGTGAAAAATTTCTATGCAATTTTGCAGTGTGTTAGAAACCGACCTTTGTTCTGAATCTTCAACAGAGGAGGGTTTCTAGGGAGTAAAGAATTTGACACTGATTCCGTAATAGAAACAAAATGAAATGTATTTTGGTAACAAAAGTAGGTATTACACGCTATTTATCGAGATTCATCGAACGGCGCAGCGGACAAAGGGCGCGATGCATTCGGCGCGTGTCGAGGCGGTCGAGGCCGCGACTACCTTTCTCGAACCTTCTCGGAAACAGTTCGAACTAGTTTCGCCTCCAAAGACTTCTCTATTAACCCGGCTATCCGCCTCAATTCCCGTCTCGGGCTTTACACCACAACGGCGTTTACTATTTTATCGCCACTTTTGGTTTTCGTTTGCAAAAACAACCCCTTTCGACAACTCGCACAACATTAGTCGCTCGCTTCGTGGTTTCGACCCAACTGCCGTTCCACGCTTTTTCTCTTTTTATCGCATTCCTACCAACACCAGCCGAAACGCGATCGCAACGCCATGACCACTCGCTCGAATCAAACTCACAGTCAAGCTCAACTATAGCTAAATAAAGCGCAACACAATCTATAACATAAAGGCATCTAACAAGTGAAATTGTGGAAACTAAAATACCAGTGAAAATCATGGTAAAACAGCGTTGCGGTAAAATTCCTACATTACAGATGTGATTTTACATGTGCACTGTAAAGAAGACCAGTCGGTTTTTTTGCGAAGGGAACGCGCTTGTAATTTTACATTCTCCGTGCTTTTTTAAGTGAAAAACTATGGAAAATTACAAAGACGCTGTAAAATTACATTTTTTTAAATTACACAATCGATGTAAAATTACCACGATCATTACTGATATTTTTATTTCCACCTGTGACGTTGTAAATTTACATTTCCATTGTAAACTTTACATGTTTATGGTAAATTTACCTCTATTTTCGGGTGACTTTTACAAGAAAATTGGAATTTTACTTCGAAAATAATATGAAATTTCAACAAAACTGTAAAAACTTGGAAATGTAATTTTACTTTTACTTTTCACAGTGTGAAACCGATACATATCTTACAGTTTACAGTAAATAACATTGACATTTGAATAAAAAGCATTGTATTTCGATGAATACTTTTCCTCTAGATTAACAAAAACCATAGAAAGAAATATATTTCTTATTTTTGTTTTTTAAAATTTCAATTTTTTATTCTAAAGAGGACCTAGAAAAAGGTCGAAATATAATGCCTTTTATTTAAATGTTTCACATTTACAGGTGGCGCCTGTATATTTGGTTATAAATTTGTCTCACTCTCCGTATTTAGTTGCAGAATTGTGAAATTAGCAAATATTTGTTGAGCAGTCTGGGTTGATTTTATACTAAAATTCTACTGCTGTGCTGGGGAATTGAGGATTTTGTTATCAAGCCTGTCCTTACTCGGAATTAGTGCATTTTATATATCCTAACCTATAAACACGTGCTTTGTGCTAACCAAATCATGTCGAGTCCAGACGAATTTCAGGATTCCGTTAGTGAAATTGACTCAAATCTTTGTGGTACCTGTAAAGAGCCAATCATCGAACACAAATTTGCTACCTGCGATTCCTGTGCAAGATCGTACCATTACGTATGTGCTGATATCTCGCCTACTGAACAACGTACTTTGGAATTAAGAACATCCAGAATTTTAAAATTTTTTTGTGTAGAGTGCACTAAAGGTTTATCTGCACTTCCATTGGTTTTAAGACGACTATCTTCTTTAGCTACAGACGTAGACATGCTTAAAACCACGGTGGCTGAAATGCGTCAAGAATCTGTACATAAACAAATGTCCACTAAAGATCGTTTATTGCTGCTGAAAGAAGCTCGTGAAAGTCTTGGGAAAAGATTGAACATACGGTTCATTTAACAGTTAACTCGTATCTATCGCTAGTCCCTAATTTTAAATATACATTAAACCATGTTATACGTATCGGAATTAGTGATAAGAAAACAAATAAATGTCGTGTTTTGGTTGCGACATTGAGTTCAGAATACGATGTTATATATTTTCTCAAACATAAACCATCTTTGCCTAATGGAGTGCTGGCTTTCTCAGATAGGACTAAAACTGAAATTGAATACCTCAGCGAAACACAAATCGAGTTGAAACGTCTCAAAGAAGAAGACCCTAACTGCAAAAAGACAATCAAATTTATTCATGGTGTTCCTTCAATCGTAGATGCTCATCCATCGTCAAAAAACTAATACGTGTTCCCTCACCATCCAGTTGTAAGTGCAACCTATCTGTTTATTATCAGAATACTCGTGGGCTCCGGTCAAAGCTTGACAAGTTAAAATTAAATTTTAATTTATTTTCACACAAGCCCGACATCATCGCTTTAACCGAAACATGGCTGAACGATAGTGTTCATGATGCAGAGCTGTGCTTATCAAACTACAATTTATGCCGCTGTGACCGAAACTACAATTTATCTGAATCAACTCGTGGTGGTGGGGTACTACTTGCCGTGAACAAGAGTATAAACTTTAATGTAATATGTTCAAATTCATTAAATACCAAATCTGAAGCACTGTTTATAAGGATCGTAATGTATGGTTTAAAGATGGTAATTGGTGTCGTTTATTTCTCCCCAAACTCTGATGTGTCATCGTATCAAAGCTTCGTTGGGAAGATTGAAGAAATCTCATCTCACTTCAAAGACCACTATTGGATGATTCAAGGTGACTTTAATCTCCCTAATATCTTGTGGAACAATGATTTGGCAACTTTTATTGTGAATAACTATGCTCCGCCAAATATTATTGAATCATCTACTATGGTCTCTCGAATGTCACTATGTTTAGACCTTCATCAACTCTTCCCAAAAATTCAAGATAAAGGATACACATTGGACTTATTATTTTCATCGTTCTCAAGACTGCTCATCGAACCTGCTAGTGATATTTTGATCGAGCCCGACTCTCATCATAAGTGCTTCGAAATTACTATTGCTAATCCTACATCTTTAGAATTGCCTTACTCAGGATTTTATTATGATTTTAAGAATGCAAATTTCGATAGTCTAAACTCTACCCTTAGTGTAGTAAACTGGGAGTTTATGTCGAAATCGGTAGATGTCAGTAATTTAACCGATCGATTTTATAAGAATATTATGGAAGCAATAGATCAACATGTTATAAAAAGACCCATTAGACCTCATGACAAACCGCGGTGGCATACCCCCGAACTAAACAACCTGTTACTGTCAAAGAGGCTTGCGCATTCTGTATGGAAAACATCTAATTCCATAAATGATTATGTGATATTTAAACACTTACGAGCTCAATGCATAAAACTATCGCGAAAATGTCATGTTGATTATATGAGAAAAGTTGAATTGAATGCAAGATTAAATATGAAAGCATTCTGGTCATATGTAAATTGTTCGCGTAAGTGTAATGAGTTCCCCAGCTCGATGTTTATTGGGAAATCATCCTCGCATGACCCTACTGTAATTGCAAATTATTTTGCTAAACATTTCAAAAATGTTTATCGTAACTCTAGGGTACTTTTACCTGATCTAGTCTCTGTTGATAACTCTTTAAGTTGCATCAATATTTCTAAGGAGGACATATTATTGGCTGTAGGTGATCTTGATGAGGGACTTCACAGTGGACCAGACTTGTTACCTCCGATATTTATTGAAAAATGTATCTCCTCACTTTTAAATCCCATTCATTCATTATTTAACCTTTCGCTGAATTCTCGTTTGTTTCCGCATAAATGGAAACAATCATTTATAAATCCAATTTTTAAAAATGGCGATAGACAGAACGTAGTCAATTATCGCCCCATTTCTATTATTAGCACTATTCCAAAGATATTCGATGCTATAATTACTGCTAAACTTATCACATGTTATCTCCCCATCCCAACATGGTTTTGTAAAAGGTAGATCTACGGTATCAAATCTATTATCTTTTACTTCTTTCGTAAATGATGGTTTGGAAGCGGGATGTCAAGTGGACTCTATCTACCTTGATTTTTCTAAGGCTTTCGATTCGATAAACCATTCTTTGTTGATTCGTAAATTGCAGAATGCCGGCATAACTGGCCCTATGTTGGGTTGGTTGAAGTCTTTCCTCATAGATCGTACACAAATTGTCAGAGTAAAAGGGCACTTATCCGATCCTTTTCGTGCTCCCTCTGGAGTCCCACAGGGATCACATCTTGGTCCACTACTCTTCATCTTATTTATAAATGATATGTGTTTTCAATTTAAATTTTCTAACTATTTATTATATGCGGATGATTTAAAAATCTATTCAACTGTGAGGTCCCCCATTGAAGCGTCCAAAATCCAGCAAGATCTTCATGCACTTCAAATATGGTGCGAATCTAATAGTCTATATTTAAATATTGAAAAGTGTAAGACTCTCAGATTTTGTAGATCGCGTTCACCAATCCTATATGAATATCGATTAAAAGACAGTCCTGTTGAAACTGTTACCTCGATTAAGGATCTCGGGGTTATCGTCGATCAAGAATTGTCTTTTCACAAGCACTTGACATATGTTATATCTAAGGCCTATAAACAATATGGGTTTGTTATACGTACTACCCGAAGTTTCAAAGATCCTCTTGCTATATTGTCCATTTATAAAGCCTTAGTTCAACCCATATTGTTATATGCTTCACCGATATGGTCTCCTTTTACTGCATGTGCCAAAAGGGATTTAGATAGTGTGCAACGAAAGTTTATGCGGTACCTTTCATATAAGACTGGCAATCCTATGGCGTATGATTGCCACGATTATAGTCTAGTTTCTAAGAAATTTGGAATCCATACACTCATGTCTATTCATGAATTTAATGATGCAATACTAGTTAAGAAGATTCTCTCAGGCCTAGTCACTGGATCCCAAATTTCAAGTTTATTTAGTTATAGAGAGATCGTTTATTCTGTAAATTTCAGACCTTTATTTGAAAGATCATGCAGATCTAATAGATGTTATCATTCAACCGTCTTTCGTTTAACGCGTAAATGGAATTTACTACCACGACATATTACATCGTTAGAGATAAGTCAAGGCTTTGTAGCCCATTGCGTAGCAAACGATATTTATGTTCGTTATATTAGTATCTTAACATGCATAAATCACATTTAATTTTTGTTTTGTTACTTATTTTCCGTTTATATTATCTATATATAAAGTATTCTTATACATCCAAATGTACATACACCATCGCAATATTTTATATTTCTGGTTTTGGGCGTTCACGCCCGTATGTTTAATAAAAAAAAATAAAAAAAATAAAAAAAATAAATGTTAATGTTATTTATTTGTTAATGATTTTATTATGTTGTATACGTTTAAACTGTAATATAATGTTTAAATCTATCGGTTTTATAGTGACCGGTTTTACAAAAAAATACAAAATATTAAACACTGCGCTCTCTCCGACTACAGCTAAAAATCCTTCGCTGAAGACATCAAATGCACCTCCTCGGATCTTGGCCAAAAAATTGCTGCTTCATTTTTCATCTAATCGACTTGACAAAAATTGCTAAAATAACTGCATTAAGGCAGGAACATGGCAGTTGCCTCAGTTGTCACGAGAAATGTGTTTTAAATTCATAAAAACTAAACCAACAATCGAAAAAGGATCAGGAGGGATTCAAAATTTGAATTTTCCTCTTTGTATACAAAAAATTTTTTTGTTATTTTTAATTTTATTATTATTTTTTATTTAATTCAAATATTTTTTTAACTTTTTTTAGTTGATTTAATTATCTTAAAAAAGTTATTCTCAAGCGGTCACCTATCCAAGTAGTGTTCCCCATCAAGAATACGTGACTAGAATGAACAATCGCGCGCGACACCGACCACTGGTCTACCACTGTCGATCACAATAATTAGTAACGTAATATGATATTTCTGTTACACGTTAAAATTTTTAAAAATTCTTAATTATCTCAAAAACGGCCAGAGATAAGCAAAATATGACAAAATTTTGAAGGCTATCAAAAGGGGGGATCCCATTGAGTCGGTTAATGCGTACATACGAACGAATTTTGAAAATTAGCAAAACTGAAAATTTTCAAAATTCTCAAATATCTCGAAAACGGCAAGAGATAAGTAAAATCTGACAAAATTTTGGGAGGTGTATCGATTGGGGGGGGGGGTGGGGGTGTCCTGGAGTCGATTAATTCATACATGCAAACAGATTTTTGAAATTTGCAAAACTGAAAATTTCCAAATTCTCAAATATCTCGAAAACGGCAAGAGATAAGCGAAATCTTGATAGTAAAACAATTTAAAAATGTTCATACTTCAGGAATACTCTGGAAGGATAAAAGCACTCGCATCACACGACTCGATGAAGCATTGAGAAGATTTTAAAATTAGTCCCACAAATGCCTCTAGAAGTATTCAAAAAGAAGTATCCATGAGCATTGAAAATATTCGCATATATGCTTCCAAAAGAATAAAGAAGTATTCACATATAAGAAGTATTGAGAAAAAGTGAAAAGTACTTACCTATATACTTCTATAAGAATTGAGAAGAATTCACGGGTACTAGCGAGCAAGCAGTATTCAAACACATTGAAAATATTAACGTAAATTCTTCTCGAAGAATTACGAAGCATGCGCAAACGATTCAATGATAACGCATTGAGAAGAATTTAAAATTAGTTCCACCAATGTTTCCAGAAGTATTGAAAACCATTCGATTTATGAAATAAATTTGTAAATATTGAGAAGTATTCAAAATGAACGGATCAGTTCTAATTGAAGTATTCAAAACGATTAAATATAGAGAAGGATTCACAAAGTGACAGAAATAGGATTCATGTTCAATGAAATGAATCATTTTCAATTCTTCCCAATCATTTTTGTTTTGCTGGGATGTTAATTCTTCCCGAATTCTCAATTTTAAAGGGATTCCGTTGGATTCACGCCTATGCCCGCGAATGCCTTTCAATCCAAGTAAATCCCATTTTCAATTCCTACTCTTTTTCGAAAAAAAAATATATAAAAAAGCTTCATTTTTGACTATCATGATTAGATATGCCACCTTTTATGGATTCGCGCAGACCGGAATGGATTCGCCTCTGTGGATTCAGAGGCATTCAGCAATACTTATTTTCGACGATATTATTTTTGGATTGAAATGGATTCGCAGAGATTGGTTTGAATTCGCGTTTTTGGATTCCAAGGCATTCAGTATTATTTAATTTTCCACGATATTATTTTTGGATTGAAATGGATTCCCAGAGACTGGTTTGAATTCGCTTTTTTAGATTCCAAGGCATTCAGTATTATTTATTTTCGACGATATTATTTTTGGATTCAAATGGATTCGTAGAGATTGGTTTGAATTCTATTTTCTAGATTCGGAGAGATTCAATATTTTACAAAATTATTGTTGGATTCACAGGGATTCTGTTTGGACAAATTACGAATTCAAGTGAATCCATTTAAATCTTTTTTAATCAATTTCCAATCTTTTTTCGATTACTTGGAAGTTTTAGATACCCGTGAAAAGCTGCGATAGTTTCTCTCGTTCCATACGCATTCTCAAGATAAGGTTGTTGTTTTCCCACGTGCCGACAACATTCAGCTTCAATTTAAAAAAAAATGCAATGCGATTACATAACTGCTCCATAAAGGCTCCAGTTTGTGGCCAAAATATGGTCGGTTTTTCGTCGGTTTTCATCTTTACCGTAGTTTCGGCGTCACCGCAACGGGACACTTGCGAGGTCCGGAGAGCACTTTTAAGGTGCACTTCCGTAAACCGTACGTTGTATGTACATGTAATTTTAGTGCTTTCCGCAATCATGGTAACTCTTGCATCGCTGCAAGGATCATGAGGATTAACCTTTGTTGCATTTCATGCATGTGAAATAGGATTGTAATGTTTGTGCGCAAATCGTACGTACATTGTTGATGCCAGTATACATATAGATATACAATTTTTGCCGGCAGAAATTTGCGCGAAAAACGACAGCCACATCGGTGACAGAATTTCCCGCGTAATACCCATGGCTCGTTTTACGGGTGTTGAATAGATAAGATTTAAGTTGTTAAAAAGAATGAATATCGTTAAATCCATTACAAGAAGAGAACCAGGCCTTGGTAAGTCCTTTGTCTTCATTGACCTCGAATTACTCCACATTTTCTAAAACATGCATCGTATAGGTTATGTTGCTTAAATACACATTGCAAATTGTTTTTCCGTTATGTTTATGTTGTTAATTTTGTACAGTACTTTAATAACTCTGATCTATAGTAAATATCGATAGCTATCCAATTTTATGCTATGACCCATCCTTAATACAAAATGTTTTATTACAGAAATAATTCAAGATTATGACATTGCTTTACTGAGATTAAAATGTTATGAGAGAGATGTTTATCATGGAATTGCTCCAAATTTAAATGCACCAGATTTTAATCCGGAGCCACCTGTTTATGCCTGTCGATTTGCAGCATGTAAAGGATACGAGGAAATCCTTGCACTAGCGAATGAAGATGGAAAAATTTCGTTACATGACACGAGAAAGAGAAATGGTTCAAAAGAACCTCTCGAAGGAACTCAGGTATAACAGCGTAACAATCATTATTCATTATTACAATAGAAATTTTATATTTTCACATGTTTCATATGAAATTTCATCAAACAGTTTTTAATAAATTAGTATTTCAAATAGAACTAAAAGTATTATTACTTCTTTAAAGCTAAGTTACACAAACGTATAATACTTATCAATCAGATTTTGTAATAGATTATTTCTAATGCGCACAAAATATACAATACATTACTCTTGTAAAATGTGTCAATATTTTTTAACTTTAAATGTTGACATTAAAATATCATGTCCATCTATTAAAATATGTTAAAAATATTTTTATTCTTTTTTAAAAATGATAAGTACCTTTTATTGAGATTTAATATAACTTTATTGTACTTTCATATTGAATATTTCTTAAATACACTGTAAAAAAGAGTAGGATGAAATTACTATACTCAATGTCACGTACTTTCACGACTGAAAACAAGTTTACACAAAATAGTGGTTCAAAACTTAGTAAAATTACCAAATAATAATTAAATTGGTTTTAACCCTTATTGACCCAATTTGTCCGTTTTTGTCCGTCAACTTTAAGCTCTAAAAAATTTATGCTTTATAAAAAAATAAGAACCTTTGTAAGCGGGTATTTTTGAGGGTGCTTTTTCAGAATCCGGATTGAAAATTTTGAAAAAACTACCCCTTCCTATCCTAATTTTCAATTTAAAAAAAAACACGATTTTTTAAGGTATTTTTTTGGTTTAAATCGTACTTTCGATGCGAGAGAAGTCTTGGCGATAGCTGAAACCACAGAAACTCTGGCCCAAAATGTCGAAATAATAAAGTTATGCACAAAAAAAATTCATTTTTCATCATGAAGGGGTTGTGTGACCACTCATAAAATAAAATATTTACAAAAAATCGCTATAGACATGCAAAAAATTTATATCAACATGCACAAAAATATATAGGGGAGAATCCGGTAGTCCCGACCACCTAAGGTTTTTGGCATATAACTTATTCTTCGCGACTTCAACAAGTAATAGAAAGTATTAAAAATAATATTTGTATCATATTGAATGCATCCGTGGAGAATTTGAAGACAAAATAGCAAATCTGTTAAAGACTTGCATCCTTTTCGTTGTTCATAAAATTGGTTACGCCATTTTACTTGTCTGATAGCCCCGACCACTCAATAAATTAACTTGTATATAATAAAAATACATCATTAAATACTTACAATGAACTTTTATTCTAAATAAATTAATATTTACATGATCCATTGTTTAATATAACTTAAAATAGATGTAGTAAGCAATGTAATAAACATATCGTTAAAAAAGTTTTTTTGAACATAAATATAATTTTTTCTTGCTCTTTTGCCTTTGCAGTTTCGTAAATGACATTGTCCGTTAAAATTTCCAAGTGTTCGGCTCGTCTCTTTATTATTAAAAAATTATTACTATTATCTTTATTGAAAAATAAAATTATTATTAAAAAATAGCTGTATTTTTTAAAAATTATGTAGAAAACTACACACTCAAGATCTGGTAATTTCCGTTACTGTTATTAAAATTATTTATTTCCCAAATAAATCTATAAATCACTTCACATATCTACAGCCAGCATACGATGTGTAGACGTGTCAGTCTGTTCGCGAGAGGATTTTTATGAAGAATAAACGAAAAACAACAAATTACATTTAAGCTTAATTTCATTACCGAAGTCAAGTTAGCTTTTAAAATGGTTAGATGAGCAATATTTTTACCGGTCAGGACTACCGAATTCTAAGTGGTCGGGGGTACCGGAAAGTATGTATGAGCCTTGAAATTGTTATTATAAACAAATGAGACATAAAAAATAAAGTTTTTATAGCCTAAATCGAAAGCTAGGGGATGAATGTTTCTGTACACACAACGATAATTAGATTATTTATTATACGATAATAAATATTAACTGCGAAACTTACCTATTTTTTTTTTTAATTTTCATTTTATAAGTTTGAAGAATAAAAACTTATCTTATACCATTAAAGTAAAGACAAATAGCTTCCTATTATCAAATTTACAGTTTTGTGTAGTGTACCATAAGAAAATTATAAAATTAGCCAAAATCTATCTTTACATTCTTAGAACTAATTAGTGGTTGGGGCTACCGGGTAGTCGGGGCTACCGGACTCTCCCCTATACATATGCAAAAAATGTAGACATGCGAAATATACAAATAATTCAAATTAAAAAAATACATGCGTGGCGTTTCGTTCAATCCCTGACTACAAACTGATATTAAATTCCAATACCCACATGCATGATATTTATGGAGAACCCAGGTAAGAAAAAATTCCCAAATGATTGAAGGGATGTTTAATTAGGAAAGGAAAAACCAATTTAATTATTATTTGTTAATTTAAAAAAAAAAGAAACCTATCATTTATTTATTTTATTTATTTATTTATTTATGAATGGGTAAATACCCAATTACATAAAGAATTATAACAGAAAAATCAGTAACGATGGCCAAAAGAACCAATTATATATATATTACGAAATAAACATATTTGAAAAGAAAACGTGCTATAATAATATATATTAAGAAAAACCTACCACACTTTTAATTACATAACTAAGTAACAATATTTGTGAAATTAACAATATTCATAAAGCCTATTCCGAATTGCCCTATTAAATTCTAAATAAGATTGTCGTAGTATGTGTATATGCGGCAACAAAATATTTGTTGCGTTACACATTCTGAAAAGCGGGAGTTCATAGCGTAGTTCGTGCGAGTAAGCAAAGAGAAGATATTAGGATTCCTTATGACAAAACTGGGAGAATAAAGTTGAATTTTGTTAAAGAGACAATCATAATCTATATTGTTATGGGTTAATTTATGCAAAAAGATTAGATAGTTTACTCTAATAATTGACTTTATCAAGGGCAAATGCAATTCTCTTGAAACTGCTATATAGTTATGCGAGCATCTTGCAACGGCTTACCAAGCTTATAAGCCATGAACTTGAGAAATTTATGCTGAATGTGTTCTAATTTATTCATGTGACATTCGTAGTGAGGAGCCCAAATTTGAGAAACGTAAAGTAAGATTGGTCTAACTAGAATTAACCCATTAACGCTCAAATGCACAGACAATTTACACCAACTTCAATGCTTATTTCCAATACGAAATAAATTTCGAAAAAATCAAACTTACCAGATTCTACTATTTTCGGGGTCGCTCTTTCAAGTGGTGAAGAGAAAATTGAAAAAAATTCAAAATTTATCTATGATTTTAACATGAACAATAAAAAAAAATGTTTTTTTTTTTCAGGGCGCATTTCTTACAAATATCGAGAGCGGGCACTCAATATTTGTACTTAAAAGTTACACTGGTATATATTTTAGATTTTGCGATGTTAAATCCAAAATAGCCAACGCAGCAATGAATTTCTATTTAAAATTTAACCATTTTTTTCTTCAAAACCATACACTTTAGAGAAAAATTTCTAAGGACAATTTTATTTTAGAATGAGTCAAAGAATACCCTAAAATAACTCAATTTAAAAAATTTTTTTAAAGGTTTTTGTAAATATTTCTGTCAAAATAGCATTTAGATCTAGTTTTTTGGCATTAAAACTTAATTTTTTAATCAGAAAGACTATCCCGATAGGTGTAAACTACTTTTATACTTTTTAATTCAAAGGATGTTCAAAAATAACTAAAAATAAGTAGATTTTGTTGTTTTTTTTTTGTCAATTTCTCTTTTATAATGTTAGTATCCGTGACAAAATTACCATAAGACGAGTTGTACCTTATTAGATTATCTGTAAAAAAAAATTTGTTATGGAAATATTTACTAAAATCTTAAAAAAGAATAAAAATAATTGAGTTATTTTGAGTTTTCCCCTGGCGATCATTTTCATTCACGGCTTAAAATAATCGTTAGGCAATCCCAAAAAGACCCCAGAAGAAATCTGCAATGTAAATTAGGTCTAGATGCTATTTTTATGGAAATATTTACTAAAATCTTTAAAAAAAAAAGACAAAAAATTGTGTTATTTTGAGTTTCCCCCTGACGATCATTTTCATTGACTGCTTAAAATATTCGTCAGGAAATCCCAAAAAGACTCCAGAAGAAATCTGCGATGTGCACGATACTTTTATTTAAACTTGATCGAAGCTCACCGTGAGTCAAGTACAGATTTAGATTCTTATTTTATTAACGGTACTAAAGACAATGTTAATATTCACATTTTGTACTGTATGACTGTTTAAATATGTTATTTTTGAGATAATACAAGACCAAACTTGCACATTTAGAATAACTGCCATAAATTGTCTCCTGGCTTCAATGTCATTACCAAATGTAATGTAAAATAATCATATGTAAAACAAGTTAAATTGTAACAAAACAATTGAATAAAGAATTATAATAACGTTGCAGGCTCATGGTAATGCAATATTTGACATAGCATGGATGCCAGGAGAGATGAAACTCGTTACTGCATCAGGAGACCATACAGCATGTTTGTGGGATATGTCAACTTCACAGTTTAATAAACTAGAAACATTTCACGCACACGATCGTGGAATAAAAAGTTGCGTGTTTAAACCTGAAGATAAAGGTAATTAATTGTAACACTCGCATATATAAATATAGTATTCATTTAACTTTTCTTTTTTAATCTCATATTTAAACTTATATAACTTAATTCATAGCTGTGTTTGCAACTGGAGCTCGTGATGGTGCAATCATGATATGGGACATCAGAGCAAATCATAACGATCAACCAAGACCGGATAATTGTATTTATAATGCCCATAACATTACTTTACCTAATGGACATCGAACAAGGAGAACTCCATCACAAAATTCAAGATCTGTTAGGCAGCAAAGCATTATTGCCCTAGCATTTCAAGATGATTTCACCATATTCTCTTGTTCGTCCGGCGATGGGTGAATATTTTTTATATTTCTCTGCTACTTCAATTTGTTGCAATTGAATTGTTACTATTAATTTTTATGCCTGTTTTTAATTTCAGGTTAATAAAAGTTTGGGACCTTCGTAAAAATTATACCGTTCACAAAAAGGACCCCATTCCAAAGCACACTTTGCACTATGGAGGTAAAACTGCTCGAAAATGGTTTACTTCTTTACTTGTGTGCCCTGCGAGAATTACGCTTTATGCAAGTTGTATGGACAACGTTATTTACGCTTACAATCTAACGTCGTACAATCCTAAGCCTGGTAAGTCATAAAACTGTATACTATTATATTACTACAATACTAGGTGCGTACAAGCATATAAAATGTGTGTTGTTCAGTACATGCTGATACATTTTGTTTAAAACTATCGACATATAATAGAATAAATTCTTTTTGGTTTTAGTTGCAGAATATTTTGGCCATGAAAATTCAACATTCTACGTGAAATCATGTTTAAGCCCAGATGGTCGATATCTGGCTAGCGGATCTAGTGACGAGGTCGCATACATTTGGCACACGAAAAAACAAGGACGGCCATTATTAAAACTTACTGGTCACACAGAAGAAGTTACATGTGTTACATGGTGCAATGTTGGAGAAACTAAGGTAAGTTTTATTATAATTTAGAATTAAATAATTATAATTTTTTCTTTAGAACTAATTCAAGTCATTATTTCTTTGCCGTACCTTGAAAGAAAAGTGGTATCTCCATTTTAATAATTTTGAGATATTGATGAAAAACTCTTTTTTAAGCAAATATGAATATGTATATTTTTAAAAATTATTTTTTTATACACGCATATTTTAATTCATGACTTAATAAATCGTGTGATATAAAGTTGTTGCAAATTAGTTAATGAGCTATAGTTGAAAACGGATATACCAACTAATCAGACAACTATGATAGTGTGAAAAAAAGTGGTAACTCCCAATTTATAAACGTACGCCCTTTCTTGCACTGTATTGTTGACTTTGACAAGCTCAGCTTCTTTGTTAAATGTCGAGTTATATTTTTTATTTTTCAAATGCTTTGTGTACTATATATCTAACTGTAATTTTTGTCATCTTTTTAGTAAACATAATTCAGGTGTAATGCACTGCAGGCCATAAAAGTATTGATACGTAATATAAAATTATAAATTTAGTTTACAATTTCCGGAATAGCAATGATAATACTTAAATATTTAGTTTGTTTAAAATGTTAGTTTAGGGTACCAATTTGTTTGATTCATAGTTACAATTAGGGTAAACCATTGTTTTCTAATTATATTTTGACAAGTGTTGGAGTAAAATAAAATATCAGTTTTTAATATAATATTAGATTAATATTTTTTTGTACACGTAATTCAATGCACTTGTCCATTTCGCAATATTTTCTGGAACTACCAGAGGTATGTCTACTTAAGTCGTTTACCCATTTTTACGACTAACAAAACTTACCGTTTCTAGATGCTATAAACTGCAAATAACTTAGGTGTAACAATCCGAATTTAACATTTTTAATATAAATTTAAATTATTTTCTATAATTCACATTAAGTTAGCCTATTTTGAGGAGTTTAAGGTATAGTTTCCTAATTAAATTTTACTTATTACTTAAAATTCTCTAATCATAACCATTAGATATATTTACTTTAGAGTCTACAAACAACCCTTCCTAAATTGCATATTTTATGAACATGGATAAAGAAAAACTGTGTTCGAACATTTCAAGACTAAATAATAATTGGGGTTTATTTAATCTTTTATTGATAACTTTTACATGTTATTTTAAAAAAGAGTTAATTAAAGAATTACTAAATGTAATTAATAATCACGTTCCTGACTCATCTTTAATGTCATATTCAAGTAAGTCAAACCAAAATTGTTGTCGACTACTTGGCATCAAAGGTACTAATTTTTTAATGATATTTTTAATTTAAATGTCGTATTTCCAACAGATAGTGGACATACCACGTTTATAATTTGTATTTGGAGATTAGTTTCTTACTGACAATAATAAATTCACAAATCATTACATAAAATGATGTAAATTGAAGATGGCGAATCTAATATGGCGGACGAAATTTTTAAAAATCAATCCGATTGGCCTGAAACTTGTTACTCTGAGGTTTTCGGGGTCCCTAATTACAAATCTAAAATCCATTTTAAAAAATTTAAAATGGCGGATCCAATATAGCGGACGAATTTCTAAAAATCGGATGAAATTCGCTTATAACTCGTCACTCGTGGATTTTCGGGGTCGCTGATTACGAATATGATGTCCCATTTTCCAAAATCAAAATGGCGAATCCAATATGGCGGAAGAATTTTTATGATTGTTGGATTTTTATCTTAGAGTTCATATGATTGTTACGTGGATCGACTTCGATTCGTTTTTATCTTTATTATTAATAATTTTCTTTAATCAGATTATATACACTATTGTATATTTACCATTATATTCCAACAGCTCACTCGTTTATGATATTGAAAGTATGAAATAAAACACTACGTTTTATTAACACTATCGAAAAATACTTTATTGTGTAAATCCTCAGTGACGAGCTCCGGCTCAAGTCGCTTCCTGGACACAAGTGACTAGTTGATGAAAAAGGTCATTGTATCTTTTCAACTTTTAGAACGTTCACGAACAACCGAATTTGACATTCCGCGAAACATTACTAAATGTCAACGGTGACAGCTCGTTCGAATATCAAATTATTATACAATATCAATACAACTAAACCTAAACTCATACACTTATACAAAGCTCGCTTGCTACTCTCCAAATACATAGACATAGCATTAACTTTTAAACGGACCGAATATATTACATCTTACAATTACAGCGGTACGTAACATAATCGCGCTTTATAAATTTTAAAGTTGACTTATAGGATTTAAAAATAAATCCATTAATGTGAAAATAATTTTAAAAAATATAAGATTTTACTACATTGTATTTTAAAAATGTTTGCTATTGTGTCAAAATCTAAAATAAAGAATTACAATTTATAGATTGTTCATTATTATATAAGCACATTGCTGCAGGAACCAGACATAGCCCAGAAAAGAAATGGGAATTTTCAAGCGAATTAGATCATTTTTTGTTAAAGTCGTTCGCCATATTAGATCCGCTATTTTGAATTTTTAAAAACGAATTTCAAATTCGTAATCAGCGACCCCGAAAACCCTTTGGTGTATAGTGACCTTTAAATTTGTTTGAAAAGAAAAATATGTGACTGAAAAGGTTAAAAAGTACACCTACCTAAACTTAACTTTTGTAAGAAGCAAATCATTTGTTTAAAATTATTAACAATCATAATATTTATGTTCAGAATATGTTTTGTATTTCATTCTACTGATTACAAACATATTTGTATCTCAATTTTGAAAAAAATGGAGATACGACTTTTCTTCCCAGGTATGGCAGTGCTACAGAACGAAATACGATTTCATTCATTACCTCTCTAAAATAACTGTCTACATGTGCTTATCTAAATTATATACAGGTTGAATAAAGTATCTATAATTATTGGTAAATACTCATAAACAAAGGCACCGAATGGATAAAAGCATAGTTATGTAATCATTATATATTATCATCAAAATCGATTCTAATAATTTGTTAAAACTAAAACTGAAAGTGCTACAGAGCTATCCTATACAGCACATACCTCTTAACCCATTTCGTCCCAAAGTGTCCGTTTTGTCCGTCAATGTTCAACGACGTATTACTATATATTTTCAGCACCTAAAAGAATCGCCAAAGCCATAATCCACTATTTTCGAGGTCGTTCTATCGATTTATGCCATTTAGAAAACGGAAAGACAATGTCCTAACCCTCATTTTCTTCAATTAAAAAAAATAAAGGGTAATTTTAAGGCTATTTTTTTCAAAAAAGTTCAATTTTCAATGCGAAATACACCATAAAATTCAGTGAAATGACCAAAAACAGGGCGGTCGAGGTCCATAATAAAGAGTTATGACATATACTTATTTTATTTGTTACATCCAAGGATTGCAAAACCACCCTTAACCCGTAATAGTCAAACGGAAACAAAAATGATGAATTGTCGGAAAATCGTAGACTTTTTGAAAAATTTTTGTTGAACAAAAAGTTCTTAGAATCGATCAAAGAATGTGCTGAATTTTTTTCAGAATTTTTTGAATATTTTTTGAATTTTTCAAAATCCAAAAATTGGAAAAAATTCAAAAATTGTTCAAAAAATTCTGATTTTATGGCTTTGGCGATTCTTTTAGGGGCTGAAAATATATAGTAATACGTCGTTGAACATTGACGGACAAAACGGACACTTTGGGACGAAATGGGTTAAAGAGGTCGTCCAGAGTTCAATCGAAAGATATCTCCAAAAAGATACCTCCTAAAGAGGTCTTAATAATAATAATATATAAAACGAGCTCTTAATAATAATAATCTATAAAACGAGCTCTTAAAGATGTCTTATTTAGGACTTCTTAAAATCGTAATCTCGAAGATGTCTTATGTTTAAGGTCTTAAATATATCTCGTTTTGGATGATCTCTCTTTTAGTAAAGGCATTCCCATTGTTGAGATCTGTGTTTCTTCCAGAGACACTAGGTGGCGATTGAATCCAATAATGAGATCGCGCGATATTTACTTCATATGCAGACCGATAGATTATAAGCTGCCCTGATCAAATAAGTGCCTTTATGATATTTAGTCACAGTTTTGTATTATTATTGCATGATCCCATTCTATTGAATGTACATCAATATTTGTGTAATCACCATCCAATATGTAAATATACAAACGGTAAAAAGGAACTCAAGTGAAAAGTATTTAAATCAATAATTAAGGTACAAAAATAGAATCTATAATTTTCGGAAATTTGCAATTTTCATTTATATTATTTATTTTTTTGTCAAAGCTCTCAAATAAGACCTTTTTTCTGAGACCTCATATTTCAGAGGTCTTACAGAGCTCTTAAAATCTACGCATAAATTTTCTTAAAGATTATTTTAAGTAATTTTCTGATAAGTATTTAAGACATCTTACATTTTTTAAGACTTCTTAAAGAGCTGTTTAAGATGTCTTTTCGCTGTTTGGGATATTTGGCGAAATAACATCACCAATGATCACATTCCAAAATGAATCGAAACTTGCTATACTTTTTAACAATTTAAAATTTCTTATTAAAATCTGTCATTTCAGATCGTAACGTGCTCAGATGATTCATATCATAGAATCTGGCGAATAGGGCCTGAGCATGACAAAGAGGATGAAAAAATGAACATTAGGGGACATGCAGCCCCAATGCCATTATTCTCACCTGATCATCGAACAGAAATGTCAGCGCAAGAAACCACACCAACGGTTTTACGACCGTATTCTAATCGAGATTATTATTCATCGGAATCGGATGTCACTCCTGGTAAGACAACTTTTTATACATATTTTTCTATTGATTGTCTGCCTTTCAAAATTAAAAATTGACTATTTTATTGAAGAACGATTAGCCAAAAAATATTCTGCGATTTTCATTTAAATTGCACACGGAGAGGAATTTCTGACGATTATAGTAAGGAATTCTTATCGACAAATCCCACGCCGGTACCCATCATGAAACCCGGTGGGTCTTGAGGAAATGCCGTATGCGTCCATGGTAGAAGTTTTAATTTTTTTTATTGATCAAAAAATTGACTGAGCAAAGTATTATTATTACTTAGTCTAGTATTTTATGAATAACAAATAGGTAAAGGCTTTAAACAAATAAATGATAATTATATTAGCCTGCTAAAAGAAAAATAGAAATTCTCTAACGTGTGTTTCTCTCTTGTATGTTCCGTCTGCTTTCGAATGAATTTGCAAAGAAAGTTACCACAAGGGACTTTACGTTTTTTTTTTACAATACTTTCATATATTACATGATAATATCCCTTAATCCATTAAGAACCAAATGAACAATTTTTCGTGGTCTACTTCAAGGGCGGCATTTTATATGAAACCGAATTTGTAAAAAATCGCTATCAATTACATCTTACGTAGGATTGACCGATCTTTCCGAATCTGCCGTTAAAAAATTAATCGAGCCCATTCCAAAAAAGTTATGCTTGGTTTTTCACAAAAAAAAATAAGATTTTTTCACTGACAAATATTATATAATCGGCATTCTCATATCGGAAACGGGTTAGGAGATGATTGATCGGTGAAAATATGACGTTCACGAACCTTTAATTTTGAAATGTGCATGATAGCATTTTCAAAATAAAGTTGGAAACTTCCAAAATGACGACTAAAACACGAAAATATCAGCGAAAAACTCCGGAATTTTTTATTCGAAAATGATGGACTTTCAGAAAAAATGTTATTCAACAAAGAGTTCTTCGAATTCAAAGAATACGCTCAAATTTTTTCAGATTGTTTGGAGCACTTTCCTTCATTTTCAAAATCACAAAATTTTGAAACGATAAGAAAACTCATACAAAATTCTAACAAATTTTCGAAGTATTCTTTGATCAATTCTAAGAACATTTTGTTCCGCAACATATCGTTTTCAAATAAAAAATTACTGAACTTTTCAAAACATAGGGAATCAAGAATTTTTTATTTACTGGCGGCAAACATGTGGCGGAATAAAACGTCCTTAAAATTGTTCAAAGAATACTCTTAAATTTTTTCAGAATTTTTCATGACTCTTTAATTTTTCAAAATTACTTCGACCCAGACCTTAGGTCTGGACGAAGTATTGAATTTGGTCACTTCGGGCATAAACATTACACTATAGTTTTTCATCAAATGTCGACGTTTCAGACCCTAAGGAGCCCATTCAACAATAAAAAAATTTGTGTCTGTGATCTTGTACGTACGTACGTCCCGTTTTTTTGTCGCGCGATAACTCGCGTACGGATAAGCGTAATGACATAAATGTTTGTTTAAAATACGTGTCTTGGCATAACTTAGATCTGATGAGATTTTGGCGCAGATGCATCCGTCCATTACGAAAAAACATTAGCCCCAATTACGTTTCTTCGTAGTTTTTTGCATTTATTTTGTAAAAATACAAAATTTATTCACAAATTTTAAAAACAAAAAAGATAGAGCATTAAATTCTCTACAAAAAAGGTTGTATGCATTTTCTTCCTAAAGTCAACGATAATGCCATAAAAACTGGTTTAAAATGCTTATGACTATTGTCTGAAAAAGTATTGAATTTGGTCACCTCGGCGTGGACAAAAAGTGGTCAAAAAATTCTGAAAAAAATTCACCTTATTCTTTGATAAAGTCCAAGAACTCTTTGTTCAGCGATATTTTTCACGAAAGTCTATCATTTTCGAATAAAAATATCCGGAGCTTTTCGCTGATATTTTCGTGTTTTAGCCGTCATTTTGGAAGTTTCCAACTTTATGTTGCAAATGCTATCATGCACATTTGAAATTAAAAAGGTTCGTGAACGCGATATTTTCACCGATCAATGATCTCCTTTACCGTTTCCGATATGAGAATGCCGATTGTATAATATTTGTCAGTGAAAAAGTCTAATTTTTTGTAAAAAACCAAGCATAACTTTTTCGGAATGGGCTCGATTGATTTTTTAACGGCAGATTCGGAAAGATCGATAAATTTTACGTAAGATGTAATTGGTTCCGATTTTTTAAAAATCCGGTTGCATAGTCGACCACGAAAAATTGTCCATTTGGGTTAAGACCATTTTGCATATGAACTACTATTTACAATGTCGTTTTTAATTGCATATTCAGAACGAGCGAGAATAGTACATTACGATACAAGTGCGATAAGTAGGTGATTCGCGCCCGAGCGTAGCGAGTAGGTCACCTATAAGTGCACGCGTATCGTATACTATTTTTTTTAACGTGTGAGCTAAGTGCCCAGTTAGTACACTGTTTTCCGTGCAATTTAGAACATTCGTGCACCGGCTGAAAAGCGGCAGATCGTTGTAGCGCTGTTTCAATTCATTATGGGAATAATATTTTCTTGCAAATTAAAAAATGCATTATATAATGCAATTCATGTACTAACATAATTAAATCTTTATTAAATAAATAATTACAAAATTATTTTATAATAGCACATTTTTTTAAAATTGAAATAGACGAAATTTGTTTGTAAATGATGTGTTTTCAATCATCAGTCGGTTTAAATGAAAGTTAGTTGGGAGTGTTTTTTATTGTAAGTGCTTCTTTACAAACATCTCAGAAAGCTTCATATGATACGTTATAAGCCGCGGTTGTAACAATAGTGAAAGAAATATTTAAAAAAAAAACTTTCTGCCGAATTAAAAAAATCTGTCGGCGTTGTTATTTGATTATTTACAGGTAGATATAAACTCGCTTTGTACCCATGTCTTTTCACAGTTCCTGCGATTCCCTCACATGCATCTTTACATTTGATGTAGAAAAAAAATCCACTCCATTTCAATATTCATCGATTTCTCTAATTTTATAAGATTTATTGCGAAGATGCACTATCAGAAAAAAATATCACGGATTTTACATGTTTCTTCCCATGATTTTTTCATAAATTTTGAATGATTATTTTGTTAAATACACTTACCGCAGTTGATTTCCCCGGCTCATCAAATTCGCAGAATCCGCAATGTATGTAGCGACGATAATATTTAAATAAATCTATTAATAGACGCGTGTAATTTTTGTTCTAAACGGGGTATATTTCGGAAATGTTATAAGAACATGTAGATTTTTTGTCAAGCTGTAATTCGATGGAGAACCCTATTTGTTATTATTTGTTTGTAAACAATCACATTTTAAACAATGTAAAAATCAATATATTTATACGGAAAAATTGTATGTGAAACTTTATTTTATAACAAAGAAAACCCATTTTGATTAGTTAAGATTGATCAAGTAGTTTCGAGATATTCAATTTTGAAATAAAATGGTTAAAAAACTTAAATTGTTATTATAAACAATACAACATTTTTTGTTGCAAAATCCTTTGGTACAATATTCTTTTAGGGCATACTCTGTAAGAAAAAATGATTTTTAACAAAAAAGAAAATATCATGTTTTTTGTTGGCCCGTTTCACAAATTCTTACCCAATAGGCACATACCTCAGTAGCATATTTTTACAAACTTTTATCATCAACGCTAATGCTGTGCAAGCTGAAACTCAATTGCGGAAAATTTGATTTTTAAATAGCAACTTAAAAAATTACTTTTCGACGAGCACGCATTGATATCGTTAAAAATGTTATATTGCGAGTTTTTTTTTCCGACGATATTAAACAACAAGTGGACTAAAAACTACCATAACATATATTTCTCATGTTAGTTTTAAGTATTAATACTGGTACTCGTTACAGTTTTCATTTCAATGTTTCATTGGCCAGTACTGTCAATAGTCAAATTTCCAGAGAAATCCACCTAACTTCTGTTTAATCTCCTTTTTTTTCGACCTGCCATAACTTGGTAATGGTTAGATCTAAGAAAACTTGAGTGTGATTTGCCAACCCAATTAGGAACCCCCTTAATTAAGAAAATTTCTTTATTGTTTCAGGATTTGATCGGCCGGCGAAACGATCATATATGCAAATGATGTCTTCTTCCGAAGCGTGTCTCAAGGCAGTTTTGTCCCCGATCCAGGAAAACCAGGTGGTTTCCGCTTCGAAACGGCCAAACCTGGAGTGTCGTGGAGCGCGTAGGCTTTTCAGTCCTGGTCAGAAAGATGAACCGAAAAGCCTCACTAATGGTTACGAATCCGACGAAGCAGGTCCGAGTTCTCTGCAGCGTTTGAATGGCCAAACTCCGTTTTCCCCCACATTAAATCAATGGTGTGCTCCAAATTTCGTGGTCGACGGGACAGCGCCCCATTTATTGGAGTCTTCGCCCGAAAAATGTAACGAAAACGTCGACTGGTTGACGAGGATAAGGAAAGAAAGGTACGCGCAGAGTATTAATAAATCTACGACGGAGAGGTCGGCCAGCCCCAGGAGGCAGACGACACCTGCCCGAAGGACAAGTCGGTGCAAGTCGACCGAACCTCGCAAGACGCCTCGGAGCCCAGCAAGTCCTCTACTTAGTTTTTTCAAGACTGCAGCCGCATCGCTGGCAGCAAAAGACTGCGACGCGAAACCCAAAATAGCTGAGAATACAAAACAGGAAACACGAGACGAACCCACCGAAACCCAGTGACAAAACATGACATGTGATAAACCTCGAATACATGCTAGAATTTAGCAATGATCGATGCGCTTTCGATTATATGTAAGTCGACATGGACGTCATATATAGATATATTTTTGTACTGAAAAAACATAGTGTATAGTCGTGCTGGCAAGGTCATTCCAGTATTCAACGTTCCCACAAAACGCATACGTATTTCGCTGTGTCCTTCTCATATAGTAATAACGCTCATTCTTCATGTCCCTGCATTCGGTTAAGAAGGATCTCGTGTAGAATGACGTGACTTACCAAAACTAATAGCGTGTACATTTTCAATTTAGAAAAAAAAATGTTCCAATAATTTTTAACTTGTACCGTCGTTTGCGTTATGTCACGTCTTTTCTGCTTTGTATCCTTCTTATGAGTGTTTTCCTGGAATGTACAGTTGTAGGGGTCGCTCTTGAAGATATTTAATTTTATGTAATATCTTATCCGAACTGTTAATTACACATTTTTAATAAGTAGTAAATTTATAAAGATCAGCGCCACCTACAACTATAACGAATTCATCTCGATTTAAATGTAAACCTTCATCAGTCTAACCTTAAAATTTTAGACACTTAAAAAACGTGAATTAATTTCTTAAAAAGAGAATGCATTTTTCACCAGCAAATTTTCTTACATAGTTTTTCCAATTTATCGCATAAAACCGGAAAAATTAAAACAGATTTAAATTGGAATTTACATTAAACCTCCCAAGTTTTCCTGATAGGTTGTTGCATATTTAACATTTTTTTAGGTTAGATTGACGGGTATTTGAACTTGAAGTAATTTTGTTTTTCAATCAAAATTAAATTATTATTTAATTTTAAATTTACAAAAAGAATTGACGACAAATTTTGTCAACGTATTGGTTCATTATTTCCTGTTTTTCTTTCAGTCGATACAATATGCCATAAATTTTCTCGTGAATGCTTTTTGATCATTTTAAATTAAAATATAATTAAAATTTGATGACTTAGCAGAATAGTGACGAACAGCAAGTCAGGTTTTAGGAAATCCTCCCTTTGTGCGAGTCCTTCCACAACCCGTTTTTTTAAAGATAGTAATTATGTTTTACATATAGGCTATCGAATTACAGGCGTTCTTGATCAATTAAAAATTAAACATTTGATGATTAGTAAGAATTTAAAGCAGAAATAATTTTTTTCTAATGAAATGAAGTGATATTTTGCAATATCATCTTTTGAATTGAAGTCTGCAAGATTTTGATACTTTCGCAAAATACAATAAGGCAAATAATATTTGTATTTATTGTAAAATAAATTGTTATTTTATGTTAATAAGTATATTCGTTTACTGCTATTACTTTACCACTAATTTAAAAAACAAATATCCAAATATGATATTTACATAGTTTCTTTCTTATTCGATGTATGAAATTAACAACTTTAATTCGCGCAGTCCACACGAATTTTACAAAACTTATACAATTTTATATTATAAAAAGAGTTTTTTAATGGTTTTTCCTATTTTTTTGTCCTATTATTGATAAAATAAAATATTTAATAATTACGAACTATCGTGTGTATTTGCACGCGTGAAGATATTATCTTAATTGTTTTATTTCATTCATTAGGAAAGACTAGAAGTACAATTATTCCTACGTTTACAGAAATGCTTGAGTATCAAATGGAAGTGAATGATCAACTCCAACTAGTAGACAAATCTGAATTAAAGTTATTATTGCAGCGTTTGAGGCATGAATTTATTCCGAAAAGTGTTTAAACTAAAATAAATATAAAATAATACAATTTTAGTTCTAACCAGCCCACTAGTTGGAACGAACATAAATATTTCTACAAGAAACTTCAAAATTGATGTTGCATTTTTATTTTTCAAGGAACATCATGTCTTCAAAATTATATATCTTACACGATTATATAATTCGATAAAAAATATTGAATTAGTCAACAATATTTTCTAAATTTCGATAAACATTGAAATTTAGGGAATGGAATTGCCACTCTGCATTCAGAAGAAAACTAGTTCTATCATACATGCATGTCCATAAATACAAAATATAACAGTTCATTAAGTCGAATATTTACGACATACAAATTACATAGCGATATGTACAAATAAAACAATTGTACGCCAACATTTACAAGTAAAACAAAACTGAACGGGTGATACTAAAAATAGATATTTTTCTCTGCGATATTTTGACGCTTATATAGAGAGTGGTTGTTATTCAACCGGGCGATAATACACACATTTACCGTGAAAATGAACTTTTGTAAGTGTAATAAACGCCAATCTGGTATTACTGTCTTATATTGTTATCAAGACACAAATCAAAATCAAGAAAATACGTTTTCTGTGAAAACGTAGGCTATCGCTAGTATTTTTGTAAGAAATGTTGGGATTCCGCATAGTGAAAGAAAACGTGCCTTAAACGAAGAATTTTTTACATTTATTAACTAAGCTTCTTTTGGAAAAAACATTTTGACGGAACGAGGAAGCAACTTAAGTCTGACTGGCTTCAATTCAAACTCTTCATTATCTATATAAAATACCCGTTCCTTGTCTCCCTACAACAGAAAAATTAAGTTTAAGTAGGTTATATGTAAATAGATACACCTTTATGTAAATATTTCTATATTATTATAAAAAAAAAATGCGTATTGTATGAATTCAGTACAATAAAGAAGTTGTTTATTATTATGAATAACATTTTGTTCAATTTTTTCTCCCTCCATATCATAAATAAATAGGTTCAATTAATTTATTTATGTGGCCCATTGCAGAGGGGTTCACCCAGCAAAAATCATCGATATCTGTGATTCTTATGTAGTACTCTGGGATAGTGTATTCTATCTCAAATTTAATGGAACACGTGTTTTTTATTTTTTCCCAAAAGTGCTTCTGAGGCTCTGTGGCGGTATGTCAAACTTTATTTCAAGATTTAAAATTCACATTTTTTTCAAATGGCAGCAATTTCGTCCCACATTATCCCATCAAGACTTTTTTTTAAATGTGCGGAATTTCATCAACTTTAACTTGGCTCTGCCACATTTTGAATTACTTTAAAAATCGGCGAGATAAATGAGAATAACTAAAAAAATTTTTTTTTTTAAATGGAATTTCACAAAAAGGCCATCTTTGATTTCTGCCAAATTTGGATATGTTTTTTAACACTATTTAAACTATCTTTCTACCAAATTTCAATATGCTAACTGCTTTTTAATGCTGTTCATAAAAAAGCTTTCTATGAAGATAATATACTGCCATCCAAATGGTGATTTAGTAAATCAATTGTTGATGTCTAAAGCGTATCACAATAACAACATAACACAAGTTATTCGATACTTTTATCGAAGAAAGCAATGGTAAAATTATGAAATTGTATGGCGTTTCTATGGATAAAATAATGCAAAATATGTGACGAATGAAATGAAAATGTCGGTTCAGTATTGGAAAATGAAAAATGACATTATAAAGAAAAGTCAAAAGTTTTATATTTCATAACTCTTGTACCTTCAAGTCTCTCAAAAAATTATATTTTGTCACATATTAGGGGAATTACAGAGCACATGATCAAAAGTTCACGAAATATCGTGGAAACTAAAGGAGAATATGAAAAACCCGATCCATATTTTGGAAATCATGTAAAGAATGAAACGACCAATGAATGTAAATCAAAAAATAAATTTCACAATATTCTTAGGACCGATTCCATTTCAAAACGGGCAGGGGTAAAATGTTGACACCTCGAAAATTGTTTTCCATGAAATATGTTGTTCTTCAAGACAAATAAGGAGACCCGTACTTTTTTGTTTTTAAGAAAATTTGTTTTTTCTGAGTTATGGGCAATTTAAAATCAGGCACGAAAATCCGCTTTTAAAAAATGGTGTATTTTCTAAAGTTTTTAATATTTCACTATTATTCCTCGTGCATATGACTGTGTTATTTGGTACTTCATTGATATCCAATAATGAAATGAAATTGACAAAAATTGAAAAATAACAAAATGGCGTCCATTTTTCGAAAAAACTAAAAAGACCATTTTCTCAAAAACATCAACTTTTTTCTTCCAATTTTTGCATCTTAGGTTTTTGAGTCAAATTAACTACATAAAGAAAAATGTATGCCGTGAATTGCGTTAAATTTCAAATTAAAAAGTTACTATTGAATTGAAAAATATTACATTAAGAACATATTTGAGACAAAGATAATGTACAAATATATTAAGGCAGCATACCAAAAACCCAACATGTTCAAACCCAGTACTTCGAAAACTTGACAATATATAACAAAAAACTGAAAAGAAACTGATGAGGCAAAAGTCATGGAAATGTCGGTTTGTTGAAGTGTCGTGTTTTTGAATGTCGGGTTTTTGAGATGTCTAGTTATTGCATGTCACGTTTTTGACGTATTATTAAAAACAAACAAAAAATGTTGCAGCCGAGTAGCGTCTTTTACGCACTTGACACTACTCAAATATTGTGTCTAATATTACCAGTAATCTAGCAAAAAAAAATGGAAAGAAAAAAGATGATGTTTTTGAGAAAATTTCTTGAAACAAAAAAATACGGGTCTCCTTATTTGCCCTAAAGAACAACATATTTCATGGAAAACAATTTTCGAGATGTCAACATTTTACCCCTGCCCGATGTGAAATGGAATCGGTCTTAGATAGTAATACAACACCTTTGAAAATAAATAGCACAGCCCAGTGCACGCTATGAAGGAAAAAAATAATTAGCTCCAGCATCAACCACGCGTTAAAAATAATAAATCGATCAAGTACAGCTACTTACCCATCAGCAACATACAACAAAAAATGATATGTTATTTTTTCCCGCGTATCTCGATACATTTCCAAACAATTTCGATTTGGGAGAAGTTAGTGGACCTTATGAGATTTCGGAAACTTTTAATTTTTATCATCTATAAGTAGCTCTTAAGTAAATATTCTGCAAATTCAAATGTAAGAGTCGTCGTATATGAGAATAGTGGATCATATTTGCGGCATTTATGGGAACAAAACTTGTAAAAAATCGCGATTATCTTTGTCTGTCCATATCTCCGAAAAGTTGGCAAATTGAAATTTGTTAAAAATATAGCTTGTAGTCTTGAAAAACATATCCAAATTCGACAGAAATCGATGATGGCCTGTTTGAAAAATTCCATTTTGAAAAAAAAAACATTTTTAATTATTCTCATTTATCTGGATGATTTTTGAAGTAATTCAAAATGTGGCAGAGCCAAGTTAAAGTTGATGAAATACCACACATTTAAAAAAAAACGTCTTGATTGGATAATGTGGGACGAAATAATTGCCATTTGAAAAAAATGTGAATTTTAAATCTTGAAATACCGCATTTTCGAAGTAAAGTTTGGCATACCGCCACAAAGCCTCAGAAGCATTTTGAGGTCAAAATAAAAAACACGAGTCCCATGAAATTTGAAGTAGAACACTATCCCACAGTTACAAAAGAATGAAAGACATCCATTTTTTTGCTAGGTGAATCCATCCTAAATGGGGCTTATATTATACTACAAAGTACATTAGTATGAAACTGCATGTCCGCTGTCAAAAGTAGAGGATGTACAAGATATTTTCATGAAAAAAATATATAAAAAAATATAAAATCTCAAATAATAATAACATTGAAAAACAAAGAAACTGTACAAGTTATTAATTTTTACTCTTAAAACATCTACGTTTTTTATATTTCGTTGTTGTAATCAAATTTTAAATATTTTTTAAAAAAATAGTTCTGAATTAAGTTCCAATCGATACATAAAAGAATATACTGCTATGTTCTGTACAAAATATAACTGTCAGTCTTATCAAAATCATAATTTTCATACCATTTCATATTTGTAAGTTGGTAAATCTACTTGATTAAAATGTCAGGTTCAAATTAATTCCCGTTATATAAATTTTAATTCATTATTTTTCGCGTAAAAATGGTAAATAGAAATTTTTTAAAATATTTTAACAGAAAAGCAAACTTCGCAATTTTCAATATTAACTGAAAAAAGTTTGTTTACTTACAGCCATCACTTTCTCATCTGGATGAATCTCAATAGTTTTAGCGTCTAGAGTTTTGTTGACTAATAATTTATTGCCTCTTAATCTTCTCCATCCCTCAGTAATATAATCTACATAGTTAATACTTTCAGGACCTAATATAATAAATAAATACATTATAATAAATTACTCTTCTAAAATCCTCTACAGAATGCTGAAATTGTACTTATTAACGTACGTATTACCATTTAACGTTTAAATTATAGTCTTACCTAACTCCAGTTTAATCAGTGGTATACTGTCTTGTTGCGTTTTTCTCACATTTCTGGTCGCTATATGCAATTCAGTTGTAGAAATAGGAAGTTCACGCAGCACTCCACAATTTTCATTTTTAACTTTTTTGTAATCAATGTATTCAGCATCTATAGATACAGATTCCAAAATGTTCATATCATCAACAAATTAAATTAACGTTCTTAGAGATGTTTCTGTATTACCTTTAATAATTTACTTCTATAGTCGTACAATATTACCTGATTGTGATTTTCTTCTTGGAAGAAAAGAATGCCACCACCTGCGGTCCATCGTAGATTCCTGCTTTTCCTCGTAACACTGAGAACAGCCGCCGCACGGATCTGAGTAATGAATAATGCCATTACAGTCCCAGCTTATATCATGTTTGAAACCGTGAAAAATGTACGTAACATACCTATTTTTAAAAAAGAACGTATTTTACCGCTTTTAAATGGTTACAAATACATTCACAACTTGTTTATTACAAAAATATTGAAATCTTTTGCAAAATACGTAAATATATATTAATCGCGTGGAATTTGAGTTTAATTAAATGAATGTAAACAGATGCAACAGATTTCATAACAATGTTTTTGTTTGTGTAAAACATCAAACGCTTAAAAATATATTACTTACCTTCTTAGATATCCCCAGTACCAATATTTATCCATTTTTAAATGGGCGTCAGTCCATGCACCCCATTCAATTGCACCAGCAGCGTAAATTGGTTCAGTGGGAGTTTCTGCATTTTTCTAAAACATTACTATCTAATTTTCAACATGAAAATATTACTTAAATTAATACAAACATATAATGGTAAAATTGTTTCAACTACAATGTACAAAAGTTAATATCAAGTCTTTAAATTCTAAAATTACAGCAAATTAAATTTAAAATACATAATACCTCTAGAAGATCTACTTCAACTACATCGACTAATTTTGTAGCTCCTCGTATAACTGCCATAGTAGCATCTGCTAAAGCTCGTACTTGTTCCAAATCATCATAATCATAAAACAATGTATTAGCTACACGATTTATTTGTCCTAGTGGAAGAATGCCAATAGGACAATTTTTAACAAATGAAATGTTATCGTGATATTTCCTCATTATTCCTGTAATAACGTCTGATAACGTGCCGTCACCACCAGCAACAACGATGGCGTCTGTATGAGTATTCATATTGGCCAGTATGCTTCTGGCCTGATTTTCTGATTGTGTTTGAATAATTGTAACTGCAAATCCAGCCAAATGTAACAGCGGTTCACAGTATTTCTCAAACAACTTCTTTGCTTTTCTATTAAAAGAAACATTCTGATATGAGATGCCGTTAAAATTTGTTTATCCCAACATTCACTCCTACTATCATCACTATCTACAGTAACCAAAAACACTTTTATAGCTGTAAAAAGTAATCTACCATAAATAAATATTCTAAAATCATAACGATACTAATAAAATATTGAATTGTTCATCTTTTGTGTAACATAAAATTTGAAGAAATTTTTATTAAAATTATTTTCTTTCATTATTTATTTACTTTTTAAGTTGTTATTGAAAATAATAAACATAAAGTAATTACATGGATAAACAAATTAGTTTGTAAGTAACGGTCACTACAATATAATTAAAGAAAAACGACGTCTGAAAAGATGCATATAAAAAGCACAAAAACAACAACAAATATATTAAAAAACATCTAAAAAGACTCATATATAAACAGGTTACAAAAACAACATTTTAACGTTTTCGGCCCTAGTTCGTAGCCCTCTTCAGAAAAGTAACATAATAGCAAAAAATAAATGAAAATTAAAAATGTTGGATTAAAAAAAAGTTTTTAACATTCATTTGTAATGTAGCTGTTAAAATAAAGTTCCTCCACATTCAGTAAACACAGTACGGATCTTACTGACTGTATTTAACAAATGGTTATTTTGTATTGGTCTATGATTTGTATACCAACATTTTTAATTTTCATTCATTTTTTACTATTGTGTTACTTTCTGAGGAGGGCTAGGAACTAGAGCCGAAAATGTTTTCGTAATCTGTTTATATATGAGTCTTTTTAGACATTTTTTAATATATTTGTTGTTGTTTTTCTGATTTTTATATATGTCTTTTCAGACACAGTTTTTTTTTTAAATATATTATGGTGACCATTACTTAGATACTAATTTGTTTATCCATGTAATTTATATAAATGATCATGAATTGATTAATTATTTCTTAACAAAAGCAATGTTATAAACTTCTGTTAAAAAATATCTACATCTACATGTGTCTTTAACTTTAAGAAAATAAATAATTTATATACTTATTTATAGCTCTCGACGAAGCCTTTTTATATATAATAAATATTATATATATAAACCACACAAAAAATGTTTGTATATAATAATATAAACAATATTTTTTATGTGCATTAATTATCAAGCAATTGAAATCTCCAAAAATAAACATGCTACTGTACAAAAATTTCAATATGATATATTAAACTAATGTCAAAACAGAGCAAGACCTTTTTTTAGCAACTGGATTCAAGATAACTGTTATATGCTGGGGATTAGTATTTCTTGGAAGTATTTCGTCACCATATTTCACAGCCTCTTCGCAATAAGCACGCATAATTTGATCTGTTCTGTAATAAAAAATGTTGGTGCATAAGATCTAAATGAAATAAATAAGAGTAAATGAGATAAAGAAGAACACTAAATTACTATATTGATATTTGCATTAAAATATTTTTTGTTTAATATAAATATCAATGTGTGTTAGGATTTTTGTTAGGAAAATTATAAGAATAGTTTATAAAGATAATTAAAAGTGGTATTAAATATAATATAACTGAATATTAAAAATCAGCATGAATATGTCTGTGAACGCTATAGGACAAACCAGGTAACATTTGTTAAAAAAAATTGAGGAACCACCAAAACAAGGATGGATTTTTTATTTACAATCTATATTTACGATAATCTTAGAATTATTTAAAAGAGAAAAATCACATTCACCCTACCTTAGATGCAATTGCTAAATATTAAACCTGTTTTTCTTCAGTTACAAAAAAATGGAGTTACCTGGCTTTTTCTAGCGACCACAGATATAATAAATATTTAATTATTGTTATCGCAATATGTCTTATCAGGCTCCAACCCAAAAGTTCCTGCACTTCAAATTTTCTTTCTGGGTTCTAATCTGGACTATTTTTAGATTATATTGTGAAAATTTCAAAATCATCTGTGGATCCATTTTTGAGAAAATCCATTTTTAGTATTTTGAAAATTCTATATAATTTAATTGAACATTAATTATACAGTAGGACCTCTCTTATTCTAATTAGTAAAGTTTTTGCTAATACTTAAATAATATAAAAATTCAATCTTTTTCACATACAATTAACGTAGAAAAACATTATAAAAACCTGATTAATAAATATGGTACCAATGACAGTGCTCTAAATGAATATGACGAATAGAAATTAAAGGAAAGATCAAACGACGCATGTAATATTTAATACAATTTAGAAGAAAATCTTATAATAAACATGTAGATTAAATATAATAAGTGAAAAAAGACATGGAAAACATACTCGTAACATTCTTTGCTGTAATTTACACCATAAGTTAAAGCCACAGTGCCAAATACGGATTTCTTCCAATTATTTCTAATTGTTTTAAAGAAATTGATCACTCTAGCCATTTTCAAAACTGGTCAATGTCATGAAATCACACTTTGTTGTCCCTTGATTGTCAAGAATAAAAAATATAGATTCTTTCTCAGAGTTCGCAGAAACACGTGCAAACGTTTTCGGTACAAAACAGCTGACCCCGTTACCGGTCCCCGGCGTCGACGAAAGCGCTCTTCGCGAAATATTGCCGAACTGCCAATCATAACCTCAATGGCATTGTAAATATCACAAATTGTGAATTACAATAAGTTTCGTTTATTCAGAAATAATAATAGGTACCTAGTTACCTAATTTTTTTACGAATTTCGTTACATAGAAATTATACTATCATGTTCGCCGTGAAACGTGTTCTTGGATCCATTCCATTGTAAGTCAATTTCATAAAATTCATATATTATGTAATTAACCTTCACAGATGTTTTAGACTACATATTTTAAAATGTATATTGTATTGTCAACGGTTTATAAATGTTCTTTTCAGACATAGCTGTAGCAGAATCGTTAGAGCTAAACATACTTTACCAAAATTGCCATATGAATATAAAGATTTGGAGCCAGTCATCAATCGTGATATAATGGAACTGCATCATTCCAAACATCACGCTACGTATGTAAATAATTTAAATGCTGCAGAAGATAAACTGAGAGATGCGGTATCCAAAGGGGATGTTAACACGCAAATCGCTTTACAGAAAGCGATTAAATTTAATGGAGGAGGTCATATAAATCATTCTATTTTTTGGCTAAATCTTTCGCCTTGTTCTACAAAACCAGACCGTAAGTTTCTTATCACACCGTTCCTCAAGGACCAACAAGTTTAACGAAAATGTCAAAGAAAACTGTTGACGGCATCTTATTCTACGTATTTCGTACTTCCAAAATCAATTTTGATTGAAATCGTACTTACTCGTTTTCCCAAAATAATCCAAAAAGAGTTTTAAATCATTTTCTGCCATTTATGCAATAGTTGAATTTAATATGAAACTAGAGAAATTTGATTTTCGATCACTTTTTACATCAATAAAATGGTAAACATTTTCATAAAATGATAAACATTATTTATAATTATATCATAAATAACTTTTTGACAGATTCCAAAAATTAGAATTTATTTCTTGACTGCTTTTTATGTAATTATGACTCGATTTCTTGGTTTTACGGTCCTTTTACTACTCTCGAAATATGAATTAGTGAAATTTTACTAATTGATAGCCAAATTTGACTAATTGAAATAAGGAAAACTCAGTTACTAACAATTAGTAGAAAATTACTAATTGAAATAGTAGTTAAGTATAACTAAATGAATTAGTAAATTCTGACCATTTTTCTAATTCATTAGTCAAATATTGAACTACTAATTGAAATAGTAAAAATTCTACTAACTCATATTTAGAGAGAAAGCATAAAATTAAATGCTAAATAAAAAACAAAAAACATATAAAAGCAATAAAAAATAAAAAAAATATAAATAAAAGAAAAAAACAAATATGGGGCTACATTTTACTCTCTACGTCCACGTAGTTAGCTCAGGGTAATGCAGAAGGAGAGTAACAAAAATGTAATTATTTAATTAAAAAATATATATATATCATTTAATAATTTTACACGAAGGGCTATTGTGCGGGTCTTGAATATCGTTATTTAATTATTAAAGCAGTAGGGTATCGATGCAAAATTGATTTGTTGTGTTTTTATATTAAACTCAAATATTGCATAAATGGTAGAAAATGATTTAAAACTCTTTTTAGATTATTTTATGAAAACGAGCAAGTACGGTTTCGATCAAAATTGATTTTTAAAGTACAAAATACGTAGAATAAGATGCCGTCAACAGTTTTCTTTGACATTTTTGTTAAACTTGTTGGTCTTTGAGGAACGGTGTGTTATGTATTTATATCGCAATTACTCAAGATTAGTGTTATAAATTGTAATACTGTTGATATGATTTTATAATTTATAGCTGCTTTGTTGAAGCAAATTGAGAAAGATTTCTGTAGTATGGAAGAAATGAAAAAGAGATTAACTGAAGCTTCGGTGAATGTCCAAGGATCTGGATGGGGATGGCTCGCATACAACGTTAAAGATAAAAAACTCGAGATCCAATCGTGTGCAAACCAAGATCCGCTGCAAGCAACAACAGGATTGGTACCACTATTTGGTATTGACGTATGGGAGCATGCATATTATTTGCAATATAAGAATGTTCGAGCGGATTATGTGAAAGCCATTTTTGATATTGCAAACTGGGATGATATCAGTGCTCGTTTTAAATCAGCAAACTCATAATTTTGAGTAGAATGAAGTTAAATATTATCCATTAATACACTTTGTAATGCCCATCTTTTAAACTGATTTTACAATTTATAGAGACTGTGATTTTTGGTACTTGATGATATACAGTTTTGCAAGATACTTGCATAATTTTTCACTTCTGTGTTCAATAGTAAAGTTGAAAATGAAAACAAAAATTACAAAATCTTCTTATTTAGAAATTATTTATATAGATAATAATTATTGAAATTTTCTACAATTATCTACATAAATAGTACATAATAACCATATAGTTATGTAATTTTAGTTTACACGTGATGCAAGCTTTCTTAGAGACATACACTTTAGAAAGAATGCACAAGTAACTGGTGCAGATGAAATCATAATTATAAATACATATTCTAGCGTTCAATATGTACTGATAATTAAAGGAAAACCTTATTTGTTAAATAAGATTTTAAGAGCTTATCTTTTCCTTATGGTACAACATTTATTTGCACTGAATTATTACTATAGATTTTTTACACTATGAGATAGATGTGAATTAAAATTAAAAAAAATAACTTAGATAAATTAATTAAATAGAAAAGTAATCAGATAAATGCATAGTTAATAATAAACCAAGTTTCGAAGATCAAGGTGGTGAATGAAATATGAAAACGATCCCAATAGTTATTTGCTACTACATGAATTCTATCAGTCAGAAATACAAAATAAAGGTATAAACGACTGGTGGAAGGGCTCAAAATAAAACACGCGGTTTGAGCGGCCTCAAGAAACTAGTTAAAATTTATTCGCGATCAACCGGTGACGACCCGATCGCGACCCGGACCTCCTAACCCCGACGGCGTTCCGAAACGTTCTCTCAAACCCGATCGTCACTTTTTCTCATCTTAGTTCGACTTTTCGAACTCTCGAGTCTCGAACATTTAAATAGACTACAACGTCATACTTTACATCGATAATATACTATTCGAATTACAAATAATTTTATCGAGATCGTCACCATTTCGAAGGGCCTTTTACATAATTTACCTAACAGGCCTCATTCATTTTGAGAGGTACCCCCGTTCGGGTGTGCAATGGCGTAGGGAAAACCACCTCTGTGGGAAAAAACCTACGCCTGGTACCGCAGTTGATAAAACATCGATTCCGACCGTAACAAAAGGAGTTTAAACGAATTTGATATTTGGAGTCCTTAGTAGGATTTTTTTGCAACAATAATAGTTCCGAAACAATTATAGTAATTTGTTGAATATGAACAGGTGGGTTTCATTATTGATCTCTAAATTATAAAGAAACTTGGATATTCAAACATTTTAGTCGGCAGATTTAGTTAAAACAGCCGAATCGCATATTTTCCGATTATGATTAATTATCCGTTTCTATTCGTTTACATATTAAACATTTCCAAGTAATCTCAGATTTTCATTGTGGTTACACGATTTAATATCCGCGGATAAAATAGTCGCAGATGAAATGTCTGATATAAAATATCCAAAAAAGTTTCCAAAGTGGTAGAATTTATGGTTCAGAAATTTTTGACCCAAAATAAATGAATTTTTCGTTTAAAAAAAAAAGAAAAAAATCGTAATCAGCGACCCCAAAGACCCCATGTAACACGTTTTGGAGTGTGTTCACTGTCGTAAAATGCGTATTCTTCTAAGGTTTAAATATTTGTCGCAGAAAAAAAATTCCCCCGGCTGTGTAAGTGACGGGTACACAAAAACATTACATGGAATATATTCTACATATTGCCACGCATTTGGAAAAAAATCAAGAGAAAAAAAACGGTGGGATTTTTTAATAAATCAAATATTACGTTTTACCGAAAAATGGCCGCCATTTTGTTAATTTTTCAAATTTTTAAAATCTGTTAGGGCAGTTTGGAAGAATATCGATTACTTGCCCGGCATCAAAAAGAAAAAGTAGAATATTTGCAGTAGGTAAGGAAAGACGTGCATTTAAACATTTTTTTCGTTCATTTTTTGATATTCTGCGGATGAAACGGAGCAAATTTAAATACTCGTAACTTTTAAAATAATAGATTTTTCGCAAATCGGTAAAATACGTGTCGCCTTATTTTCCTTCGAGAACATAATATTTAAATGGTGATTAGTTTGACAACATAGACCCAGTCCGCCTGCCTGAATCGAGATGGATTCGATAAATAGGTATTTTAATTTTGAACCGAATTTTCTAAATTTTTTACAATTTTTTTTACATTGTGACGATATTTTGTCGCGCAGATTTTGTCTGCGGATATTTTGTCGCGGATATTAAGTAGTGTCATCCTCATTAATGTTCCAAATTTTTCGGAGTAATAGCCGTTCACCCGTGCTTGCACTTCTATACTGCTAGATTATCTTTTTATTTGACTAAGTTTTAGAAAATTTTAACCTACATAATTATGTTTTATTCCATACATTATTTGGTAACAATCATGGAATAATTTGATGAACGATAAACTAACTGAAAGTGTCAAAAAGGCACCTTTTCTTAGACATAAATTATTTTTGAGAATATCAAATTATAAACATAACGTGAAAAAATATATATAATATATTTTTAGGAGCGATGATTAGGAATCCAATATTAAGTTTTCATAATTTAGTCAATAATTTTTCGCGATTAAGTTCGACATTTTGAAACCGGAAAAGAAACCAAAGTATTAAATTTTATATTTTGTAAATAGCATACAAAAAGGTTAATCCATAATGAAAATAATCTAAAAATTGAATACAAAATAACAATATATCCGAAGGTCGCACAAAATACAAAAGGAATATAGATTAAAACAGAAAATAACTTTCATTTAGATGTCAAATATTTTAATTAGTAATATTGGTGATGTAATCAACGACTTCTTTTTATATTTTAGTTCAGAATTAGAAAATTACACAAATGTGTTGAAAATAATCGGCCTATAATTTGATCTTGCAAATTTAGAAGTTGATGCTCCAAGATCTGAATGCGACATTTTTTAACGCTTTTGTCAGAAGACGGTGTGACAAATGACGTAGTGTACGTCAAATCTTAATTATTTTGAGGCTGGAATACTAGTTATTGAGAATAATTTCAAAATATGGTACAACATAGAAGTGTAACGCCTCTTTTGAAGAAAATGCGCACATTTTTTCGAGGAATGGAACTTGTAAGCGAATTGCGATACGCGGATGAACTTTCCGCACGTTCCCAACCTCCGCCTAATATTCCCTACGGTCCATATGAGAGATCAAACAGTCCTTATTACTCCCGTGATGAGAGGAGAGAAGTTAAACCACCTGAAGTTATATATTATGCTGGAGGAACTTCAGAAGAGATGCCAGAGAACCCAACCAAGAGGCCGAAATGCGGTCATATTACTCCAGGTCCTATTTATAATTGGGATATGTAAATTATTAACTTAATATAACAGATCTTGAGGATGTGGAGTAATCATACAATAAACCATGGTATAAGGATATCCTTTCATGCAATAAACATTTTTTGCATTAACGCCGATATATGTATTCAATAAAATGATGTTTATTATTATACAATATATCAATTGTATAACGTTAGTAGTTTTAATGTAGAGTAAGGGGATAATTCAACAAGCATAAAAGTTTTAAAATTTATAGACCTCCCATCAAAAAGAATTCAAAATTTCAATTCTTTTGGTGGTGTTACTTGTTCAAATAAAATTCGTAATGTTGAATAATATTGATTACTTATAAAAGGTGCCAGGAAATTGCCGCACAATATTAATGGGGGACATGGATATGAGGAAAAAGAAATGAAAAGTCCGACGAATTTTTCAATTGGATGAATATTAAGTTCAGCAGGATGCGTTAAAGATGCGTAGAGAAACAGAGACCAGACCAGCGAATGTTCTACAGATAGGTGATCACCGCGCCCGAGAGGCTGGCGAAGACTACCCCTGGGGGTAGGGGGTCGAAACGTCGAAATTTGACGAAAAACTGTAGGGTAATTTTTTTGCCGTGGTGACCAAATTCAATATTTTTTCAGACAATAGTCATAAACATTTTAAACCAGTTTTTATGGCATTATCGTTGACTTTAGGAAGAAAATGCATACAACCTTTTTTGTAGAGAATTTCATGCTCTATCTTTTTTGTTTGAAACATTTTTTAATAAAATTTGTATTTCTCAAAATAAATGCAAAAAACTACAAAGAAACTTAATTGGGGCTAATTTTTTTTAGTAATGGACGAGTGGATCTGCGCCAAAATCTAATCAGATCTAAATTATGCCAAGACGCGTATTTTAAAAACAAATTTATATCATTACGCTTATCCGTTCGAGAGTTATCGCGAGACAAAAAAACGGGACGTACGGACGTACGTACGTACAAGTTCACGGACACAAATTTTTTTATTGTTGATTTGGGTTCCTTAGGGTTTGAAACGTCGACATTTGATGAAAAACTATAGGGTAATTTTTTGCCCGAAGTGACCAAATTCAATACTTCGTCCAGACTTAGTCTGGGTCGAAGTAATGTTATTTAGGTACAAATCAATATAAACCAAAACCGAAATATTTGGTGAGCTCTTTTCCGCACGGAAAGAATTAAGTATTATAACATAAAATCGATTTATTATTGTAATTATAATTTCAAATAATAATATAATATCGTATTTTTTAAATTCATTAAAATAGTTTTTTTTATCGATGACTATAAATGCACAATTTTTACCCACAATAAAAAGGCGTTAAACTTTTTTTGTGAATAATTTAAAAAAAAATATTCTCATTTTTCATAACAAAATACGCATGTTATCGATATTTACCAAATTGTTATTAACAAATTATTAACAATAATATAATTCAATATTAATTTACGTCTATGAATCAGAATCATTCTGTTAGGCAAGTCGTAATTCATAGAACAGACACGAACCGCAATATATAGATGCACAGAAATGGCTTCGGAACGCTGCATTGTGCTTCGACAATCACACCCGCAAAACGGGTGTAATACACAATCCACAATGAAAATAAGTCTCAAACCCGATATTGTATCGATAGTTGAAGACTTAACGAAGAGTTGCCGACTAATATCGTTGAAAAATATTTACGCACGTTTAGGTGGCAACGCGCTGAAAATGGCCAAAATCGCATTTTTTTAAAATTCAACAATTTTTTTCTCAAAACCAACGCACTTTAGGCATATAGTCGTCTTAACATTTTTTGTTCAGAATTGGCTGAAGAATATGTCAGAATTTTTTCGAGTCCGAAAAAAATTTTTTTTTAATTGTTAACAAAAATTGTTAATAAGAATTTTTTAACCACTTTTGGGCATTCGGACCAAAAAATTCGTTTTTAGGAGGCCAAAAACCATCGAAAAAACTTTACTCCAGCCATGGACATATAAACGGCTACGGAACCGTAGCTCGCGCCTAGACTATGCGAGCGTCGATCGTGTTATTGAATTTGGACTGTCAATTACATTTTTTACAGTGGGCATGGATGACGTTAAACCCACAAATCACAACTCATTCCAATTTATTTTTGATATCCTTTTGGCGATGTCTAACGGCCATTTTAAGATGAAAATGAATATAACCAGTAACAGAAACTCAAATTATATCGTTTGTTTTTCAGGTTTTTTGATATATTTTTTTTTAATAACGAATGGCAAAATATTTAATATTAGAAAAGGTTCTTTTCAATATCTAAATCATTTTGATAAATATAATTCAGCAAATTTTCGAAAATAATTGTAAAAAGCGAGCATTTTTTCGTTTTTTTTAAATAACCCCATGGCAAGTCATTTAACGGTAACATTATGCAAAGGTAAATTAAAGTGCATGACATTTTCTGTAAAACTAAAAAAGCAAAGTGTCTATTGTTGTTTCAGAAATATGGTTATTTAACGCTCAGTTTTATTGAAAAATTATTTGAAATTTTGTTTTCTTGTGTAGGTTATTTGGCAATTATTATTGCTAACCAGTGTTGTAATAGTGTTTGTTTAAAGAGGTTCCAATTTGAACAATATTACATATATTAAACTGATTTAACAATAACAGAAATTCATTTTGTAAACAAAAAAAAAATAACATTGTTTAAGTTAATCTTTTGTTAGTGTAAAAGTAAAATACATAATTGTATACAAACATTTTTCAACACATTTCTAATGAAATGATAGTATTTTTCGATACAAGGGCGTAAAAGTTATTTCTACGAATGTGAGGGTTGCGCGCCGAGCTGAAATCGAAGAGTAAAATGCGCCTAAAAAAATGAAAAAATGTGTAAAATAGCATTTTACGCACAGTCTAACATAAAAAGGTTCATATTAAAAATAAAAAGGTCACATTTCTGAGATCTTAATCAGCTTGAAGTAAGCAATACTTCTAGGCATGTTTTAACTGTTTTTCAACGTAGTTTAAATTGCGTAAATGAGAATTTAATAGAGCCCTGCAAATTGCCTTTATGGGATTTTTAGGCCACTAACAAAATGATATCTTTAAGTTAGTCATCTGAACACTTTATGATACAATTATGATTTCATTTTGATTAATGTCTTAAAAATATGACCTTTTTAAGAGGTCAGATTTAAAAAATATTTATATAAAGAGTTCCACAAAATATCATACAAACAAATTTGAAAGATTTCCACTATATTTCTCGATGAATTTTTCTTTCTTAACATTTGTTTATAAAAGCTCATTGTTTTTAAGTTAGAGCATAGAGACATTTTTCAAATAAATTTTCGTTCATGACGCAATTTCAGATCGTTACAATGATGTGGGATATAAAAGTAAAACTGTTTTGTAAAAGTTGAAATATTTTATGCACTTTTATGCACAGTTTCAACAGAATACTTGGTTCAATATGAAATAAAAAAATGTTATTTCTGACTTTAATGGGTTAAATCTCGATTTGAAATATGAATAATTCATATTTGGTAAAATAATAATTAACGTCGTTAAAAATATTAATGTATATACATAAGTGGGTTGAAGACGTTTTTACTGATGGACTAAACATTATTCGTTAATTACAGTAGTTTTTTTTCCAATCAATAAAAAACAAAATAAAAATATCCATTTTGAAAAAATGTTGAATTTTGTACTTAATATTCAAAAAACAGATGTTAACAAATTGTAGTAAAATTTTTATTATTTCCATGTGAATGTTCATTTTCACTATTTTATTTTTTATTTGTTACTGTCCGATATATAACAACAAGCTATGAACTTTTAAAAAATTACACTTATTTCACAAAAAAAATCCTCTGCTCTTCTGCATTTCACTATTGCCTCTATCCGTTGCTCTCCGGAAATCTCAAGGGTACATGTGTGGACCGCCTAGTGAACGTGTACATAAGATCACCCATCTTTTCTATATGGACGATCTTAAATTATACGCATCAGGCGAAGATCAATTACATCGATCTCTGAACATCGCCCTCACATACTCGAGAGATATCGGTATGGAATTCGGATTGGACAAGTGTGCAGTCGTTCATTTGCACAGAGGAAGGTCAGGCTCCCATAACAACGATATGGAGCTCGTCAACGGAAATGTCATCCGCCACCTTAGCGCCGAAGAAGCCTACACATACCTGGGCGTACCTCAATGGCATGTCCAGGATGTGCAGGCTGCTAAAACCAACATCATTAAGAAATACCGGTGCATTCTCCGTCAGATCTGGTCATCAGAATTGACCGGGAGAAATAAGGTGGCAGCCACGAATATGTTGGCCGTATCACCAGTGCTCTATTCTTTTGGAGCACTGAAGTGGAACGTTGACGAGCTAAGGGATCTTGACCGAAGCACACGGAAGATGATTTGTATGCAACGCAGTTTGCATCCAAGATCTTCCGTGGAACGACTGTATTTGCCCCGAAATATGGGAGGTCGTGGCCTTTTAAGCCTGGAGTGTATGCATGACCGATTGGTCCTCGAAACAGCTTGCGACGTGATTAATCGAACGGAGGATCCCCTGATGATGCTAGTACATCAGCATGAAATCCAGGGGAAGGGGGCGTTTTTGTACAACGCGGCGGAACGAGCGGCGCGAAACCTCGGTCTGGTTTTCAACGTGGGACGTAGTGGTGCACAGGAGGCTGAATCAGTCATCAATCTGTGCCCAGTGCGTCTCAGGACTAACATACGGAAGGAACAACTCCGTATGTTGGAGGGAAGGCATATCGACAAGCCGTTGCATGGACAATTCTTTCGAAATGTCCAACAACTTGGCTTGTCGGCAGAGATGACCTTCTCCTTCTTAAGATCAGCCGGCTTGAAATCCGAAACCAAGGGTTTTATCTTCGCGTGCCAGGATGGGGTCATTAATACCTTAGCGTATCGCCAGAACATCTTACACCAGGCGGTACAGAGTACGCTTTGTAGATTGTGTAGATGTCATGCTGAAACACTAATGCATCTTTTGGCAGCATGCCCAATATATGCAGTTTCAGCATACATCGAACGTCACAATGCGGCTCTTCGAGTGCTGTATTACCATCTTCGCAGCACTTATGGTATTGATGCAACCCCAGTTTTGCCGTACGTCCCCACTGATATTGAATCCGTAGTAGGGAATGAGTCGTGCCGAATATACTGGAATTACTCATTCCCGACGAGCAGGCAAATATCAGCCAATAAGCCTGACATCGTCCTGGTTGACTTCGATGATAAATCCATCTTCGTCATCGAGTTTTCTGCACCAGCAGAAACAAATATAGTCAGCAAAGAGGACGAAAAACGGATGAAATATCAGGAACTCCTGTTCGAGATTCGTAAGCTGTATCGAGGATTCAAAATCAAGCTCGTCGTGCTGATAATTGGAGTGCTGGGAGGAATGAGACCAACATTCCTCCAAAACATCAAAAGCATTCCGGCCTGTCGGGAACATGCAAATTCCATCGCAGGCCGAATGCAGAAAGCAGTGCTACTGGGATCTCTCCGTCTACTGAGGTCACACGAGATCCTGTAACCACTAACCCAATGGTAGAGGGAGTGGTTACAGTTGCAAACGAAATGGCCCGGTGCAGTCTGCAGCGGAGGAGATGGATATCGGAGCCACTTTTCTGTTGCAGACTGCACACGTGGATTCTGGAGGGCCAAGGGAGGTTAGGGTTTTAGTCAGTAAACCTTGCCGTTAATATCAAAGGTGAGGGAGTCCGACACACGGGGGGTTACACAACATCTTCAACCCCCCATGGTGCCTAACGCATTTCCCCCCTCCGTCAAAAAAAAAAAAAAAAAAAAAAAAAAAAAAAAAAAAAAAAAAAAAAAAAAAAAAAACAGCAATGAAAAACATTTTAAAAAACGTATGTAGACAGGTCGTTCTACAAAAGTTGGAATTTTACGTGGATTTTACGTCATATTTTTCCCACTTTCTTAGTCGAAAATTCTCCGTCCCCTCGCCTTTTTTCACTTTTCTCAATAAAAAGGTTTCGTTAACGATAAAGCTTTTAGGAATGTTCCTTTTTATTCACCGCTAAGAGTGTTAAACTTAAATGGGTGTAGGTCGGAAAACCGGCAAATCAGAAAGCCGACAGGTTAAAAAACCGACAGTCAAAAGACCGACAGTCGAAACGCCGACAGACATAAAGCTGACACATAAAAAATAGACACATCGAAAAGTGGGCAGTAATTTTTTTAAGTGTCGATTTTTTAACTGTCTGCTTTTCGACTGTCGGTTTTTTGACTGTCGATTTTCTGACCTGTCGGTTTTATGATTTGTCGGGGTTTCGACCCGCACTCATCGTCATCATTATCGTCTGGACATATGAATAACTGAAAATCTTATACAGTGAATATAGCAAAAAAATAAATATGCAAATGTGGATTTTATATAGGCTCTAAGATTGTTTTAAACATTTTTTGTAATATTTTTAGTGTTGTACGTCTAGTTACTGATAATAAGAATGATTTCTAAATTTCCAGTTTCAATACGTCGGAATTAATAATAATTGCATATTGATGAAACTGAACATGTTGAGAGTGTTGATTAAAATTCAAAATGGCTGATCCAATACTTCAGATTAGAACAAGAAGTAACTAAACACAGATGAAACGTGGTATTGAAGGGTTTTTGACAATGCTGATTGTAAATATGCGCTCCAAATTTCAAAAATCAAAATGACATTCCCAAACCATTAACTAAGTTTCATTTAATTGCAGTTATTATTATTATTAGTTTCACTATTGTTTTGCGATAATGGATACGCCATACTGAATTTCGAAATTCTCGGATCTAATTCGGAGTCACCATTATTATTTTTTATGTACGAACCAGTCATTATTTTTTATTTTGATCCAACATATTGGATTCGCCATATTACATTCAGAAATTCTGAAATGTAATTATAATTCAGTGATCATGAAAACTAAATAGTGACCATTTTTCAAGTAAATGTGATACGATGATAATAGTAACTGAAAAGTTTCTTCTTATTAGTTGTTAATTAAAAAAAAAAGTATTTGTTCGATTAGACGTTAGAAAAGCGAGAGTGACAGAATTTTAACAGTTCCATACAAGCAATTAATATTTTGCGATATCAAAATATATATATATATATATAATATTATTCAGAATGACCCACATATAGGAAGTAATACGTAATTGCACATCAATAATAAATGGTCAGATATACCGTTTCTCGATGAATACCAAGCGTATTATTTTCGTAAGGAAATCCAAATTGAACATCTTCATTTATGACAATTTGTTCCAGTACAAAATTCGTCGACTCATTCGGGTGCATTTCTGGAGCCTCCAGTATGGGTTGTTCTTTGTTAACCACTTCCTTTGATGGTAAATGTAAAGATGGTACAGTACCTTCTCTTAATCGTGGATTTGTGTAATCCTGTAGCCAATCTCCTTGCGCAAAATGTCTGTGGCATACGCGGTATTTTTCTTTACGGATTTCGTCATAAAGAAGATCTATAAGACGCGGGCTACGAACAGCCTTTACCCACAAGCATCCCACAATTACATTTTTAGGAAAAACATGACTGGATGCCCTCCTGTCGCTCACATATCCAGGAACAATGCACCTCTGTTTATCCATAGTCTGTAATACATTTTGAGTAAATACAAGATTCTTATTCATTTAACTATTTCGTCATTATAGTTAATTTATTAAATAATGTGCCAATTATTCCGAATTTATTCATTTGTTCATTAATTCTGTCATTAATTCTGTCATCTCTAAACAAATAGAAAATTCAGACTAGTCAAAATCAAATATATGAAAAGAATTAGGACTGCGTTTATATATGGGTTAATTAGATGAATGAAATTTTATATTGCCCTTACCTGCTTAACGCTTATTCTTCTAGTTTTCCCTGTTTATAAGACTGATTTTATAATACTTTTAAAAATCCAAATTACTTACTTTTATATTACAAAGGAATGACAGTTTATATTGATTTTCAAATGTTTCGAGGGCTTTTCGATGTTTCACACGTACACACAAATACATTCGAAAATTCGATGTTTGCGCCGCCTAATGTCGTTTCATGCAGTTACCGTAAACCGTCATCACGACTAAAGGGATAGTTTGGTTTACACCATCAAAGTTGTACCGGTAAATATTGTTTAACCTAAATTTGCAACATGTATAGTCGGTAGACTGATATGTAATGAAATTTTAAATTAATGTAAAATTTTGCATCAAACTCATGATTTACATCATACAAATTATTCGAGAAGCTGCTAATTTCGTAAAATAAAAGTGCACATATGAAGGTTAGGATGTTGTCAATTTTTAACGATGTGTAGATGTTTCAAGACCTCCACAAAAATTGAAAAGTCTTTCATTTGCAAAATAACAAACAAATCCAATATCAGATGCTTAGTACTGAATTTCAAGTGATTTGAAGCTTTCATTAATCATATTTGCAAATTTGGGTTAAATATTGTCTCCTATATTCATTTCGGTCTAAATCACAGTGTATTTGTTTGTGAAACCAAAAATTATTGATAAATAATTATATGTAATAAAGTGCATAATGTAAATTTAAAATGTTTATTTCTACACTCGAATGCAGATATAAATGACCATAAATAAATGCGAAATGTTGCAGTCTTTATTTATCACATAAAGGCACGAGTTGTGATCTCGTTACATTTTTATCCAAATTTAAAATTCTCTACACATTTTTCACATAAATTAAATAATTAAACTCTAAAATATATACGATGTCTAACAAAAATAATAAGATATCAGATATTACCATCCATTATTAAAGCGTTAAATAAAGTAAGGGGGTAAGGGGAAATTTCAAATAAGAGGGGTCGGCGCCATTTTGAAAACCATGACCAGTTGAAATAAAAGAGGTTCTACTGTACTTTGGATTATCGAATGATTTGAACTCAAAACTCTAAAACTGAACATTTGTTTGAGAATTATGAAATACGGAAAATTATATATTCAATTCTTCGATTAAATTGCAACAAATAAATTTTTGGAATGCATTAAATACGGTATCGTATAAGATCGAATTAATTCTATTCTTGAATTATACACTGTATAATGACACTGTTGGGTTAAAAGGACCAAAAATACGTCGACATATTGAATGTTAGAAACGTATTTTTTAAATTTTCATTTTGATTTTAATATTTAGGCATATTTAAACATAATGTATATATTATTATAGTCTAAAATCGATTCGTGAAAAAATATGAATTTTTTAATCCTTATTTAATATGATACCGGCCTACAGATTTCATTCTTGTGGTGATGTCCAACATTCCAAGCCATGTAAATATACAAAAACATTTTTGCTCGTACTCAATAAGTAACCGAATTTGTATGAAAAAAGGTAAGGAATACGGTGTTATACAGTGCAGGAATGCATGATTTTTTCCCATTCACACGGAAGCCATTATTTAAAAATGCTATTCCCATGTGCGAAATTCGTAACGGCCTAGCCCTGGTCCAGTCCTGGAAACGGCGGTGCCGAGGCTCGGCTGCGATATTGGCCCAACACTGGCATGAGTCTTGGTGCGACACTACGGCCTAGACTCGGCAACCGGTCTTGGTCCAGTAATGGCTGCCAGCACTGGCCCGGCATCGGCAGCCGGTATTGGCGCGGCATTGACTGTCGGCGATGGCACAGAGCCTATTGCAGTTAAATTTTAGAGGCATTATTGTCTTTGCAACGTCGCAGCAGCAGCACGATAAAAAAACAAAAACAAACGTTGAAACGAATTTATTGCTATTGGAAGAAACCTGGAAGATGTATATACATCGATGGGTATATGCATATATCCCTCCTTATTGACGAGTCTTTTGATGTTGTAAGCCCCTGGGCGGGGCCAAATTTGGAACTCCAACGAGTTGGATTAGTAAGTTCGTAAAACGTCGTACTAGTTCCATCGTATTCCTGTAAATAAAAATATTAATTTCTAATTCGTCGTTTATCACGACGAGTTAGTTCTTAGTCGGAGGGAAAGTCCCCCCGACACCGAAAAAGGTAAAAGTGGCGAGATCGCCTTCCGGCCAGAGTTGCCGCGTCGGTGCCCACACTTCAAGGAACGCGGGCGCTACTTCATATGCGGTTCGGCGACGCGTTCCTAGCGGCTACGGCCGGAACTTAACTGCTGGGTTTCCCTGGGGATTCGAACGTCACCGCTGGCTATGGACCGAGTCTCCAGAGATCGGAGGGCTCGTATACGGAGAGAACTGTGCAAGTATGTAACTGTAGGGAATCCTTCGCCACTGTACTAAGATTTCGGGGCTGCTTCTGCACCTTATGCCGCGAGATATCAATCTAAGAAAGTCACAGTCTCAGACTGTGAAAACGCTCACGGATGAGACAGCAAAACTACGATGCTTTCTTCGAGGCTTGCTCCCGCCTAAGTTATACTTTTTAGACAAGAGCTCTCCCGGAATTTTTTGTAGGAAATTTCCTCCTCTACCAAAAAGGTTTAGTAAATTTTTGCTCTATTTTGCATCGTTTTCGATACGGTCGATATTCAATCGGCAATATTCTGTTTGAAATAAATTTGCTAGGCTTGGACCGATGTTCGGTCCCGAATGTTTCCATCGCTGGGCCGAGATTTGGCACTATCACTTTGCCAGACATGGTCCGATACTCGGACCCAATATTGGGCCGACGCTGGGACGACGATCGGGAGAAATGCCTATGAGATCAATTTGCCAGGCCTGGCCCGATGCATTGGCCAGTTTTCAGCCGAAGTTTGGCAATTTGTTACAGTCAGTATCGGCTACCAATGCTGGCCCTATACTGGCACAGGGAAGTTGCCGACGTTGGGCCAGCATTGGTAGCCGAAAGTCGGCTGTCAATGCTGGGCCGAGATTTGGCAGTATTAATTCGACGGGGTTGGTCCGATGCTCGGGTCGGTTTTGGACCAACTGTGGGCCAACGATCGGCAGTACTTTGTATGAAATAAATTTGCTATAATTGGCCCGATATTCGGTCCTGAATGTTTCCATCGCTGGGCCGAGATTTGGCACTATCACTTTGCCAGACTTGGTCCGATACTCGGGCCCAATATTGGACTGTCGCTGGGACGACGATCGGGAGAAATACCTAAGATATCAATTTGCCAGGCCTGGCCCGATGCGTTGGCCAGTTTTCAGCCGAAGTTTGTCAATTTGTTATAGCCAGTATCGGCTACCAATGCTGGCCCGATTCTGGCACAGTGAAGTTGCCGACGTTGGGCCAATACTGGGCCGTATGGTCAGCATCGGCATTTCGCACATGGGTTGCTTTACCTGATTTTCGGGCAAGAAAACGTAACATTTCAAAATACAATAACTCATCTTTAAAACATTATTTTTTGATCAACCAGAGCTCATTTTACGCGTAAGACTTCCAAAATATTTGTAATTTTTAAGTCTATAATTTTAGGATGAATTTGAACAGAATTATCGCAGAAAGAAGTGAGAATTTCGAAAAATTTCCGTTTTATGAGCAAAAATTACTCATCTTCAATCTGTAATAACTTTTCCAACAAATTTTTCTTTTTTATTGCACAACGACAGTTTTACGTGGAAATCATCTGAGTAACGATATCTAAACGAAAATATGGAAACAAATTTTTTCTTTTTAAGGCAGGCGGAAAGATACGAAAAACCGCGTTTTCCCGATTTAAAACCAATGTTAAATTTGAGGGTCGTTGCCAGAACAGAAGATAGTAATTGCCAGCACCAGGCTTTCGCTCACTTATTAGTAATGTGAAATGACAAGTTTTGCGCACTAAGGCACCCAAGCTCTATCGAAAAATTCGATATTTTCGGGACACCCTATTATACAGGTCGTATAAAATAGTATGAATTCGAATAAAAATCTCGGATAATCAATACGCCACTAGAAATAAAAAGAATGAAAAATATCGATTCTGATATATACGTTTTGGTTTATTGGGCTGAAAGAAACGATTACTTTGGATTATCGAATGATTTGAACTCAAAACTGCAAAACAAAACATTTCTTCGAGAATTATGAAATACGGAAAACGATATAATTAATTCTTCCATTAAATTGACAGAATTAAAAAACATATTCTAAGCCGAAAAAATTCAATTTTTGGAATGTGTTAAATATATTTAACCGTATACGGTATCGTATAAGATGGAATGAATTCAATTCTGCAATTACAGGTCGTATAAAATAATATTACTTCGAATAAGAATCTCGGATAATCAATACGCCACTAGAAAGAAAGAGAATGCAAAATATCGATTCCGCATATACTTTCTGGTTTATTGGGGTAATAAAAACGGTCTGAGGGGGTGAATTTGGAGATACGCGTGTTTGCAATCCATTTTTTAAAATCACTTACCTTCAATCGTTTTTTTATCATAACACAGCTCTGGTCCCAAAACATCCATCATCTATCAGCCATCAGCATTCTGTCACATTATGAACATTAATTACGCTTCAATGGAGTTCCGAAGTGCATTCAATGGAATTTCACAAGTGCTAATAGATATTGATAATATAATATCTGCGTTATCAGATACCGATAATCAATGCCTTTTGGTCATATGTCAAAGACTTAAAGTCATCAACTATATGGGATGATATTCCTGAAAAATGTTTTCCCTGAAGAAGGGTATATCGAGTATTACAGGTTCAGAATCTAAAATATCTGCAAGGTAAAAATAAAATGTTCGGAATGGTATAAATCAAGAATGTAAAATATCCGATGATTTTAAGAAAATTACATATTTTTCTTGACAACCAGCAGTCGATGGCAGGGCTACATCTACTCTCATTGCAAACAATTTTGCTTCTGTGAATATTCGGTCCAGTTCAACAAATATTTTAGATTTTCACATTGAAAAAGAGAGAATCCTTAATAATATGATGATTGCAGAAGACAACATTTCTTGAATTGTATATCAGATGGAAGAGCAATTCAGTTTCAGTGCACACTTCATTACATCATTATGTTCAAAATGATACTTGCCACAATTATTAGCCCCCTAATGGTACTATTTAATAAATTATTGTCTTTGGAGTGCTTGCCTAGAGTATGGAAGCAATTATTTATTATTCCAATATTTAAATCGCCCTAACAGGCGAGGTTATAGCCCTATCTCTTTACTAAAGTACATATTTAAACACCATTGTAGTATACAAGTTACTTTTTACTTTCTCTTCTAATATAGTTTATCTACCCTTACCAACCTGCTTTTATGCAGCAATTACATTGTTGTCAACTGTGTAACTGGTTTCAAATTTTCAGGTTGCTTCGATCTGTCTTGATTATTTTAAGGCTTTTGATACGATAGATCACGGTATTGATTTGAGAAATTATTTCATATCGGACTGAAAGGTAATATCCTTCCATGGATGATGGCACAGTGGAAATACCATGGATAATATTATGTATTGCAGGCATAGAATAGTGTTTAAGGATTAAAGGTTATACATCGTACAAATGCTGCACAATGTGGTATGTTCCGCAAAGATCTCCTAGGTATAATTTCGTGAATTATATGAGAAATTGAAACAGGATTATTATGAGATCGACGTAAGAATCTAATGAGATCGATACGAGAATCTTGTCTGACTCGCATAATCCTGGAAAAAATGAAGCGTTAATGAAGCGTTACGCGAGCGTAAAAATGTCCAAATTCACGCTTATGATACGCTTAACACACTCCTTAGCTCTCTGGCAAAAAATCGAAGAGTAACGCCCCATTTTTACCAGGGAAGAATTCCATGAGAATCATCTATGAAAAATGGTGGCTACTATCTTTCTGAGACACAACCAATAGCAAACGTCATAGAAGCGTATACACTATGAAAAGTATAAGCAAAATTACATTTCCGAGTTTTTACAGTTTTGTTGAAATTTCCTATTATTTTCGTAGTAAAATTACATCATTTTCGTGCAAAAATCACCCGGAAATAGAAGGAAATTTACCATGCAAAATTCACAATGGAAATGTAAAGTTACGACATCAAAGGTGGAAATAAAAATACCAGTAATAATCGCGGTACAGTACAGTTTCGGTATATTTACCCGCTCGGTTCCTCGTTTCCCCTCCCATCTCGTTATATTGACCAAAAGAAAGGGATCGTCGTATCTCCCACTGCCCACAGTCGCTTTATGTTTGTAACGTCAAAGCAGACCCTTCCTGAGGGCCCAGCCCGCAAGGTGGGGAAAAAGAGAGCGCCGGCAGGCAAATATAACGAGACGGAACCAAGCAAATATGCTGGGACGTAAATATAGCGAGTCGCAAATATGCCGGGATTCTACGGTAATTTTACTTCGATTGTGTAATTAAAAAATGTAATTTTACATCGTCTTTGTAATATTACAAGTGCACTGTAAAATGTGCTATAGCGATTTATGTATCTGCTCCTCCCTCTAACGAGTTGGACCCCTCTCACCAATAACCGATTGACGTCCTATTTACAGTGCACATGGGTCATTCCACGTCAGATTTACAACTCAAGATTTTTTTTGAACGGCATATTTTTTTCTTTTTCTCGGCACAAAAATAAAATATACTTTATTTTATTTTAATGTGATATTTGAAATTATCGAGTTATGATTTTTCAAAGTTTTAGATGGTATAAAAAGGCTCCATTTTCAATTACCTATAACTCAAAACAGATACAGTATACAAAAAATATTCTAAGGGAGTAAGTTTCTTATTTAGGTGAACTTTACGATGAAGTAAAAAAAGCCAACATTTAATTTTCAATACGTATAATGATTAATTTTGATAAACAAATTCGTTTTTTAAGTTGGACATGATTTTTAAAAATTTGTTTACACTAAAACTCTTCATTTAACTATGTAGAAGATACTTGATAGTGGTAGTTTTAGAACTTATCGAGTTATGAATTTTTATTTAATGATAGGTACCACCCCATGTTCCCATCCGAGTAAAAAAAAATTATGTCTAATAAGTGTCTCTGAAGTGTTCTTGCAGACATGTCGCACAAGTATGCCTAGTGAGACTAATAGACACATCCGAGGCACTTCATCCATTATTAGATGAGGGACTTCCAACACCATGTCAACACTTCTAATTTCATATACTTTCATGACACCTACAGTCCCTACAGAAGGTCTCCTGCCCACTACTATCTACGATTTTCCAGGAAACCTCTCGGACACTTACACGGAGAAAAATGACTCCGCTGGATTAGCTGATTCATATCAGCTAAAATTTTCGGCTGGAATTGCCGAAAATATATGCAATTTTAGCTGTTTTGATTCCGCTAATGTAGCCTTAACCCTACTCAATTAGCGCTTAGCTCTAAATTTCCGCTACATTAGCAGATTTGTTCCGTTAAATTTGCGGACTTTTTCAGTAAATTTAGCTGAAATTATCGGCTATCCCTAACGGAATTCCAACAGCTGTCCCTATAGGACAAAATTGGTAGAATCTGCGGATTTTTCGGCTGATTTTGCTGATTATTTTTCTCCGTGCAATGATGACGACAAAGGTGGAAAAGACGATAACGATATAACCAACAGGAGTGCGGTAAGCTGAAACTTTCACTAATAGTACCGATAAAAAATTAATTGTTGTAACCTGTAGAAACACAATACACCTAAACAGAGAAGTTTTATTGATATTTTTTTAACTCCCACTATAAAGGAATGGAGCGATGTACTACGAAAAGCGGTTGATCGGAAACTGACAAAAACTCATTTATTTTGTTTCGATTCAATATCAATCGTTGGCGGTTGGCATCTTTGGTTACTGTTCTGTGTTTGGCATCGTGGTTGTTAGGCTTTGTTTTTTTTTTGACAGTTTCCGACGAACCTGCTTTTTAAATGCATCGCTCCATATAATTAGAGTTAAAGAAAATGTCAAAAAATAATAAAACTTCTGAATTTACGTATTTTGTGTTTTCACAGGTTCTAATAGCATGAATGGATTTTTTATTCGTACTTTCTGCCGAAGTTTCAAGTGTTCACTGGTCAATATTGGTTGTATCTTCGTCGTTGTCTCATCCGCCTTTACCATCCCCATCGTTCTCCTTGTGTCGCAAACTTTTTCACCTGAAATGCCAATGGACTTCCTTCGAACAGGAAAATATTCTGTAAACTTTTATCCTAAACGTGTCTCGTGAGTGTCCGAGAGGTTTCCAGGAAACATATCAGAAGTATACCGGAAATGTTCTGGAGGTGCTGCGAAAGTACATACATGCAATGTCGTCTTTGGAAATGTTGAACATGTGTCTATTAGTCTCACTAGGCGTACATTGTGCGACATGTCTGCAGGAACACGTCAGTGACACTTGTGGGATATCATTTTTTGGTAATGCGGATATATGTGTGCATTTCATAAAATATGAAATATTATTACAAATAAAGCTCGTATATAATTTTGTAATACATATGATACATTTAATTATTATTAGCATATAATTATGTTTTGAAGAACCGTATAGTAAACATTTCTACACAAACAATATTAAAACCAAATAACTAATGTCATTAGAGACTTCACGATTCATCTATACTGATTCCGTAATTTTTCGTTTCAACGACCGCTTGATCGTTTCTGTTTTTGAGAAATTAACTATTTCAAAATGCAATTTCTGTGTACCTGCTACAGTTTTACATTTTTCAAAACGACCTTGCAAGAATTTTGCAGCAACTTCGTAATCTTTCTAAAACATCGCTCATAACTCGATAAGTTCTAAAACTACCACTGTAAAATTTTCACAGTAGTTAAATGAAGAGTTTTAGTGAAAAAGTTAACAAAAATCATGTCCAACTTAAAAAAAAAAAAAGAATTTGTTTGTAAAAATTAACATTGTACCTGTTCGTAAAATACCGGGCGGAAACGCGTAGAAGTAAAACACACAGTAATACGGTAAATTAAAACTTAGTTTTTATTCAGTTTATGGCGACGACACGAAATCGACCGACCGCAAGGAACCAATCTCGTAGACGATCCAAAATCGAAAGGGGGCGAGAAATGAGGAGTCGCTCGTTTTTATACGCGTTCGTCGTTAGGCACTCAAACAGTTCGTTGTCAAGGAAAGATTGTCCTTTGTTTTTAGATTTCCCGATCGTGCTAGAAATTTCGATTTCGGAGGTTTCAACCTTCTATCCCCAACTCTCTCTCTCTCTCTCTCTCTCTCTCTCTCTCTCTCTCTCTCGCTCACTCACTCTCTCTGAACAATTGAACGATATTTCAAAGGATACTCTCGACGATGTGTTCCTCGTGGAATCCGTGTCGGTAAGTTACCGACCGTTGATCTCCGGTTTGCAAACCTTCGGACTTCTTGTTCGCCGGAGGGCCAGCCACGGCAGATCTCGACCCCCCCGAGTCCCCGCGCGTGACATCCTCCAGTTACTATCCATCCGAGGGCGAGTCCCCGGCAGGTAATAATAAAACCAAATATTCCAAACGATCCTCGAACCAACTCAAATCCACCATGCTCCGATTTCGAAACGACCCATATATGCTGCGACTCCGAGCGTAACATGAACCACTTTCAAACGTCCTTGCTCCGAATCGAAATTTCTCCACATGCATAATCATTTTCGTATACCGCGCACGCAAATAGACCCACGTCTCCTCGATTTCCTGAACTCATTTACAATAAATTTGATAACCCGTTTACGCGAATGTCGTCGCCATATATGAAGGGCCCGTACATAAAACCTATAGGCACCCTTCTGTGCGGCTGCAGCCGACTTCTGTGAGAAGTACCTTCATTCGGGTGTCCGACGGCGTGGGGAAAACTGCAGAAAAACCCACGCCAGGTACCGCAATTCGATTCTATCCGGAACAGTACCTATTGAAAATTAAATTTTGAAATTTTAATTTACTTCATCGTAAAACTGACCCAAATGCGAAACTTTCATCCCTTAGAATATTATTTGTATATTGTATGGGTTTTTAATTATAAGCAGTTGAAAATGTAGCGTTTTTATAACATCTAAAACTTTGAAAAATCATAACTCGAAAATTTCAAATATATTAAAAGAAAAAACATGTACATTTCATTTTTGTGTCTAGAATAAGAAAAAAAATATGTATGCCATTGAAAAAAAAATCTTAATCTAACGTAGAATGACCCAGATGTAAAATCATGTCGATAATGTAGGAGTTTTATCGCAACGCTGTAAATTTATCATGATTTTCACTGGTATATTTTAATTTCCACCATGTAAAATTACATCGAAATTTTTCATAGATCGTGTATACATAGATCTTATACCACGACTGATCCAATCAGGAGTCACGTAAATTTAACGTAGATGCGGAGAATCCTTTGTCGGAACGGGCGGAACTGTCAGTCGCAAATTATGGCAACATTGGAACCGCTGTTGCACAGTGTTGCAATCTAGGAAAGTTTTTAAATGTTAACCGGTGGGCCGTCTGCTGATCGCCGAGCCGACGAGGGAAACGAAAACTGACGAATAGTTCTTGAAAAGTGTCGTGTGGTGTGCCCGGAATCCTAATATTTTCATTTTACACCTATTATTATATACAATTTTGTCTAATTTTGTGACTGATCAAGAGAAGTGTTCAATGGGTGCTCAATAAATCCATTTTTATTTACAAACGTTTAAACAAGAAATCATGCCTCCACGAAAAACGAAAGCCTCCGTTTCCCAGCGAATTGAGAGGTATGTACTTTTATTCTTGACAACTGAGAAACGTATCTGAATTTATAGAAAATGGCTATTAACAATTGTCATTCTATTGAAAAACTATGAAGATGTATGTATTGTTGTTTCTTTCCGAAATATTAATGGAACATCTTGTGCATGTCTAAGCAATCTGCGCTTACTTTTTTTCCTTATTTTTATTCTTTTTTTACACATTACATTAAAAAAATAGTAGCAAACATCATTAGATTATACATTATTGAAATTATGTCGCATGTTTACGAAATAACTAAAAACATATGACGTTGAGTATCTGTCCGTCAAATACCCATTTTGTAAAAATATAAATTCATAATCTTTAAAAATAAATCTAAAATATTCGTTTTCAATACTGTAGTATTTATCTAGTCCTTTATTAAGTTAGTTTAAAACTTTAAGTACTTGAAAACTAATTTATATTTTTTCCAATCCAAATCTAATATTTTAAAACACAATCACTTTACTATTAATAAAATAAATCAGGAACAATATCATACTCTTTTCATTTTTCTAGAAAATATTTATTTTAAGTGGTTTAAACACAAAATTAATTTAAATTAAGGATATTTTTATGATGATTATTAATAAATATTTTAATGATCTAATCTACATTATTATTCTGCTGTTGAAGAAAATATAATTGTACAACAGCTGATAGAATGTTTTGTATACAAAATGCATGTTATTAGTTATGAAACTGAAATTTAATTGACATAACTAATGAGGTTAACTTCCAAACAAAACAATAAAATTTAATTGTAAATATTTTTGATTCTTTTATAATAACATTTTTAATTGTCATCTATATTTTATTTATTAGTGTTAATTTAATTTAATAATTTAATTTAAATTCTACTCATAGGTGCATATAGCAATTTTTATGTAGAGAAATTAATTTATTACCACTAAAGAAAGAAATTATGTAAAATGAATATGCAAATAATCATATATTGATTTATTGATTTATTAATATCCACCGCGTGTTTCTAACTTAACAAACAGCATGTAAAACTTTAATTATAGTATTATGGAAAATAAAAAATTTTTATTGATATAATTTCTGTATTGGAATATATCCAAATAATAAAGTTTTCGCCAAATTGTGCATTGGTCTTGAGCTATTTGGCTCATAGCCATAATTTGGTTCGTTTACTGTTATTGTACCTAAATAAGTTTCAAGGCCAATTTTACAGATTTTAGGAATGTCTTATTTTATTTTTGATGATTTTTATAATTTCCAACTTCTTGGTTTCCAGCAATTACGTGTATTTTTGTTTTATACAGAAGAAATAAAAAAAATAACAGAATATTTATAAATGTTAAACGAAGATCTATTAGGTTCTCTTAAGTTGTAAATTGATTTTACTAGCTGACAATTTTTAAACTAATATTTACATTTGAATTTTTGCCTTAATTAAAATTTGTTAATTTACAAGAAAATGAAACTCGCTTCTAATAAAGCCTAGTATTTAAATGTGTTATTCGTTAGCTGCAACAGGTGAAATCACTCTGAAATCACAAACTGAAGTACATTCCTCTATGTTTGCAAAACCTATTTCAACACAAATATGTAGATGTAATTACTTTAATCTAATTGCACCTGATTAAAATTTTTAGCACAACCATGACTCAATTTTTGGATTTAAAGTCACTAAAAGTTTTTTCAAAAACTCTTTTTCTCACAAGTATATTTGAATCTGAAATTGTACCGTGTGATCTCTTTAAGATCCCAACAAGAAGAAACTCAGGAAATATAGAAAATATAATAATTTTTTATATTTTGAAAGACTATATTTGTTACCCTCGAATTAATTCACATGAGTTGATTATATGCATAGTAAATACTTAATAATGCTTTGAATGATTCCAAAAGTATTTAGAAGACTTGAAAATTACAAACATTTTGGAGTGGAGAATTTGAAAATGCAAAATTTACTCCATTTTTTATTTCCCTACTGAAAATATACTATATAAGAATACGATTCAGAAAACGTATGAAGCATACAAATTATATTTATTAAGAAAAAAAGTAGAAATGTTGAGGGCATACAATTTCATTCAAAACTAGCATCAAAACTTGAAAATGTAAGAAATATTGCGAATCCTGTGTAAAAAAAACCTCGTCCTAAATTTAATTTTGTATGGTGCAAAAACTATACAATGGTGCAAAAAAGATAGCAAGTTAAATTTAGGACGAGGTCTTTTTACACAGGATTAGCAATACTACTTACTTTTTTAAGTTTTGAAGGAATTTTTTAATAAAATTGTAAGCTTTCAAAATTTCTATAACATTAATATTCAGGTATTTAACTCCTTTTATTCTTATTAAATATAATTTGTATGGTGCTCTATACGTTTTATGAATCGTGTTCTATAATATTTTTTCGACAGGGTTAACAAAATTTTACTTGCAAGTATTAAAAAAGGTATCATTCAATATTTGAATTAAAATGTTAAATTATTGAATACAAGAAAATGTATTCATAGATTACTGTATCAGATTAGAAAGTATAGAATTCAAGGTCATAAAATATTTTTCAAGAATTCTGAATAATTGTTAATTAACCAGGGCATGAATTAAGAAAATTTAATTTACTTAAGTCTACCAAATGATTACATATCTAAGCATAGTACTGCATTTTAAAACAATCATTGGGTCTTAACCCCTTAACTGCCGTCGATGATGAAGATTTTGATCCTGAAATATTAATTAATCTAACAAAGTCAATAATTTGCACAAATTTAAAACAAAATTATTTCTAGATAGTCTGGGGTATACTTCATAAAATGTTGGTGTCCGTTTTTGAAATTATTGTTTAAAATAGAAGATTTCAAATATTTAAAACTACAGTTTTGACGAATTTTTCAAAATCTTCGTATATGCTCTTTACTTTAAACCTATACTTTACATTATTTGATTATTGTTCAGCAATCAGAAATGTATTAAAAATTTTGAATACATTACAATATATTTGTGCAACTTGAACTTCCAGTTCCCACATTTAATGAAACAAAAATATTGAACCACCAAGAATCACGCCCTGGACTCCCGCAAAATCAACATAGAGCTGTAACCATTCGACCACACTCTCTGTTGTAAAAATACAAAACTAACGAATAGTAAACATGGAGTATTTATCCATTGCGTAAATAAAAATAATGTCTTAAATTTATTACCATTTTCTACATTTATATATGTAATAATTTACTTATCGCCTTTTGAAAATAACAAATGGATATAGATAGTACATATTTTTGTTGATAAAATAAATATACTAAGCTTTTTTCCTAAATTACGCATTATCTCTAAAACATTACGAGATACACATGAAATTTGACGAAATGTTAACATAATTTCCAAAGCAGGGGTACCTTGGTGCGATGATTCGAAAAAATTATAATTTCAATCTTCATTTGTATTCAGATGGATTCATGACTTTTGTCTTTTTTCAAAGTCAATTATAAATGGATTCATTTGTATTAATAGAACATATTTCCAATCACGATCATGCATTAAATTGTATATTTAGTAGTTTCGACAACACTATTTATGTATTCATTTGAATTCATATTTTTCTATTAAATATTAGTAAAGTATTTTTGGATTCGAATGTATTCGAAAAGTTGAAATAGAAAAAATGAATCCAAGTCAATACATTTCAATACAACTTTGATTGTTGGGTGGCCTTGAAATTGAAGAAATTTAAAGTTTCATAAATGTGAAATATATAAACATTTCCAACTAATAAACGAAACTAACTAACTAACTAACTATTTTTCAGTAAAGAAACAACGGAAATAGGTGTTCAAACAACAGAAGATTTCTTACAAATTGTAGAATACGAGGAAAAAATACATCTACTTGAGGAAGAAATAAAAACATTAAAAACTAAAAATGCAAATAATCTATTTGAAATACCTCCGAACCGGATTGGATTACGCTTCACGACCATTAGGAAATCTGAAAAATCAAATAGTCCTATCTCGGCTACAAAAAATAAAGGCTGCAACTGTAAAGGAAACTGCTCAACAAGAATTTGCGGTTGTGTAAAAAAAAATAAAGGATGTTTTGAATTTTGCAAGTGTAATAATGCAATGTGTAGAAATCAGGTAGAAACAAATTTATATATCATATTTATTTGTATACATAGTATTTGAAATGTTTAATTAATTTTTGCTTTAAAAGAATTGTTTACATTAATAAAATTCAATAATTATACTATACAGCATAACATTATGTATCTAATTTCGTGATCCTGTAGGAACCGGAGAAAGAAAATATTGGTGTTCAGCACCCAGCACTTACCATCAATGATGAAGATGCCCTAGACAAACTCGCAAATCTGACACTGGATGCAGAGAAGTCCGCTCAAAAAAATAGAAGCATTTTCAGTCCACTGGATCCAATGTGTAGTACGAATTCAGTACAAGGAAGTCCGAATTTCCTGGAGAAATCGAAGAAAAAGTTATTTACTCAAAATAATGATTTATCAGATATTGACACCGAAGAGACTGAAGATCTCGACGTCGAAATACATGCAAAAAGTATCACCGAAGATAAAATATTACAATCACCAGCTGCAAGACAAAGTAGAATACCTCGTTCAGCTTTAAGTGAAAATGAAAAAACACATAGGCTAGCTGCAGTCGATGCTGGTACTATTCAGGAACAATCAGAAACTGAAAATGTTTCAAATGAAACGTCCCGTGTAACCGTAAGAAATCGTAAACCACGGCGGGGCCGACGTGAAGAGAATGTTGTCAGTGACAATGTTGAAACTGAGAAATCCCTACAAAATCCGGGAAAAAGTCGTTTACCAAGACAAAAAGGTAGATCGAAAAATAGTATTACGGAAAAAGAAGATACTAGCAAAAAATCAGTGGTTCATTCTCCTAAAACATCTCCAGTACACCAAAACTCTACTGTTGACACAGACATTTCTATAGATACTTCACCAAAAAAAGATGGAAAGGATTTATTGAATGATCAGAATGTATCTAAAAAATCACGCAAAATTGTAGCGAATGGTATTAGAAATATAAGCGAAGAAGTTTCTAAACGCACCTCTGACCGCGAAACAAAAAAAGGTCATTCTCCAAAAATAAAGCAATCTCGTTCCAACAAAAAGGTATCTTATGGTGAGTCTTCTTCGAGTTCACAGGATGAATCAAAATATGAAATGTTACAAAACCCTGAAGCGACATTAAAAAAAAAAAGTCCTTCTAGAGAAGGAAAGCGCAACGAAGAAAAGGATTTTCCAGAAAATGAATTAAATGTTCCTTCTACAAGAATGACAAGGTCACGTAGTAGATCTTCTTCAGCCGAAAGTCTAAAGAATTTCAAACCATCTACAAAAGTGATTCATTCACCACAAACCAACACGTGGATAAACCCAAAACAACACGCTGAAAGTTTACAAGTTGCTCTAGAGTCTTTAGAGCAAGTAGAGTTTGAAAATAAGTTTGATAAGGAAAGAAACATGTCAGCTACTTCAAATAATTCTAATTTAGTCGATAATGAATTGAAATCTGGATCAGAATTGAATACAACAAGCAATACAGATGATTCCATGGTAGACAAAACTTATTTTAATCAAATATCTCATTATCTGTGAAATCGATTTAATCATTTTTACTGCAGGAAAGGAGTATACATCCAATGATGCCTAAACGACAACTTCCAAGAAGTCCTGTGATAGTGGCCCAAGCTTCGGTGCAACCAGAGAGTAAACGGTTCTCGCCACCAAAGAAAGGTAAACCATATATTTCAATGGTCCAGTATTACAGAAGTGTAATTTTAAAAATTCTTCATAGAAAGGACATTGAATATATGAATATTAAAACTTAATTGAATTTTTAGAATTGGATGTTGAGCACATTGACTGGGAACAACATAAAATGGAACTCGTTCCTTGTCCGAAGTGTCATCGAAAATTTTTCCCTCATCGTATCGAAAAACACAAGGTTTCATGTAAAAAAATTTAATTGTCATCATTGTAAATGTATATTTTTAAGGTGATTAAATAAAAGGACCCAAGTTTTGAAATAGAAAATTATAAACTTAAAATCAAAGACAATAATTTATTAATGAATATTTTATTTTTTAATTTTCTATTTCAAAACTTAAACGATAATATTTGCATTATTTGAAGTTAGTCCCATGTGTTTTAAATTCAAACGTGGGTACTAACAATAAATAATGCAAGCAAATCACTAAATTATGAGATAACGTGTGATTAGCATCACAACTCGTTTATAAAAACGTTTTGCGGATCATAGCTGTAAGGTCGATTAAAAGTTTTTGCATAAAAATAAAAGAGCAAAGATTGTTGTTTCTTTAGACCATTTAGTATCATTTTTATATAATATATATTGACCAACATCTACTATACAATATTTTCCAATTATTTACCAACAGTACGACAGACCTATCTAAGTACAATGCGAATGACAAAGTCATCAATATGTGCACGTGTGCAGGTGTATATATATGTTTATATGCATATGTATATATTTATTTATTTATTCATATAATAATTGTCATATAACTATGGGGTTGCTAATAATGTATTCACATTCGACTCGATGCACTCGTAGGCGTTCTTCTTCATCCGCAGGGAACATTCATACGGAGAGCATTGATATTATGGAACCTTATTTTATGTCTTGTTTCATTCCTAAAAACTACAGCGTCGCTCATCACTTTGCGACATAAATTTAGATATTGATTCTTGTATGACGGATATCTTGTCGCTACTCCAGACTTTCAAGATCATATCCGTTTTCATTCGTACTTATAATTTGAGGTTTAATTATATCGCACTTAAATTCACATTACAATTTATCAAATCCAGTCATGTGGACGTACCTACTAACGTCCATGGATGATACTGCTGTCAACTTATCTTTATATATGTTGTTTTATGTGTCATGAGAGCATTTTTTATGTATTTCATTGTGGAGACCATTATTCTGACTTTAAATTATACTTATTTTATTTAATTATCGTTAGAATAATTTACAGAGGCTTTGGTTCATGGTGGGTTCGGTCAATACTTCAAAGTCAATGAACCTTCCATTTCAACAATCATTGTTGTCCTCGTACCTGTGCAAATGTACTTTTATTCACAACTTAGTTACAATATAAGGAATTATTACAATATTTCATTTAAACATATTTAAATACTAGTCTAAAACTATTTTTTATCATGAACATAAGGAATGTCAAAGTGTACGTTATCAATTTATTTGCATTAGATCAGTAGACATTTTTTTCGAATTGAAATTAATAAAGTCTTCTATAAATATTTGAATACAATAAACATCAAAAAATGTATTATTTTTATTTTTTAAATACATATCCATAACAAATCAGAAACTGATATTAACAATTTATTTAATTTGTAGATTTAAAACTAATTAGAATCAACAATAGATAATTTTCTAGTATGAAAAGGAACTTACTACAGAATTTTCACATACATGGTAGAACGAAAGGAATATCATAAAGTGGATATTTTAAAATGTCATAATTACCGTATGTAATTATAATAATTCCTTTCATTAAATGTAATGGATATTATGAATGAAGTTTTTACACTGTAGTACAAATGAATACAATGATTATCGAATGCCAAATTTGAGTTTCGTTAAATAATAACTTGAATAGAAATATTAATAAATTCTTCAAATAATAATTATCCTTTTTGAGTAATAGTTTTGAAATGATCTAAGTATATCATTTAATTATATTTAGTCCCACCTGTATGACAAGTCCTTCCTTTTAGTTCGATGTAACTCGCAGAATGACTGTTCATATTTGTCTTCTAGCATTTGTTTTTTGTAAGGTCTAAACGATGAAAAGCGGACTTAAAATACAAATGCCACTAGAAAATATTAAAAGAAATCATTAAAGATTTCAAATTTAATTCATGCACAGCAGATAAAATTTAGTTCATTACCAAATAGATTTAAAAAACGGAATGTGCATGCATTTATTCAATCTCCAACGTTGTTTATTTACTTGATTTTTTTTTTTGTTTTAAAAACAATAAGTATATTTTATGTCAAGTGTCAAATAATGGATGACCAGTTTCCAATACAAAATAAGAATAAACGCTAATCTCTACGTTGGAGTGTAAAGTTTACAATGAATGAAACATGTTGAAAATCACAACTGGATCACAAAAATAATTAAAATAATTTCTGATAATAAGAAAGTAGTTTGTTCAAGGAAAAAAAAAATCGCGTTGAAACAAATTTGCGTAAAATACAGAAATAAATGTATATAAATTATCAAATGATCATTATTTTATTTTCCGACATGGATAAATTTAGGCCATAGAAGATATGGTAAAATCAATGTATTGAATCAGTGCAATTTCAAATCATTTCATTCTTTGTAAATGTCATATAAAAACGCATGAAGTCGAATGTCGGATATATGGGGCATTCCACGTCAAATTGACAACTTTTTTCACACAATTTTTAATTTTAGTTTTGTCATTGGTGTATTGTTAGTACATACAAAAGAAGTATTCATGAGCATATGAAACATTTTAAAATCGACTGTAGTAAGAGTTGTGAGGATATTTAGGAAAATATAATTTTCTGTTCAGGCAATGTTTAATTTATTGAAGCGCAAAACTATCAGGACCGAAAATTAATGTAACACATGTTTTTCGTAGTTTTTTTATGCCCTTTGTCGTGAAAATATCCGCTTTCGTGTATTGTTACAGGATGAAGTTAAAAAATCGTTTTAGAACTTTTAATTTACATTTTTCGAAGGAAGGAAGGAACCTTTTTAAAATTCTGAAAAAATGCATAAAAAAGGTTTAATATATACGCTTTATGGTAGTACAGTTGAAATATTGGCTTTGGATCGGTTTACAATAAAAACATCGACCTGAAAAATTGTATCGTCCCCTGATTAACGTATAAACTGCATAATACAGGGGACGTCAATTATCTCGCTCGATTTTGCTCGAAATAAAACATTTTAAGGGTAATTCAATACTCTACAAGATGCATTTGTCAAAATCATAACATTTCAATGTCTAACTACAAATAATGACCGAAAACTGTAGACAAGTTTTCTACGTAGAGAATCGGCTACCACCGGGCATTGCATTGTCTTTTGATGTTCATTACTCTTCGTACGGTGGCGCTGCTACATCTTATCGATTTCTCACTAGTAAAATGAGTTACTCCGAGACTTTAAACAGGTCAACTTATCAGCGTTTTGAATTTTTCAATAAATCTGATTATTACGGAAAACGTATTTGATATTTTAGAATAAGATTTTAAGAAGCCGATTTTCTTTTTCACAGACACATCATTTTTTCTTATTCGAATTTAGCGTGTTGAAGTCGGGAAAATCTTTTGTTTTATTATTTTTAATTTGATCATTATAATTTGTCCCACTTTTATTTTGCTAACTAAATTCTTACGTTGAAATTGTTTTATGAAAATCGTATAATTATTTATGTAAACACATCATTGATCTTTAATTTCATTAACCCGCATCTCACTTTCAATTGTAAATAATAGCTTTACAATGTCCGTGTTATTTAATGATAGGTGTAATCCTTTTCAAAAAGCAAACATTAGAAAACGGCTTCTCTTCGTCGTGTGACATCGACACAAATTAAATTACAACAAAATGTTCCCTGCTTTGTAGCTCTTGTCGTGAAGATGTTGACGCAATTGTAAAACGTGAACTTGTGAAAAAAAAAGATTTTTCGGTCGTCTCTGATGTTTCTAATTGTTCAACTAATCCCACTCAAGATTCTTTTTTGCCTCCCCCTCTTCCAAGAAACAAAACTTAATTAAAAATTTGATTGTGATAATAATTACTGCGAATCTCTCATAAATTGTGATACTTTCTCCGCAAATGCTTCTGTAATCTTTCGGATTTCGAAGTTGGTGAGAAGACCTCACGTGACAAAGATTCTTGTGAAATAATTAAAATATATTAAAACGATTCTCTACGTAGAAAAGTTGTATACAATTTTCGGTCATTATTTATAGGTAGACATTGAAATGTTATGATTTTGAAAGCATTGAATTACCTTTGAAATGAAAAAAAAATGTTTTATTTCGACCAAAATTGAGCGAGATAATCGAGGTTGATTTTTAATAAAATAAGTCCCCTGTGTTATGCAGTTTATACGTTAATCAGGGGACTTCTATCTATTTACAATTTTTCAGGTCGGTGTTTTTATTGTAAACCGATACAGAGCCAAAAGTTCAACTATACTGCCATAAAGAGTATATATTAAATCTTTTTTATGAATTTTTTCAGAATTTTAAAAAGGGGACCTTCGAAAAGGTTTTCCTTAAAAAAATGTAAATTAAAAACTCTAAAACGATCTTTTTAGCTTCATCTGTAACAATACACGAAATCGGATATTTTCACGACAAAGGGCATCAAAAAAAGACGAAAAACATGTGTTACATTAATTTTCAGTCCTGATACTTTTGCGCTTAAATAAATTAATCATTGACAGAACACAAAATGACATTCCTCTTACTACAGTCGATTTTAAAATGTTTTATATGGCCAAGAATATTTTTTTTTGCAGGTACTAACAATACACAAACGATAAAACTAAAATTAAAAATTGTATGAAAAAAAGTTGCCGATTTGACGTGGAATGCCCCATATATGGCTGTTGTAAATGCATGAAAAATTATAAAATTGAAAAAGAGATTGATGTGAGATATTTTCAATTCGATTTTGTTCATTATAGTAAGTGACGAAATGGTTGCATTTGTTAAAATCTCGTGTTAATTTAATCTAATTATCTCATGCAATAATTGTTTTAAATCGATACCCGTACATTAATAATATAAAAAAAGATGATGATCTAGGATTGTTATATAAAGATTGATAAGTCTTATCTTCCGTCACTTCTGTTGTAGCGAGTTGTAGGTATAGACGAGAGTTTCACTGGTTTGTCCGAAATGTTTGTAACACAGCCAGCGATTGGTTCTCCACAATTTTCAATAACACAATATAAATTCACTGCTGAAGCAGACCAAATATCTTTTTTATCCACATTACTATTGATAACATATTCAAGTACATAAATTGTTTACAAAAAACTTTCATTACGGGGTTTATATACAAATAATATATGTAACTCAATCTTAATACTGCGAAACAATACATGAATTTAATCGAGTTCAAACGAAGATAAAATATATTCACGAATTAGTTATTCAACAGTGGTATAATGTAGGCACCGAGCAAATATTTGACTAGACACTACATGTTTCTGTGCCCCGATAAACCTAAAAGTATAATCGACTGTACGACGTAATCATGTAACAGGCACGTGTATATAGTCGTGTACATGTTTGTATATAGATTTTTTAAAAACAAAACTTTGAATAATTAAAAGACTTTATCTTCGACTCCTCAGCTTACGTTTACTGATTGTACGCAAACATTCACAGACATAAAAGATCTCAGGACAATAGATGGAAACTATAATGTTTTTTGATCAAGACAAAAAAAAAGAATAGCTGCCGTTCCTTCGACGAAATGAAGGAAATCGATTAAAAATACAGCATAAAAGTATTCAGGTAAAAATGTAACTATATCTTATTTGAAAGTTTCGTTTGTTCCTGGGTCTTGTATCACCTTTGCTGAATATACTCTCCGCACGCACACAATAAGTATAACAACATTAAAAGAAAATCGAAATACATTAACCGCTTATAACACATTTCGAATATTTATAATAATTAATAATTGTTCGCTGAACAATGTATACACATTTTTTCTTGTTATAACACTTGCGTATATATGTATCTACACACGCGGAAAAAATGTTATAAAATTTATGACTGCTACAAGAACATCGTTATTTATAACATTTTCTCCACGAAGTCAATCGATTAGAGTATTCGAACATCGATCACCAGTCCACAAATACTTTACGCGATAAACGCAATAGCAGAATTTACGATGTCAGTTCTTTGAATAACTTAATTAACGCCTACAAGTTTTGTGCCTCGAAGCTGGAACATTTCTCAATTGACTTATTCGCTTCGTTAGAAAGAAAGCGCGACCCGTCGATAATCTAAATTTTCGTTTCGAGCCGTCCGAAGTCTTAAACAAAATATACGTGTCGTCGATTTATCTCTTTTAATACATTGCACATCATTTCCTCCTCTACCTTTTTATAACCCTCTCAGCCCCTTTTTATAATCGCAACGGGCGACGCGTTGTGCTCGAATATTTTTAATTATTCTCTATACATGTTAGCATGCCTCTATACTAAGTCTTGAATAATTGTATGTGGAGTTTCTTTTACAATAACCTCACTCATTGTATGCCATCGTTACTAGAAACTATGCTTCCATTTTTCTCCTATGAATATATGGTATTGTCTATTGTAGTGTATGTTTAAATATACCCTACGGATAAGTTTCAAGGTTGACACGAAACACTCTTGGGCTTCAACTTCTTATACCATCGACCTCGCGCTTTTTACACATTGTATATGAAGTCCTCTACTTTCCCTCAGGTAAAATACATTTCAATTCTTTCTTTAACTATACATTTTACATACCTCTTTTACAATAATATGAATCCTTCAAAATACCTAAACATACGGAGTACAGTTTATGTAAAATAGTACCTCCAAAATTCAATGATAAGAATAATTCAGCACAATCCTTTACACTTGTAAAGGTGTACACATTACAATGTTTATTGTATTAAAAGAATGCAAAATTCTTCGGGTGGCCCCTACATTTATTAAATAAATAAACGTTTAGAACAATTTACCTCACCATCTTGAGATAAAGCACCACTTCTAAGGGAATTACTTCATATAAATAGTCCACAACTTGTAGAAAAAATTGTATTTAAAAATGTATTAAAAAATGTGATGTAGAATACTTAATTACAATTAGTTCCAGATGTTGGACTTGATGAGAAAAAGATGAGAACGTTTAATTTATATGAGTAAAACAATTGGAAATATTGCAGTTGCTCCCAATAATCTTTCACACTGGTGTGTTTTTCTGACTGACATAAAGTTATTTCAAATTCTCATTTTTGTTTTCAAAACAATTTCTTGAGATAGTAAAAAGTTAATATATGTCTGGAAAATGTCCAAGATCATATAATTTAATAGTTCATGAAAGAACAAAAGATATGTTTGAATGTGTAAATCGAGCTCTAGCTCAAAATATTTAACTAAGATAAAATAATAAAAAAGTATTTAAAATTAATTTGACAATTTCAGAAAAATCTTCCACGACCCCACTGTATCAAATAAAACAGACGTATTTTATATTCTGTTAAAAACTTGCATTCTCCGCGAGAGTTTTTAAAAAATTATCAAAGTGTATAGATTATTAAAAACTTTATTTTGTTTAAAATCGGCATTAAACTTTAAAACTGATGGAGGTATATACTTAAAATCAAGATAAAAAGTTGTAAAGTAGCTTAAAATTTTAAAAAATATCTAAATCGGTTAAGGGCAGCAGTTCACGTGATTCGAAAAGTGTAAAGAAAAAAAAAAGACAATAAATGTGAAAGGGCCATACAATGAACACAATTCTACATAGATTTTCAGAGGTACCACCGTACATAAACGTTTCACAACATTTCTCTGATAAAATTTCATGCAAAATAAGCTTATTGCACAAAATATGTGGAAACAATTTGGTGGCCTTTTTGTTACACAAAATGGCAGTTCTAATGGTTTTGTACCTACATGCCGATTGCGGTAATTGATACACGAACCTTATGAGTGTAAGAAATTGATTGATTTTCAGAGAAATGTTTTTACGAAAAGAGTGTTACAATCTCTCGTTTCGTCGACAACCTTCCGTTTATAAACCAGTTAGGAAAAAATGGCAGAGTTTGTACCTACAATGACATTTGCCACATAAAAATGTGTATAGGTCTTTCAGAAGTTTACAGAGTGCCACGCACGACCTCTATGGTAGAAATGCAACACGTACAATTGCCTGATTGCCATCTCGAACGAATCAGAAGATCGTCGTAAAGACGTCTCTGGCCGTTCTTCTCATTCGTTTAAAAATCTTACTCGCGGACGCGGAAATCGAAAACAATCTACATACATCGGTAGAGCAGAATTTAACGCGGATTTTAAATAAAACGTCCGTTAGTCCGTCGGCCATAAATAAATTAAAATTACATATACAAAATTCCAACACACAAGAACGCATGTTCGGAAAGTAAAAATCACAGATACATCATTAACGATCAACGTCTCTTTCGGTTGTTACGCAAAGTGTTCAGCTCACTCAATGGGAAAGATTGTGATTAATTTCAAAAGCGGACTAGTATAAAATTATTCGGAGAAGACATGACTCCTATTAATAAAAGGTATCGAATGTTAATACCGTTCGTACCGTAGTCTCTAACTCATTGTTGGATCTGTACTTTCCCCGATCTTGTTTCGCGACATCTCGTCCTCGCGAATTTATTAAATTAAACACTATAATAACGTAAAGTGTTATTCTCTGCCTTACGTCTATGTACAAATCGTTTAACCATCTTTCAATCGTGGCTCCCGCATACTGTGATCGTATCTATAAATTACCGATTATTCCATCAAGTGTTGCTATCTGTCGAGTGTTGAGATCGCAGCGTCGAGTGGCATCCCTGGCATACTCGGACAGGCTTCAGAATGCCGAGCCTCGAGATTTTCGATTCGAATCTGCTGCACCTGAAAAGTTTGTATTCGTGTAGAAATTGTTTATATTTAAAATAAAAACGTGTTCGTTTATACTTTTGTTTCGATAACACGGCCCAACAAAATATTGTTGCCGTATAAGTAAGAGTCAATTCTGATAGGATTTTTACACCAGAATTCAAATATGACCGACAAAATAGCCAATTGCCAATAGTTTTTGAGATATTAAAGGTCAAATGGGTCGAAAATTCGATTCTAGGCATTTTTGAGCATCTACTCACAGCACAATAAAATGCTGTTGTCCCGCCAGTAAGAGTCAGTTCTAACAACATTTTTCTGGCAAATCAAAATATGTACGTCAAAATATTGAATTGGGCCTAATTTTTGCCCAGATTGAAGGTCAAATAGATAAGAAATCGTGTTTTAGGACCTTTTTTCAGTTTTCTCAGTTTTCTCGAAAATTAGTTAAGAACGATAACGAGTTTGAAGTTAGTCGAATTTCAAGAAGTTCGTTGTACACATGGATCCGCCATTTTGCATTTCTTGATTTGTTTACGTCGTTTTAGGAAACGTTTTACTCTAGGGAGTAAAGATGTGAAATATGTGAAAAAATATGGTTTTTGATCCGTTTGACCTTCACTTTGGTAAAAAACTAGGTCCACATCAATATTTTGACGTACAAATCCTATCAGAATTGACTCTTACTGGTGGGACATCATTTTTTTTAGACTGCGAATAGATGCTCAAAATGCCGGAAATCTGATTTTTACTCATTTGACCTTTAATTTTATCAAAAACTAGGTTTAATTGATTATTTTGATGAATATATTTGGATTCTGCGGGAAAAATCCCATCAGAAATGACTCTTACTGGTGAAACAACCGCATTCTTTTGGGCTTTGAATAGATGTCCCAAAATAACTTGAATCGAATTTTTTACCCCTCGACCTTCAATATCTTAAAAACTATAACCAATTGGATAATTTGGATTCTGGAGCATAAATCCTATCAGGATCGACCCATACTTATAAGGCAACATGAAATTCTTAAATTTTTATTGAGTTGTGTAACTTAATTAATATAACATGTTTCTACAAACTTAAATGAAGTAGAAATTGAAAATTATAACTATAGTATTCCAAATTTCAATCATTTCTTCCAAATATCAAGCGTAGACATTTTTTATTTATTTATTTATAGATGGGTTTATACTCTTTATACAACAAATTTAAAAATATCTATCAGCATTTTAATTATTAATATTAAATTAAAATAAATATATGCAAATATGGTACTTTTCTTTAAACAAATATAATTATTTAAATCGGTTAAAGATTTTTTTTATGATGGATTTCGTAAATACATATTTTCAAAAAACTAAGTTGCATTTGCTTTCATACAGCGACTTCTGCAATAGGTATATGCTCTAGTAGTTTCTTAAAGGTTAACATCTTTGAAGTTAGAATCTGTGCTTGCTACACGGAAAAAACAGGTTTGAATATAGCAAGCAAAGAAATAAAATATTAAAATATTGATAGGTCAATCATTGGCATGGTAAAGAGAACTTTACATATGGAAACCCTTTCAAAAGGTATGGTTACATCAACCGTAGAATGGTTTGAAGGGACATAATTATTAATATAGTATGGTCAAAACATCTATATCTTAGGCTGTAACAACCATGGTGTTTTTTCCGTGTACAAAAACGTTTTTTTCATCAGGGACAACGCAAAAATAATTTAAAAATAAACATATAAATATATGAAATATAGCATTTCAGTGCGTTTTACATAAAATACCGGTGGAATATCCTAAATAACATTATAAAGTTTAAAATGTCTCGACCGTATTTGCATCCCTTATTTTAATAGATAACTGTCAGTTTGTCGAATATTAAACGTTGGAGATAATTCCTCATTTAATGAAATTCTGATGGAAATATAATATAATAGTAATAAAAACATTTAATAAAATAATTGAAAGTGACGATGTAATTTCACAAAAATTTATAAAATTCGAATAATTATATAAGTATGGACCGAACATTTATTTACTGTTACTACTTAAGGAGACGGCCTTACCGTATAAATAGTAGTGAAAATATTTACAAAATAATCGTGATAATTGTGTTAAAATAACATTTATTAATATTTTTAAAAAATGCAATTAATGTCAAATGTAAAAAATGTGCGCAAATGTAAAAAATTAATAACAAGGACTAATACTTAAGTAGTAAGATAAACACATATATTTAGATAATAAAGCCAATAAGTAGTAAAGGCACGTATAATCTATGTTTAGTCCACATCTTACTACTTGACCCCTTGAAGCACACATTTTTCTTTACATGGAAAATGGTTGGAATTTATTACTCTGGGGTTTTCGGGGACGCTGATTACGAATATGACCTTTTTCAAAATTAAAAATGGCGGACCAAATTAGGAAAAAGTTGCTGGATATAGCGAATATTGCGTCGGATTTCTAATATTCAAACTGTCGTATTCAAGGTTAGAATTTTAGAGCCTGAGTAAAAATTGGATGTCCAAGGACCTCTGAAGCCTGTTCGAAGCTGCATAATCGTTACGAGCCCATACAATTTTACGGCCAATAATCAAAAACAAAAGGAGCATACAAAAATTAAAAAAAAAGTATAAAAAAATATATAAAAAAAAGAACCAAAAAGTATAACAAAATATTAAGACGAAGACAAAAAAAATCTGTTTTTCTTTTACATTATTTATTTTTTACCTTTTTTCATTGTTAATTTTATTACTAGTTGAGATTATAAATGTTTCGAAAATGAAGATTTTCAAACTATAGCATTTTAACATCTAATGCAATTTGTAGGTATAAGCCTTTAATTATATTTATTTATATTTAAATGCAACTACGTAAAATTTATATTGTTGTTTCACCTTCATACTGGGAGAAAAATTGTCAAAAAAAATTTTCTTTCTTGTACTGAGGGAAAAGGTAGGTACATCCTGGTAGGTCAGAAGCCCGGTTTAAAACCAATTTAAAAACAAAAAAGGTATTAAAAAAACAGTGGAGATACACGTCCTCGTCGTTAACTCTGGGTTATGCCAAGGGTAAGCAGTCAAAATCGGCAATATCTAATGCACAATTTTTTGTCCATTAACATTTGTTTGGGGGCCCCAAAAATCTCCGAATAAACGTTTTCCAAGCATAAATACATGTTATTTTTTAAATTCCTGTACTGCCATTTTGATTTTTGGATATTTGACCATGGATTCGTCATCAGCGACCATAAAAATTCGACCAGCGATACTGAACATTGTCATGAAAATCGAAACTGAAATGAAATGGAAAACGCTTTTTTCCCAAAAAAGTGCATTTTTTTAGTGTTTGTTTATTTATAACTATTTTACAAGAAATCAAATTTGAATATTAGTGGTATAATATTGTAGACAAATACCTTAGCCGCTAGAAAAACAAACTGATATTTTTAAATGCCTCAAAATTGAATTTTTATAAACGAAATTATTTGGCAGAAAAGGTGGTGGTCCCTTAGAGAGACCACCATGCTTCCAAGGGTTAAGCAGAAAACAGCAAATAAGAATAATATTTAGTGAACAATACATTAAATAGTTAAACCATAATGTTATAATGGCTTTGCGTCGCATTGCAATATTCCATCGAAGACTGCAAACGATCATGGATTCGGGACAGAATAAAAAATTATTTCCTCAAAGTGTATTATATGAACTCTCATAAAAAAAATGTGCACTCGGGCTAAAATAATGCAGTTATATTAAGGCATATTGACTTATCAAAAAATGTCGCCCTCATAGTCCGAATAAGATAATCGCGTAAGGTACTAACTTGAAAGTAGATACATCGATTTATAAATTTATTAGACTAAGAAAACTATTTTGTCGAAATGTACTTTTTACGCTTTCAAGTCAAATAGACTTAGGGAGTGTGCAGACTGGTAGCGAATCGTGAAAGCGGCAAGCGAAATGTACAAACATTTTATAATAATAAAAGCCGATATTTTGATATTGCTGTTTAAAAATATTTATATTTACTTGTTTTTTCAGGTTTTTATATATAGTCTTATCATTCTCACGATTTACTTCCTAATTTTTATGTTTCACTTACCAGGGCGGCTAACCTCGAAATGCAACAAGCGAATTACGATTAACGGTAAGCGAATCGTGCATAATGGCAAATTAAACGAGCAGAATTAAATAATATAAAAATCAATACATGTGTGAAGAAAAATATCGATAAATACATTTTTATTATTGTAAAATTGTGATATATTTCGATTGCCGCATTTCGCGATTCGCTGATAATGTGCACGCGCCCTTAGAGGACAGTTTTTTGGTAGAGAAGTCGTAAATATTACTTGATTTGTGTATTCTGACTTTCTTCGACTTGCTGCTTGGGAAGTTATTATTAAAATAAAATGAACGGATGTGTGCATATTACACCATATTTAGAGAATAATCCTTACTTTGAGCAGAACACTTGACCGCAGTTGCGGCAATGGTGGCGCCTTTCGTACAAATTGAATCTAACTCCGCAACCTACGCAAGAGTCGGCTCCTTCATCTTTTAACCAGTGATCGGCAACGGTTCTGCCCGGTTGCTCGCAAACACTCCACGAAAAGACTCGCCCTCTGGTATCACCGACGTATACAGTCCTGTGATCTCTGCAATAGTACGTATACATGAATCTTACATTTCTTTCTGTTGCAGAAATAATTAGGCCCTTAAAGATGCCTTCTAAGTACTTTTAATTCAAATGATTGTTCTTCCGAATTATTAACATTTTTATGAATATAACGAAAATTAACATTTTTATGATTATTTCAAGTATCTAATCAATAACGAAACTTAAAAATTAAATAGAAATTATTTTCAAATATTTCATTTGTAATCATTTACTGCAATGAATTAGTTGTGCATTGCGAAGGGTTGCTGTTTTGAACAATTAATTTTGATTTAATTACTTATGATTTGTGTATGTAAAATAAAAGCTGTTAATAATAAAATATTTGTGTAATAGCATTAATGATTTTCGAATCCGAGTTTAGACTTTATAGAGAGACGAACGTCAAGAAACGTATTGGACAAATGCGAAAGGCATAAGCTGTAATGAATTTATTAGAATTATTTATTGATCGTTAAGTTAGTTCTTGTACAAGAAAAAGAAATATACTTAAAGTAATAGGTAAGCTTCTTTACATATTAAGGACTGTGTACTTGCAAAGTTTCAGACCAGATTATTAATTTATATAATAAAAAAAAAAAAAAAACTACTTAAGTTTTCAATTTCCGGTCATTACCGCGGCAGGATGAACCAAATGGTTTTAATTACAACATTTCAATAGATGTACACACTAATTTCAAACAAAAAATAACTATGTGTACTTATAAATATTAGGAATATGGTGGCGCAAAGAAATTAATAGGTAATCGACTTATTTAAAGATATTTTGTACTAAAAGTGACGTTTTCGAGGTTATTTTAGTTAGAATGCGGCAAACTTATCAATTTATTGTAGTATTATATTTATAAAATTTCTGTACTTCTTTCTAATTGGTTCAACGAGTGGTTTGTTCGTGGAAAAGTGTGAACACAATTTCAAAGATTAAAACTCCCTGAAAGTTCATCTTAACGGAACTAACCTACACTCTCAAGATAACTTGTGTAATGGCGCGTTAATATGTCTTTCCTTACCTTGAAACGGCTAAAGCTGTGATAGAAGCAGGTTCCGCGTTATCCCTACGGTCATAAGCGGTGTGCATTGTCAGTTTACTTCTGAACACTAACTGCCTTTGCCATTTGAAGCCATCCCGAAGAACGTTTTGCGGATTAATCTTCTTTGGTTTAGTATCCGCTTCCGTTACGACGACGAAACTATCGGTTAAGCTCGTGTCGCTTTTACTTGTCCTCAAAGCACCTTCAGAATCCGTCGTACTGCAAACGGACTCGCTGAAAATATACCAAGTTGTTAATTGTGACTCTCGACTAAAATACGCTGATGGCTAGTTTATCGACAATGGCATACAGTATAATTGCTACCAAATTAAAACGTATTTAATTTATTATATAATAACCTCATTTGGGTTCCTTCGCTGTCAGCACGACCTCCGCCTTCGCTTTTTCTGAATAATGGATTTCCTCTGCTCTTTCTTCTTAAAATAACTGTAGATGCGTTACTTTGTGGCGAAAGCTTATTCGTTGAGCTAAGGCTAGATTCGTTATCGGAGCATTCTTCTTTTTCTTCGTGAAGCCGTGAAGCTTCTTTAGCATTTTCTGCTTCGGATAAACTACTTTCCGAACCACTTTTCGCTAAGATCCCTGGAAGGTAAGTTTCAGTTAATCGTTTTGTTTAAAAACCTGCGAATAGTGTGCGTGCGTTTGTAACAATAATAAGTTATGTTATATAATAAATTTAAGCGTAATAATTTTTCCACGAGTCAAAAGTAAATGATTCGAATTTTGTATGAATACTTTTAAGGTCGTCGTGCTGATATATATTATATAAATCGTGTTACATAAATCGCCAATTCATAGTAGTTAATCAAATTGAAAAAATTGTATGATTAAATTAATCAAATATTCAATTAACATTTTAAATTATACTGATATTTATCGTACCTGAGCCTTCGTTAGATATACTCATTTGTTTAACGAGTTCGTGGACCCTTTTCTTTGTAGTTTCCGTTTGATTCGTTTCTGGAATCACCTCCTGCTTCTTCTCTTTAGGAGTCCCTATTTCTTCGATTCTTTCTTCGTCAGCGGGTACTTGAACGTAATCCATAGACCACATCTGATGAACAAATTTACTTATTACAAAGTTAAAAAAATTAATAAATATATCGTGTTTGTAAATCCCGTCCATTTATATTCTTGCTTTGAAGCAGAATTTTTATTATACAAAGAGTTTAAAATGGTTTGAAAAAGTATTAACGATTCTTTAATTCTTCTCCGTTACTTTCATAAGTGAAAATTTCCTGTTTATATTAACGATACTCCGAAAATGTATGTTTTTATTTAATAGGAAGCACAGTAAACATTCTCCTAATAGAATATAGTACTGGATAAGTATAAAATAAGTTTGGCAGATAACTATAACAGTGACTCATTTTTCGACATATCAATACTTTTTTATTAATGGAACTCATATACCGCCAATTTTGATTTGTTTTTATAAATAATTCTTATAGGTCTAAATTATGTTATCTAACGTATTCATAAAGGCATCGGGATACTCGTCTTCTATCCTAATGCTTAACGATAGGAAAATGAACATGTTCATAGTTCTGATGATTACAACTAAGAACAAAAATGTTTGGGAGCAAAGAAAAGTTTACCCGTGCAACGCCGTCTGTTGATCCAGTCATGATGACATTTTGCGAATCCCACTCGTGAGTCTGACTAAATGCTACACACAATATTTGTTGCATTCTATCAGCTCTACCGACGCAAGTATTGACACTCGCTAGTTCTTCGCCATTTATGCTCCAAACGTGTAACCATGTTGCTGCACACGTTGCGATGTCCCCCTACAAATTAATTTGTACATAAACAAATGTATATGTTCGACAATATCATTCAATATAAATAATTATGTATAGCTCGTTTTTTAACCAGCAAAATACAATGTTAGTGTATTTTAATTTTAATTTTCCTGTCTAATTTTCTTTGAGGACAGGTCTAACTCGCCTGCTTTATCAGAGGTATTGCAAAGTTTGTTACAAAAATTTTTGAAAAAATGAGGACCATTAAAATGAATAAATGCAGATCAACTTTTTCAACCAATTTATATATAAATAAAGTTCTTATATATAAATGACATTCGAAATCACTACAATCTGGTTTATTAAAGGCCGTCGAAGGAATATATACTGTTCAATTGTTTCTCGAGTTAAAAAGTTTCAACATTAAAATATTTAATTTCTTGCTTATTTTCTACAATTATATTGACTGCACGGAGAGAAAAGTTGTAGTTCATTTTAAATCATTTACGAAACGTGGTTTAGTTTCGTTTTGTTGATTTTACTAAACAGCTTAGTACGACGAGGGACTTTCTGTTTAGTAAAAGTTGATAGTAACCGCGTAATGGATCTTACAGAACTTTTATATCATTGGGGATTTTCGGAGTACTGTGCGATTGTCCGAGAACAAGCGGATATTGTTGTGCTTGCACCAAACTTAATCCAATAAATCAAGAAATAATTATTTTAAAAAATGCATATTTTTTTGAGGTATGATTATACAAGTATATATACATTTATGTAAAAGAAAACGGCATTCACGTGTACAGCTATGCCGAACGTTATGCCTGATTCAACACATTTGATAATGTTTGATAACACGACTATATTATTTTTCATACATTTTTTTATTTAAATTTGAAAACACTTGGATTAATATCTAACATTTTTACAAATATATTTGTCATTATTAGCTATTCACACGAGAAATAAAACATTATAATTCATCGTTTCTGTGGATTTTTATGCCAATTCGTAATATTAATTGAAACTCTGATTTGAGATTAGCTTGTTAATCTATTACTTGCCAATTAGCCTAACCTCTTACGAAAATCAGTGAATGAATTTTTAATAAGTTTGTGATCCTCATGTTCCATTTTTGTTACGGTGAAGAAATTGTTAACTGAATTAAATGCAGGATTTTCTCTTTAACAGGGTTTAAATTGTACACATAGAGAAAAAAAGTCAATGGAACCACGAAGAAAAGGTAGAAATGATTATAACATTTCATAATAGTACAATTAACATCGTGAAAAGTAATAGTTGACAGTATCTTATTTTTATAATTCACAATATTGTAAAATATAACATACAGTAATTACTTTTTATGATGATAAGTAGTTTTTTCGTTTAATCACTTTTCCTAAATCTATTGACTATTTAACTGTAAAGCTACGGTACATTTAGGGTTATATGTTATGTATATTTAAGTATCGGAAAATAGTAAACGCAACAATGTTTTTGTTTTGTTTTACTATGGAAATGGTTAATTTAACCATTTTTTATAATAACGTATTTTACTTTTCTAAAATGGTTCCATTATCCTTTTTCGTTCTCTCTGTATAGTTTCACAGTTTACTAAACAGGTTAGTCCGCTTAACTTGCTGTCGTCGACGTTACTTCTTGTCACATCGACTAAACGTCCGTTTAGTAAATTCTACTACCAATGTAGTCAGTCCAAAATGGATGATTCTGTTTAGTAAATCTATGTCAGTCGTAGTAACATCGTAGTAAGATCTATTACGCCCTTTTCTCTGTGTGACTATTTTAATTGCATTAACTTGGTTAGAATATATCCGAAGGAAACCGAATGAAAGGAATGTAAGGTCTAAGTTATATTCCGCGCCCCAATGTACGAAATTTACTTGTTATATAGACTTTTTTTATTTAATATATTGATCGAATGTTTGTAGCTGTTGATTGATGGATGTTTGATGAATGCGTTATACACAGTTTTATTTAACTGTTTGTGTAATAATGTAAAGCGTGCAGACATTTGTAGCGGTCCTCATTCGACACTAAATGAATGGTCCTTATTTGGACCCTATAGTTTTGTATGCTTTATACATTGTTTGAGATATTGTTTTTTCATTTTCGATTTTTTGTGTGTGTAGAAATAAGGCGGGTTAACTATTTTCAATTTACTGTTTTCTCTTAACTTAAATTTCTTGAACTTTTTTAAAATTTTCAAATTTGAAATGAGATTAAATGAATATGAAATGATGATACGTATTTTAATCTTTTAAGTGTTTAAATTTGTCAGCATTCTGTTTAAATCTAGATGATATGAATTTTTCCGACACAAATTTCCCAACAAAATCTAACTTTCCACTTTACGTTGCAATGCGACTGGAAAGGCCACTTTAAAGTTTTATAAATTACATAGAATTCTAGACAAACAAAACAAATAGCGCCATACAAATAACCACTCGTCAGCGTCTTTAAATCCGATTTATCTTTTCTCGACTAAACTTACTGGACCGAATTAGGACTATTTTTAATGAAAGTAATATTCAACGAAATACAGTATATCAAAAAATAGTATTATTATAAACAGTTACTTAAGACCCGGTTATTTTTAAGGACGAAGCGCTCCAACCCCCTTAGGGTAAATTTAAGAAATATGCGTTTTATTTCACCGTAAAATTATCTTATTTATCTACAAAAATGGATGAATAAATAGATCAAAACTTACCGTTAAATCATTTATAGCGACGGCAGCAACCGGTCCCGCATGTCCTCTTAATTGACGAACAAAAAGACATCGAGACAGATCCCAAATAATGGCCGTTCCATCTCTCGAACCCGAGACTATGACATTATACGCAGGACTCGAAGAAAGGCAAGTCACTGCATCCGTATGTCCGTACAAACATTGTTTGATCGAAAGTTGCCTCCTTGCATACTCCCATACAGTGACGACCTTAATCATTTAATTATCATTATATTAAATTACTAGAAACGACGTAAAGATCGTTTCCAAAACAAAATACCATAGTTAATGACATAATTAGCTTTAAATTATTAAATTTTTATAATATAACATTTTAAAAATGGTGAAAGGCAAATTGATCAAAGTATAATAAACACGTACAAAATACCAATGACGTTGATACTTAACACAGGATGTACAATTGAGGACTATTTTTTTCTTTTTTAATTTTTCTAATAAAAAAAACTTGTACGATCAATGGTATATTCGTTTAAACCAAAGTGAAAAACTGCAATTTTTATGTGCCTGAATTTCTAAACGTTCAGTGAGCGATTCTGTCAATTCTCTATTCTCGTATTTGGTTAGTTTATTAATAATAGAACGATTTGTACTTTAAAAATTATACACTTCTTGTATGTAAATAGTAACAAATCCCAGGGACCAATAATGATCATTTATTATAGATATAGATCATTTGACCATTATTTTGGCTTAGGAAAATCGTTCATTGAACGTTCGGAACTTAAAGGCACAAATTTTTTCTGTTATTTCAATATTCTTATATATTCGAGTATTTTATAAATAACTTACCGAACTTGTACCCGCTGTGACGATTAATTTTGAAGAAGGGCAGACGCATGCTACAATCTCGCCGCTACTCTGCATCATTGTTTCGCACACGAATATAGCCTTTTCACTGTCGTAATTACCTATCCTTAAGGAATGATCGGCAAAACCCCACGCTACGTATTTATTGTACGATGGAGGAATCAAAGTTTTATTCTGTTCAACGGCTAGTACAGCTTTATCGATATGCAAAATTTGGCCAACCGGACCCTTCAATTCTAAAACAAATGTTCGACAAACATGTATACATATTTTTTATTACACTGTAAATGAAAATTCATAGAATATATCATTTAAATAAATTACACATGTAAAAATCTAATATAAATTTGAAACAAACCTTTGATAGGTTGAAGTGAAGGCTTCAAGTTATCGAGGTTGTGGAAAAATAGTCTATCGGAAGTCGTTATGCTTAGGCCGGGAGTTATGGGTCCAGGATCTATCACGCTCGATCGTTGAGTCATTTTTTTAGCTGGATGCGGTTTTTTAAACAATTGTTTTGGAATTTGACCGAAATTGTTTATAAAACCAATTGTTGCATTTTTCTTCAACGGGTCATCAATGCTGTTGAGTAAACAGTATTAACGTATACAAATGTATTTTATTAGTAGCGTTAAAAAAAGCAATGAAAGTAAATACTATCGAAAGAGACAGTTAATTCAAAATTTTTGAAGGTTCATATTGTAATTTTGAACAGGACAATTTTAGGAAACCGATTGCATTTGTATCTTAGATTATTAATTTGCAGATGTAACGAGATCAACAGGATTAGTTCAACGTACACGCCAGATACGACCTATTAGGATATTTTTATTACTTTTAATAACCTTCAATTCTAAAAATAATTAACGTTTTGATATAAACTAAACGTAAATAATAAAATACACAAAATTACACTATTAAAAAGTTAATGTTCTATTATATCTATTCATTACATTGACGTGTTAGTTGTTGCATTGTTCGGATAAAATTGAAATCTTAAGTTATGTACTTACTTGTAAATATCAACGTTGCCTTCGTAAAACAGATGGTGGAAGACATTGACAGCTTCGACGGCCGCCGGCCCATTCTGTTTACATCCGAATATCAGGTCGATCCATTGATGCATATGCTGGGAGACGTAGTCACATTCCAAAGCAAGTCTATGCACTCTGATAAACTCTCGTGGATCCTGCTTAGCCCAGGGAGGAAGAACTATATCACCAAGTTGAACGCCACTTTGCTTCGAGCCTATTATAAAAAATAAACATTCAAACTACAATAACATAAAATGTACCAAATTTTTAAAAATAAACTACGTATAGTTTAATTTCATTTTAAACTTGTAAATTATAGTTGCGTACCAAGGTCAAAGTTGTTGGCATTAATAAGAAATTCAGGTAAATAAAAAAATTCCGGAATGAGTTCTTTGACGTCAGCCATATTGTGTTTAGATGCGGAGAGCCATGCCTCTTTTACACTATTAAACATTCGATCTGCCAAGTCAAAGTGTCCACCCTGAAAATAACAATATATTTATGTTTGTATAAAACGATTGCAGTAGTATCCATCACAAATTCGTCTTCAGAAAGTTATAGATTTGTAAATTATACAAATGTGACAATTGTTTTTATATTTTAAATTAATTTTAAGGTAAACATGTATAAGGGGCATTGCTTAAATAGATATTTACTTTTATGGAACATTAATAATACAAAATTAATTTAGTATTAGCCGCTTTGCTCCAGAATGATAAAATTTGTTCACGCGTTTATCCTTCAAAATGTTGTTAATGTCTTTATATTTTTACAAAATGCTGGTTCTTTACAATTCTTATGTAGTCACTTATCTTTTACATTTTAAATCCCTCGTGTAGAAATAAACTTTACATCAGCGATTAGCTTATTAATTCGAGGCTATACACATGCTTTACATAATTGATTAGTACCCATAACAAATTTAAAATACTAATACTGTTTTAATATAGCTCGCGTTGAACAAATTCTTAAAATAGTAGGGAATAAATACTCTTCATGCACATTTATCGATAATCTTTACCTGTAGTCTTAGAAAATGTTGAGTAAATGGCTCCATCCTTACTAAATACGAGCAAACGATCATCGCAGAGGAATAATGTGTTCCGAAATGATAAGGTGGCGTTTCTCCGTGTGGGTCATCCCATTCTTTATATCTGAAATCGAATTAATTTATGAAAATTAATTAATAAACACGAAAATCAAAACAGGTTATGTAACATTCTTAAACGAATTTTTAAACTTCTTCACCTTTTCGATTAAAATATTCAATATATTTTTTAGTATTTAAACGAATCTTTACGTGTTTTTATTTAACAAGTTAGTTTCACCGACTTAATATTTATAACTTTCAGCACTCTAAGCAATTGTTAGTAATCAATTCTGAAGAGGAGGAGGAAGATAAACTTGTCTAATCTCGTAACCTAAGTTTGGGTTTACTTGATTCGACAATGAACATTTTATCCCCTTTTGTTTCCAAGATATATTGCGTTCTAAAATGGGCTGACCTTTTTGTCGTGAAATTTGTTTCTTGTTTTTCTACACCATTTCTATATCGATGTTGGTGAAATGTTGGCGATGATTATATCAAATTTTTACTTTTGTAGCTGCAGATTCAAAATTGCAAAAAAAAATAAAATTACACTGGTCAACAAATTTGAGGCAATTTAATGAAAATTGCTAATCTTTGTTAATTTTGGGAGTGAAAATTTTATATTCGCTCTTGTTTCCATGTAATATGGGGATAAAGTTGCATAAAACGTCATTTTCTCCATTGTTGGAGAAAGTATTTCTTTCAAGAAATACGATAAAAGCTTCAATGATAGCTTAAAATGAAGCTTATAACTTCTATTTCATGAAAAGAAAATTGTTATACGACCTAGTAAAAGATTATTTTCTTAAATGGGCATTTGTTTTTTTACGCAAAATGTTGTCTCACCTAAACTACATGTTACTAAAGTTCATTTTCGCCGCGCTGTCGACCAAAATTCTGGCGAGCGGACAACTCTGTGAAATCGAATGTTTCAAGTACAAAAATGCATCTTTATGTAACGGAAATGTTTTATAACATGTTTTTAAGGTTGCAGATTACGATTCCGATATTAAAATTAAGATTTATCGGACGATAGCAGTCAAAATCATCAACACGTAGGGACAAAATGCATTTATTTAATGACATTCAGCAATGAATATTGAATTATAATTTTTAAAATGCAATTAAAATGATGTCAGTATGTTAAAATGCATTTAATTAATAGACAGTGAGAAGTTTTCAGTGCAGCTCATTTCAAATAAACTAACAGAAGGTAAATCTCTGAAGTGGACTTGATAAAGCCGAATTAAATGACGTGTTTAAACATTGAAATCATGATTATATCCGTAAAGACTCATGAACATTACGCGATTTGTGTCGAAATCAGGGTTAACGGGGGTTTCCGGGCTCCCTGAATACGAATCTGACTTCAGATTTTCAGCCGCGTCTGGTGGTGACCATGCGCATGAGCAAAGTTAACGTTAATAAACGTTATGAAATTGGTCGGCCATTTCTTATCCGTCAATTTGAATCTATAAACAAACGAATCACTTTAAATTCATTTGAAATCATGTTCAGAAAACACATTTTTTTGTGAAAGATTATGTTTCAATATAGCTTTATTTCGTGAGCCGCATTAGATCAACCATTTTCAAATTCCCAGTTAATCGCAATCGTTAATTTTCATCGCAATGTTATGAAAAACAATGTATACTTCAAAGTGTAGTCGTGCTCCCTATGGGGATGCCGAGGGAGAAGGGGAGGATGAGTTTTGTTTACGCCAAACAATATGTTTTATGGAAAAATGGAACCCGTGTTTCTCAGTCTCTTGATATTTTAAAAAGTGCTTCATACTAGTTTTGGCTTTTTTTATTTGAAACGGCCTACCCAGTGGAATGGTTAAAAGGTTAAGACGATAGAAGTGTCACGAGTCTCCAAGCACAGTTTGAGTGAACATGCATACTGTTCTATCCATAATCTAAAAAAGAAAATGAATGAATATTCGGTTTGTAATTTTCGTATAAATTAAATATGTTTTCTTTCTTTTAATGTAATTTTTTTCAAAATAAGTTCATACAGCAATTTTTTTCAATAATTGTGTTGTGATTCCAATGTAATAATGAGGGGACTAACAACAACCCGGTGTTAAACTGCTGCACCATTTATCAAACGCTTTCTTAGACAACTCTAATATGACTGCGCGGCTAATCCAAGAAAAGGCTCTGTTTCATAAATTGACTGACCTACAACTATCAAAGAATCCCTTTAAAGTTTCAACAGTCGCCCTCAAAATGGTGAAAGAGGCATAACTTTGGTCGTGACCTCGTAAAGCGTTCAATATTAGCTTAAAATAGAACTTAAAATTTCTAATTCTTGGGGAAAAATGAAAAGCCATCTTATACACAACAAAATTGGTGTAAACATGGTCATCTGTTTGTAAGCAGAATGTCTATCTGTTACTACTTCACATTATTTACGCGGATCGAAGTTTTGCGTGAGCCGTCAATAATTCGAGGACAGCTTTTACAGTTTGTGGGTTAAAATTACCGATTTTTTGGCATGCTCTCAGCTATGTGTTTGGCGTATTTAGTGATACTTTATGCTGTGTTAAAGTAATGCCTTACGTACGAAGTATTCGGTTGATTTGTTTGAAAAAAATTCATAAGGATAAAAATAAAATCTGTGTATGTACTTTTATAAAGCGTTTTCAAGTGGGCATTCAAACATTATAATTATAATTGACGCAAAATATTTTTTTTTTACATTATTACTACCCCCAAATATCGGTAAAATTGAACTTCTGGTGAGCAAACGGACTAAATATATCAAAGCACCAAACTTTTTCTTTCTTCATTTATTCCCGGAAACGTCTAATCCGTAATTTTCATTTTGTGTGTTTACTCCGGAATTCTAGAAATTAGCCAAGTCAGGTTGAAGTGAAGCAATATAATAAGTATTTACTTTTGAAAAAACTTGATTTTTCTTATCGAGGATCTAATCCCGACGTAACCCCTCGTGTAAGCAGACCAAAATTCAAATTTCTTATAATATTCCTATTGATTTGATAATAGATTCAGGTTTAGCTTTCATTTGGCGCAAATAAAGATGAATAAAAATAGATTGAATTATTTTTGCTAATAAAGATGATCAATGTAGAAGCAGATATTCTTTAAAAAGTAACAATAAAATACAAACCGTTTTTTAAATTGTAATAAACGTTCTGGACTTTGAGCTCCCATAGGTTTCCCAAAATCTCGGAATGTCGCTGGATCGGTCAAATCTAGTTCTTCACTGTCGTAATCGGCCAAAATCCACGGAAAGATCGGATACTGCATCAAGTCATTGTAACTACGGCCCGCCAATGTATTTAAATGCATCAAATATTGGAAGTTGGATATTTCTCCTCTCTGAAATAAACAAAAATATGTCGATGTAAACCTATTAGTGTTAAGTATTACCTAACTACTGCAATAGAATTTAAGCTCTTCAATATTCAAACTTACATGTACTATAAAAAATGAAAAAAGAACAAAACTCGAGATAGTCAATTATTGAAATGTAACTTCCAATCATAATTTGGTGACAGCTTAGGTGTCATTGATTGTACAACCATATATTGTAAAACATATTGTAATATCGAAAAAAGAATAAACATAATTATATTCAAATGGCATAGTATAACAGTAACATTAAATGAAATTCAAAGATATTTGCTGTTGAAATACTCTTAACGACATAAAGTGTCGTACATAAACAATATGGTGTTCATGTTAGTAAAACATACTAAGCTTGAGTTGAATTATGTATCTTTTTAAGCCAATATTTATCATAATAAATTGCATATATTATGGCTTAGTGCAACGGTTCAGTACGAAAAACAACTGGAAGTTTCCACGTGTTTTTCGACGTTTACAGACCGGTATCGCTGGAATCAAATTCCGCCCATTGTAAATTTTATTAATTTTATATCATTGCAAAAATAAGGCAAAATACGTTCTAATCACGAAATTTACCAAAAATATTTTAGAAACTCTTCTAGTACGTGTTCAGTTTCTCTACTGACTAAAGAATAACAGTAAAATTATCTTAAGGGGAGGGTATACCCAGAAAATCAACTCTAGAAAATACACTTTAAAAAATTGGAAAAAATTATATCTTTAATAATTTGTTACGTGGAATTCAGTGGTGCTAAAGAAAAAGTGTTTTTGTCGAAAAAACTGAATTTTTTAAAATCCACCCGTAATTATTGAGAAAATGTGTTTTTACGTTCACCCCGTTTTTTTTTTAATTACTTCGACCCAGACCATAGGTCTGGCGAGGTACTGAATTTCGTCGGTTCCCGCCAAAAAATGACCCTATAGTTTTTCATCAAATGTCGACGTTTCAGGCTCTAAGGAACCCAAAGCAACAATAAAAAAATTGGTGTCCGTTAGGTTGTGCGTCCGTCCGTCCGTGGGCAAAATTTTGTATACGCGATATCTCGCGACTGGCAGGACGAATTTAAAAAGTACAAACGGATTTGGGTTTCTCTTGGCCAAACTTAAATCTGATTAGTTTTTGGAGACAATGCATATTAGATTATGGGGAGGTTTAACAAAAAACGCTCAAAAAACACGGTTTTTCCATTTTTTAACAAAAAGTACAAATCGTACAAAAAAATGTTTCAAACAAAAAATATAGAACATCAAATTCTCTACAAAAAAGGTTATATTCATTTCTTCGTAAAATCAACGATAATGTCGTAAAAAACGGAAATCGAATTATCCCACATATAAAAAAATTTATTTCCTGCAACCCGACCTGTCAAAAACTCGACTAAACCGCGTTTTTTTAAGCGTCAGTGTGAACAAGACGTGCTCATTTATCAGTGCCTCGGCTGACCTGCGGTCGGGGTCGAAGTTTTGAAAATGCTCATTTTAAATTTTAATATAGGGTGAATATGCCAATGAATGGACGACTACCAATGAATGGACGATTTTCTACATATTTCTATTTCTTATGAATGTATGATGCCCTACATGCAACAAAATATATATTTTTATGTTCTTTGAACATTCAAAACAATATTTACAGTACTATTGATCTTCCACTTCAAAGTGTGAAAAATGCTTAACCGTCCATTCATTGGCATATTCGCACTATTTAAGGAACAAGATATTATTACAATATATGTATAGAAGCTACTCGACCTAACGACGCTAGAACTACCCTCTGCCGCCTTCTTTCCTGGCAGTCTTAAAATGGGAATATTCCCGGGGAAGCATCAGCCTTTCGTCAGGGAACTGCAATACGAATTTAGCCAAAATTGTAGGCAAAATTGTAGTTTTTACATTATTTTTGAAAAATGTAGAAGCACTTTTACGAAAAACCAATTTTTTTGACAAGTTACAATTTGGGGTTCAAAAATTGTTGTTACATTTTTTATTTTAGCGCCACTGAATTCCACGTCAAAATATACTAAAGGCATCATTTTCTCAAATTTTTTAAAAGTATTTCATAGAGCTGATTTTGTGGGTATACCCTCCCTTAAGAATAAAGAACTTGATATTATATGCTACAGTAAAGATTTTTTCAAACGCTTGAAAAGATAATATGCGCTTTTGGTATAGAAAGAAAAGTAATATAAATAAGTATATCTACTCACCACCCATCTCTGCGTCACTGACGTTTCACCAATAAGACTGGAAAAAAGCCCGGCTGCCTGTTCTACGTTCGCTGTGCGTTTCTGGCCAGCAACGGACTGTTGTGCACTGTCTGCGATTGCTGTTGCAAGGTTCATAAATTTCTGGTAGACCTTATTTCGTAATTTTCTTGGGAAGGCGAGCAAATAATTGCGACCATCGCCGCTAAACACTTCCAGGGCCATGGGTTGCAGTAAATATCTCCGTTTATGGACCTCTCTAAAAACAAAACAAAAATTGAATGAGCTCGTACTGAAATCTCTCTGCCAATTCTTATCAGATTTCTCTTTACCTTATATCTTCGTAATTAAATTTTGAACACTGCCGCATGGCTCGAGATCGCCTCGGTGAACCAGGTGATGGCAGAATGGGCTCGTACGCCTCCGGTACACTTTCGATATCTCGAATTTCTCGGGACTTCAACAGAGTAAATCCATCGATTACGTAAAAATGTTCTTTACCGAACAATAACAAACCTTCCGTTGTATCCAGTCCTTGAATTCGAGCAACCCTGAACATGTGACTTATCTACGAAGTAAACATGAATATTAATTATTGCAACTAAATGAATGAATAATAATTGTTAGTTCAAAAAAGAAAACAAATTCACCTTTTCGTGTTCTTCCAACAATCGAAGTAAAGTTTGATTGTCAGGTACAGCTTGACTATTATCTTCCTCAGGTTCGTTATCCTCAACTACTTCATCGGGTTCACTAGCGTGCCTCTCCAAAGTACACGGCACCATGGGGGGTTCGCTGTCGGTCGAAGTTTCGTTTACATTCAAAGGCGTATCGTCGATCACTGGATCGCGTTCTCTTTCGAACATTCCCGAGGAGTTTCCAAGCTGCTTCAAATAATATTCTTTGCTATCCATGCTCGATGCTACTTTGTACTTCAATTGCTTCTGCATAAAGGACATTCAAACAATCATTGTATTTTAAGCAATATGGACAATAAGTGAATTTATATGACAATTTCTACGAAGACAAACTTACATTATCCGGGTGCTCTAGTTCTGGCCTGTACGGGTAGTGGATGTAAAATAATTCGTTTTTCATCATCTTTTTTCGCATCCTGGAAGGACCTTCGGTCATGTCCAGCATCCATTTGTCGAGCTCTGTAGGTATTGGAGGTCCCCACAATCCACGTTCCCGCGTCAGTTCGGTTTCGGTTTGCAACCATTCCTATTCATTGGAAATAAATTTAAATAAAGTGTTGCACTTGCAATAAGAATGCACGGAGTAAATTTTATTTGGGCATTGACTTTCCTGCAATAAGTCTGGGGTAGAAGTTAATTAACCAAGGTTACGTACATAATTAGTTATATGCTGTAAATTGTTTTCCAAGATTCTTAACGTCAAATAGAAAGTTACACCTTTCACAAACTTTTAACACTTAATCTGAGTTAACTTTTGTCTGTATGCCATATTTATTTTTAATATAAATGTTGCATTGGTACGTTGCTGTAAAAATACCTTTCTGTTTCTTTTGCTCATGTAAGAAAACTTATTGATGCAAAAACAAATAAATGTTGATCAATAAATCATGTTATGCAATATTTAAAATGGTAAAGAATAACCTCGAAATTCGCATTCAGTTATTCTAAATACATATAATAAGCTTAGGTAAATGCTTAGACATATTAAACGTATACTTTGAGAACGACGTTTATGAACAAATTTTGTTAATTTTATTGCTATTTTAAACATTGTTCCCAGCAATTAAGGACACTCTAACCTCGAAAGACGTATTCAGGAGGTCGAAATACGCACAATAAACATGGGGATATCCGCCCAAAAATGTTGGTCATGGCCGACATTGATAGTCCCTTGAGTAATTATCTTTGGCTAATATAGGAGTTTGTTATATAGCATCAGACAAGAATATGTTACTAAAGATAAATACTTACTTGATAAACATATCGTTGAGTATGCTGATAAGTTTGCTGAAATTGTAAGCGACGTGCTGCAGCCAGTTCACGAACGAGGCCTACATGTTGTTCGGTCCGTTGAGCAACGGTATTTTGGTGGTGCCTCAATTTAACTCGAATGGATTCTTCTTTTTTAACTTTAGTACGACTCGCTAATCTCGTTAGACCTCCGGTTACTTTTTGAATTTTCTGTAAACATTTGTGCTATTGTAATAATTCTAAAAGCGTAACAAAAATTAACAATATAAGAAAGTGAATATTTTTATATACGTACTTAAACCTAATATCGACAACCATTCTGTTATGCTACGTAAAATTTACTAAACGCGTAGTTGAAAATACTTCTGCTTCGTGCATACGCGTGACCAGCGTAGTTGAAAAGGTTATTATAATAAAATCGCGCTTAGAAGATATTAATTATTAGACCGTTTAGGCGTTGTTTATTTCTATCACAACATACTGAGTATATGAGCAAATCCACAAAACTTTTAAAATTTTAGTTACTCCGTAATAATCGGGCTACGATAAGTAGAAATGTTTATTTTAAAACTATTTTCTATGTAAAAAATTGTGTTAAATTTACTCAATTAGTTTATTTCAAGCTGTCAATTATAGTTATGAAGCTGTACCTCGAAAATACATGATTTTATTAAGAATTCACGTTGTGAGTCACCGTAAAAATTAGTTTCTTAGCGTTGTAAAACACAAGTCTGAAGCAAATCACTTCAAAATTTTGTTGTAGGTACCTTTTAATCTATACATTATCGACTGAAAAACGTTTCATGAATGTATAAGGCTAAAAGTAGAAGGTTCGAGAAGAAGCGTTGCTCACTTTTTAAAAAATCGAAAACTTTACAAACTTTATTTTTTTTTTCAGAAAAAAGTTTTCTGTAAACCGTATTTGAACAAATAGCACATATTTTACTCCGAAGTACTAAAAAATTCTCTTACTTATAAGCTTTTGTTGTAACCGATTCTTAAATTGCACATTCATTTCTTTTGAAAAATGGTGAAACTTTAATATCAATATAATACAGCGGAAATGAACGAAAATAAACGCGGAGTGCGTTTCTTTTTGTATTGTGTCGGAAAATTTAAGACATGATACTGCTGCTATTTGGGCGCATTTATATCCAATATTCCAGCTGATGAAGTAAATTATTCCTGACGTTGTAACAATTCATGAACAAAGTGATGGCCCCACGACACAGTACAAGAATAAGACAAATTTTCAATTATTTAGACATCATTGTGAAGGATAGCAGTTTGAAAATGACTTGTCGATCTTTACTACTACCGGAGATGGATAAAATAGCGGAGACGCAACTGGCGGTACAATTACAGAAACTGTTTGAAATTACACTTGACCATACAGAGGCTGTCAACAAAGTTGTGCAACCCAATTTAAAATCAGCTCAAAATTCTAATAAAATTTTGCATTTGTGGAATGCTGATAATAAAAATGTATTTTGCCTTAATTATCTGTCGTGAAATCTGCGTTCCACCAATCTTCCATATAATCATTTTCCACTCAAGGCGACTCAGTGGAACCCAGTCGATGCTAAATCAAAACAAATAACACAGCCAAAGCAAAAAGCTACACGACGAAAAAGAACTAGAACAATTTCTTACTTTATTACTGTTATTATAATTTATCATTAATAATATTGTTATAATTAATTGGCATTAAATATAATGTGATAAATAAATTGTGATTATTATTGAAAATGATTGATGTACTGTAAACTGGGGCATTGAGTGGCAACAAATGACGTGGTCGAAGAATGTCAATACCATTGTCATTAGTATTAGCCAACGTTGACAGCATTAAGATACGTTGAAAGTGCTAATGCAATTGAAGGTATTACAGATTCGGAGACAAAATGTTTGTCACTTAATCACCCATTTTAATTTACTTCCTTTCAATATCTAATGACCTTAATCTATCAGAATAATTTTATTTAAATAACATTTAAATTCAGGTCAAATATGCAGTTTTACAAAAGAAGTCTTACAAAATTCGTGAGCCCATACTTTCTATTACTATCCAAGGCTAACTATACCAGACAAAACGGTTTTCGATACTATGCCTTTAAAAAAAAAATTATTTTTTTTAATATCAGATTTTGAAAGTTTTGGAGATCTGCCCATATATAATTTACTTCCTTGCACTTCAGTTAGAGTAATAATAATAATAATAAATTGTATTAAAGTGGAGTTTAATAACAGCATTTATTAGGATATGCTCCAAATCAGCTGTCCATGTATCACTTGCTATATAAACGTTTTTTAACATTTAAGCAATAATTTTAATTATGTTAAGATAATCTTCAACGAATTCTAGAATTGTTCTGAGTAGTAATGATGTTGGAAATAATGGAAATTATACGTTTTTATATTTCTACGTAATTTTTTTTAATTTATAGAAGGAAAATAAAATTGTACAAACCGATTGTATCTGATTGTGCAATTCCCAAGGAACTCTGTAGGGTGCTTTCCTTTCGAGATCAACGTAATTCAGCCAACACCGGCTGGCTATTTCGTGGACCTGTTCCCGAACGATGGGTAGTTCTGGTGCACGCTCGTTATTAACCGGTGGGGCTAGAGATACTTTGAAGACTTCTTCGATGGCAGGTTTTTTGCAAACGTAAAGTTCCTCCCAAACCCTTGTAGCAGCTACGGCCATCAAATTATGTCCCTGATGAGAAGTCAGTCTATCGTCGCTTGACTCGATTTGAGGATTCACGTGCCACGTTGTCCGCATATTTGTGTCTAACATGATCTTAATATCAGCGGTCAACTGAAGCAGGCAGTAAGTTAGACATCCAATGAATTCAAGTTCATGATTCCCAGCTCCAAACACGAGAAGCCTGCAATATTGTTTAATAATCATAAGTCCAAAATATAATATATTTCAAACGTAAAATGCACGAAGAATAATTCTATATTATCAATTAAATATGAGATATTTGCCACAATTCGAAAATAAAAAAACTATTCCCAAGCAACACATCTAGTTGTATTACGGGTACAACAGCGTTTATGTGACTTTTCTTAAAACTTTATAACTTTTCTTATAACCATTGTATCACTAAAATGTTTATGTATTAACGTTGCAGAAACGATTATATTAACCAAACGGGGAATATACATATACGACCATTTTTCAACGTTGTATAAACGTTATTACAACTATGAATGCAGCTACTATGGAACCAATAACACTGGTCGACAAAATTCGGTCATAAAAAATTTCGGAGATGAAAGTAGCTAATTTTTGTCAATTTTGGGTCGCTCAATCCGAATCCGATAATAACATTTATCGATTGGCTCTGGTTTCCAAGAATTATGGCGTCAAAGTTGCAAAAAGCGTCGGCAATTTTGGCAATATTTGAGGAGGTATATCTTTTGACAGAAGCGAGATGAAGCAACAATGGCTTACAATAACGCGTATACCACGCACTTTATGATAAGAAATAGAAAATTACAAAAAAAAAATCGCTTGCAGTGGTCATTTTTTTGAACGCGTCTAAAACCTGGCTGACCCTGACAGGTCTGTAACTACTGCGCGTTACGTGCTCTAATAGCGCAACGTTGGGCGAGCGGGATAACCGATTTAAATCAAGTATTACAAACACAAAGATGTATTTTTATTTAATATAGCATCTCTGTAATACGTTTCAGAGCTTGCGGATTATCATTCCTTTATCAAAATGTAGATTCGGCTGTCGAAAGATGTCTTAACCCGTTATCGCTAGAAACCTACAACATTTTACTCCTACGCTTACAAAAATATTTTTCGTGAAGTACATCTGGTATTTTTATGTGTATTTGGGATTACTCCAGAAGGTTACATGCTCTGATGTCGTTTTTATATGTGAGAAAACTCAAAATGGCGAGGTTCTTACGGTAAACTCGAAAAAAATCACCATTTTTTATTTCGAAATTCATTATTTCCTACCGAAGACATCGCTGTGGCATAACATAAAGTATCAGAAAATGGCACAAATATGTTAGAGTTTGAAAATATTCATTACAGTGTAAATTAAATTCCAACTGGTGATATACAAATAGCGATTATTGTACAAAAATTATGTTCGCTCTTAAAATAAATTGAGAATGTTTGCAGAAATGTTCAAAATTATTCGAAACGGTAAGAATTTATGGTTTTCCAAAATTCAAGATGTCTGTTCCTTCAGGAGAAGAAGGAGAGTGTCCTGATATATATGTATACATAAAGTTGTTAACGGATCATTGTTTCTTTGAAAATATTTTTATGAATATTTTACCTTTTCTTTAACACTATATATATTACGTTCGTTCAAAAACTACATATACCACCAATTTTTGAACAAACGTATCGATTTACCCTCCTCAACTCCCTTCCTTAGCCATGTTGAAACGGCCATCTTGAATTTTGAAAAACCATAAATTCTTAATAAGCGACGTTTCGAATAATTTTGAACATTCCTGCAAATATTCTCAATTTATTTTAACAGCGAACATAAGTTTTGTACAATAATCGCTATTTGGAAATCACCATTTTGAATTTAATTTACACTGTAATGCATATTTTCAAACTCTAACATATTTGTGCCATTTTCTGATACTTTATGTTATGCCACAGCGATGTCTTCGGTAGGAAATAATGAATTTCGAAATAAAAAAATGCTGATTTTTTTCGAGTTTTCCGCAAGAATCTCGTCATTTTGAGTTTTCTCACATATAAAAATGACATCAGAGCATGTAATCTTCTGGAGTAACCCCAAATAAGGTAACGGTCCCAATTATGGAACGGAGTCCCAGTGTATGGAACAGTATTAAAAAACACGCGTTATAAATAATAATAAAAGCATCTGATGCATTGTAAAAAAATGTAGGTGTAAATTAGATATTATATTTTCAGTGGAACATGAATTTTCCTATTGCACAAAATTTTTAACACTTAAAAAAATTCTTGTTCATGCACGTCCCGAAATCGGAACGAAATATACTGCCATTTGCATGGATTGGTAAATGCACGTTGTTGATCAATGTAAGTATATTAACTTATTGACGTGATTTTAAAGCATAATAAACAGGTTATGATAAAGTTTACGTATCGTTAATTGTTATCCGAAAATAGTTTTTCACTTTTAAAGATATAATTTATAAATATAGGTGGTTCCGTAATGCGGACAAAAACTTTCCAAATGTCCGTAATTATGGAACGTTTTTCAAGTGTTCCATATTTCGGGGACGTATTTCATAACCTTGTCCTTAGTTATGGAACGGCACAGTGGCTTTGTTTACAATGTATGATCTATAAGATTTAAAACCATATATTATAAAATTTCGAGTAATTTTGTGCAAATATATCTGTGATAATTGCGTATCTATGGAACTGTGATTGGATGTTACAGTAAGTATTGTATCAGTGCTGCTTTATATACACATCTAAAACCTAACCTCAAAAGTTTATCGCACAGATCTCACTTTCATAAATATGTTTAAAATTACTATTTATTTTTGATATTATTCGTTTTAGAGAAGAGTTTTATTATGAAGGTTAATAAAACGACGTGTAAACAGTCAAGCACTAAAAAATCAAGGGTCAAAAAGAAACTTATACATAAGGTTAAAAGTGCCGTTGTGAGAGGCACTGACAAGAACTCCAAAAATGCAATTAAAAAGCGAAATAAAACAAAAATAACAAAAAAAATTACTCTGTTAATGATATGCAACGAGCGCTCGATGCTGTTAAGAATGGCATGTCATTCAGAAAAGCGGCAACAGCCTATGGAGTCCCTGTTGTAACTATGCATCGGCATAAAACCAATCCCGAGCTTGAAAAAAAAGAAATGGTCCCCCAACAGTATTATCAGCCTTAGAAGAAGCAGAAATCGTGCAGTGGATTATTTACAAAGCTGATAGAGGATACCCTGTTACAAAGACTGAGTTACTCGACAACGTTCAACAATATGTGCTTCGTTTAGAAAAAGACACTCCCTTCACTGAAGGAAGGCCGAGTCGTCATTGGTACGAAAGTTTCAGAAACCGACACCCAAACTTATCGATCAGAAAACCTCAAAATTTAACTGTAGCTCGTGCATCAGTAACAAGTGCTGATTTGGAACAGTGATTTACAGAGCAACATGCTTATTTAGAAAAGAAACATTTATTAGAAATAACACCTGATCGAGTTTTCAATTGCGACGAGACGAGCATGTTAGTGTGCCCTAATTCCGAAAAAGTTTTAACTCGAAAAGGAGCAAATTCTGTCTACAAGATTGTAGACACGGAAAAAGAATGCCGTACAGTGCTATTTATGTATAGTGCTGATGGTAAAAGAGCTCCCCCGATGATCATCTATGCTTACAAACAAAATTTACCAAAAGAAATTGTACAGAATACACCAAAAGATTGGGGCATCGGCACGTCTGAGAACGGTTGGATGACGAAAGAAACTTTTTATGAATATATATGCAACGTCTTTTATCTATGGACTTTGAAGGAAAGTGTAACCTTCCCGATTATCATATATTTGGATGGACATGCATCTCACGTTACAATCCCACTTGTACAATTTTGTCGAGAGAAACAAATTGAAATAATTGCCCTCCATCCAAATTCAACGCACATCACACAGCCTCTCGACATAGCTTTTTTCCATCCGCTGAAAGAGATGTGGAAAAAACTGTCCCTAAATGGAAAGCCGAAAATAAAGTACAGAGCATTTCGAAAAAAGATTTTCCACGTGTTCTAGAAATGGCGCTAAAAAACTTGAAGGGAGAAGATACTATTGTTAAAAATGGTTTTAGAGCAGCAGGGTTAATGCCATTCAATCCAAAAGCTATAGATTACGACATCTTATGTAAAAAAAAGAAAACCGTTCAAGATTGCATTGGCAGTACAAAAAAGCACGATGTAATGACTGAGACTTCTTCGGCTTCGTTAATTTCAGTCGAAGATGAACAAAGTCATTTGTTAACAATGGAAACAAAATTATCAACCGAGCTCTTACAGGAATTCAAAAATGCTCAGTTGAGTGGTTCATGGACTGGAAATATTGAGATGAAGGGACTTTTCGACTATTGGTGTAATATGAAGGGAATAACATTCGGTAAAAACATGGCATAATTTTTTATTACATATAATATTTTGCTTATGTAATATTTATATTCATATTTACAAATTTGTACATATCTTTCATGTGACATTTATCTTAATTTGATCTCTTTGAATAATCAATTATTTTAATTTGATCTTTTTCATGTATAAGATTACATAATTTAATAAAGTAGATTATGTTATTTTTAATAAAAATTTGTCTTCACGCGACTTAACGAGTCTTTTGCACAATATTATGGTTTGATTATATAGCATATGAACAAACGTAGTCGTTAAAATCAGTTTTAAAAAAATAATTATACCTTAATTCATTTAATTAATTCAAAATATTATTTACATCTTTATTTTATGAATTTAGTGGTATTTACTGAACTCTGATTCTTTGATCAGATAACAACAATGGAAGAACAAAACCCTCAATCACAAGTATCGAACAATTAATCGGGCATGAAGTCAAATTAATAGATAAAATAAATGCTATGCCAGTTGAATACATTATTGACGATTCGATTCCTGTAATAAGCAATGCTGTTGACTGCAATAAAGAAAACGATGCGACTAATAAATCATGTAAGGTAATTAGCGAGCTCGCATTAAATAATGAAATACTATTGGAAAGTATTGATGACAGCATTTCAATAGAATGTTTATTACATACGGATGAAAACATTATATTATTCAATAATGTGCCAGAATCTATTGTTAATAATAAAAACGTGGTTACTGACAACGAGTCAAACACTTCTGAGCTCTACACACCTAGTACTTCACATCATGTACTTCAAAACAATCAAGCAGGTATACATTTTATATATTATATTGCAGTAGACTCATGTTACAGTAGATATTAATGTTTCTATTTTATTAACTTAGGTAATATTAATCAAGGTACGTCAAATAATCCATTTGCAGAAATTTTTACACTACCAAACAAATACTTACCAAAAAAGGAAAAAGTGAAAGTTGATCAAAGTGGAAAACAAAAATTACCATCTGCTGGAACCTCCGAACAATGGTTGCGGATTCAGCTTGAAAAGGAAGAGAAACAACAAGCAAAGGAAAATAAAATTGCTAAAAAGAAGCATCTGCAAGAAGAGAAAAAACAAATAGCCAAAGAGAAAAAAAAATTAGAAATGAAAATTAAAGAAATACAACAACAGATTAAAAATGAAACTTCGTAATTGATATAAATGTTTGAAAATTGTTACTTATTTGATATTTAATAAATTTACATGGAAAATAATTGCCATTACGTTCTTATTTACGTGTTCCATAATAGGGACATCAGATATGGAACAGTAGGGACATAGCGCATTTTGTCGTTTCTTAACTGGGATATACAGCATATTACACTTTTATTAAAAAAAAAAAATCGGGCTCATAAATTAATATTATATAAGTAATTTTTACTTCACAGATGATTACTACGTAAGGTGCAATTCGTTTTTTACACATTATTGCATTAATTTCTTTGATTTTATTCTAAATGTTCAGTTCCTCTCAACATGTGTATCATAATTGGGACTTTTACCTTACACATAAAAATACCAGATGTACTTCACGAAAAATATTTTCTTAAGCGTAGGAGTAAAATGTTGTCCGTTTCTATCGATAACGGGTTAAGATATCTTTCGACAGCCGAATCTACATTTTGATAAAGGAATGGTAATCCGCAAGCTCCGAAACGTATTGCAGAGATGCTATATTAAATAAAAATACATCTTTGTGTTTGTAATACTTGATTTAAATCGGTTATCCCGCTCGCCCAATGTTGCGCTCTAGAGCACTTAACGCGCAGTAGTTACAGACCTGTCAGGGTCAGCCAGATTTTAGACGCGTTCAAAAAAGTGGTCACTGCAAGCGATTTTTTTTTTATTTTCTATTTCTTAACGAAAAGTGCATGGCATGAACGCTATTTTAAGCCATTGTTGAACACTACCTCTCGTCTCTGTCACTATATATACCTCCTCAAATATTGCCAAAAACGACTCTGTTTGGAATGTTGACGCCATAATTCTTGGAAACCAGAGCTAATCGAACATTTTTATTATCGGAATCGGATTCAGCGACCCAAAATTGACAAAGATTAGCTACATTCATCTCCGAAGTTTTTTATGGCCGAATTTTGTCGACCAGTCTAATTAATAGTCACAAATAGGAGTTGTAACGTGTACATGACTTTTATAAGACCTTAAAGAATAACCTTATAACTGAAATGCATCTAAACCTAACATACATTGACGCCATTATGACTTGCAATACAACCGTAATACTACTAACTATGAAATATTGCAGAAGTTTATCAAATGCAAAGTTAATATTCAAAAGCTATTTTATATGCACACCATCTTTTACCAGACACATTCATACATACCTACCCTGATAAAATGGAAGCGTTGAGAAAAACGTCTATAAAGCGTACACAACGCGTTTCATAGAATTGTATCCTTTAATAAAACGAATCATACGCTTGGTGCATGTTTCAATCGCTCTTAACGCCAAAGCGTCCAAAGCACGAATTTAGTAATTTTCATTAAGCGTCCCGTTAAGCAGTTGTAGAGAGTGAATGAAATGTTTTTTTATTTCTGTACGCTATGTAAGTTAAACTTTATTGAAACATTCAGTACTCTTATTTAAGTGTTCATTAAACGTTTCCTTAAGCGTTCGTGAAGAGGAGATTACGTATTTTTTATTTCTATTCACTATATATGTGAACTTGATCGAAGCGTTCAGTACTCTTATTTAAGCGTTTGCAGAGAGGGAATGGAAAGTTTTTTAAATTTTTATATGTCATATACGAAAACATTGATTGAAGCGTTCATAGAACGCTTACTTAAAAGTGCAAGAAAATGAGTCTTTTAAGAGTGAAAGAAAATAAGTCTTTTAAAAGTGAATAAAGCGTGGATAAACGCTCCGCGGACGCTCTATGAACGCATTTAACGTTACAGTTGGACGCTTTAAGAGTGTCCTATTAACGCTCAAAGTACGCTCACATACCCGATCATGACCCGCCTAAATTTTCTAAAATCACGTTTAGCGGACTTTTTCAGAACGCTTAACGAAACGTTGTTCACTTCTATTACGCTTCTCTGACGCTTAACGTCCTCTTCACAAACTCTTGGTTAATGCTGCTATTTTTACCAGGGTACACTATAATATATATACATCAATTTCGCATTTACATACATATCAACACATGCATGTACATATTAGAGCTTCGAAAAACTTCTTGCAAGGTCGAAAAACTAGAATTGCATATTCACCACCTAGCGGCGGTTGTATGAAACTTCCCAAAATCGTTCTACTATGATCTTGTAAATGTTTTAACCACTTAAATATTCGTAATATTGCAACCTTTTAGGAATCATGTAAACGTTAGTACAACTTGAATAGTGTATTACAATGCAATAAATGTATATGAAGTCTTAAAAACGTTCTAATGTCTTAAAGTACATATTACAAGATAAATAACGTTTATGGGGTTATAAAAACGCTTCTACGCCAAGAAAAATTTGCATAACCTACTAAAACTTTTTAGTTCTATAATTTTCAATAATGGAAGTTTTAAAAACGTTTTTGGCAGTTATAAAAACTTTCTTACAACTTTGTGCTACTTGGGTTATTCCATTTTCACCTACATAAGTGAATAGAGTACTTATTTGATTTTTTTATTTTATACTGAGATTTTCATGTTTGTTTATTTATGCCACATGTACTTCAAACAATTACGTCTAAGCCACCTTTACACTTTTTTCATTGTTAAAATAACAGAAAATAGCAAAGGCATGGTCTGAATGCATTAAATACAATGTGAATAATACACATTTAAAAAAATCAAGGTTATAACTTAGGTCACCACTATGGCGCAAACGGTTAAGAGATCATTTAAGAAACAAAAATTTGTAAAAAACAGTGTCCCAAGAGATTCATTTTATAATAAGAGGACAATGTTATTATGTGTATTATTAATTTAACTAATATTTTATTTATAGGTAAGTACCAACCTATGAGTCGTGAGCTTATGTAGAGCTTCAAGCACAGCCATTTGATCTGCAATAGAGTCCTTTGCCCGAGAGAGTAGGAAGAGTGTTGTCCGGTTCAAACAATGATGCAGCCCCTCCATACTGACGGATGCGGATCTTCGTTTCGCTTGGCCAATCAATTTTACAATGAAATCAAATACCTCATGAGGATCCTTGGCGAGAGCACCTACAAAAATAAGTGTAAAATAAGGACATAAGTTGCACAGAAGACAACAAAATTGTTCGGTACTATCTAAATATTTCAGTTATATTCGCTAGTAATTGCATCAGTTGTGATTTCATGGAAGAAATATGTAACTAGATTTGATTCGTTATATTCGTGGTATAAATAAACTCCAAATAGAAAAGAACAAAAAATTAACTTAATACGGATTTATTTCATTTTTAATATGCATGTAAGGTGTATATTTTTAAACTAATATTAATGTTTATTTCAGTAGTTAATGCAACGCGCATTTTCACGAAGATGTTTAAACTATAAACCATTACTCAATACTACTAGATTAAAATAATCTACTTCATTTACAAAGTCAACAACGTAAATTATGTATTAAAAATACAAATTTGTACTTTCTCAATGTGTAATACAATAGTGAGCTTGTTTATACTAGAAAAATGAAAATACTTCTAAAGAAGAAAATGAGAAAAAGTTATTTGTTGCAATTTTAACAATGCAAACAGTTGAATGATTTTCGTACTTTTCTACAAGTGAACTTTTATTATGTAATATGTCTATGTCCTTTTAAAAACTGCTTTCTCAATAGATAATTTTTTCGTTTTAGTAAATAACATAGTTCTTTGTGTCACTATTCAATTACATTTAATTTTAAGGAAAGTAAAACTACCGAATACTAACATTGAAGGGGTTGGAGGAGGGGCATTGCTGCACATTTAAACCCCTCTATATATAAATCAACAAAGACTGTCACTTTTTACTAAAAATTAAATTATTTTGGTAGGTTTTCTATTGTCGAATAATTAAATGCGTTAAAAACGGGCTTATGGCCTACCACGATGTTACTTCCTTCCACCCCAACACACGAGAAAGTCGAAAAATCTTTCCAATGCGAGAGTGAAAAATGAAAAAAAGCAGAAATAAAAATCCCTTCCCCGATGAGCGAGAAGCTAAATCAAGATCAAGATTCTACAATCCGAAATCAGAATTGGTCCATTACGTCAGGATTTTTAGATATTTGGGGTCACGTACAGGATGCAGCAATTTTTTTTAGACTTCTGTACTTTTACATCTTTTAGTATTATACTTATCTTTCAAAACGAGCCTTTATTCGAGCACCTACGATTTTATTTACAAAGTTAAGGCCATTTTAGATTATGACATTAGTCCCAAAAACGTCATAAGCAGTCGCATTGCCCGTTTAAAGTTTACATGTTTTTACCTAATAATTTATCATGAAAAGTTGTTATTGGACGTTTCTGGGTTCGCTGAGTACGAACGTGAAGTCACAAAATAGACATCGTCATTTGCAAGATGGCGGATTCAAAATGGCTTATCAAAATGGATTCAAAATTATATCAAAATAATTTTGTCTTTTTCAGTTTATCATATTGAATTCATCAAATCATGTGATGAGAAAATTTGAATATTGATTAGAATTTCGTTAATTGCAACATGAAATAATTATATAAGTACATATTTTTAGAACAAAATAGTAATGCCGATGTTTTTTACGAATTTTTGAACCACCATTTACTAATTTTGACGGAAATTTAACAGACGATGATGTGGTTGAAAAAAATGTGGATTTTTAGATCTATTTGTTTATAACTATTTTGTTAAACTTTTAACTTTTAATTTTAAATAAAAATATATGGACGGAAATCTGTATTAAATGGATTTTTTAACTTTGATGATAAATCTAAATCACGTTTTAAAAATTCAATATGGCAAGTAATATATTATAAATATAATAATGCAATAATGCAGATGTATATCATTAAATGATATCAACTCAATACGGCCGTAACAGAATTTTTTTGTTTTCTCTTTCCAACATTTCTCAGCGATTTTCAATATTTGAATGTTTGTTACTTTTGTTTATCGTTGTTGTTGACAAACTTCCAGATTTGTTGTATTATAGATTTCTCATGTATAACAGACATTCCGTTGACGGACAATGTCACAATTTAAAACGACTGTACCTTTGTTAGAAAAAATTGTCGGTGATTCAATAGTAGCTCATTTTGAAGGGTATGAGTAGTACTAAAAGATGCAAATAGTACAAAAGGCCAAAAAGAATTGTTGAATCCTGTACATAACCCCAAAACCCGTAAAAAAACGCGTTTTTCGAGTATATAAATTTACGACGAAAATGATCCACCGTGTCTTATTCTTAATATCTCATATCTTAAAAGCCAATTGTGAAATAGAGAAAAGCAATCTTCTTATGGCAATAAAATAATTGAAAAAAATATAAGAATTTGATATTGAATGTTCGAAAACATTGCATAAATTAAATTTTGCACGATTCAGCTTCACGCGATTCACCTAAAACTTCGCGACTCAAAATGCCTTTTTATACTTTGATGAAGCTGATCAGCCGGAATTGTGGGGATACTTCACAACGTTGTTTTGTTTTTCGCTCGAGTTTTTATGGTTGGCGTGAGCGTTGTTTTGTATATTTTGAAAAAAAATCGTTCCGGAAATATCAATAAAATCATGTATATCTTTACAGTTAATAAAGAGAAAATTTTTTAAAAATTCCAAAAACACGACCGTTACACCGTGTGATTCCTATGATTGTGATTCTTAGGTTAAGACGCAGGGAAAAATGTGACAACCTTTGATTATTTAAATTTAACAGGCGTTTTAATGATAGCTTAAAACTACCGCCATAGTAATCTACTTGTGACTAATTATTAGTAATTTTTGTTTAAATTCGAAAGTACAAAATATACTACATTTAAATATATTAAATATAGATTATATATATTTTCTGGACAAATAAAATATTACTCTTAATTTAAACTTAATTGGATAATTAAAGTTAATAAAAAAATACTTGTGAAACTTTGAAAAATATTAAGCAAACCTATGGAAAAATGTAATACTTACCCTGCCACAATTTATCAACGATTCTCGCGGCTACGTAACAAACATTATTTGTAATGTTATTCGCAGAACCGCCAGGTACAACTGGTAGAGCCGCTTGTTCCCCAATTAGAACATCCGCAGCTAGTAAATGATCCATCAGAATAGAAAGAATTTCGGTTTGATAATGCGTCTGTTGACTGGTAGAGGCGTACTCCGGCCACGCGTCTAATACGAGATCAATAGCCGGAGGCGATTTTGCAGACATCGGCAGCGATAGTGAATCTACAATTATCACTCGCAAGAAATCCATAACGAATTTTCGCGCTGGATGACTCGTCAACCCAACATCCTTCGATGGAGATCTCACTAACACTGGTTCATGCTAAAAATCCATCCCAGTTTCAATATTACTTTTAAAAAACATATTTTGAATGAGTGATTACAGACAAATGTTCCCATTACCTCCTCGGCAGGTGTGCTTGCGCCGCTGCTGTCCTGGCTACAACTTGTTGGTTTTGGGAATAACGTTCCTGCTAAAGCTCCCAAGACTTCGGCAGTCATAAATAATTGCATAGAATCCGTGAAATTATGATACAGGAGGAACAAAAATTGTATTATAATTAGCGGATAATCATCTAACCAGTCTGGTAACGTATCGACTCTGAAAGACAAATGTATTTATTCGTTATCATCAGTTTAATCAAATTTTAATTGTCAATGATTTTTCAAATTTATTTGATAATTTACAGGTGAATCGTCATGTATCAACTCACCCTGTGGAATGGCAGTCAATCATAGTGCGAACCATCGTTAAAAGCATTACAATAGCTTCAGGACAAAGATTTATCCGAGAAGCAAAAGAGGAAAGAAATTGATTGGCCGGGACGCCAAACATAAAATTCCAAACGTTATCGATTTCAAGCTGAAATAATTTACGTGGTTAGACAATTAGAAAACTATAAAACCTATAAAATACATAATCCAACATAATTTTATTTAAAAGTACTAAAGGACTACAAGTAATATTAACAACTATTCTAAGTGTTATGAGAAGAATTTTCAGATCTTAAACACAGAAGCCCATTATCGTAAAAAATTAGATAAAAACTTACTTTGGAATCTGCGGGCAGTAATTTAATTGGCTGCCCCAGGATAAGAGCAATGAACAAAAAGTACAGTTCGGAAACGAGATCAACATGCTGAGGAAGTAGCCAACCTAAATGTTGAAATCCTGGAACACTCAGTCCGCTTGCTTTCGATTCGCCACCTGTTAATTGCTGATGGCAACCTAATGCACAATACGATATATTCAAATTAATTATCCTGTTTATCAAACCTAATTACGATAACTATGATTTTTCCAAGCATTTACGTTATTTTTCTAAATACATGCAACGATCGTTCTTACCTAAAGCAAAAGCCATTTTGTTGTGATCGGTATGTCGCAACCAGCCACCGTTACTCGTGCCATCCTTAAATTTTTGTAAGATCGATTGGACTGAACAAACCGCGACTAAAATTCGCAGTCCCCAAACGACAGTTGTGCTATGTAGGTCTGCTTGCAGGAACAGCAAAACCCAGTCTAATCCGAGTACTTTCGATATCTCTTCGCACATGCTAAGAAATTAATGAATAATTATATCAATATTATGCCGCGGTTTGAAAAGGTTGCAACTTAATTCGTTCGGAATATTTACCTTACGTTAACTTTCGATCCATTAAATAATAAAGAGTGTAACAATTGTAGACAACGATTTCGTAATAAAATACTCTCTCCTTCACCTTCATTAGAACCTTCCCCTTCTCGCAACACTAGATACTTTTCGGGAGAAAGCGGTAATGTTGCCACTATAAATTGGCCGAACCTGTAACGACGATAGATTTTTTTAATTTAAAAAAATTCCTTTCCCATTTAATAACAAACTTAATAACAATTATAAACATTCTGAAGTATTAAATTTGAACATTGCAATGTAATAATATCGTTTCATAAATTTTCCGTCCTTTTTGTAATTTTGTTCCTTAAGCTTTTAGTTTTTCGACGTTAGCGCTCCCACGAGAATAAACGATCGCGTCTAGGATTGAATTGATTCCAATTCTTTTTCTCTAATTTGGATGGCATAAAATTCCATTTATTTTGAAATGTTTATCAAATCAGATAGGTATAAATGTATTTATGTATTATAACAAAATTTATACCCATATTTATTGCACAAAATCAATATTATTTAACAACAATTGGTTAAATTTAACAAATTCCGTCGACACATTACTATCCTCTAAAAAATGTCCTTAATCTTAGTAATAAATATTTTTATATTTTGTGATCTACTAGGTAAAAGTTTCTGAACTTTCAGAAAACAAGTTCTTAGCAGTTCAAAACGTCTTCATTTGTATAAATCAAAGAATGCAGGAGCAATTAAAAATTATCAGCTAGCATTTCCTCGATTTTTAATGACAATTTAATGATCTTTTATTCAAAAATTGAAATCAACCTTTTAGCTTCATTTTATGAGTCTATGAACAAATGACGTAGTGCCTCCCCATTAATCCTCTCCTCTTAGGAGTCAGAAAAACAATTTTTTATTTAGATTTTTTCTCTGATACCGTATTGTAACAAAAGTCGAAAAAATTCATAAATATAATCGATGCAACCTACTTTTATGCAGTTCTTGTTATCTCTAAGAATTAGAGCAGCTAAAAATCCCTAAAAATGATTTTTTAATGTTCTTTACAATTTAGTGTGAGGTAAAAACAATTGTATTCAAACTTAATGGCTTTCAAATACTAAACGAAATATTAAACTACTGTATATTCTTAAAGAGTATTAAGACTAAGAAGGGAGATATGAACCTTCCTATAATTTGGTCTAATTAAATTTTTGAAAAAGCAGGTTTGCAGGTGTGTAGTGTTTTTGGTAAATTTTTAACTGTTTGTCGTATACCAAATATTGCAATTAAAAATATCAATATATTTTATAATATATATGACATACAAATAACCGGTCGTTCACAATGTGAATTGTTAGAAATCGCTGACATACAACAATACATCATGTTGACTGTTATAAACAACTTTTAAACTTACCATAATAAATCCGCTTGCTTCGGTTGACTCAACAAAATACTAAGTAAAGCGAGAAGAACTTGTCGGGTCGCATTCTGTTTCACATCACTTAAGATATGTAATAATTTGTGAGCTAGCTGCAAATCCCTCATTAATAGAAGATTGGTACGTTTCTCACTCGATTCGGCAATTAATTCATATAAATGTTCCAGGAGTGAACGCAATAATTCTCCTGGTGCTTCATGCCAAACCTGCGACAGGACATTTTTGCATTTTGCATTAAATGTAAATGACTCTTAACAATAATGAATATACGTTTGTTAAAGCAGTCAACAACTCCCATTTTTTAAAAAATGATTGCAGGAAAAATGTACAACGTGTAATCGAAAGGTAATCCCTATAGCTTTAATTTACCTCTTCGGGATTTTGTCTAATATTTCTTTACAAATACTTCTTTAATTTTGAACAAATTAATGTTATTTTTTTCAATCTGCTATATCTCGGAAAATTAACGTGATATAAAAATGTTTAAGCAACAAAAAGTTTCACTTTTTAATTATCTATTGGCTGAAATTTTTCAAATTTTTAGCAGGAATTTTTTCAATTACAACTCGCTACGGATTCGTAAGCGGCACAGCTTTGTGTAAGACATCCTAATAGTAAAGACAATCATAATCTTGTTGAAAATTATTGTTACACAAAAATTGTTGACGTCGACAAAATTCGGTAAAAACAAATTTCCTTCTAAAAATTTCCTTGAAAAAATTTCAGTCAATAGATAATTAAAAAAATGAAACTTTTTGTTTCTTTAACATTTTTTATATCGCATTAACTTTCCGAGATATAGCAGATTGAAAAAAAATCACATTAATTTGTTCAAAATTAAATAAGTATTTGAAAAGAAATATTAGACAAAATCCCGAAGAGGCAAATTAAAGCTATAGGGATTACCGTTCGATTACACGTTGTACATTTCTCCTTCAATCATTTTTTAAAAAATGGAAGCGGATTGATAAACAACAAAATAATACGAAAAAATTACTTTAGTAAATCGAGCATAGTTCGTACAGAAATGTATATATAGAAATGAAACCACCACGACTGAGAAGCTGAAAATTTCCTCTGTAATTTCCCGTACGTTAACTTGGCGATGAGATATCAACATTTTAATTTAGCCAAAATTCCGCAAGAGTGAGCTCATACTTTTGAGCGGTACTGTATACCGCAAAATAGTAAAGATTTTCTCGAAGGTGATGAAACAAAATTAAATTAAATATCAATACTTTCAAAAAAAAAAATGAGAAGCACTTTTATTCTACCTCCATAACATAAAAGTAAATATTCGATATGAAATGAAAATATTACCTGCAAGTCGCAAAGCAAGTCTTGAAACGCTGTAACATTCGGAATTGCACTAGTTTCTCTTCCACTATCCACGGTCCCAACTAAACTAAACGTCAGATGAAGGATGTGACTATTTAACAATGGACATTTTCTTCGAAGTAACATAGCTAGAGTTTGATATCCTCGGCGCCGATCCATTTCTTGTTGGGCTACATAATTTGAACGCACGACGCAAACTAATGCTTTAACGGCGGCGTACAGCGATTCCACATCTTGAGCCATTGCTATCATTCCTAATTATTTTGAATTTAACATTATTAAAGACACGTACTTGTAAGTTATAAGTTGCATTATTTTATAATTTCCTTATGAAAATCATCAAAATCTTTTATCTACACCTATTCTTGTTGTGAAATAGAAAGGTTTTATTTGAGACATTTTATTATGAAAAATGAAAGAGATAAATTTCAAGTTTCAACGAAATTCCGAAATATGCAAAATTACTAATGCCTGAAAAATATGCTGAGAATAGAAATAAGTATATTCTAATAAAATAAAAAATAGAACCGTATTAGCTGTTTGTGACATAATCATTATTCATACAAGCAATTAAGTTCTGATTTAATACAATTCTATAAAAAACTCTATTTTATGTAATTACAAACTAAGACATTTATCTATATGGCTCTGACTAATACAAAATTATTGAAAAAGATGTATAAATGGATTCACCTAGCAGCACAGAACATCCACCAACGTTATCGATCATTATGGCCACAGGACGAGGGTTAAAAACTCGTACACCAAGATAGCCAACGACGACACCGCCCAATGCTCTCGCTGGGCCACTAAGATGACCAGCCGAGTTATGTAAAACTCTTATAGGCGTTGCGTTTTCGTGCGAAGACATACCAAGCTGCATGAAAGAATTATTACAGTGTAATAAGATGTAGCAATATACTAAATAAGTCAAACATCAATGTAGGTTGAAGTAAATAATTAATAAATTTAGTGGCTTTTGACCTACAATTTGCATTAGATGGTAATATGCGTAAGTTTGAAACTGAGACCCCGAAATTTCCAATAAATACTTCAAGATCTCAATTTATTTCCTAAAGAATTAATATGAAATTTCTGGAGTACCACAACTGTGTTTAGGTTGCGGATTAAGTATTATAAATATTGTGAAAATTTTTAATTAACATCTTATGGAGAAGAATGTGAAATTATAAAATTATGGTACGTTGGATAATGAATATTAACCCTTGCTTGCCTCACAGACCCTTTTTGACGTTAAATTTTAAGTACTGAATGCAAAGGAAGCGGGCTTGTAGCAACATTTGCCAATTGTTGAAGAGTTGAACTACCCTTCAGGCTGTTAAGCATGACGCTGGGACCATTAGTTTATCCTTGGTAGCTGCTGAAAGGTAAAGCTGGGGCCTTTGAACCCGAGTGTGGCAGGTACATTCAAAAATAATTTTTTCAGTCAATATTTTCTGTGGTGTATACTGACTTCAGGTGAAAGAATGAAGTGTATAAAGTGTGTTTAAAAACATCACACTATTTTCTATTTTTAAGCAATTTATATTAATTTAAGTAATTGGATGAGGAGAAATTATATAAATTTCTCAAACAATTTATATTGTTGTTAAAATTGACTAAAGTCTGAAAATCGTGACATGATGCTCAATACATAACAGTTCTACTTCACCTGTGGGTCTTAAAATATAGTTTCGTATATCTGAACTTAATTCCGAAAAGTTCACGCCATTTTCGATTTTCAGACAATTTTTATTGTTTTTAACAGTGACTAAAATCTGATAATCGTGACATTCTGCCTAGTATATAATAGTTCTACTTTCCCTATAGGTCTTAAGGTACGTTTTCACCCAGATAGTAGATATCAGATATTTCTCCAACTCCAGCGGCAAGTGACGCACGCATATTTACTTGCTAATATGTGTGTGTGTGTGATTATCTATTTTTTGAACTCCCGGTTCGTTTTCATGGATAGAAAATATTTGGATATTTAATTTGAACTTTTATTTTAAAAAATGAATATATAAAATGTCTTATTTCGAAAAGTCATCAAATAATCACATTCTGTACGTTTTTCTTTGTTAACTGAAACCGTTAAAATAAAGAGAATCGGAAGGGAAAAAGTTTTATTTTTGCGTTTTAAATTTTGAGGTTAGGGTGCTCGCATGAAAATTCATTAATAGGATTTTAAAGAAATATAGAGAAAAACAGTAATGTATTTTAATAAAAATGTAAATATTTGTTATTTGAATAGATTTTACTAATTTTTCAAAAGAAATATGAAGATATAAACTATCTAATTCGTACTAATTATGCGAATATCAACTGCTATTACGGCAATTAGTCGAAGAGGGGGGGGGGGGAAATCTGATATCTATTATCTGCGTGAAAACGCACCTTTAAAATATAGTTTCCTCTATCAAAAATTGCGTCAATATGTATAATGATTGCTCTAACGTATAATAGAAAATTAATTAGTTCCTAATATTTTATGGTAATTTCAAGCATAATCTGTATTCGTTATATAATCAAACAATATTTTGAGTAAACATTTGTTAGTATAACAAAGTATTTTGACAAAAATGCATAGTTCATTTTTACTCTTTTTGTCATAATTCATTCCTCAAAATAAATATAATTTTTGAACGATCCACTTAACTGCCATTTTTGTTCTTGTAGTGGTACATGAGTAGAAGACTTAGCTAAATTGTTAGCCCTTAATATTAAGAATTAAGAAAAATTATGATTATTTTTAATGAAACACGACCTATGTTACATTTTAGAGTACGTTCTTAAGAAATTTGAAAAAAAAAGTTCCAGTAAAATTATTCAGTACTTTATTTTTTAGAACGATTTTTGTCGCCTGGGTCCTTTGGACCCAAGTGTGGCAAGCGTGTAATTCTATAGAGGTGTTGCAAGCAAGGGTTAAAGTATTACAATAAAATAAATAAATAAAAATAAACGTAAATTAGATATACACTGTGCTTCGTTCAATACCGTCTGCAATTGAACACTTCAGCGATGCTAAAATTGAAATAACCCAACCTATACGCGATGTATTTACAGGAATCTCAGGTCAGAAAAATTGAAGGATTACAAAGGAAAGGTAAAGTACGTTGAAAAAATTAAGATTGGCGGCATTAATAACGGGCTTAAAGCAGTCCCTCCCAATATTATCCCCCCCCCCCTACTACCTTTCCCCTTCGCCACTGTTCTCCACCATGGGTGATATCACGCATACAAAATGCTTTTTTTTACCTTAGCTCACAGCTGTGTAATGCGCATCCATTCGACACATGCGCGGACTGGGTGGAAATTCCGTCTTTTCATGCGGCTAATATTGGGGGGTTATACAAGAATAGACAAGACGAACTTGTCTAATATTGCGAAGAATTACCGCATTTGAAAGGTAGAAATTTAAGAAATGCAAGTTGTCGGGAAATTTACATTAAATATTCATGTCAAAAGTAGAAGATTAATAAATAAACGTGCTCACCTGTTTGGCGATGGATTTATTATCTGCTCTGCTGTATACTTTTCGAATTTTGGCAAGAGTGAGTTGAGACATGGCTTTTGCATTCAAACCAAAAACTACCTTTTCTTCGGATAAAAGTGACGGCAACGGTTCTAGACCTAGAATCATGATATAACAATATTCACTATCCGTAACGAGGTACATTAGGACGTAACCAAAAACTATTCTTACCAGATAACTGAGGTGCTTGCAAACTTCCCATGTAGTGAGGACCGAGCTTGAACAAAGTAGCCACACTTTGTGCATTGAAGACCTCTTCCAAAAGGTGGCAAGGACCCTGTTTCCACGTAAGTCGTGAATACCGTCGCCAGCAGGGTGGAGTACCGATGTAACCGTAAACTGGCGATGCTACGGTTAAATTAGTCGCTCCGCCTCCTGGACTTTGCGTGATATAATGTAGCTGCAAATAACAATGGCGGTTAACAACATTTTTAACGGTACATGCATCATTTAGAAATAATAAAATTTACTTTTTGACTGTGAATGTGTTGTCCGTCCAAGTACAAAGAGAAACTCGAATTTTTCAGTACTGCTCGATTCAAAACAATGGCGATATGGTGCCACTGACCTTCGTGCAATAAATCGGGACACCAAACCCTCGCTCCGCACTCTCCGGTTCCTTCGGGTTCCCATTCTCCAATATCTGTCGGATATCCAGCATTCATCGAATTAATACAACCGTTTAATGCAATACATCGCTTTTTTTCATTTTGCATTACATTCTTTATCATTATTTCGCTATCCCAAAATATTAAAATAAAGAATTTATCATTGTACTTACTTTGAGGAATTGGGGTCTCTTGCGTGGAAACAATAATGGCCTTGTCTCTCGCACTCAGAACAGCAGTCAAACAAATCAAGTCTCTCGATGATTGTGGACTTCGTGCTAATGTTAAAAGTCTCACGCAATGAGGATCAGTTCGAGGATCGCTAAATTTGTCCACGCATATCCAAGTACTAAATGTAAGACCCGTTTGTGGAGGAAACAATCTGTCACCTATGATAGACATAAATTTCGTATTCAATACTCAAATTATTTGCATCATTTTCAAATTTTACGAAGAATAGCGTAGTATTTTTTATTTTTTAGGTATTTAAATTTTCGCATATCACGTCCGCCATTTTTATTTTTGAAAAATTGGCATCGAAAACCCTCGAATACCTAATTTGAGCTTGTGCAAGTAACTGTTTTCTGTTTAAAGCAATATGTTTGGTTCGAAAGTTTTACTAGTGTTATTATGAATGCACTATGCATTGTTACAACACTAGTTAGAAAAAGATATTATGACAACATACCAAATGAAATTAAGGTGCCCATAAAACGAAAAAATATATGTCGACTATTATCACAGCGAACGGGAAACGAAACCTTTAAAAATAATGCGCGATCACTTGCCAAATTAATTTATTCTAAGATAAAACAATGGAAAAATGATGAATGGAATACCAAAGTACTCAACACTAACGCAAAAAAACAATACATTATGGGGAATAAATAAAGTGATGACAAAAAAACAGAATGTAATCCCTCCCCTGATGGTTAATGGGCAGTTTAAGCATACATACGATGACAAAGTAAATGTAATCGCGGAGAAATTGGTTGAAACGAGCAATAAAAGCATTACTTGGTACGGTTAACCACAATAAATTAGTAGTAAGAGATGTTAATAAATTTTGTAATATCGTAGAAAAGGCTGAAGATATTAAAATTACTTCTCCAAATAATAAAACATCTGGAGTGAATAATATCAATTATAGAGTACTAAAACAATTGCGTCGTAAGGGAATCATTTTTCTAACAAAGATCATTAATAGTTTTGTTGTATAAAGGCTATTTTCCAAAAAATTGGAAAAGTTTCTTTTATTTGTCTTCACAATTTTTATTTTGAAATTTTAATATCTGACTTCATATTTGGATTCAGCGACCCGAAAAACCCCCGAGTAATAAGTTTCAAGCGAATATGATCAACTTTTGCAATTTAAATAAATATTTTATAAAATGGCTTCGGAGATCACAAATCGACATATTATTGAATGTTATTAAATAACGGAATGATGTAAACAATTATCCTTATAATATCTAATTATAATATTATTATATCGGAATTTTTACTCGCAAAGAAAGACAAACATTAAGCAGTGATATAAAATATAAAAAAAAAAACATTTATACGTAATTCACCTTATACATTGTACAGAGCATAGTTGAAAGTAATTTTTAAAGCATTGCAAAAAATTATTTATATTTTTATGTTACTTTACTGCAAAAAAATACATTAAATATCAATTTTTGTTAAAATTTGACAATAAGTTTTCAACGCTGGTTTCAAAATGAAAAACAAATTTTAAATTTAGTCTATATGCATGAAAAGTTAGTCAATATATTCAAGTTTAATTTATAGGAAATTGCAATAACATAATATTTATGATAGTATTTCATTTCGAAATAGTCAAATAACATTGGCGGCATATTTCCGTGTACATTTTAGGAGAATCACCCAAATATAGTTTACATAAATATTGATGTTCCACATACCTGAACCGATTCCTCCAAGAACACTGTTATCCGCTGCAACGACCGTTGGAGGTGTGGTACTTTGCGGCGCAACGCTTGGCAAATATAAACAGGCGAAACCCTCTGCACTCATATCCAGCTCCACAAACGGGGGTAACGTACAGGAACCATGTGCTCTGAAGTCTTTGGGTGTTGTCATTGACACCAGAGTTTTTATTCGAGTTAATGGCACTGGGCCTCCTCGAGGTTTATTTGGGTCGACTTCATCCAAAGAGATGCAACAGAGCGGATCTCCCAACCGCAGAAATTCTCTACAATTACATACAGAAAATAATTACATATTTAATGAACTCCAAGATAAAATATATTATTAAAGTTACCTGAGATCTCTAGGTTCCAAAGATTGAGCTGCTAATCTTTCGATTATGTACTGCAACGGCTGGTGAAGTGGATGAGTTTCATCCTGAAGCGCTAATCTGCCAATGTTCAACAATTCTCCAGCCATCCCAGAATCGCACATCACCTGCTGATTCCTCTCCGTCCGTACCAAACTTTTGATCACTTCCGCTACATAGATTTGCAGAGAAAGAGCCAATTGCGGATCTGTCTCGCTAGATATTGATGGAAGTAAATGCAGCATTCCTACCACAACTCCAGGATGCACGACAATTGGTTCCGGCGCAGGCGGATTCAGATTTAACGAATTTACATTAGCTCGTTTACCGCAACCAGGCGAATCTAGAGACTTCTGGTGTTCTATACTCGACTGTTTGTGAATTGGCGAGCGCATTCCCATTCCTGCCAAATTTGGCTTGTCGAAAGCATCGAGAGCAACGTCATATAATAATCGCAACAGAAGACAGGCATAGGCCAGCGATTGTGGTATGTCGCTGGGAAAAACCGGCTCCAACACGCTCCCGGCAAAGAGCGCCAACCACGAGTTATGGTAATTTGAATTCAGGATTATGGTTGTTTCCGTGAGTTTCGTCTTAGTTGAGAAGCAACCGAGAAGTCGCAGAGTGTCACATAAACTGGACTGGCATATCTAAGGAAGTAATTAATTTAATTGCAACATCATCAAAGTCTCTCACATTTTTATCTTTGGTAGGGGAAAGTCATACCTCATGGTGAAAAAATTTCGCATTTGCAGGTTCGAAGCGCATAGCGGTACTGATGGTATGGAATACAACGTGAAGAAGAGTCAATAGTTGGGCTTCGTACTGTTGTGTTCTCTGTGATGTCTCATTGCACGGTTCGGAGCTAGCACTTTGTGACGAACCCAATTGACCTTCCAGGGATACAAGCACTGACATAACGTACACGAAGCCTCCGACTTTTCGAAAAACCGTTCGCGTTCGATGCGATTCTCGGAGGCACGTGAGTAATGACTGAAATTTATTTATTATTAACAATTTTTAAAGCAGAAGATGGGTACAATTTTAATTTTGAAAATCATGGTAAGAAAATAAAATTATCAGCTGCAATACCATTGATATAATTGTAGAATTTATCTGTTTTCTAAATACCGACCGATTGTTTGCGGATAATAAAAAAGTTGTTGGTAACTTCAGGAATACCATGTCAAAAAGTTATCTTTTATTAGTAATATCAAGTTCTATTTGTTATGTTTAAATCTTGCCTTACTTTTTGACAGTTTTGATATATTATACACAACTTTTAAACATAATAATAATTCCATTTTTCTTTTATTTGGAAATCCATATCGAAAAAGGAAATAAAATCAGAGTATGGCGATTACATGTATTTAAAGATAACGACTATGTGTTTTCTGCAGTCTTTTTAATCTCTTTCGGATATTGCAAGCAATTTTGTAAAGAGAGCGGCCTAAGTTTCATAGAAAGAAATATGTTGCTAGAGGTATTGCACAAGACAAAAAAAACATTGCTTTGTTACACTGTGAACAATTTCTATGTAATTGTACAGTGAAAAGGGTGGAAACCACAATACCAGTGAACATCGTTGTAAATTTACAGTGACGTAATAAAATTTCAACATTATGGACGTAATTTTACACGTGCACTGTAAATCGGAAAGAATCAGTTCTAATGGTCAATAGCACCCCAGTGTCGACAATTATAACTAGTTTACATTGCGCTTGTAATTTTACATGAAAGACGATGTAAAATTACATTTTTTAAATTACACAATCGATGAAAAATTACCACGATTACCACTAGTATTTCTATTTCCACCTTCTGCACCGTAAATTTACATTTTCATTGTAAATTTTACATGTTTATGGTCAATTTCCTTACGTTTTCGTTTGTTATTTACTGGAAACATGTAATTTTACAACGATAATAATAGGAAATGTCAACAAAATTCGGAAAAATAATTGTACATTTACTTTTTACAGCGTAGATACAATAGTTCATACGTACTTTGAGAATATGCGTTTTCAAGATCAAAGCAGAAGGCGGAGCTGAATGCATAACCCCCAGCAATGTTGCCATGTCGTCATCTCCACCTGCACTCAATATCAATTCCCTGACAATTCCGAGTGCTTGATACCTACAGTCCATAAAAGGAACAAGATTGTGGACACATCGTGCGCCTCCGCATTCTCTAAAGACGTTTGCATTTTGAACATTGCTAGCGAGCAATGTAGTTAATGCTTCCATTATCAAAGCGCCCAAACGTTCTTGTTTTGGACACATTTTGTATTCTACAAGAAAGCAGACACAATTAACGTACATAACAATTATGAAAAAATAAACATTGTGATATTTTGGAAAACTGTTTAGAGTAGAAAATACACACCTAAATTCTGGTCTTGTGCGACTTGTTTATCCTTCAATAATGTAGCATATCGGCGAAGACAAGTGACGAATACTTCTAGCATTCCTACTTCCCTGTAGACGTCTTTAAATATTGTGTTATGCCTGAAACAACCAATCGAAATAAAATGCACTTTTATTATGTACATTTTGAATTAATTCTTGTGGATTTTATTGAACATAAATTATACAAATTATTAATTAGCATTATCTTAATGTTTTAAAATACAAGCGATTTTTCTCTCTAAATCGGTCATTTTGTCATTCGTCGTCGATTAAAACATTTCAAGCGTTTATCTTACGTTTGTCGTAAAATTAAAATCATTTTAAGAAATTTAAAAATAAAAACAAATAATATATAAAACGTCCACAACAGACAGTTAGAATACTGAATTATTTCAGTAAAATTTAATCTATTATTACCCCCACATTATTTAGGATCAGTCATAGTACACTGATAAAAGTATTTGTTTTATTCAAAGAAGGCTTCTTAACAGTTAACAAATCAAATTATGGTACTTGGCGAAATGAATATTTATTAACTATTTAATAAGCCATTTATTGAGATCCTGTTAGGAAGGCTTCTTTTCTTGAAATTGCTGTTTATTAGCATTAAACAACTCATTGCTTTCACTACACAAAGGATTTCTTAATAGCCAAAAATTCGTTTATTAATATACTAAGAAATTATTTATTAAATACAAAGAATTTTTTATGTGACGAACAAATTTTGATGAAAATGAATGCATTTCATTTCCGTCCATCTATTCTCTCCTCACATCAGTAATTTACAAATGTGCGAGTAGAAAAAATCAGTTTGTCAAAAACAAAAGAATAGTCAAAACAATGATGGCAAATTGGGAAGATTCGATGTGCCAAATCACACTACATTTTTGTATTCCTTTCCGATACGCATTGCTCGTCATAAGACCTTAATGTCGCATTTATATTATATTATATTATCATCGAGCAATAACCGAACAAAGGAAAAAGAATAAGATCGAATTCAGAAATTACGTTTCCAATCTGGTTTCTCGATGTTTCGAATGGAGAAACATCATAACCTAATTCGAAGTTCACAGATTTAATACTTTCACGTAGATATCCGAATATTTTCATTCGGAAAAATTCGATATTAATTTAACGTATTTAATGCGTTAGGTCTTATGAATATTTTTTGATCGCAAAGAAAGAAGAAAAACAAATGTTACGTCCATCATACACATTGTTGACTTTTACATATATTATTATTTCTTAGTTCTGGTGAAGATGATTACATTTTAGTTCGTGTGTTCAAACCTGCTAACCAATGTTTTATAGGTTATGTTTATGTTCTATTTACGTATTATATCGAATTAAAACGTAAAAAATGTCAAAGAAAATGGTCAGGAAACCGAAATAAAACGTATTCAATTTGTTTGTTGAGATGTTTTTGTTCTATTCACGTATTATATCAGATTAGAACGAACGAATGTCAGTGAAAATGGTCAAGAAACCGAAATAAAACGTATTTAATTTGTCGTTTGTTGGGAACGTAAGTGGACATAACCCCATAAGAAATACCATTCATCTGCACACACCAACAATGAGTTAGATGGCCCTGCTCAATAATTAGTACTAATTGTATTCTTTACACCATGTAATTGTATTATTAGGTTATGTCCTTAACTTAAATTTCAAAATTTGCAATTTAATACTGGCAAACTTACCATTTCTTAACTATTAAGAAATGCATTTGTACATTTAACACTGACATTTTTAAGTCTAATAAATGTTTTAATCGCCGAACTTAATAAACCTATTTGATTGTATTAAATACATGTTCATTTCAACCAACTAAACTAGCTCAAATAAACGGTATTTTTGTATTGAACAAACGCTAAAACGGTAACCATTTTCGTAGGTACTAAATATATATTGAACGGAAATAAATTTGTTAAATGTTAACAAATATTTCCTGCGAATACTCAAATAAATATACTTATTAACGGTAAAGAAACACTTTTATCAGTGTATAAATACGGATAAATCTTATTTTAATAATATATAATAGCGACTATATATGGACATTTTTTTCAATTATAAACACACGTAATAATTTTATAATTTTTTAAAATTTTGTTCAAAGTACATTAATAATTATTATTAAATTTATATTACATTAATTAATTTATGCCAGGAATCAATAATTAATTATATTTTTAATAATCCAATAAAATATCAAATATTTTGTAGTGTTAACAATAAAGTAACTGTTATTTAATTCGTAGTTTGCCTTATTGGAATTTAAATACGATGACAGAGGTTCGAATGGGAATACTACCGAACAATCTTACAACTCCCGTATGGTCTAGTGGCTAGGATACCTGGCTTTCACCCAGGAGGCTCGGGTTCGATTCCCGGTACGGGAAATTTTTTTTTATTATTTTTTTTTAATTTATGAAACGAGACTATCCTATACAAATATTTGTAATAATAATAATAATTATTATTATTAAATTATTTTTTATTATTAATACAAATTTGTAATGCATACACAAAAAGATGCTGAAATCTGTATGCAAATTGTGCGTATTTGGGCGTTAAAAGATTAATGTAGATTAGGCTTGATTATGTACGTAGTATTATAAATAAATAAGTTATAGTCGAAACAAAATATAGCCTTTTTTAAAACGAAGAAATGTAAATTAATCCTGTAAATCAATGAAAAATTGCGTTGAAAACAAAAGCGGTCGGGATTACACCTTTGGGGGTCGGAATTAACTATAGTTTGACGAAACATATCTTTTGTTCCTTAAAAACATAATAACAAAAGACATATATTGAATACTTTTGTTTCCGTCAAATGGAATCTGATTTTCGAAACTGAAATGTAATTTTAATTAAACATATACCGTTCTATATATTAAGAAATCAGTGATGATAACACTCAAAATCTTGACTTATCTCATTTTTACGAATCTTACTATGTAACTTATATCCAAGCTCGATTTGTATACCAATTTACAGATTTATATTCTCTCTTGTTTACTAGTACACAAACCGAACGTAATATTCACGATTAAATGCATAATTAAGCGGTTAAGAAAATTAAAGATTGTTGCCTGCAACGAAATTATCGACATAATTTGACAAAATCTGAAAAATCGATAACTTTAACTAATGTAGTCGTAACTAAAAAACCAAATATATAAAAATATTGGAAGTGTCGCCAAATGTTAACCGACTCTATTCAAATCCTAAAACATTACAACATTGAAGTTTATTAAATCGTATCGCCCGAAAACGACAAAATTTGTTGCCGGATTTCATCCTCCGTTAGTTTATGGATCTTTGAGATATTGTTGTGAAATTAAGGTTTTCTACAGCTTTTTCGATATCACTTTCAATTTTTTAACTATGGCCACTCAAACAACAAAAAAGTGGAAAAAAAACAAAAATGGAGTCCTCAAAATGACGCTATTTATGCGGAATCTTTTTGTTATTTGCGTTTTATTAAAATATTTCTGGTATATTTCCATATATTTTGAGGAATATGTATATTATTTTTAAGGTGGCTCAATACAAATCCGTTATTAAATTTTGGAAATTCAAAATAGCCGATTAAAGATGACTTCGAAAACATCTATATACTAAATACTAGACAATTTTTTTTAAATTTCGGTTAGCCATATTGGATTCGTCAATTTCCAAACTTTAATAACGGATTTTTATTCAGCAACCTCGAGAATAATCTACGACAAGATAAGAGACATATTTTAATAAAATTCAATAAATAAAAATCCAAATCAATAGCGACGTTGTGAGGACGCCCCATTTTGTAATTTAAATCTTAATATTAACCACGTTTAGTAAAACTCCTTATGCCACCGAATTCTAAGGCTTGACATGATCCCGGAACTCCTTCGCAATAAAAATTTCAGTTTACTAAAAATGTTTTCGCATTTTTCCACATTTTCTTTCGTTTAAGTCGCCATATTCAGAAAATGGAAAGTGATGTCGAAAAACAGACTTGAGATTCGAAAAGAGCACATCCCAAAACTATAGGAAACCTAAATTTCATAACAATATCTCACAGATATCCATAAACTTACGGAGGATGAAAACCGACGACAAATTTCGTCGTTTTGGGACGAAACGGGTTAATTTACGTTTTCTACTCCTAAAGTCGATTTTGCTTAGGTAGGTCAGAATTTTCCCGTTCTATAATACGATAATAAATTCAATGAGAATTTATCATTGATATTATTCCAGTTATACTTCTTAACTTTAATACAATTAATTTTCAATTGCATTTTCATGTATGAATAATTTACTATGATAAAAATAATTAATGCAGAAAAATTATGCGATTCTTATCTGAAAGTTAATATCTAAATCTAAGAAATTGGAATTAATATTACCACGCATAACAGCCATGCTTTGTTACGTGTTTTAATGCCTATATCTGGTTATCGATTTCGTAATATTCGGAGTTCCAATTTAAGTGCATTTACCTTGTTTAATACTTATACTCTTTAATACCCTTAAAGCCGGAACACGCTTCACAGAATAGATATATGTACATTCACTAAAATATAATAATGTATACAATAATGTATCGCAGCTTACCTTAATATGTTCAAAAGAGTTTCCATGCACATAATACTGCAGCTAGCGGAATTATTTGTTTTCAGTAATATCGATAACGATATGAGTTCCTTGCAAGGCACAAAATTCAGCTGAAAAACTATAAATTCCAGGAGTTGAAAGAACTTCTCTTGTATCTCCGGATTTTTTAGGTGAATTTTTTCTGCAAATTGTGACAACGTATTCTGCCCTTCGAGAATAAAATAATTAGCATTGTCGCTGTGATAAACACTGGATATTGCGTCGAGAATCGTACAGCAAAGCAACGGAGAATTCGACTTTACAAATACCGATTGTAACACTTGGAAAGCTTGAATGTTACGCACACTTCCACCTGCAAAAATACAAATTTCATTACATTAGAAAATTTGTTAAATAAAAACATTTAAATTGCTTAAATTTGAAGAAGCCGTCCATTTTCTATATTTCGTAAATGTGACCACAAATTCATAACCAGCTACGCAAAAATGAGACGATTAATGAAAGTCACAAAAATCAATTAATTTTTAAGCATTTTTCCTTGCATATTGGATCCGGCATATTGAATTTCAAGATTCTGAATTCGAATTCGTAACCAGCACTCCAAAAAACATAAGAATTATTATTTTTCCCTACATGGTTATGAGGTTATTTTACACAAATGAATTTTTTAACAAGAAATCGACATTTTGTGCATTGTATTATTTATAAATATTTAACAACACTAAATGGTTGCTTATAACTACATAAATTCAAATGATCAGTGGTCGAGTAGTAAAGACGTACATCACACAAAACATCACCATTTTTATATTTAAAACACCTATTTTTTCATTCGTGGGATTACGAATGAAATTACCACGTAAAATTTTCACGCGATTTTATTATTATGGAAAGTTGGGTCATTTCTTTCTATACAATTGGTATTGTCGTTGTATCAACATACAAATTGTTGGAAAAAGTACATGCATGCAAAGTTTATTTTGAATCCCATTTTCCAACCAAAATACGTGAATACTAGTGTAACAATATATTTTTTTTTATTTAATAAATTGCACAGGATCCGTTTAAAAACGTAATAAACTATTTATTATCATCTTTATTTCCCGTACGCCATTCAAAATTTATATAAATTAATTTTGCGCACGTATAAATGGACGATTTTTTTTTAACTTAATAAATCTTAATATAAAATATTGCATAAACGTATTTAATAAACCGTAATAAAGCATGCATAGCGCAAAATTGCAGAAACTTCAACTTTATTGATAAACCGGATTAATTTAAAAACAAAATATTCGAAGCTCAAAGCATTAATAAATGACCGTGAACCCTGTCCATTTATCGACTTTATGTCAAACAAATCTCAGATTTACATCTTGAATAGGTTTTAGTGAAACAAATGAAGGTAAAAACTGTATATAAGTACCTCTGTTGCTCGGTTGAGGGAGTGTGAAACTAAGCATTTGAAATAAAGATCCCATGCTCGCCTGACTTGGTTTCAATTCCGTATGACCGCACATAGTTAATGATGCCAGCATCAGAACTAAATTTCGTATAGCATCTTGCGCTTCTGCTCTACCGTCCTGTTCTAATCTCGATGGCGCGTGTCTATAGAAATAAATATTTTTTTTATATAAATATATTAAAACGATAAGAAAACAAATGTCTTAATTACTTGTATTCATTATAACTTGCTACTCACTTTAATAAAAATTCGGACAAAAATATGTAGCCCTGACAAGCACGAAAATCGTCCAAAAGCGTTTGCGAAACTTCGCTCGAGTCTTTCAGAAAACAAAAGACGCTTACGAACATTTCGACTAACTCCAATGGAGCCAACTCAGGTACTCGCTTCATATTTTCGATGCAAAGTGCTATACATCCTTTATCTGCAAAACAATTTTAATTATTATACTGAATACATTATACAAATAAATAATAAAAAATGACATACTGTGAATGTATGCAACAACACTTTGTGTAAGACCGTGTCTCGATAGTGTCATTAGCACCTCAGAGGCACTTTTTCGCCACATGACATTGTACTGTGGACACCAGCTTGTTATTGCTGAGAAGAGAAGCGTTAAATCGTCTTTTCGCGCCAATTCCTCAGCTGGATATGAGTGGCTGCATAATCGCACCAATAGCTGCGGAAGTCAAAAATACATTTCAGAGTCAAAAACTGTGCAGTTGAAACTAGTTCTAATTTTTTTAATTTAAATAATTAAAAAGTATTCAAATGTAAAAAAAATAAATCATACAAGTAGCCATTTACCTGCACAAATATTTTTTGTAAGAGTATTCGTCTTTCCCTTGGTGTGAAGTCACTATTTGCATCTGCGATGTCAGCTTCATTCTCACTCATTTCAGGTAAATCAAAGAATAAGTAGAGGCATTTTACCAGTGTTGAAGGCACCGAAGCCGTAGTCATTGCCTGAACATAATGAAAATATTTTATATTTTAAATAAAATTTTACTACTACATTTCGTAAAATTGCCACTACGGGGATTGTTTTAAATGTTAGTTATTACCTGTATGAGTGATGTGTCACCTGCAGCTAATAAATTCAAAGCTGAAAGTAACATCCACCCATTGCTCGATTCTTCACTGTTTTCAATCTCCAAGAATTTTACTATAGCACAACTCGCAGTTTCCGTACTTTGGTTGCTCGCTCGCTGGCTTATTTCAGAAACCATCAGCTTCGACACTTGTTGCGTAAAGGCCAGAATATCCCAAAATTTTTCGTTCATGTCTCCAGATGGACTAGCTCCGAAAACCTGAAATGTTTGAATGAAAAGATATAGTAAATAGATATCCTAGTTATTATTACGCTTATTGGGAACCCATAGTAGAAAGTTTTATTATTGGTGATTCAAACAGCTAAAGTGGCGCACCTGATGTTCGAGTTTGAACTAATATGTACACGACTCACTGTATGGTACACAATGTAAATATATAAGTTTTGAGAGGTTTTCAAGTTTAGTTTCACAACAAACGAAAAAGTATACGAAAAATCTGTGTACGATTTAATACGAAATAAGTCTGTTTCTGTGGGAAAGATCCCACTCTTTCAGTTATGAATGCGAGTGTATACGCGCGATACATAAACGCACGTAACCTCAAAGAAACGATTACTTTGGATTATCGAATGATTTAAACACAAAACTAGAAAATAGAACATTTCTTTGAAAATTATGAAATACGGAAAACGATATAATCAATTCTTCGATTAAATTAACAGAATTTAAAGCTATTCTAGGCCGCAACAAATCAATTTTTGTAATGCGTTAAATACGGTATCGTATAAGATCGAATGAATTCAATTCTGGTATTACAGATCGTATAAAATAGTAGAAATTCGAATAATCAATACGCCACTACAAAGAAACAGAATGCAAAATATCGATTCCGTATACTTGTTCGTTTATTGGGTTACTATTAACTCGAAGTTATTAATACTTCTACCATATATTTTATACTACTAATATACTAACCTACTAATACCATATTATTTAAATATCAACTAATAATCATGGAAGAAATGATGTATTTTCAGACAGAGGAGAAAAAAATGGGAACGAAATAACTGCAAGATTCCAGTCGAAAAAAAATGCATGTCAACGTTCCCCATTCTTCATCGTGCCTGAAGAATTATATATTAAATAAAATTATTTGCATACTCTATAATCTAAATTAGTTAATAACTCCTGGAATAATATTCAGTTACTAATGGAGTAAGTAAATTTTTAACAATAATAAAAATAACTATGTACAAGTCATATTCATTTTAGGTTATGTTCATTTTATTTAATGTTAAGAGAATTAACACAATAACATATTATTATATTATTATTTGTTAAAAATATATACTTCAATATATCTTTTGTTATATTTTAGTAAAATTAACAGAATATTATACATATATAATTCCTTTTCAAGGTAAATAAGCGTAGCTATTGCATGTTTACAGCAGTGTTCCTTTGAAGCATCTGCTGAACACGAATATAAAATTGTTTTTATTTTTTCTTCCACTCTTTCATTGTTTTTATTAATCTGGATTTATACTTCGTGGTACTTCGCGGAGGATCTTCGTTTGTTGTCCTTACAAAAAGAGCCTCAGTTTTCATAAAGGAGTTTTTCTATTCTCGAATGTCCACAAAAACTATATTTTTCATAACCTCTCTATTTCACGAAGAGGTTACAAATCCTCTAAATGCGTCAACTAAATGCTCCAATTCTATTAGAGGGGACATTTTAAATTTCACAAGAAAACGTAAAAATAAACATTATAAACTTTTAAACTCTACGTGTACTTGAACTGTATGTGTACATTGAGCACCATACAGAGAGTCGTGTACATATTAGTTCAAACTCGACCGCCAGGTGCGCCACTTTAGCTGTCGGAATCGCCAATAACCTTCCGCTATTTCTCTAGTAAAATTGCATGTGATGGTAAGAAGTTTTGGAACGGTTAAATATTTCAAAAACCATCGATATTAAAAGGAAACGCTGAAACAGGTGAAACGATTTTTAAAAATCTTAATTGGCCCCCCTTACGACGGGGTCGAGGGGAGGTCACCATAGATGGCACTGCGATCACTTTTCGAGGGACAATCAACTACATTAAAATTGTTAATTTAGTAACTTTGGAACATATAAAGATTTCGAAAATAGCCGAAACAGGTTAAACACATTTTCAAAAAAGCTATATTTTACAAAAGGTATTGTACAACTGCTTTTTTAGGAAATTTGTATGGGTTTCGGCGATTTTTATCGTTTTGAACTATTACTAAAGTAACAATTTGAAAAGTGATCGCAGCGCCACCTATGACTAGCGCTTTGTATTCGTCTACCATGTAAAAAGAGTACATAGTGTAAATTACTACTCTCAACGAGGGTAATCAGTATGGCCTACTTTGAACCTACTTTGAACCTACTCTGAATCTGAATAAATCTCCTGAAATAGTGTGAAAATTACTAAAAAAAGTGTAAACTTACAATGAAATGAAGTGCGCATGCGCGCGCGCGTAACAATTTAATTTAACCGTCGTCTACTTTCACAACTGAAAAAAGCAATTTTACAAAAAATAGTGGTTCAAAACTTAGTAAAATTACATCGTTGAGAATAGGTAATTGATAAGACCCACTTTGAACGTGACAATTTTACAATTTTATAGTAAAATTAATATTAGGAATTGTACAATTTCAACTGCAACAGGGAAATAACCGAGGTAATCATATTTTTACCACTTTCAGAGTAAGAATTTCCTCTGAGGGTATATAAAACTTTAGTGTGATTTTACAATGCCACAGTAATTTTACACTAGTTTTTTACAGTGTAGAAAAAACATTTGAATCAGGTCCAACTCCACATGACACTGAAGTTGGCAGCCACATTTCAGCAGCCAGATCATGAAATTCATTTTTCTTATTTTATATTGAAAAAAATTAAGCTACTATTCCGATTAACTGTTAAAAATAAATTAATTTCCAGATTTTGAAAATTTTTTAAATTGAAATGATACGATTTTTGTCAATGTGGCTGCTAACTTCAGTGTCATCAACTCCACATACTCGACCCATGTTGTTATTTAAGATTTTCGACTTCCTAATGCCCCACATGCCCCTTTAGAGGGAGAGAGTTGCAACCACTGAAAAAAGGTAGATTTTTTAAAAAATTGTTTCACATGTTTCAGTGTTCTTTTTTAAAATAGATTGTTTTCGAAATATTTGTCCGTTCCCAGACTTTTTGCTATCATTATCGTATTAGTTTATTTTAGAATGAGTATAGGTTGTTGGCTTTCTCACTAGATAGCTGGGAGATTTAATTTTTTGTTTTATGTTATATTGTAAATTATTAAATGTTAAAAATAAATCATTATGATATATTAAATAATTTCAGTTAAGAAGGACATTACCTTGCAGAATAACGGCAGCATGTTATAGAGTTTATCATCTCTTTCGACATCTGTCAGTAGCTGAGTTGTATGAGTATATTCGGAAAACAGTTTCTTTAGATGCATGAGGCCGAGGGCAGTGTGCTGTGAATTTGCCCCTCCTGCAGAATCCTCTAAATTTCCAGGCCCTGTGGAACTCATTCTGTTGACGCTGCCACTGCCTCTCAATTTACGCATTATATTCATTCTGAAAGGTAAGCTGCGATTCGAAAGTTAGTTTCGTGTTAACTGCTATTGAAGAAACTAAATTGATTTCATCGACTAGAAAATTTTGATTAAACATTTGCAGTAGGACCTCTCTTATTCGAACCTCTCTTATTCTAATTGCCTGTCTTATTATAATTGTCCAGCCACGAAAAGTCAACGAAAAATATTGTCCACGAATCACAAGCTCGCAAGCAAAGTAAGTGGGGGTGAGGGGAAAATTAGAATAAGAGAGGTAGGCGCCATCTTGAAAAACTTTACTAATTAGAATAAGAGAGGTCCTACTGTAGTAAAGTCGTCTTTTTTGGCAAAGTTTTTTGTTTCGGCTGTGAACACCACTGAAAAATCTAATAAAAATAGGAAAAAGTGGAGTAAAACTGTCCCAGATATATACAGAAATGATAATTTATTAATTTCAAAAACCGTTAACGACAAAAAAAGAACAGAAGATGGCACTGTTGAACCTATTACATACCTATTTACAATGTTTACATTACCAGTAGCTCTTACACATTTAAGCACACTTCAACACAAGTGGAGAAAAGTGAAATTATAGACGCAGATTAATTATAAATTATATAATCCATACGACAATATTTTAGGTTTTGTCAAAAAAAAGGGGTGCTCACAACCGAATATTGTAGCCACATTAAAACCTCATGAAAAAAAATGTTTATTGCACATTGTGGTGGCTGTCGCTATTAAATCATTGAATATAATAAATTTACTCTGTAACTATTTGTTATTGTGTTGCACATATCTTTTCTTTTGATTAAATTTAATTTGTATAACTTTTAAGAATACTGAAAAATAGATTTGTGGCGATGTATACATGTCAGAAAATCAATTTGTTCTCAGCAAAAAGCACAAACGAAGTTTTGCTTTCATATTCACAGAAAAGCTAAATGTAGCAATAACACACACTTGACATTTGTCGAATTTGAATTATTTCTTTTCAATAAAAATGAATGCAGAGATGTTCATAACCGAACCTATTGAAAATAGCTTCACTTCATGATCCTTTTTCTATTAAGTTTCTTAGCGTTTAATACAATGTTCTATTTTTGTTTCCGAGATAAGACTTTCGAATGTAAACAAATTGAACAAACCGTTGGCTAGCAGCGAAATGAACTAGAAACTTTTGACATCTTTGTTGAGTGACATTGAACTAGTGAATGCTCCAATCCATAATTTCAACGATGTAACAAGATTTTAACATTTTCATTGAGTCAGCTGATAAGATAAATATGTATACATTACAGGCACTGAGGTCTTGACAGTGACAAATTTTATCAAAATATTGTAACTACAATATTTAACATTAGAAATTAAATATTGTATAAACATTTTATTTATTTTTAATAAAATGTGTAATATACATATACATTAAATAAACATTCAAGTAAAACTGTATTGTTTTATTTCAAAATTTACTATTGTAAACAAACAAGAAATTGCATAAAATATATGAAATATACATAAGTCAATGATAAAGAAGGTAAAAATAACATATTCAAAGGTTAGCATTAAAATAGAATGCATTGAATATTGAAAGGAAATAATCAAGATAAAGTATAAAAATAATTCATTTGTGAAGAAGGCACAAACAACTTCAGCATAGTAATAACCATATTATATTAAATGATCATTTTGGTTTAATAACATTTAATAATAACAAAAATAAATTATGAATTGCAGTATTGATTTTTATATTATAAGCAGAAATATTTTTGCCTATATTTTTATTTTGATCGGAAGAATACAAACAGGAATACTGTATTCAGTTTAAAGATCTTCGAAAAATCATGTTTAAAAATAAAAATGTGTTATCATTATTATATTACAACATTAGGAATATTAACCTCAAGTTCGTAAGACTAAAAAGGTAAATATTACTGATAAAAATCGTTGTAAAAGAAGGAAATGTTCAATTTATTATTTTATACATTTGAAGAACTTCTAAATAACTGAATAGTCTTATCTGTACAAAATTGTATCTCTTATAATCTGGAAGTTAATTAGTTTTGTTTTTTACTTATACTATCAATGACATGATTAAATAAGATGATAAGTAAATTTTTTGTAAAATATTTGTGTCTTATTAGTATTCCAATCTATGTGATGAAATTTAATCAATTAAAATGTAGTTAATGATGTTGACATTTTTCATAAAAAATTTGTAAATTATTGTAATTAATTACTGTTAAGATTATCCTATTAGATATTGATGAATAAGCAGAAATGACTAATGCTCGAAGAATTAATAAGCTTATGTAAATTGAATGCGGAACATTGCTCTTTATGGATTAAGATAAAAACACAAAATATATTTTTATCACACAATTTTTGTCTGACATGCAAATATATTTCTTAATATAAATATTATTGTGACTGCTTATAAACATTATTAAATGAGGTTTTGCTTACGAATGTTAAATTTTGTTATTGTATAACAATTTTACTAAAATGTACCATTTTGCTGATCCTTGAAGCAAAATATTGATTTGTTTAGATGTGTTATTTTTTCAAACAATGCAGATTAGTCGAGACTTAAAAGGTAAACATTGATTGAAATAAAAGTGGTTAATGCTAAGCCAATTTAAGCATTTCATGCCAATCATAAAATTTATTTTTGTACATATTTTGCAGTCAGGTGTAGCATAATCTACACTCTGTGGTTAAGAATTAAAATAAAGAATTTTGTAATGATTTTATGTTTAGTTTTCCTATTTATAAAGCGTTTATTATTAAATGTATTTTTAATATTATACTATGTTTTGAAATGTTTAATGAAACAGTATAAAGAATTGCAGTCTTTTTTGTTAATAATCTTTAAATCAATTAAAAAATGGTTTGTTGTAAAGAATTTTGTCGCATTTCAAATAAAATTGATTGCAATATCTCAGACGTACGAAGTGAAGAAGCAGAAATATATCAAAACTTACTAGATCGTATCGCCGTCGAGTCAGACCAGGATGCAGCAGCAGTAGCGGATCTCCTTGCAGATGCTTCGTGAATCCATTCATGCTCCAGGTTTATCATCTGCGACAGATGTATCCAGTAGCACCCACGCACACGTTCTGTTAGGGGGAAAACCAACAATAGAATACAATCTCGAAGCACAAATAACCAGCTGCAGAATAGTCCTCGCGATATTCGAGCTTCTGGAACCCAGAAATCCCAAGGCGACAAAATCTCGGGTTGTAGAGGACAGCAGTAAGAAATTGGCGAAAAATAAAAAAGCGCCCTTGAATTTTCGAGTGGTCGACGATGGGGTGGAGGATTTGTGGAGACTGATAGTGAGTTTTGTTTGTTAGTAGCTGCGCGAAGTGCTGAGTGACGATTCAATATTTACGTTTGCTCAGCTATCTGTCAAAACGTCAAGCCAAGCAAGTGTGTCTCCAGCTCGAAATCAGGGAGGTGTCGCTCCTCGGGGACACTGGACAGCGCGTGTGCGTTTCATCCTCTCGTCTTCCTCGAATTTACTTGCGACGCGAAGTCGATATCAGCTGGCCTCTACATTTTCCGTCGAAAATCACTTGTATTTCTTCGGGATTAAAGGGCTCAATTTCACATTGACAGCGACCATTTTGACGTACGACTCGCTCGCGCCACACACATGCGACGATGAGACCGCTAACGACCACGGGATAAAGTTCGGGTGTTTTCGTCGTGCGTCTTCGTACATTCTCGATAATACTCGCGACGCCTCGCGAGCAGTCGCGATTGAACGTGTTCATAAAATTTTGACCAACAAAATTTAATTTAATACACATATATTGTCACACCTTCACTTTGTTCTTTCACATGCTCGTAAAATATGTATATTCCAAGATATTTTTATTTTCTATCGTTTTCGCAATGTATTCATCGCTGATCTCATTTGCTGCCTCTCTTTCTGATTGCCCTCGCGAGTTGCGTCGATATATCCGCGACTAATCGGTAGAGCGCTGAAATTTGATCAATTTTATATCAACTTATTGAAATATTAATTTTTATCTTTACAATTGATACGCAAAGTATCATTTTTCAATCTATAATTAACAGGGATTTCAAACTTTAAATTCTTCTGAAACTAAAATCGTAATCTCTGAAAATACCCACTAGTCAAAAATGGATAAAATAAGTATACCCTGTGAAAAATTTTAAGTAGGATTCTCATTAGAATCTCATGAGAAATTGAAACAAGTGCCTTATAGTTGTCGTAAATATACATTATATACATCTATTAGTCATAAAAATATCGTACGGAATGTGTAAAGTTTTATTACATGAAAGAAAATAATTTAATAGGTAGTTTTATGAGCCAAAAATGATAAATCTTTTGATAGGGTTTTAAGATAGGCTTGATTTCTTCAATAAATATAAATTTTATGGGCTCTGCCTATCACTTGGAAAAAAAAAATTAAAAATTTCTTCTTTCTTCCTTCTTCATGAATTTAAAGACACTATCACTTTTTAAAATTAAGACTTTATTTAAAATTGAAAACATAAAAATTTTTTTTTTAAATTATAAATAAAACTTAAAACTCTTTAAAAAATATATACTAAAAAATAAAAATTAACTTCAAAAACTCAACGTTTCGGACCTCTCGGGTCCCTCTTCAGGAGTCAATAATTAAAAAGCTGATAAGAGAAATATGTATACATTACAGGTTTTTAATTATTGACTCCTGAAGAGGGACCCGAGAGGTCCGAAACGTTGAGTCTTTTAAAGTTAATTTTTATTTTTTAGTATATATTTTTTAAAGAGTTTTAAGTTTTATTACTTCGACCCAGACTAAGTCTGGACGAAGTATTGAATTTGGTCACTTCGGGCATAAAAATTACCCTATAGTTTTTCATCAAATGTCGACGTTTCAGACCCTAAGGAACCCAAATCAACAATAAAAAAATTTGTGTCCGTGATCTTGTACGTCCGTACGTCCGTACGTCCGTACGTCCCGTTTTTTTGTCTCGCGATAACTCGCGAACGGATAAGCGTATTGACATAATTTTTTTGTTAAAATACGCGTCTTGGCATAACTTAGATCTGATTAGGTTTTGGGGCAGATCCATCCGTCCATTACTAAAAAAAATTAGCCCCAATTAAGTTTCTTCGTAGTTTTTTGCATTTATTTTGAAAAATACAAATTTTATTAAAAAATATTTCAAACAAAAAAGATAGAGGATGAAATTCTCTACAAAAAAGGTTATATGCATTTTCTTCCTAAAGTCAACGATAATGCCATAAAAACTGGTTTAAAATGTTTATGACTATTGTCTGAAAAAAGTATGGAATTTGGTCATCGCGGCAAAAAAATTACCCTATTGTTTTTCATCAAATTTCGACGTTTCGACCCCCTATCCCACAGGGGTAGTCTTTGCCAGCCCCTCGGGCGCGGTGACCACCTACGGGCGCAAAGTTCTTTTACGCCCTTGATACGAAAATAACTATTTCGATATATCAAAAAGATGTCTTATAGATATCTATAAGATATCCGTCAGAGATCTTTTCGACACTTTCAAGATATCTTTGACGAATTATATGTATATATATATTGTATATATAAAATCCTAATGATACAGACAGTAGTTAGTAAAATACTGTAAACATGTAATATGCATCGAATAGTCTATTAGAATACAAGTGCATGAAGTAAGTTTTTTGCAACTTTTAGTTATTAATACTTCGGCTGGCCTGTTGTCGGGGTCGAAGTTTTGAAAATGCCCATTTTCAATTTTCTTATACATATAAGAAACACTATATTGTTGTAACATATCTATCGAAGCCACTTGGACGTAAATATGGTTGGACCCCATGGGCGTCCACAGGATTATTTTCAGGGGGAGGCAAAATTAAATATGCGACTATATGTTAATGGAAATTACATAGGCTAATAAATATACACTGTCGGGCCAGGGGGGGGGGGCAACTGCCCCCTCTTGCCCTTCCCTGTGGACGCCCTTGTTGGACCACCAAATATCGATATAATTCTATAATATAATTGAATGCTGTTAGTAAACGAACGAGTATTAAGGAATAGCCGACTCTCCACTGGGTAGAAGTTTCTGAGCGAGCGAAGCGAGCGAGGCACCACGCCAACACTTATTGAAATAATTTAATAGGTAGTTTTATGAGCCAAAAATTTTTGTGTATTTTCAATTTTAAATAAAGTCTTAATTTTAAAAAGTGATAGTGCCTTTAAATTCGTGAAGAAGGAAGAAAGAAGAAATTTTTAATTTTTTTTTTCAAGTGTTAGGCAGAGCCCATAAAATTTATATTTAATAAATGTTTTGAGTTAAAATTTTATGGAAATTACATAAAAATCTCATCACAATCAGGTCAATTTTCATACAAATCGCAAATATTGTCGAATAGTGTTTCCGTAACATAGTGCGAGTACTATACGACATCTGTATTAAATTTACAAGGTGCTTGTTTCAAATTCTCATGTGCTTCTCATGAGAATCCTACCTAAAATTTTTCGCTGGGTACCCAGACAGCAAATTTTTCAGAAAGTCCTCAAAATGAGATCCTAATTTTGATGTCTTTATGGTTTGCTAAGATGATATCATGTGATCAGAATGCGATAAACCGTGATCATAAGATATCTTAACCCTATTTTCATGCCAAACAGTCATCATTTTGTCTTGTTTTTCAAGTGAATATTTATTTGTGTAATGATAAACAAAAAAATTTTAAAACCATTTTTTCTGACGTATTTTACAAATCTGCTATTAGTTTGTTCTATCACGTAAGATTTTTTCAAAATGGCGACTAATTTACAAAAAAAAACGTGCTTTTTTAAATGTTTGTTATTTGTTTAACGTACTGGCTAATAATATTCCCGTTATCGGATCGGCACAAGTCTCTGGATCCCGTGGAATAATCACCATAACTAAAATTTAAGCGACGCAGAATGTCAACATTCAAAATGGCCGATCAAATATGGTGGCTTTTACACGCATTTTTAATGTCTTTTAATTTTTTAGACGTTTTTAGTCCCTGACGCCTACTTTTTGAATAGTTTTGTTATATGTATCTAAGCCTGATACTGACTGTGCTGGAAAATAGCAATACAGGATAATATGGAATTCAAAATGGCTGAAACTATTATATTTTTATTATAATATAGATTTATTATGTATATCTCAGTTTGATATCGATTATGCAAGAAAATAAAAATACAAGCTTGTATCATCATCTAGATGATGTGGTATTGCAAACAGTGGAAAATATTCTATTTTCTTTCATAGTCGATATAAAACTGAATAAATTTATTGAAAAAGTAAATGCCACGGACTAAAAACATAAAATAAAAACAAACGTAAAAATGGGTGTAAAAGCCGCCATATGGGATCGGCCATTTTTAATTTTAACATCTTGCGTCGCTTAAATTTTAGTTGTTATTATTCCACAGGATCCAGACGCTTGTACCGATCCGACAACAGGAACATTTATTAGCCAGTACGTTAAACAAATAAAAAAAATTTTAAAAATCACGTTTGTTGTAACTTAGCCGTCATTTTGAAAAATCAAACGTCATGGAAAAAAATTAATAGTAGATTTGAAAAGTACGGACAAAAGTACATCAGAAAATATGGTTTTGAAAATTGTTTGATTGTCATTACACAGATAAAAATATTCACTTGAAAATCACAAAATAATTGTGGCCTTTTGGCATGAAAAAGATTAAATATATCATATTTATGACAACACATTTTTATCATAAAGAAGTCATAATTTAGTAATAAGAAGTATTAGCTTTCAATCAATCTACGCAGTGCACAAGGTTGTAAAAGGTATGTGAGTATATCATAAAAAAATTAGCTATTGATAAATCATTTTTATTTTGATCTTGACACGCGGTGTTAGTTTTGACATTTTTTCGTGAAATTAAATATTTTTTTTAAATTAATTTAATGTTAATTATATTCTTATTAGAATTAATTGAAATTTGTTGTAAGTTTTTTATTTTGGTAGATATTATGAAGTTACACTGAAATATAGCGATAACGATGTAAAATATAGTAGTTTTCTCAAATATAATATTGAATTTGGACGCGTATACTTTTTATTGTAATTCCTCCGGCATACTTTTCTTTCTAAAGTAATAACTGCTTCTTATTAAATTATATGTGGTAATTTTACGCTCGTTTAGTAATTTATTACTTTATTATTCCGAATTGTTTATTTTATTGTGAAAGTCTGGAAATATAAAAAAATTGTCATGTTATGCTCCTGTCGTGTTTAATTTCCCTGTCAGTTTTAGTATTAATCATCTTTATTATTATTTTCTCTACAAAATAACACGAAACAATTCATTTGTTACTATCTACGATTATAATTATACAATTTGTTACTTCTATATACATTTATTTATCATTCTAAGCGTATATATACATATAATTACCGCAAAATAAATCTGCCTTTGACAATAAACCTTATAGAAATGTTGAATCGTGTTATTAATGTTAAAATATTATTTTTTTGCTTTTCTATCAAAATATATTTTTCAATAATCCGTTACTTGTTATTTAATGATATTATTCTTATATTTACACTTCAATGATTATGCATGTAATTACCGTGCTATATGTATATATATTCTATAGCTTAATACATTTCATGAGATAAAAGTGAGAAATTAGACTATTCTTTAAAAATCTTGATTGGATGTCGAATTTTGAACTTTAGATAAAAAGTTCAATTTTAGGCATCGCATTTTAACATGCGATTAGACAGGACCGGTGCATAAAGTCAAATGCTTACACCCGAATATCGAACATTGTTTTTTTTATTCGTGCTTCTTTTTCAGGTGCGTAAAGTCGAATTTTACGCACACTATGAAAAAAAGTAAAAATTTCAAATTCCGCAACATGCATTTAAATACCTTCATAACTTCAGTATTAGAAGCTGCGCTTATTTTTATGTTTGCGTGCACTCTTAGAAATAATTGTTTTCCTGTAAAAGGATCGTCCTCTTGATCACAGTCTTCTTGAGGCAAAAATATTTCCACTTCCGTCAAAGAGATTTTTTTTGACGTCAAATAAGCAATCCCTTTGCCGCAAAAGCGAATTCCATTTGACGGGAGAAGAAATCCGCTAGGCCCAAGTGAATCTGCATGAATAGTGCACAATACAGTCTGAATGTGTATAATGAAACCATGGTAACGAAACCAATGTAACGAAATTATGGTGTCGGTCAGTCGGTAGTGATATAATATGTATTGGAATCTAATATAAAACATGAACTCCATTTATGTAAACAAAATTGCATAACATACTCTATTCATTCAATATTTGTTATTGGACTTGAGAATAGTTTTAATGTGCATATATTTATACGAATTATAAAATATATCTTGGCAAAATGTAAAGGCCAGATCATTATCGAGGTATATCCTGATGTATTTATAACAGTTTTATTTATAAATGTTTGTTGTAATAAATTGTAAGCTAAACAGGTCTTGATATTTCGTGGATATTAGAACTGTCAGTTCTTATTATTTTATTATGTTATATATTATTTAATTGTATACTTTATAAACAACTATACAAAATGAGCAAGGAGTTATAGGAGTTATGTCGAATTGGAAGGTTAACCTAAAATTCAATTAGAGGTACATAACCTGCTAAAAAAAAGAAACTGAAAATTTATTTAAATAAATACTTTCAATTAAGTACCACGTGGGGTAGTTTTTGTAGGTCAACAAATTTTTCGTTGGGAAATATATATCCGAAGGCTGCATGCAGACATATCAATGGTTTTTTACAATGGGTTTTTGACATTAGTGCGTTTTAAACGCTGTAAGTATAGAACTTCTAAGTCTACATTCTATACTTACTGCACACGAATCTTATTTTGTTCTATTAGCAGCAAAATGACAATCTCTTTGCTGGAAACTCATGGTTCTGGAGTGGATATGCTACTTGATGCAAATATAAAATCGTTTTGCTACAAGCGGATTCTCTTGAAAAAGATTAACCTCTTGTGGCAAGAAGAAATCAGATTACTCATATATCAAGTGGATTATCCATTTGCCGCAAATATATTCCACTTGCAGCAAGAGGACTGTTCTTAGAGTGTGCATTACACACATAATTTCACTGAAAAATAATTTGGTAGTTTCAACGAAATTTTACTTGATTCAAATAAATATGTTACTTGAATAGTCGCAACAAAATTTTTATTTGAAAGAAGATTACCTATTTACTTGAAAGAAAGAAATAATTCCTTGACTGAAATAAATATTTAGTTAATTCCAGAAAATGTTTAGTTGTATCGAGAAAATCGATTCGAAAACTAAGCAATGCGTTTTTTAGTTCAAGTAAATATTTTCTTAAATGAAATAAATATTTGTGTCAGAAAATTGAAAATAAAAAGAAATATTTTCGTATATTATATTACTAATTATTTAGCGCTCTCAGACACACACACAAACACACGCGTGTGTGTTGACATTTGTTATTTCGCTTACAGTTCGCATACCGATAGAATTAAAATGCAGGCATTTCTATCAAATCAGAATCAATTCCTGGGATTGCGAATATGCTGGAGTAATTCAATAGCCACCTACCGGGGAAATAGAACCTTATAATTTAAACTACCCGATCGTAGCGGAATGAACCTCCAAAATTTCACGTGACACATTTAACCAATTAGAATCGTTTACTGTTACCTGTAGCGCACGTATTCCCCATCCCACGCAATTTCAATGTATGGGTAAATAAATAAACAAGAAAAAAAATCCTAATATGAAGTAAATATTTTCTCCGCCGAGCGAAATACATTGATATGTATTATGAAGTAATTTGTATCAAAGAAATATTTATTTGAAATAAAAATATTCTCTAAAGCGAGAACCAAATTCCTTAAATCAAGGAATGAGGGTGATGGATTATAATTAAAACTATATCTAGTCATAATTCTGACATTTTTCTATATTTTACCCACCGCACTTTCCCAATATTTTGAGTACCACACAACCCGTTGCTGCTGATAAACACGTACATTAACTAAGACATTGTATTTTTATATGACATCGTACAATATCCAGATCGTAAAATGTCCTTGATTTTCGTTGGCGGTAATGCAATATAACCTAGACTTAAATTCGTTACTTTGTCGAATTCGAAACGAGCGAGAAGACAAGTTTAAAATAGAAAAATCGTAATACAATATTTAGAACAAGATAGAATAAAGGATTGAGCACCGAATAAAATTAGTACGTGTATGTTACACCCCTCGCATAGGTAATAAAATTAATCTGAATAATGCGCCTATGGAGGAACACAACTAGTCTATACTGTATTTACAGCGACGCATTAAAGAACTAAATAAGAGCACTATCCAGTACAAATTGTGAAATCCTAAGTGAAAAGTTACGTGGTAGGAATAAAGATACACAATATCTAGGTTAACCCGCATGTTTATGTAATTGGCAGATTATTTTTGCATTTCTATTAGAAAAACATGCAGTCAACATCTTTTCGTTGAAAATTACCTATATGAAAGTAAATTAAGACGAGAACATTAATATCAATATTTTTAACAATAAATTGATTAGTTTGCTTTTGTACGTACAGATTACAATATTGAGTTACATTATTAGAAAAGAAACAAATATTGAAGCAAATCAGTCGTTGATATTTTGACCCTTAAGAGGGTCGTGAAAACTTCTTTGAACATTATCCATAAAAACTGGACTATATTTCATACTTAATTTGCAGTTAAAAAAATAGATACGAAAATAATTGTAAGGGAATATTTTAATGTAAAGCGATTTACGTAATTACATAATGTTATATAAATACATACCTCCATGACTAAAAAAAAACAATTCGATCAGATAGTTATATCTCGAATTGTAAATGAAATGTCATAAAGGTAAATTTTTCTCATCGAATATATCCTGCAATCTGTACTAGAGAGGAAAATTCTTATAGTGTTTGTACATTTTCGTATGTTTAAACATTTCAAACATAACGTGTTGCAGTTACTATTTCGTTAGAATAAAGACTGATATGATTTCATTTTGAAGCCTGCGATATTGAAAATTATGCTTCGATATAAGGAATCAATACCAAACTCGTTCTCAAACTGTCAGTGAAAATAGCCTTTAACGAATACTCGATAATTGAAGACATTGAATTTCGATGAAATTCCACTTCGTATAATAAAATAATAAAAAATATAATTAGCATATTACTTTTTTGTTGGTTCAGAACTTAACTTCTAAAACAATAAGATTTAATAAATGAATTCCAAGAAGATCATAACAAATAATGTTATTTTCATAATGGTTATTTATTTCAGTTTATCAGTTATTAAATTAGAAAAGAATTAATCTGGTTTAAATTACTTTTATTACATTACACTCTGATGTATATCTATAAAAATTAATCATCAAAATTGTCAAAATAATAGACGTTGAGTGTATTCAAAACTTAGGAGTATAAAATTATGAACTATTAGTTAAAGCAGTAAATTTAGTAAAAGCATTTATTCCTAGATAAAATAGCGCCAAAAGTATGTTTCATGTAATACAAACGATGGTCACTCGTACGAAACTTTGTTGAGAATTTATCAAACGAATGTGGTCTCCAAAGTTCAGTTCCTTCGTACAATTCTCAACAGTTCATGGTGAAATTATGTTTTTTTTTTAAATAAATAAAAAACCTTATCCAATTTACTATTTGTACCCATATAATGGTAATGTATACAAAATAAAAGTGGTTTCGAAACCATTCTTACATAACTCTTCTTTACCGCTGAGTAAAATAAAAAAAATTAGTTCTTGAGAAGAATATGCGAGTATTCCTTTTGGGTATGACGGCCCAATAAACAATTCAGGAAATTTGTTTAAAAGTTTGTGCGTTCTTTAATTTAATATTCAAACAATTTGTAAACAGTTAAAAAAATTAGTCATACAAAATATGAATTCAGATGTATAAAACAATAACTTACAATATATTATGGCATATTAACTATTCCGAAAAAAGTGCTACCTAGTGCAGTGAGAAGCACACTTGGCAGTTTTTACACAATATTTACAATATTTCTACGGTCAATAATGGTCTATAATACCATCGATTGGAGGCGAATCCCCAGATTAGAAAAAGAAATGTTACTAATATCCATTTTTTATATTTTTAATAAATCAATTATTTAATTATGTAAAATAAATTAAATATTTTCCACCGAAAAATTCAGTGTGACCAGATTTGGAGGATCCTCGATGCTAATGGGAGAAGCCCATTCATGCACCAGAATGAGACTTTTCCACTAATGTTGCCTAAAATCCTACATACCCTGTTTATACAAAGTACGAAAAAAAGTAACTTTTGCGCACAGAAATCGATGAAAAAAAGCACTACTTTACGCACCCTGTAGGAAAATGTATATTTTGATTAGAGCCACATCTTTTACTCAAAGCATTTCTGGAAATTTTGAGCATTTTACGGGATAATTACGAAAGTCCTTGAATTATGGTTGTTTTTTATGACTTTCACCTTGAACATCGAATTGACGAATTGCAACTATTTTCCGGAATCACAGAAGCAAAATACGTAACTGTACAAATATATTATAAATGGTTATGTTTGATTTGTGGTTTGTAGGTCCTCTTCCCTTGAAACAGTGCTTTAGGTCGCAAAAATTTTCCTGAAAGCCTCTAATGGTTTGATAGATAGTATGAAAAGTAGATTCGGACGTCAGGATCGTCTGAGGATATTTGCAGACAGATGTGCTGTCCACGATAAGGTCGTGAAGACGAACTTTAATAAATAATTTTTTAATTCACACTTTCTTAATATAACAAATTAGTATATTTTGTGGCCATTTAAAAATGTCTGCAGAACCTCCTTGAGAATGCTAAATATTTTCATGAATACTGAATAAGGTGCTCATAAATACATATCGATCTGTAATATTCTGAAACGATACCTTAAAAACGGATTCCCAATAAAAATAATAAATACATATTTTTTCAAGATCATCTTTAAAGCCCACGACAGTCAAGTTTTCATTTAGATTTCGGTTTGGTTCACGTTTTTAACTCTTGCAGAGTTTAAGATCAATATACTTTTAAAATTGTTCTTTGAACACAACCTCTTCAACGTTACTATCGATTTTTGCCTATTGTCACCCATATAATATATGATTGTTTTTTTTTAGAGTTGTTACTCCGAATTGTTAGGATCCCTAATCACGAATGTAACGTTGGATTTTTTAATCATTCGAAATGGTGGATTCAATATGATGTACCAATTTTTGTACACTACTCATTATTTCATTTTAAAGCAAGTATTAATGCCTCACGAAGAAATCAATTTGCAATGTCCGGTTTTAGAAAACATAGGATCAATATTTTTTGGAACCCACACTGATACTGATTTCATGTGGCTTTGATGTATAAATGAAATAAATGACATGAGGATACTTTATGAGACCTTTATCAATTTAACTATATAAGTATTATAAATTTATCCCGCTGCAAACCATACGAATAAGTAGATATGCAGATAAATTTAAGCACAAGTGTGAATATTCCAATTCTGTTATATGAATTACATGATAAGACGCGTATTAATAATATCATTATACTACATTGTGTGCTTTTCAGGGTACAGTCATAATTACAACTTCGTGATTATATAGTCTTGCCAAGAGCCTTAAAGTCTATAATTAGTAATTATTAATCAGAACGCACGTTACATACTCGAAACTATAATTTCTTCGAATTTTCTCGATAAAATAGTAATTAAGGATTTTGCAGAAATAGTGTTCTGATTGCTTTGATTGTGACTATAATAAAAAAGACGTTTAAAATTATTTAGTAAAAACAGTTTACAAAAATGTAGCAAACAAATTCGCAAAAACTTTTCAAATATGTTTTGAATAACAACTCAAGGCCTGACATTTGTGCATAATTAAATTAATCTTGTAAGCATTGTGATTTATATTAAAATTAATTTTTCGATTACTACTCCAAATATCAATGCTGTTTTTAGTACATTTGCGAAGTTTTCTAATTTCCAACAGTAAGAGTCTTCGAAACATAAACCGTTTTATTTCTGTAATTACAACATGAAATTTGACATGTATTTAAAAAAAAACAATGTTTAATGTATAAATTTAATTAGTATTCACGCCAAACAATCGAATATACAAAAATAACTTTTTTAATGTTCAGTATACTTGTTGTTAGATGAAAATTTACCATTTTAAAACTAAACTAAAGATACGTAAAATAAATATTTCATTATCTTTACTGTGAATGATGTATATGTTCATTTGTGTGATATCTGGCCCGATGACGACTTGAATTCGCTGCTTAAAATCGATTCCTATATTCAGTGAGTTTCAATTTATTAAAGCGGAAGGTACACGCAGATTTGTTCATATAGTTATTTAATTTAAATTGATGCTACGAACGCCTGTGTACGTATTGTGTAACAGTGTTAAAAAATTTATAGTGCAGTTTCTTCTTTAATTTTCATCGGAAATTTCGTACAAACCAAGAAATCAAGTTACTCTGAAAATTAAGGCATAATATTGTATTTTACAATATTTAGATTTAAAGACCATCAGAAGTAAAAAAAGGTTATTGTTTATAACTATATAACTGTATTTTTGTAAATTGTATGCTTAAAATTAATCGATGAATGTAAATATTTTATTACAAAATAATAATTAATGGTGTAATATTGAACAAGCTAAATTATATTTGATAAAATTTGTATTTAATCTTGAAATTACGTTGATATTTTAACTGTTTTTCTAAGGGAGATACTAGCAAGGAGATACGGACAGTTACGAGTACGGAGTGTGAACCCACAAAAATAGTTAAAATTTTTACCAAAATACCAAAATATCGATACGATGATAATACATAAGTTTCACAATTTTAAAAAACATTTCAAATACTTCACCTCAAATTCTAAATATGGGGCTTTCCTGAAATGCTTTAAAAATATTTAAGTTTAAAGTGAACTAAAATGAAGTGAAAAAATAGTATATTTAATCCAAGGATTAGAAAGCAGTGTCATATAGCTCTAAAAATATTGGCAGAATGTGATGTACACGCTAAAATTCTTATGCTTTCACTATATTGAAGTAAAATGTACTCCAAAGAAGTCAACTCATTATGTAGCTCCAAAATATTCAACTCTTTACTGCTTTAGAAATCACTTTATTAAAACAACTTAAGAGCAAAATATTAAAAATTAATGTATCAACAGTGTCTATTGATTTTAAATAAATGAAAAGTTCAAGCAACATATCTAAACACATTAAAAGCTTTTTAAATAATTTTTAACAACAACTGTATAAACATGCTGCATTATTGAGAATTTAAGGAACAAGTTGTAACAATACAATTTATCTTAATGCGGGCTAAATGCGTTAAATGCACTAATTCTCCTTAGTATATAAATGCACACGTGAACTTTTAATTAAAAAATTCCGTGATCAAATACACTTTCGATTCTTGCCACTAAGTTATAATATTCATAAATATTCAGCGTGTGGCAGAGATTTTTATATAGAACCTGTATTGAAACCAAAACTATCTATACGTGTGTGTATGTGTTGTGATGGTTTGGACGAATATGAACTTTACCGATAAACTCTCATTCGACAGTCAGTATCGTTTTATACCTCATATCGGACTGAATCCACAAACAGAAAAATATAATTTCTAACGGTATACATTTCATGTTATAAAAATTTAATATTTTTGACAATGTGCAAATTTTTTACTCTGCGCGAAGAATATCTAGTAAACTTTCCATTTTATCGTTAAACCGGTGTCATTGTCCTACGGGAGTGTTAACACATTTATATTATATAGTGCATTACATTCTATAAAAATACTACTAATTTTTCTTTTCTTAACAACAAATATCTATAAACACCCAGAATAATATGAAGTATTTTCATATTTTGAATAAATAATTAAACCATAAGAATATTTCGTATTCATACTGACGACAAACAAAGACTGGTTTAAAATATCGCAATGATGTCGCATACTTTAAATCGCTTCGTAGATGCATTTTCATAGTTTATTTATGTTCCGAAAAGTTTGATAATTTGCAAAATTGGATTGTTTAAATATAATGTAGGTCGTTAAGCTCACTTAAGTTTAAAAATCATTTAATTTTTTACATTATTTTTACGCAGATTTTATGAAAAGTATTCACATTTTCAAATTATAGTTTTAGAATTAAGAATTTTACTCAATTCAGTAACGTTCTGAATGCAAGAATATCTTTAAAAAAAAATTATATTCAATGTTTTGAAAATTCATTGAAGTTGGTAAATGGAAAGTGTTAAAAATCGTAAAAACATTCATATATAGTCGACCATTCTTCTTTTATTCTTAGGAAGGTTCGTGAAATTTGTTTGCAACATATTTATTGTGTTTAACCCATTAAGCCCCAAAAAGGAAAAATTTGTATCTTACGTTTGAGCTCAGGAAACTTTGTGAAAAAGTAAGAAAATCTTTTGGAAAATATCCAACCCTACTATTTTCGGGTACGTAGTTTAAACATTTCAAAACTTTGATTTTTAATTGTTGATTAACAATTTAATAAAAAAAATGATTTTTTGTATGAAAAATTTTCATTTAATCAAAAATCTGAGTGGGTAGGAAGTTTTTTTACTGTCGCAAATATTCACAAAATTGCACAAAACATCTAAACCAGCTTTGGTTTTTTATCGTACGATTTTTTTTTAACAAAATGGCGGCCAAAAAACGAAAGCTAAAAATCAGACTTTCATTTTAGTACTTGTTTTGACGTGTTTCCATTGGAATCGTGTAAATTATTAAATTTTCAGTAAAAATGTACTTCAATATAATATATATTTTTAAAATAACTATAAAAAGGGTTAAATATGAAAAATAATGTTTTTAAGGTTTTAACAAAGTCGTTTTTTACGGTTTCTCATCATTATTTGAACAGGAACTAATGCAATAATCTGAATATCGGTGATTTTCGAAATATTGGTTACTAAAATAATTGAATAATTTACACGATTCCAATGAAAAAAACGTTAAAACAAGTACTAAAATGAAAGTTTGATTTTTAGCTTTCGTTTTTGGCCGCCATTTTATTAAAAAAATCGTACGATAAAAAACCAAAGTTAGTTGAGAAGTTCAGATGTTTTTTGCAATTTTGTGCATATTTGCGACAGTAAACAAAATTTTCTTCCCACTCAAATTTTTGATTAAACACAAATTTTTCATAAAAAAATCATATTTTTTTGTTTAAATTGTTAATCAAAGTTTTGAAAATTTTAAACTATTCTACTATGTAGAGCGTACACGAAAATAGTAGGTTTGGATATTTTTCACAAAGTTTCCTGAGCTCAAACATAAGATACAAATTTGCCGTTTTGGGACATAATGGGTTAATTTTTGAATCGATGTTTGACAAAACAATCATAAAAATCACCGCAATATATTTTTGGAACAGTTTAATAGAAATTTTACCATTATTTTACTGTGACATCATTGGATGCGTGGACAAATACATAAGACTTTACTTATCAAAAATTTATTATTTGTATAACATCTTAAAAAAAAGAAGATAGCGCGTTTTTAGAATTTGTAGCTTTTGATTTAAAAGGAAACTATATCGCATCTTTTTCTTACAATTTTTTAATGGTATGTAAAAGAAGGAAGAAGAATACACTGGTCATTATCAAGATTATGTATGATATATAAACAATATATATGAATCAATTTCAAAAGTAACAGATGTTATTAAATCTGCAAGATAAGAACATTTTCAAACAAAATTATACAATATTGTTGGTGGTTTAATTGTGCATGTATATAGCTCCTAAGCTAAGGTCATAAAGATCTCATAATGACATCATGTTCAGAAAACCCTCCGAAAGTGGGACATCTGACTTCTTTTAGAGCATATTTCGAAATCATTCTCAACTCTTTTTTATTTTACTGTCTACGTATAGACTACTCTTATAAGTAATTCTTAAAATGTTCTAAAATGAATAAAATGGTTTCCCAGACAACAGATTTTTCAGAAAGTCCTTTAAATGAGATCCAAATTTTTATGTCTTTATGGTTTGTTAAGTTGCGATATCATAATGCGGTCAGAATGCGATAAACCGTGATCATAAAGGTATCTTAAATATAACATATTTATGACACCACATTTTTATCATAAAGAAGTAATAATAATTTAGTAATAAATTCTGAAATGAATAATATTTACTAATAACTACTAATTAAGAAAATTTAAATCGATAAATAATGCCTAGAAATGAAATTCTATAGAAATAAACATATAATGTAGTTAAAGCTATATATTGAAATGGGTGCCAATGTACATATGTATACAGTACCCTCCGTCCTAAGTTATACGGTCTGTTCTTTTAAAAGTTTGACCAAAGTTATAGCCTTTGTTTATATCTCAGCGGAACAATGTTGTGGGGGAAGGAGGGGAAGAGCAACTTTGGGCAAATCAAACATATAACTTAGGGCAGACTATAATGTTGACCGGTAAAACTTAGGACGTGGACTAATGTACATATGTACCTATGCATATGTATAATATTCGTACATAGACGGAATGAGAGGTTGATATAAGAAGAAAACCACTACGAATTAATTATTATATAAAATAAAAAGCAATAAAAAAATGCTTATTGTAATAAAGTAAATATATATAAGGCGCAAAATTTGTGAACTCGGCCACCCTCTCTCTACATAATTCGTTTGCATCAAGGAAGTTGTGTTTGGGCTTAGAATTTAGCTAAAAAATTTAGCTAAAAAATTTAGTCTACTTTCGAATGCAGTGTGCGTCATTTGAAATAATTGTATTGACACAGGCAGCAGAATAATCAAAGAGTTCGCAATAAACTCTAAATGTTATTTAAGAGGTTAGATGACTCACATTCTGAGGTTTTACGGAGCATGATGTCATTATGACATCTTTATGAACTCATTTTATATAGAGTTCATTGTGAACTCTTTGATTATTCTGCTGTGGTCCTGATAGTATTCCTCGACTATTTTTAAAATCATGTTGACACTCGTAATTGCCCCTTTACTTAATCTTTTCAACCATTCTCTACATTCACAATTGTTCCCTTCTTATTGAAAACATTCCTATATATTACTTACAAATCCTCCGATAAACATAATATTGAAAACTACCGTCCAATTGTCTTACAATCATCCATTCCAAAACTTTTCGAATCTGCTATATCTGATAAATTATCATCATTTTTATTTAATAAAATTGCCTCTGAACAACATGGATTCTTAAAGGGGAAATCAACCTTAACAAATCTTCTAATTTACAGTGATTATTTATTCGAAGCTATGGGGGAGCCAGAGCCAGATTGATTCAATTATGAACTTTTTCTGAGCTCGAGGTCGTAATGATCTCATATAATTATATCAGTTCAGAAAAACCTCATAATTTGACGCATCCCAGCTCTTATAGAACACATTATGAGATCATACTGAACTATTTTTTTATTCTGTTATCTGGGGTTTTCAATTTTTTCGAAAAGTGCAATATGTATAATATTCATACATACACGGAATGAGAAGTTGATACCCAGCAAACACAAAAGTAACAGTTATGTAACACCTATGTAACATTTATGTAACAATGTAACCATGACGCAAATGTTACATAATTGTTACTATTTCTGTGTTTGCAGGGTATAAGAAGAAAACTAATACGAATTAACTATATTATATAAAATAAAAAGCAATACAAAAAAAATCTTCTTGTAATAAAATAAATATACATAAATAAACAAATAAAAAACAACATTGTTTAAGTTGCTCTTTTGTTAGTGTAAAACTAAAATACATAATTATATATTAACATTTTTAGAAAATGTCTAATGAAATAAAAAGTTTTATATTACAATTATAAAAATCACACTTCTGCGATCTTAATCAGCCTGAGTTAAGCAATACTTGTAGGCTTGTTTTAACTATTTTTCATAGTAGTTTACATTGCATAAATGGCTTTGTTGAAATCCAGTTAAAACGAGCCTACAAGTGTTGATTTACTCAAACCGAATAAATTCTCAGAAATTTGAGGGATTTTTAGACCAATAACAAAATATCTTTAAGTTAGTCATCTGAACACTTTATGATACAATTATGATATCATTTTGATTAATGTCTTAAAAATATGATCTCTTTAGTTCCATTATCAAAATTACACCTTTAAATGGGTCATGTGACCGCATTATGACATAATTCTGACATCATTTTGAGTTTTCTTAACGAGGTCAGAAATTTTTTTTGATATCTTTATGAGCTCGTGCAGTCTGGATATTATAGAGCTACAACATAAATGAATTCAAATTTTGAATTTTTACATTGCGAACTATTTATATAGTTCTTTAATTGCGATCTGCGGTTTAGACTAAAGTGCGTGCAACTATGCGTACATATATCGATTTTATTGTCGATTATTTTTTGTTTTTTGAATAACGTGACAACACTGTTCCAATATGTTCACATAAATATATACAGTGAGTTCCACATGTGTACATTTATCACTAATCAAAATTTGTTTAAAAATCAACAAAAAAAGTACTGTGTTGAAATCAAATTTAAGCATTTTGAATTTCGGAAACTTAAATAAAGATAATTGGTTATATTTTAATTTTTGGAGTATTCACGTACCGAAAATGTCTGCTGTCCAATAGATCTGTCATGTCGACGGTTTTCAAGTCGCTGTTCAACAGAACAGCGCACCTACAAAATTTAAAAAGCACCAAATTCTGCCGACTGAGCTCAACCAAGTTAGTGAATCTTTTAAATAACTACATATATTTATTTCAGTGCAGTTAACATGCATCTAACCTCTTTTATCATAATTAAAGTATATTTCTGACAAATTCTTTCAAGTAAATCATAAGAATTATTGGATATTTTTTAACAATTCGTTTAAATAGAAATTCTACATTTATAAGTAATTGTATTATATTCATGTTTGCAGAACAGAACCATGTGTTTACGACCTAACTATTGTTGGGGGTGGTATTATCGGGTGTTCGACTGCCCGTGAAATGATAATAAGGCATCCGAAAATGAAAATTGCCCTCGTTGAGAAAGAACCTTGCTTAGCGATGCATCAAAGTGGACACAACAGTGGAGTCGTGCATGCTGGTATTTATTACAAACCAGGATCCATCAAAGTAATATTATCGACATTACCTCAACAAAATTTTACGATTAAAAAATGATAGTTATGTCTGACTTTGTTTTTATCAACTGGTACATTGTCAATATTTAAGTTCACTTATCCTCCCAGCAAACGAAAATCGATTGAAGTATATTCATATTAATTCAGCAATCGATATCTGAATTCCATTTCTGAACCTTCTTCAATCTTTCTTAATTCCCAATTATTTTGAATCTACGTAGATATATTGAAAAATTTGCCAGTGAATATTCTGGAATTCCCATACTATGCTTGACATGTTTGAATTCATGTAAATGAATTGGAAATGTACGTTCTTAATATTCTGTATACTTCAAAATCGGTTTCTACATTGAATTTATTTCAATTCATGCAAAAAAATTAAAACATTGCTTTCTGAATATACTCGAATCGTAATTCACTCTGAATTTATTTCAATACTTATCAACGTATTGAAATCAAGAATATTTAATTTATTTAGGTTCGGAATAGTCAGGAATCATTTTGAATTCGAAAATATTGAGAGCAATTCGCGATGTTGACGTTTAACATGAATATTTTTGAGATTATAGTTTCTGCGACAAATATTTGCAGAAATCTTTTTTATTGTTAATTCATTTGCTTATTACATTAAAATTGTGTTTTCTCTTAAAATATGCAGTTGCATAAAACTAACCTATGAATAGAATCTATAATTACTAGAAGCCCATATTGAGTTTTCTCCGTTTGTAGGACTTTACGGTATAAGAGGTAAGCTCATAATTTCAAATATATATTTCGGATTTTCGAATCTGATAAAAAGAAAATTGTTTACAAAATACTAATGTACGTTCGATACAAATTGTAAGTTGATTACTCAAATTACACAGTAAGTTTCATTAGAAGGAATAGAGCAACTTAACAGACTTAATCGAAGACATCTTATGGATTCTGGACATCGAACAGACTGCGTAATGTAACAGGCAACTAAAAGAATGTCCTAAGTGGAAGTATCGCATACATAATTTAAACTGTTTAAATTGGTCAGAAACTGAATAGGCATTGTTCACAGGGCAAGTTTTATGCCAAGTGAGCCCACCGAAAGCATCAAAATTTCAGTTTTGGGATTTATAAATCGAAGGACATCTAAATTATGAATTTGAAAATTGTGAAAGCATTATATTAGAAATAATCACTTTTATAACTACTTTATTTTTACAATAAAATTTATATTTATTTATATGTACAAATACAGTTGCTTGTTCATGAGGGTATACTTGGCACGAAATGTTCTTTAGGAAACTAATTATGATAAAATAATATAATAGAAACAGTAATCGTCTCGTACACTTACGTAGAAAAGCAGTTTCTCGCCACAGAGAATGATACTATTCAAGAAATAGAATTGGTCTTGATGGAGAATGTATCCACAATAGTGTGAACGTTCATTTTACCTTTTGTATAATCCGACCTCACCTATTTTATTAAATTTCATCTTCAGTTGTTCAGATATTTCAGTTTTAACGAGAGAAACTTAAAATATTATGTATTACATATATGAATATGGTTATGATTACAATAAAATACCTACACAATTTTTATTATTTATATATATATTAATAATAAATATATATTGAAAGTAATGAATATATATTGAAAATTATTCGTTTTTACTTTTTGGAGATTCAAAATTGGAATTAAAAATAACTCAAAATCTGAATCTTTTTGAATCGATTTTCGTTTACTAGGTTCTGAATTCTTCTAACTGTATCTCCCTGTATGTATTGAAAAGCATTCATGAATTATTTTTCTGGGATTCAGAGGTGGAATTCAGATAAATTCAAAAGAATTAAAAATTTGAATCTTTTTTAATCGATTTTCGTTTGCTGGGCTACCAGGTTGAAGACATAGCTGTCGTTCTCCTATTTTTTCTTACATATATGCACATAAATTACACAAAGTACTTGAATTTATTTTAGGCAAAATTATGCGTAGAAGGAATGTATTCCGCTTATGACTACTTTTGTAAGAAAGATATTACACACGAGAAAGTTGGCAAACTCATTGTTGCTCAAACTTGCGAACAAGTCACGACGTTGGAAAAGCTTTATGAAAATGCTCTGAAAAACAAGGTACCAGATGTAGAACTTGTCAATAAGGAATGCATTAAAAATTATCAAGCTAATGTAACGGTAAGAGTATTAAACATTTTAGATACAAGCACTGTTATTGTACGACAAGAAGTAAACACGGATAAATATATACTCTGAAAAAATAGGGAGAAAAGGCAATATGGTCGCCATGGACTGGAATAGTAGATTGGGCTGAAGTTACTCAACACTTTGCCGAAGATTTTAAAGAATGTGGAGGTCACGTTTACTTAAACTTTAAAGTTACCGGTTTCAGCTCAATAGTATCATCACCTGATGAAAAAAGTACTGCTAATCCTTGTCCAATATCAGTTGAAAGCAAAGAGAGAGTAAGTATTATATTATATACGATTTTAAAAAATATATATAGTAAAAATAAAAATTTATTTCTTTCATTTTGAACATTTAACAGAGCATTAGTACTAAATTTGTTCTTACTTGCGCTGGTCTCTATTCGGATCGTCTCGCAGTATTGACTGGTGGCGATAAAAATCCTCGAATAATTCCAGTGCGAGGAGAGTACTTGATGATGAATGAAAAAGGAAAGAAAAAAAACCTTTTATGCGCAAATATATATCCCGTACCTGATGGTAGTCTCCCATTTTTGGGCGTTCACTTCACTCCAAGGATAAATGGTGACATATGGATCGGTCCTAATGCAGTTATAGCTCTGTCGAGGGAAGGTTATCGCTGGCGTGACATAAATGTTCGAGATTGTGTAGACATGATGAAGTTTCCAGGATTTTGGAAACTTGTTTACAAATATTTTAGGCCAGGGATGAACGAAATACTCAATTCATTCATTACTTCTCGCACTATTAAAGAATGTCAAAAGTACATCTGTGAACTGAAAGCTTCGGATGTTAAAAGGTAAAGAGAATGCGCAGTTTTTGATTGAAATTATGGATATTATTATTTATATGAATATCTAAATTATTAATAAATTGCAGAGGTTGCTCAGGTGTTAGAGCACAAGCTTTAGAAAACGACGGTACTTTTGTGGATGAATTTGTGTTCGATGCGAGTCCTGGCCTGTTCAAGAATAAAGTTCTACATGTCAGAAATGCTCCATCGCCAGGTGCTACGAGCAGTATGGCTATAGCCAAACATATCTGTTCTAAACTCGAGAACGACTTTCATCTGGGCAAAGCCTGCTAAACCCTGACAAATAGTCGAATGTTGACAATAAATATTGTTTGTTCATTTGCTACTGAAATATATGTTGCTACAGCTGTCCAGTTGCAGAAAAAGTCTGAGGGCTATTTTTTAATTTTTTTTTTTTAAATTTCAAGTTTTTGAATTGTTTGATTCAAAACATATGTTAAGTTTAATGTTATAGAAATCATATTTTATATATAGAATTATATCTCGGAATAAAATATGTCTTTTATATAAAAAGTTAAACTTATCGAAGGGATTCTTCATGTGATATCTTAATTTTAACCGAAGTAAGACTGATAGAACTGAATACGTTTTCCTCCATCTCTCATATGCCATAACAATTTATAGAAAATAGTTTATTTTTTCTTTTAATATCAATATATACAGTCTTATCAAGTTGTCTTATGGTTTAATTTTTGAAATATACAATTTTGTTTACGTCCATGTGTAATTTCTTTTTTAAAAGAGTCTACAACTTCTTGTAGATAATAGTAGACTCCTTCCTGCGAAGTCCAATGCAGCTGTCAGATGAAATCCCATGTTCGTGATGACTACTCCATACTCGGCTAGCGCAAACATGGAGTAAACTAGAAAGAATGGATTTACATTTATACCATAGATATAATTAATTATAATGGGTAATTAAAAAAGAAAATCTCAAAATACATTGCACTCGTTAAATTTAATGCAATGAGTATATGAAAATAGGAAAAATATTCAGGTAGCAATTGAGTTTTGCTTATAAATAGGTCACAACAAACGAGGATACGGTTGCTCCAAGTTCCAGGTTTTTTTACTGAATTTTCAGAAAACTATTTTTTACCATCGCGGATACCGGTCGAGTCATATTGAAAGAATTTTTATTATTGCAGGACTCGCATGTATTTTGGTTAGTTTCAGTTACTTGGAATTCTTCGCAGCGAACATATCGTAACATTCTTAAACAAATCTTGCATGATATGGATGTTTTTTCGGAGCAGGCTCTGCCCAAGAAGACAACTGGATGATGAAATTAGGTAAGCGTTACATTAAAATAATAAATTGTTACAAATTTGGAAATAAAATGAGATTTCTACCGCAATATGTTTATTCAATAGTTCTGTTCGTTCGGGGTATTTGCCGAGGTTGTGGAAAAAATCATTTATTACCCCAATTTTTAAAAATGGCAATTCTTGTGATCTTTTCAATTATAGACCTATCTTGGATGCTATAATGGCTGAAAGGCTTACTGATGCATTTCTATCAACTATAGCTAACGCTTACAAACTTGTTAATCTTTACTGATTTTATCCACAGAACCTTGGGAAATTCCTCTCAGGTAGATGCAGTATTCTTAGACTTTTCAAAGGCATTCGATACCTTAGACCATGGTATTTTAGTCGATAAGTTATTTAAAATGGGAGTACGGAGCAATATCCTTCAATGGATAGCTTCTTTTCTCTCTGACAGATAGCAAGTTGTTGGAGTGCATACTCGTGAGTCTGAACCCTTCGCTGCAACCTCTGGTGTACCTCAATGGTCACACTTGGGTCCTATATTGTTCATTCTTTTTATGAATGACTTAACTCAGAGTTTGAGATTTTCTAATGTTTTGTTATTCGCGAAATTTATTCTCTTTCTGATGTGTCCAGGTTGCAGGGGGATCTGGACTCACTGGTCGAGTGGTCAGTGTTAAACCGTTTGAGCCTAAATAGTAAAAAATGTAATTTTGTACGGTTTGTTAAAAGTCACTCTCCTGTCTGGTCTAATTACAAGATTAATGACCAGCCTCTAGACTCTGTAGGCTTTGTGAATTTAGGACAGTCTCAAACGCAACATCTGTATTGGGGTTTCTAAAAAGATCTACTAGAGATTTTCGTAGTATACCTGCGATTATCTCAATATTCAAATCAATTGTATTACCCAGTCTTTTATATTGTTCACCAACGAATATTATTGATCACGATTATTCCACTCTGGCAAAGGAATTTAATGTGCCCTCCATTAAATCTATTCATAATAGATTTGATTTAATCAATACTTTTAAAATAATGAAGGGCATCATTAAGTGTACCGAATTGAGACAGTCCTTTCCTTTACGTCAGATTTCTTACAGCATTCGTTCACAGAGGTTATTAATTGAGGAGGTTAATCGATCGGATATTGGGTATTACGCTCCGATAACTCGGTTGCGGAGAGCATGGAACTCACTTTGTCCTGAAGTTCGAGAACTGGTGTCGTTAGCGATATTTAAATCTCGAATTTTTCTAATGTTTTCCACTTTTGGATGAATTTTTTTTTTATTTATGTTAATTACATATTTATAGGTAGCGATTTAATTGGTTATCTTATTTTTCTATTTTGCTACTGTATTGTTAAGTTTCACCTAATATTGTTATTGTGTTTTTATGTAATAGGCTTTTCGCCATTGATTCTAAATAAATAAATAAATAAATATGAAAATGGAACAGATTCTACTCGACGAGGAAAGTTAGATGGATTGATTTATAAGTATGATTTAGAATAAGAATTTTTCCAAGAAGTTGGTAATGATATTTCGGAGTTATACAGTTTTGTAATCAGAAAGTGATCTGAAAAGATATCAGAAATTAATATATAGTTATTCTTTGAATTTAATTCTTATAAAAGAATTGGCATAATTTCTACGTTTGCCGTTATTAAAAAGCAAAGGAAATAATAATATCAACGAAATAAGAATTTCTTGGTGAAATGGATGGAATTAAATAAATATAATATCGTCGATTGACGTTTCGGCCATTTATTGTAGCACTCTTCAAAATTATCTATAAAAAGGTATAAAATTTTGGAAAAATATAATATAAATCAAATATAATACAAAATAAAACATCAAATTCCATAAAAAATACAACCAATAATAAACAGAAAAATGTAAATAAAATCGAGATAAGAAACATTTACAGAATACCGATGAATAATAACCACAAGCATTTTTTAAAACCGTCTTTTAAAACTAAAAATTATTGAGATTAAACATTTTTTTGTATAAAAAATATATTTTTGATGAGTGACAAAAAATATAATAAAAATTAAAAAAATAAAAACGAGAAAGGTCAAAAGAGCATTGCAATTCTAAAAAATGTTTAAACAAATTTTTTTTATTCGGAAATTCGTAATTGATTTACCTTAACGAACATGAGATAGTATTTGTTTGCCATCACGTGGTCACAGTTACGATATGTTCGCTGCGAAGAATTGCGAGCAACTGAACTTAACCGAAGTACATGCCCGACAATCCAATGACAATTGAGTACATATGACAGGTACTCTAACCCATTTAATTCCTAACTTTAATATTGACTTTGAAATACTTCCTAGTGGCAAAATTCTTTCAAAATGACTCATCCGGAAACCAAGATGGAAAAAAATAGTTTTCTGAAAAAAGATTCAGGAAAACACTCTTTTTAAAACCTGAAACTTGGAGCAACCGTTTCCTTGCTTTAAACATTGCTCCTGAATATTCTACAGTTGTAATTGTGCAATATAACTTGAATAATTTACTCATTGGTTCACAATATTTATTGTGTCTGTAGAAGAAGTATCCTGCCAATATTATAGAAGTCACATTAAGAACCAACATTCTTAATTTCCACTTTAGAGATGATACGTCATTTGAATCTTTGCCAACATTTCGGTAATTTCGCATAATGGTAAATGCAAGTAACATGTGGATCAAAGACATTATTAAAAATGTAATGAACGATAATTTGTGGAAAGCTGAAAAAAGTTAAAGATATCGTAAAATAAAAATATTAGAAATAGGAAAAGATTCATTGACAAAGCAAATTAAATAATCTTACCATAATTTTCATTAGATGTCCAAAAACTGAGCGTAACCAGCGAGAAATTTTCTAAGAGGTAGGTCATTAAAGCAATATTGCTAATTCCTTTAGCCCATGTATAGACGGTTTCTTTGTAATGGCGATAATACATGATAAAAAATAATGCTCTAATAATTGCTTGCGCAGCAATCGCTGCTTTCCATACATCTCTTTGCGGACGATAATGTCCTATTGTTGCTGACACAGATGGTAGAAAATTATACACTTTACAATGAGTTGAGGTAGCATGTTCGAAATTGTATAGGATAGACCAAATGATACAAAATATAAATCCAAAGAACGGCAAGGATACTGTGAACCAAGCTACTTTTGCTATTGGACATACTACACGAAACTTTGAAACTTCCTCGTCTACAAGAGGAATGTAATCAGAGCCTGTTCTACTCATTTTTGAAGACAGTTTATTAATTAATGCTGCTTCATCATCTCGAAGATCTGAAAGCAAGAAATCCATTTGTTAATGGAGACTTTTGATACTTATAATATGTATTAAACGAAATTTAAAACTTACAAAATATCTAAGTGAATTTTGGTTCCAGACATTTTTGCACTTAAGGTTAATTAAACATAAAACATGTATATTAACCAGGTAGGTTAGGTGAGAGTCTACTTAGACGAATATTTCGTCTCCATTCATGTGCAATAAACATTGTTATTTTCACTAGTACATACAAACAAAATAAATATCAGTAAAAAAGTTCCGGGTTGACGAGACGCGCACGAGTCGACGACTAGCGACAGTCGCGATCACCTTTTTACAATCAGCTGATCATCATAACATCTCGCAAAATGACTAGTGGCTGGACCAGATTAATAGTTTCAATAACTAAACCGCATTTCTTTTAAATAACCAATATAGTCGTGATATAGTTAATAAATATTTTTATAAGAGTCCATTTAACATGAAGAGAAAAAAAAAATATAAATATTGAGGCATGTATGCGCATAATATAATTTCTGTATAGATTTTCAATAAAGTGACAAAATCTTTTATTTGGATTACAGATGTACATACAATCAGTTCAAAATAACTTAAACACAGACAATATGTTTCTCTTAAAAAATGGAAGCGTATTATATGTATACATATATAGATAGCGCTCGCTGTCCAAATTCACGCTTCTTTTTTGTTTGAGCGTCCCAACAAACCAAAAAGTATACGGAAAATCTGTGTACGTTTTAGTAGTATAGTACATAATTAAGTCACTGTTTCTTTCCCGCTCTTTCAGTTACGAATGCGAGTGCGTATATTATACGATATTATACATAAACGCACATAACCTCCCAACAAACCAAAAAGTATACGAAAAATCTGTGTACGATTTAGTACGATATAAGTCTGTTTCTTTCCCGATCTTTCAGTTACGAATGCGAGTGTATATACATAATATTATACGCGATACATAAACGCACATAACCTCAAAAAAACGATTAAACTACAGTAAAACCCCTCTTATTTCAATTGTCCAACCACTCTGATTTGAATCGTTTATTCGTTTCCCCTCAGGCCTTCCCCCACCACTGCTCGAACATCTCGATACAGTTTACCTTTACAGTGTTTACACCATCAAAGTTGTAAAGTGTAAATATTGGGTGTTCTCTCCGAGCACCGGAACGCCACAGTGGCGGCTTTGGAACTTCTAGACCGGAAGTAATCGTAGATGCAAAAATTCTCCTTCAATTTTTATGGAATCGTGCTGGAAACGCATTAATCATGAGCCCTTTTCATCCAAGAATGGACGCAAAGGCCCCTTTTTGGCAAAAAAATTTTTTTAAGCCCGTAAAAAAATGATTTCCGACGACCCTTTTTGAAGGCACACGTACACAGGCTTTACGTGTGTTAGTGAGCACCACAAAAACGGTTAATTACTCATTATCCATAGCATTTTTGCCAAAAAGGGGCCTTTGCGTCCATTCTTGACATCGGCCGGCTTCTATTCCAAATAAGTGCATGTCGTTTTATTTCGAATTGAAGCCAAATTTTTGCATCTACGATTCAAAGCGGGCAATGGCGGACACAAGGTGAAAAATGACAGGAAATAGTTCCGCGATTCTACGAGGGGTGTCGCTTCGGTCGTATACCAGTACCGTATGTTTTTACGGGTGCTTAGCGGGGCCCGCTTCCTTTATGACACTCACACAAGCAAACTAGCGTGTAAGAGGGACGCACACATGCGTATACATAAATAACCCCTCGAGAAAATTTTTGATACGATACTGACGAGAGGTGAAAGTCGAACTTCGTAATATCGTCAGCAGATGTCATTCCAATCAGTGCACTTAAAAGTTGTAGGTGCCGCCACAGTCAAATCTGACTTCCGACTTTTGGAGAGAACACCCTTAACCTAAATTTGCAAACATGTATAGTCGGTAGACTGATACAGTAGAACCTCACACTAGTGGCACTGTCGGGACCAGCGGTTCTTTGTTTTTCTCACACTAGTGAGATGCGGAGGGGTGGAATGTTTACCCCCTCTCTAGGGACGTATCGTATTTGCGAGCGCATGCGCATCAGCAGGTGCAAACATGTGCATATATACATATGTCTACACACTTTCATAACGTTCATAACCAAAAATACTTGTATTTTTCTCGCTTTTTCAAAAGAGAACTCTTTTGCCAGTAATTTTACATTTGTGTCCGCATTTAGGTTCTTAAGCGTAGAATTATTTTCACATGATGTTCCAAGCCACCGATACTAAATTAATTACAATAAATAATACACAAATCGTAATGTGTTACAGCTTGAGTATGTAAATACATACGTAATACCCATATGTATACATACAGCTTTTCGAGTATGTTTGTGTACATACATACACATGCATAAGAAAGTGGCAGAGTGGGGGTACGAGGGGAAGTTGATGTTTCACTAGTGATAGAGACAAATGTTCACTAGTGCGAGAATTTCACTAGTGTGAGTTTCACTAGTGTGAGGTTCCACTGTATATGTAATGACCCCGCAGGGGACTTGTGGAAGAGAGCGGAGCGGGTTATCTCCGTCCACAATTTAATTGTGGAAGAGTGAGGGGTCGAAGTGCCCGAGCTCGAAGAGGAGCAATGCTTTTGAAAGATCCGCTTCTCTTAGCAAGTTTTGAGAATTGACGACCTCACGGACCCGATCGTTCGGCTGGTCTGTGCCGACGAATGCCTGATCGTGAAACGACTCGAGAGACCCACCGTACTGGGGAGCTAGGGTGCGGTGTCAAGCCCCTGCCGGCGGGTTCCACACGGGGGAGCGCTACGGCGTGCCGTGTCCGTGCAGGCAGTAACCGCAGAAAGGGTTGGCCTCTAGCGGGCCGTGGCAACGTTAGAAAGGTTCTCTGAACCAACAGAAGCATCAAGGCAGGCAGCTTGTTGCTAATAAATGTGGTAGCTGACTTGTTGTATATCTTTTTTAAGTGTGCACAACCAGCGGTGCTGGCGCATCACTAAAATTTGGCCCCATTCCCCCACGGGGGGGGGGGGGTGTTTTAAACCCGAACGGGAGGCAAGACACCTTAAATAACCTACACTCAAGTGTATATGTAATGAAATTTTAAATTAATTTAAAATTTTGCATCAAACTCATGATTTACATCATACAAATTATTCGAGAAGCTGCTAATTTCGAAAAATAAAAGTGCACATATGAAGGTTAGGATGTTGTCAATTTTTAATGATGTGTATTTGAAGACCTCCAAAAAATTGAAAAGTCTTTCATTTGCAAAATAACAAACAAATCCAATATCAGCTGCTTAGTACTGAATTTCAAGTGATTTGAAGCTTTCATTAATCATATTTGCAAATTTGGGTTAAATATTGTCTCCTATATTCATTTCGGTCTAAATCGCAGTGTATTTGTTTGTGAAACCAAAAATTATTGATACATAATTACACAGGGTCATCGAAAAGTATCGGACCCCCCTAATATCTTCAGTTAGAATGCACGTAGGAGAAAATGTCCAATAGCAAAGTTGTATGGTTTCAAGCGGGGAGTAAGATGATGACCTTGACTTTGACCTTGACCATGTCCTTCAAGGTTATTTCAAGGTCAATCTTATTTTTTTAAATAGAACCCCCTACATTTTATTGCATATTCTTATAGCTTATCTCGAGAGCTTTCCAAAACACTATAATAAAATATTTTTTTATCAAGTACTTTTTGAGTTATAATGGTTTGAAGTTAACAATTTTTTGACACAAAATGTAGAATATCTTGTAAAATATTATTTAGTTTTCAGTAATCATAACCTTAATACTTTTGTGCGCGGAATAATGAGACCAATTAATTGGTTTAAAGAAAATACCACTCTTGCCTTAACTGGTCGGACTCGCACACCACTTAACAAATTGTTAACTTCAAACCTTTATAACTCAAAAAGTACTTAATAAAAAAATATTTTATTATAGTGTTTTGGAAAGCTCTCGAGATAAGCTATAAGAATATGCAATAAAATGTAGGGGGTTCTATTTAAAAAAATAAGATTGACCTTGAAATGACCTTGAAGGACATGGTCAAGGTCAAAGTCAAGGTCATCATCTTACTCCCCGCTTGAAACCATACAACTTTGCTATTGGACATTTTCTCCTAAGTGCATTCTAACTGAAGATATTAGGGGGGTCCGATACTTTTCGATGACCCTGTATGTAATAAAGTGCATAATATAAATTTAAAATGTTTATTTCTGCACTCGAATGCAGATATAAATGACCATAAATAAATGCGAAATGTTGCAGTCTTTATTTATCACATAAAGGCACGAGTTGTGATCTTGTTACATTTTTATCCAAGTTTAAAATTCTCTACACATTTTTCAGATAAATTAAATATATATTTTACATAATTCAACTATAAAATATATACGATGTCTAACAAAAATAAAAAGATATCAGATATTATCATCCACTATTAAAGCGTTAAATAGAGTAAGGGGGTAAGGGGAAATTTCAAATAAGAGGGGTCGGCGCCATCTTGACAACCATGACCAGTTGAAATAAGAAGGGTTCTACTGTACTTTGGATTATCGAATGATTTGAACTCAAATACTAAAACTGAACATTTGTTTGAGAATTATGAAATACGGAAAATGATATATTCAATTCTTCGATTAAATTGACAGAATTTAAAGTTATTTTAAGCCGCAACAAATAAATTTTTGGAATGCGTTAAATACGGTATCGTATAAGATCGAATTAATTATATTCTTGAATTATACTGTATAATGACACGGTAGGGTTAAAAGGACTAAAAATACGTCGACATATTGAATGTTAGAAACGTATTTTTAAAATTTTCATTTTGATTTTAATGTTTAGGCATATTTGAACATAATGTATATATTATTATAGTCTAAAATCGATTCGTGAAAAAATATGAATTTTTTAATCCTTATTTAATATGATACCGGCCTACAGATTTCATTCTTGTGGTGATGTCCAACATTCCAAGCCATGTAAATATACAAAAACATTTTTGCTCGTACTCAATAAGTAATAGAATTTGTATGAAAAAAGGTAAGGAATACGGTGTTATACAGCGCAGAAATGCATGATTTTTTCCCATTCACATGGAAGCCATTATTTAAAAATGCTTTTGCTTTACCTGATTTTCGGGCAAGAAAACATAACATTTCTAAATATAATAACTCATCTTTAAAACATTATTTTTTGATCAACCAGAGCTCATTTTACGCGTAAGACTTCCAAAATATTTGTAATTTTTAAGTCTATAATTTTAGGATGAATTTGAACAGAATTATCGCAGAAAAAAGTGAGAATTTCGACAAATTTCCGTTTTATGAGCAAAAATTACTCATCTTCAATCTGTAATAATTTTTCCAACAAATTGTTCTTTTTTATTGCACAATGAAAATATGGAAACAAATTTTTTCTTTACAAGGCAGGCGAAAAATACGAAAAACCGCGTTTTCCCCATTTAAAACCAATGTTAAATTTGGGGTCGTTGCCAGAACAGAAGTTATTAATTGCCAGCGCCAGGCTTTCGCTCACCTATTAGTAATGTGAAATGACAAGTTTTGCGCACTAAGGCCAAGTATGAATTAGAATAAAAATCTGGGGTAATCAATATGCCTCTAGAAATAAAGAGAATGCAAAATATCGATTCCGTATATACTTTCTGGTTTATTGGGGTAATAAAATTGGTCTGAGGGGCCGAATTTGGAGATACGCGTGTTTGCAATCTATTTTTTAAAATCACTTACGTTCAAAAATACATTTTTTAGAATTTTAATCCTGACACCTCTCAGAATCGTAAAAGTTGGAAAATGAGACCCGTATTTTTGCTTTTCACAATCGATCAGTATTTAATGGTGCCGCCATACCTCTCACGTTTCCCATGTATTTTATACTGGGGAAAAACATTTTCAAAGAATGAAGAAAAAAACTTCTCAATCCGTAGATTGTTTCAAATACGTATGTCTTGGTGTAACGGATAGTGGATTTAAATGAAATATATAAAAACAATTTACGTTTCGGTCATTTATTTGTGACCCTCACTAGATAAATAACTCTGAAAAATGGTTTACAAGTATAGATATAGCAATTATAATAAAGAAAGCCTGATCAAGTAATTTATATACGGGGCATTCCATGCGAAGTGAGCCACCATTTTTTAAATTTGTGTTTACCATTTTTGTAATAAAAAGTAATCGAAATGTAGTCATTTGGACCACGTATAATTCAAAAATACCAATGATTAACGAAGTTACAGTTTATTTAATGAATTTTTGTTGTATTCAGTCCTTTGCGGTATTTTTATTTTTTTACACAAAATGATATGATATTAAAACATTGTTTAATAAAACAAATTATAAATTGATAATAAAAATTGTCTTACATGTTTTTTGTAGATTTTGTTATGAACTTTACAATAAAAATATGTATTTTCAATTTTAACCCCTTCACTGGTAGGCGTTTTCAAATAAAAAGCGCCAAAACTGGTACGAGCCAGTTTTCGTCCAATTTCGATGACAATGTTAATTAGGGGGTTTTGGGGTAGCTGATTACGAATCTGATGTGAAAATTTCAAAATTGAAAATGGTGGATCCAAGATGCCGGACCAAAATGCAAAAAGTTTCTTGATGTAACAGAAATTTGTTACTCGGGAGTTTTTGGGGTCTAAAATACTCTCCGTCCTCTTGTTTTCCTTGTGCAGTCGAAAGAAAGAATGGCATAGCTGCGCAAAAATATGCGCACTTACCCGCTCCTCTCGTAAAAAAAACTACTAGTGCGCACAAATTATCAGCACTAGTAGTGTTCACTAATTGTAATTTCGTGCACTATTAGATCACTAGTGCAATTGCAATATCGCAAAACTATGGAAAAAATATTTTATGATGAAATACATGAAATTGAAGTCGCTAATATAAGGGGTCTTCCATAAACCACGTGGCCCTAAATTGCCCACGTTTTGACCTCCCCCTCCCCCACGTGGCTTATCATGGCGTTTGACCGACCCCCCCCCCCCCCCCCCCCGGCAGGAACGTGGTTTTTTCAATTTTTTTTTATATCTTATTTGTTAAGCACATTATATCGGCGGCTCTTACGAAGAACGCTCTAATTCATTTCGTAATGAAGAAAGCTCTATTTCAGATCTCACCGCGAAGAATGCTTTATGTTAGATGTCACCACGAAGAACGCTCAATTTCTAAATAAGTTTTTTTAGTGAAATCCTGACATATTATGTTTTTCATAATAAATTTAGAAATGGAGCGTTTTTCACCATAAATTTGACATAAAGCGTTCTTTGTAAGAGCCACATCGAGTATATATTACAAATTATTTTAAATTATATAAAAACCTTTCTGTAATAATACCCGCGGTGTCGGCGGTGCAAGAACGGTGCAGGCGGTGCAGCTCTTCCGAATATGCTATTTGTCTGACAGGCCTTTCTAACCTAAAATACGCAATGCCGCGAAATATTTTCATGTTATGCTCGATATTTTCTTATCGTTCATAGAATTAAATAAATTACTCTGTACATAATGATATTAAAAAATGTGTTTTAACCCGTTTCTTCCTGAAATGGCATAAATTCTATGACCCTGAAGCTAGCAGTATATTCGCCAGCAGTAGATTCGTCTGACTAGACAGCAGTTACTACTTACGACATGTAGCGCATTAAAATCAAAAAAATTCTACTTCCTGCTGGTCGTTAGCATTTTTTTTGGGACTTGAAATTCATACAGGATATTCGTATTACTGTCTAGATTGATAATCCAGTTAGAAATCAAGGGCACGCTTTCGTTAATTAAGTCAGTAGACTAATTAAGACGGTAAAACTAGAAAGATCGAAAAATTCTATTTCCTGCTGGACGTTAGCATTTTTTTTGGGACTTGAAATTCACACAGGATATTCGTATTACTGTCTAGATTGATAATCCAGTTAGAAATCAAGGGCACGCTTTCGTTAATTAAGTCGGCAGACTAATTAAGATGGTAAAAAGCGAAAAATCGAAAAATTATATTTCTTGCTGGACGTTAGCATTTTTTTTGGGACTTGAAATTCACACAGGATATTCGTATTACTGTCTAGATTGATAATCCAGTTAGAAATCAAGGGCACGCTTTCGTTAATTAAGTCGGCAGACTAATTAAGATGGTAAAAAGCGAAAAATCGAAACATTCTATTTCCTGCTGGACGTTAGCATTTTTTTTTGGACTTGAAATTCACACAGGATATTCGTATTACTGTCTAGATTGATAATCCAGTTAGAAATCAAGGGCACGCTGTCGTTAATTAAGTCGGCTGACTAATTAAGACGGTAAAAAGCGAAAAATCGAAAAATTATATTTCCTGCAGGACGTTAGCATTTTTTTTGGGACTTGAAATTCACACAGGATATTCGTATTATAGTCTAGATTGATAATCCAGTTAGAAATCAAGGGCACGTTTTCGTTAATTAAGTCGGCAGACTAATTAAGATTGTAAAAAGCGAAAAATCGAAAAATTCTATTTCCTGCTGGACGTTAGCATTTTTTTTGGACTTGAAATTCACACAGGATATTTGTATTACTGTCTAGATTGATAATCCAGTTAGAAATCAAGGGCACGCTGTCGTTAATTAAGTCGGCAGACTAATTAAGATGGTAAAAAGCGAAAAATCGAAAAATTCTATTTCCTGCTGGACGTTAGCATTTTTTTTGGGACTTGAAATTCACACAGGATATTCGTATTACTGTCTAGATTGATAATCCAGTTAGAAATCAAGGGCACGCTGTCGTTAATTAAGTCGGCAGACTAATTAAGACGGTAAAAAGCGTAAAATCGAAAAATTATATTTCCTGCAGGACGTTAGCATTTTTTTTGGGACTTGAAATTCACACAGGATATTCGTATTATAGTCTAGATTGATAATCCAGTTAGAAATCAAGGGCACGCTTTCGTTAATTAAGTCGGCAGACTAATTAAGATTGTAAAAAGCGAAAAATCGAAAAATTCTATTTCCTGCTGGACGTTAGCATTTTTTTTGGGACTTGAAATTCACACAGGATATTCGTATTACTGTCTAGATTGATAATCCAGTTAGAAATCAAGAGCACGCTTTCGTTAATTAAGTCGGCAGACTAATTAAGATGGTAAAAAGCGAAAAATCGAAAAATTCTACTTCCTGCTGGTCGTTAGCATTTTTTTTTGGGACTTGAAATTCATACAGGATATTCGTATTACTGTCTAGATTGATAATCCAGTTAGAAATCAAGGGCACGCTTTCGTTAATTAAGTCGGCAGACTAATTAAGATGGTAAAAAGCGAAAAATCGAAACATTCTATTTCCTGCTGGACGTTAGCATTTTTTTTTGGACTTGAAATTCACACAGGATATTCGTATTGCTGTCTAGATTGATAATCCAGTTAGAAATCAAGGGCACGCTGTCGTTAATTAAGTCGGCAGACTAATTAAGACGGTAAAAAGCGAAAAATCGAAAAATTCTACTTCCTGCTGGTCGTTAGCATTTTTTTTGGGACTTGAAATTCATACAGGATATTCGTATTACTGTCTAGATTGATAATCCAGTTAGAAATCAAGGGCACGCTTTCGTTAATTAAGTCAGTAGACTAATTAAGACGGTAAAACTAGAAAGATCGAAAAATTCTATTTCCTGCTGGACGTTAGCATTTTTTTTGGGACTTGAAATTCACACAGGATATTCGTATTACTGTCTAGATTGATAATCCAGTTAGAAATCAAGGGCACGCTGTCGTTAATTAAGTCGGCAGACTAATTAAGATGGTAAAAAGCGAAAAATCGAAAAATTCTATTTCCTGCTGGACGTTAGCATTTTTTTTGGGACTTGAAATTCACACAGGATATTCGTATTACTGTCTAGATTGATAATCCAGTTAGAAATCAAGGGCACGCTGTCGTTAATTAAGTCGGCAGACTAATTAAGATGGTAAAAAGCGAAAAATCGAAAAATTCTATTTCCTGCTGGACGTTAGCATTTTTTTTGGGACTTGAAATTCACACAGGATATTCGTATTACTGTCTAGATTGATAATCCAGTTAGAAATCAAGGGCACGCTGTCGTTAATTAAGTCGGCAGACTAATTAAGATGGTAAAAAGCGAAAAATCGAAAAATTCTATTTCCTGCTGGACGTTAGCATTTTTTTTGGGACTTGAAATTCATACAGGATATTCGTATTACTGTCTAGATTGATAATCCAGTTAGAAATCAAGGGCACGCTGTCGTTAATTAAGTCGGCAGACTAATTAAGACGGTAAAAAGCGAAAAATCGAAAAATTATATTTCCTGCAGGACGTTAGCATTTTTTTTGGGACTTGAAATTCACACAGGATATTCGTATTATAGTCTAGATTGATAATCCAGTTAGAAATCAAGGGCACGCTTTCGTTAATTAAGTCGGCAGACTAATTAAGATTGTAAAAAGCGAAAAATCGAAAAATTCTATTTCCTGCTGGACGTTAGCATTTTTTTTGGGACTTGAAATTCACACAGGATATTCGTATTACTGTCTAGATTGATAATCCAGTTAGAAATCAAGAGCACGCTTTCGTTAATTAAGTCGGCAGACTAATTAAGATGGTAAAAAGCGAAAATTCTAGCGTTTATTTACATCAATAATTTTTATAGAAAGCAGGAATGAATTTGTATGCAACAGTGTATCGTATAGTATTGAAGCCTCCTCTTTCCGAATCTGAATTCCATTTTCCAATATCTGGTGTTGTTTTTCCAATATGGCGCTCAGAATGGCAAAAAAACGCGAAAAATCGAGTGTACTTTTTTAAAAAACATTTTTTTCTTGCCGAAAGAACATTTGGTGTCACAAAATCCCATCACGGAAGGTGGCATAAATAGTTGTACTTTTAACATACATTTTTTAATTATTTAAAAACTAACGTGATCATTACAAAATGGCGACCGCAATGTCAAATTTCATTTAAAAACTTAACAAATTTTTTTCTTGAAAACTATGGACTTTAGTGAAAACTTTCTAAGAACAATTATGTTTCAGAATAAGTTAAAGAATACTCTCAAATTTTTCAGAACGTATGGATACAATTTTTTATTTTTCGAAAATTCGAAATTTTTAAAAAAGTCGTTTAAAAAATCGGAAAAAATTTGAGAGTATTGTTTAACCAATTTTAAAATATTTTTGTTGTAAGAAAATTTGTTCCAAAGTCTATAGTTTTCAAGAAAAACAATTATTAGTCTTGAAACCTAGGAAAGTGTAATAATTTTTTTTCTTGAAAACTATAAGCTTAAAAAAAAATTTACAAAGAACAAAAATGTTTTAAAATTGGTTAGAGAATACTCTCAAATTTTTTCAGATTGTTAAAATGACTTTTTTAAGTGAAGTAGAATCAACTTTTACAGTAAAAATTTTAAATTTTGGCTTTATATATATTTTATATTTTATATTTTAATTTTTAAATTCCAAATAAAAACCACGTGGCACAGCTTCTAACACCCCCCCCCCTCTTCCCTCATAGCATAGCCTTTCGTCAGACCCCCCCCCCCTCCCCCCACATGGGCCACGTGGTTTATGGAAGACCCCTAAGGTCAAAATTCATTTTCCACATTCGGTCTGCCATCTTAGATCTACCGTATTGAATTTAGCAAATTTGACGTCGGATTGGGCAATATACAGTACTTTAAATTATTGAAATTTTTTCACAGTTTATTAGGTCAGCCATTTTGAATTTTGAGCAACCGATGACATATTCGTAATCAGCGACCCCAAAAACCTATGAGTAGTAAACATTGCGGAAAATGAAAAACTTTTATGCTTTTTCGATCGCCATATTGGACCGGCCATTTTGAATTTTGAAATTTTTACCTTAAATTTGGATTCAGCAACCCCAAAAACCTTTCAGTTACAAAATGGAAGACGATTGGTTGAGTCGTTTCAAAGATATTGATATGACGTCTATAGACGTCATCACCAGTTAAGGGGTCAATTGCACCTTCAACCAAAAAAACTCTATTTAAAATTTCATTTAAAAAGTTCAGTTTTCGAAATTTCGGGTATTTTTAAAAATCTGTAAAAAATCACGAAAATAGAAAATTTCATTACGAACATGATAAGATATTGAAAAAAGTGACAACTGAAGATCGTATATGCCAAAAAAACATTAAAAGTGGTTATCAAAAAATAATTCCCCTGAGTATGTAGTACGATTGCATGTAATACAGATCTATTTTTAATTTTCATCCTTCTGTATTTTGGTAAAAAATTAGCGAAAAATAGTTTTGTTGTATTTTAAAGAGGAATATTAGCTATTTCACGACAAATTTACGGCTTGCGGATACATTTATGGCATATAATTAAAATAATAAGATACTTTAAAAAAGTATGTTACTGACAGATGAAAGTAAAAATTGGGGTTCAATACTGGTAAGCGAAATTTTTCAAAATAAATTTGAAAAAATATAATTACATTATTACCTGTATATCCGTAATCGCGTGATCACTCCCGTAACAAAAGAAAAGGAATGAAAATCCGTTTTTTTTTTAAATAAAAGTGCCGAATATTGAACCTAAAAAAAATAATATATCAGTTTCACTAAGAAATTAGTAAAAATCTAAAATAAAATAGATTGTGTATGAAAAAAAAATGTCTATATATATAATAATATAAAGACATAAATATATGTAAACATATCATCGCTTATAAACTGGTTGACCAAATTGTAAATATTATCAGTAATTTTCGACCCTTACATTAACACATGAGAGTTGAAAAGTTTGAAAGGTTAAAATGAACACTCATATAAATTAAATAACAATGACAAATATGTTAAATTTGATAATTAAAATCTTATGTTGACTATATTGTTATATTTTTTAATAAAGAAATTTTCAAGATGCTTTCATTCCTAGCAAATGGACATTAATTAAAATTGATTCATTTCTAAAATGATGAATACAAAATATGAAACATCACAAACAATTTCAGTAAATTGATCAACCTGAATCATAATTCATAAATTGAAAACCCTGCCATTCAATCTAGTTCAATAAAAAAATAATAGCTCCGTATTTCTAAGCCGCTTGAATCAATCTTAATTCAAGAACTGATAGCCAAAACTTTCGGTTAATCACATTGAATAAAAAATATTCATTTCGAATACCCTCTATTTAAATAAATTTGAATAAGAAATTATTTTATTTTGTAACATCGGGCGATCTAATTACTGTCAAAGACTGAATAATAAATTAATGATAATGTTTTGTTTAAATAAACCTGATGAAAATAGTAGCTGTTTTCAATTTCTGAAAGTGTCAATCTATATTTCTCAAAGAAATAAAAAGTTGTTCTATCAATCAAGTGATATAAAACATTGATTGAAACGTTTCAAGTGGAAATTAAATTATATATTTGCGTTAGCTATCGAAATCAATTAATTATCTTCAATCCATAAGAATTTGTAATCCATAAGAATTGATCAATATTGATTTTGCATTTTACAAATCAATCAATCCTAATCAAATTTTTTTGTTTCAAAATTTTGAATTCATATTGATTAATATTGGTTGAATTTCAGCAATCAATTTTAATCACATATCGTTTGTTGGGTTTTCATTTATTTCTATTGCAGAAAATATTTTCATATTTTTGTAATCAAAATTGTGTCCTGCGTCTATTTTATGTAGTATCACATGTCGTTTATGTTCGTTAATTATGTTTCTTAGTAATCTTCCCGCTCCATCTATAAAAACTATATTGAATTTACTGCACTTAATTATAGGTAAACAACTTTGATACCGCCTATATTTGTTTTAAACAATGGTTTAAAAACAATTTTTATGTGCTGATCGTTCATAGATTATTTAATTTGTTCCGAGACACCTATGACAAATGTAATCCTTGTAATTTTTAATTAATCAATATTGTCTTTAATGTTATAACCAATGAATTGTGAGCAATCAATAATTACATTTTCCGGAAAATGATTAGTTTTTAAATGGTTTTGACTCTTTCATTATTTGTCTGTCTTTATTAAATCTGTGAAAATGTTTTTATAGATAAAAAATCTATACAAATTTCTTTCTTTGTTTAAAGTGCAAAACTATATTTATGTTTTACATAACCGCAAAAATAGGGTTTCTAAGTATTTCTATAAATTGTAGCTATATTATTTAGTTATTTTTCGGATACAAATTTTTTGGTTGTATCGCAGAATACATCGTTGCTGCTGATTTAATATGTTTTTCAATTATATCAATAATTAAAGGTATTATTTATTCATTCTTTCGTAACAGAATAAACAATTTGAAGTTATTTTCTAAATTTTACAACTTTCTTTTTTTATTACTACAGCCATTAACAATTAATTTATTCAATCTTAAAATTAAGAGTTGTTTAAACAAATTGTTATTGCTGATATTTTATGTTTTTTAACTAAACCTGTAATTTCTTAATTTTATATAAATTATCTAAATGTAAAATTATTTACAACTTGTCCGCATTAACTACTAAAAATGAATTATCAAAAAGTTACAGTAACAATTTTTTTCATTTTTTGCATAATCACTAGAAAAGATTAAGTACCAAAAAATAGGATAACAAAATTTGATTCAAATGAACAATGTGCACTTGAGAAACGCATTATAAGTAATTTCTTGTTCAATCTTTTCTTTTATTAACATTGTGCTATAAACGTACAAATTTATAATTTCTTACAGCATTGGATCCGCTTTTCTATAATAAAGATTTTGAAAAACTGACCCCGAAAACTTGCCAGTACAAAGTTTTAGATAAATGTAGGAAACAATGCTAATTTATGGATCTGTTATGAAATGAGGCAAGTAATAATAACAATTATTATTTAAACAATTTTGAAGCACACGAAATCAACAGTAACAATTCATTCCGAGATAAAAAGTAAAATTCGTGAAAAATATAAAACAAATTGATAGAAATACATTTTTGCACGGAGAAGTCCGTTTTGCATTTGTTGTTTGCGGCTTTGTAAACATAGTCGAAATTGTGTGTTTTTTAAAAATAAAATACATGGGGAACTTGAGAGGCATCAGTCCTTAGGTTACTTTGGCACTGCCCTACTAGAAGTAAACGGATTCAAACCCTATCCGTATTAATACTTCGGCTATCCGTTTATATACGTTTGATAACGTTTCAATACATTTTTAACCTCTTGTATCCGAAGGCTATCTGTGACTAATCCGTCCGTATCCGCGTCCAACATTAATTTATTCCCGATGTCTGCCGCGGATCGCACACGAGTCCGTTCCAATACATTCCTATCCGCGCATATCCGCGATTCGCAAGTTACATTTCTAATCCGTCGTGATCCGCGGGTTTCTATCCGTCTACCAATCCGCATATATCGTCTTTTATCCGTCCCGATCCGTTTTCGAGCCTATATACGTTTCGATCCGCCGGTTTTAACGCGCGTTTCTATCCGCGCGTATCCGCGTGCAACTTAAAATATTTCTCGACGACTGCCGCGGTTTAAGTTTCGTATACGCCGGCGGATACATGCGGATAAATATTGACTCAGTTTTTAAGGATTGAGACGGATGAAAGTATTTATGCAAATAGACGGATAAAAACAGGTGCACACTCGGTGCCATATCACGGATAGATACGGATAGACACGGATTCGACAGGCTCATATGAGAACTGATTGAGGCGGATCAATTTTCCATTCCACAGATCCAGAACGTATTCAGTTTTGACGGACAACAACCGATTGAAAAGAACGCAAAGTGGGCATTCAAACGGATACAAATTTTCTATCCGTTTGAATCCGTTATTTTCTCTCCGTTTGAATCCGTTATTTTCTCTCCGTTTGAATCCGTTTACTTCCAGTAGGGTGAGCACGTCAGTTTTTAGTTATATTGTCCAAAAGACAATTCGATAAATTTCATTTTTGTCGTTTACACTTTTACCAATAACTTTTAAACAAATTAATATTTTGAGCTGAAATTTACAGGATAGGCTTATCTTTACGCATTATGAAGGTAGTTCAATTTTGAATAAGTTCTGAAACTTGACTCCGAAACGTTGGCGATTTCACGTGGAATGCCCCACCTTTTACGGCGGTTACGATATTCTGGGAAGACGTTTTCAATTTCAAAATGCGGAATTTTCAAAAACGCGAAAATTTCGTGTTTTTTTTTTAAATAGGCTGTAACTTTTTTATATTGCTTCGGAGGTCAATTTCAACGACTGAATCTGAAAGAGGAGGCTTCAAACTTTCGGAAATGGTATATGCCAAATTTTTTTCAGTCCAATGGGCTACTTGCATCAAAAATTTAAAAATCCACAAAAAATATGTAGACTTTCTATAAACCCCCATAAACCTGAAAAAAATATTGAAAAATTTTTTTGATAATGAGAAGTTCCAAAAAAAAATTAATAAAATTTGAGAAAAATGCGATCTTCAGAAACGTTTGTGATTGGTCGCGACGGTCGTGACGTAGATATTCATCGTCGGTTTGAATGAGATTTCGAACTTTTTTCCCGGGTAAACAGAAAGTTGCAAATATTGAAACAATACGTTTGTCAAGGAGAAAATTATATTTTTGAGCATGTCAGGAAACAAATTTTTTGTACGTGCTCAGTCCGACAATTTGCCGACGATTAATATATTCATGGTGACTGATTTTTTTAAAAATAATGAGTTCTTTAATGTTGCTGAAAGCAGAGGAGTCAAGACTGACAGGTAATTTTCTTTACATTTAAAACAATTTAATTAAATTTAAAATAGAAAATATACTTAATTCTTCTAATTTTACAAATTATTTTAATGTATTTACATCAACTTATCATTGAAGCAGAGTGACATAACCTCAATCATCAGTCACATCCAATACTGATATGTTCTGATAATGTATATATCTAATTATAATATCGTTATAAGATAATGTGAATATTAAAAATGATTTTATTGTAGGTCAAAACGCGAGAATGGGGTTCACCGGTAAAATTTTTTTATTGTTTTTTATTGTTTTAAATAATAATTTAGGTCATAAATAACCCATATAAAATCTAAAAAACAATTAATTCATTAATTTGGGTATTTTATTTGCCAATTAAAAACTCTTCCGTTTGAACGCGCGCCAGTTTCGTGTGACGTCACTATGCGGGTTCGGCTGTCAACCAATCCCGTTAGCATATTCTGCTGTGCATTTATGCCATGTTTAACCTCAATTGTTTGAGTTTTTATTATGGAAAAAAGGGATATAAAACCCATACACTTTACTATGTCGTTATTTGCGTTTTCTTAATTGCAAAAATAGTTTTAAAATCTATGTATACATATATAGGTAACATTTATCAGCTACAAGGATGCACCTTTGGACAAATCGTCGTGACGATACTGTTTGTCGCCGCGTGTATATTGAACCTATTTGTAAAATAGCAGGACTTACAGCCCTTTTTTCCATAGTACAAGTTTGCTTGTTCCATTTTAAAAATTTCGGAGTAAACTTCTGAGGTTAAACATGACATCAATGCACAGTAGAATATTCGAATGGGATTGGTTGACAGCCGAACCCGCAAAGTGACGTCACACGAAACTGGCACGCGTTCAAACGGAAGAGTTTTTAATTGGCAAATAAAATATCCCAATTAATAAATTAATTTTTTTTCGATTTTATTTGTGTTATTTATTACCTAAATTATTATTTAAAACAATAAAAAATAATAAAAAAATTTTACCGGTGAACCCCATTATGGAGATTCGGCTGTTGGATACGTAGAACTATGCAGGGAAAACAAATATTGCTATATACGTGAAAGGGTTTGCCCGGAGCACAGTGTTAGGCAGAAACCGTATTTTGTGTTGACATTTTCAATATTGGAGTTCAACTGATTTCGGAGTTTTGTATTGTTTGTATATATGGGACAGAAAGGTTTGGTTACAGAGTGAACAGTGACGTCACGCCTCAATAGCGCGCAAAACAGGTCGTTTCAAAAGTAATCGAACTTTAAGTGTTCAAAAAATATATAAAAACTCACAAAAAACACAGGAATGTATTTTTGTACGTAATAATCTAACCCATACTTTATAATGATCCAATAAAAACCAACAAAAAATTTTGATGCAAGTAGCCCATTTCATTAAAAGAGACAGCGTTGAAAGTTGAAAAAAAAGAAGAGCCTTCCCGTCCAAAAGGGTTAACGAAACTTCCAGTATGTAGGGTAAACAGTACGGTTATCGGCCACTTAAGGTTCTTATTTCAGTGCATTTGACTTTAATTTAAGGCCAACGGAAGAAAATATAATGTAGCAATGGAAAAATTGTCTTAGCGGTTGTTTGTTATTAGCATGCACATTTTATAATAACAAAAAATCATTTTTAGCGAATAGAAAATTATATTTTTAAAAATGATCAAGACAGTCAGTAGTCAGGCCAGTTAAAATTATGAATTTAATGAATATAAATTTAATGTCGAAAGTACAACTATCGTTGTTTTCTTATTTTAACATAAGCATGTTTGTCTTGGGGGGTTGTTTTAAAATAAAACGCGATCCGTAATGTTCGCTAAAAAGTGTTTTTTACTTATTAAAAAATGTATTTTTTAAAAAATATGAAAAAGTAGAGTAAACGGCCAGATGAATCAGACAGTTGGTGGTTACGTTTAAAATAGTTTAAAAACCAAACTTTCATTCAGGGCCAGATTAAGACTTCGAGGTGCCCTAAGCACTAGTAATTAAAAGGCCCCCATTCCCTTCCCTAACTCCCTTACCAACAACAATAGTAATATATATGCAACTGTGTACTATCCGTTTATTAATTTGTATTGTTGAGTTTCCGTTAGTTTTGTTTCTAACGCGATTTATAAATTAATCAAAGTCATTGAAATGCAAGCTCCATCACCTCGTCAAGGTGGTAACCCGCCGTAGATGAAATTTGATTTTGTTTTTCTCAATCTTTTTTTATTTTTGTTTTTTTATTGTCCACGTTCTTTTAAGATTTGTTTTATTAGTTTTGTACACTTTTTTCTGTAAAACATAATTCTGTCTTTTTACCAAAGACTTGGTATACATGTTAAAGAGTGAAACTTAGAAAATTATTATCTCGATTATTCTATGGTCAGGATTTCGGAAATTTTAACCATCAATAATATTGATATTAACGTCACAAACGTATGGTACACAAATGAAATGCTTCGTCAGACAATCATTTTATGAGACTACCTTCTTAAATCGACGTTTTATCGAAAAACACGAAAAAAAGACGTTAAAGAACATTATTCCTTTGAATAATCTCGATGAAAGCTTGTTTTTTTTTCAATAAAACCGTATAGAAGGTAACACGATCGAATGAATAATTCTACAAGAATTAAAATAAATATAAAAGACTGTTCCATATTATCGTCATTTTCTTGACATTTATGCTTCTAGATATGTTTGCATTTTCGATCTTCTATAGGGTATATTTTCTTTAATATTATGCTTATTTTATATTTTAAAATGTTAATATTTGGTTGTAATAATAATACAGTCGATGACTACTTTATCACCAGTAGATCTATTGGTATCGAAATGTTAATGCCGTTGCATATAGAAATCTTTTGGATATGATTGTCTCTGTAAATGGTTATTGGGTTGAGATACTCAGTTTCTCTTATATTAAACCTCATTTATTGGAATCATTCTAAACACTTAATCTTTTTGCGTAAGTTTTTTTTAATTGTCAAAATGTTGGTGCCCCCCTTTAGGTGGGGCCCTAGACACGTGCCTTGTGTGCCTAATGGGTAATCCGGCCCTGATTTCATTATTAATTCAGTTTAGTCATACTTACACTGATAAAAAGATTTATTTGTCATAAAGAAGGCTTATTTAAATACGCTGGAAGAAACCATTTGTTAACAGTAAACAACTTTAGTTAATAGTTAATTAACATTTGTTAAGAGTAAAATACGTGTCTTAATTATTAAGAGATGTATTTTAACTATTAACTAAAGTTGTTTACTGTTAATAAATGGTTTCTTCCAGTGTATTTAAATAAGCCTTCTTTACGACAAATAAATCTTTTTATCAGTGTATAAAGATGTACTGAACCTAAACGAAAAAAAAACGTCCATTTGTAAAATGTTCTACACTGAGAAAAAGGATTGTTTGTTGTAAAGAAATATCATTCAATTGAGAAATTGAAATCATTTTTTTAATGTAAAAATGTTATTGTGATATTAAAGGCGATTCATTTAATATTAGCATTTTATTTCTTACATTAGAATTGACCATTTGTTAATATTTAAGAAATGTTTACTTTGAACTGCGCAAATTCACAAATCAGACATGGGACATGTCTCTTATACGATGTATTTGTTTATAAAACGCGCATATTTAAGACAACGTATAAATAATATCTTTAATTTACTTATTTTTACAATAACAACCACCGAATTACAATGGCACTCAATCGTTCATAAAAACCCAAACAAAACATCGGTGTTGTCATTTCAGGTTATGTTACGATACATTGCGACTCCCACCATTATATTCTGTAACGATTAAGAAATCATGACTTTATAGCTACAAAAATATAGTATACAAACGGTTTCTTAACTATTAAGAAATGTTTGGTTGCATTTAATAGATATTTCTTAAGATAGAAAATGCATTGTTTACACGAAAGAAATGAAAGCTTTATATGAAATGAATACCCAGCAATCGAGATTGGATAGGATTGGATTGAAAATTTCAATTCATTTGAATTCATACTTTGATTCCGTAAATATGTATTCAAATAGATTGAATTCCGAAGAAAGGAATCCATCTGTATTCAATTTTACGAATATAATCGGAAGCGTGTAATTTGCCGGATTAAATTTCAGGAAAAGTAATCCATCTCTATTCAATTTTACAAGCACAAAGAGGGAAACTTTTTTTGGATTGAAATGAATACACTTGGATAGTTTTGAGTCCGTAATATTGAATACGGATGTATACAAAGTTTCGTTTTTGAAAGAAAACTTTTCTTGCATTGAAATGAACACGTTTAGGTAGTTTTGAATCCGTAATGTTGAATATAGAAGTACTCAAAGTTTCGTTTTTGATAGAAAACTATTTTTGGATTTAAATGAATACACTTAGATAGTTTTGAATCTGTAATGTTGAATACGGATGTATTTAAGATTTAATTTTTAAAAAGAAAACTTTTTTGGATTAATATGAATTCAGAAAGTAATATTCGTATGAACGAATAGAATTGTATTTAATTTATTAATTATTAATATGATAATTGATATTATGATTAATATTAATTTATTAATATGAATTCAGAAAGTAATATTCGTATGAACGAATAGAATTGTATTTACGTATTAAAATGGATTGACCGTTGACCAAAGTATGGATTCAGAATTTAATAATTGAATCCAATTCTATACAACTCCTTCTATTCAAAGCCTTCTTTATAGTAAACAATCCTTCCCCTCAGTGTAAACAGTAATCACGTACGGAAAGTAGCCGATTACTGTCCTGCTTACCCTATAGATGTACATTTGTACGTTTCATCATAATTGCTGCCAGCCACAAAAATTCAAAAAACTTCGAGCCAAATATTCCCAAAAAATACATGTGGACATACATGTTATAGAATGCTATTAGCAACAATTCAAAATATCTAAATGATGTAGAATCTATTTAAAAAAGAAATTTTAAATATATTCTTTTTTTCAAAAAAGATGTCGCTGCTATTCTTCCCGCTTTGGCGGAATTTCATCGAAAATGGCGCGTATAAATACAATCCGGCAACGCGCGACGCACAGCGCAGCTGCGACGCCTTCTCTGACGCCGCCGCCGACGTCGCGACGCGTGCATCGTGTATATCTATATAGGATCTGCCAGACTGGCGCCGACTGCCGACGTTATAAAAGTGCTTACTTCCCAAGTCCTTAATATTTTATTGTTTTTTTAACGCATTTTATTTGAATACGTATAGGAAGTACGTATATAGAACTACACGCAAAACGAGTACTGTGTTAAAAAAAATTGATTGTCATGTGCACATATATGTATATACACACGCATCTACATATATATATATATATATGTACTAAAAAGTGAGGTTAAATAAGGATCCCTTTTTATTCCTTAATTTCTTTTCTTTAAAACTGCACAAATAATTGTGGGTACTAGAAGACTGAAAGAAAACCAGGATAATGTAAGTAAACGTTTTAAACATTATATTAAAAGTTTTGTCAAAAGTTTATTTGATATCAGGTTATGCTCCGTTTTTTCAGTTGATATTATTGCATGCATTGTATGTTCGTTGTAGAGTTGAATCTTTTCAACTGTAATTAATTTTCATTATTTTAGTTAGAAATAATATATTTCATAATATGCATAAACAATATTTGTTATTCAGACTAATCTTTTACGAATATGCTTCGTTTATTATTTTTAGGTGATAAATTTTATTAGGTTAATTCATATTGTTATTTAATTGAGTATTGAATTTATATAAAGCATACATGAATGAATAAAGATCATTTTTAAAAAATGTTTACCTTGAATCTTGATGTTGGGTTTAACTTTTCTAACATTATGATTCGTGTGATTATTATTTACAGACATTTTTTAAAGCTATCACTTTCTTATTGAGAACACAACTAAACTGAGTTCAATGCTGATGTAAAATTCAGTATGTACTGTGGATTGTGATAGTCACATGACTAAGGCAAAATTATGTAATATTGTTTGGTAAAAATTATTGTTCATGTATGATTTATTTATCTTTTACATCAAATTTGCAGCTGATGGAATAATTATTGTGCAAGATAATTTAGTTTACTTTTTCTAGATGCATTTATAATTTTTCGTACTCATTATTACATGGCAGAGTATGGTTATATCGACCAATTTTTATGATTGTTACAATTTTATAAAAAAATGTTAAATTATACTTTATAAATTAAACTGATATTATTAGTTTTTATACTTAAATACATTGCTGTTCAAGGTTAATAAAACAACCAATAAAAAGGTACGCTTAAGTATGAAAGCCAATGAGCAGTTAGTTTTAGATTCTCTTATATATCCTTTCACACTGTGCACATGTGTATAGCCAGTGCACCATTCTGCTATACCACGATGAACTGTATATGTATAAGAGAACTTGGAAACTACCTTCTGATTTATGTTAATTAAGTAACTGAAAATATTCCCAATTTGATTCGACATCATACTTTACAAAATAGAGTATGTTCATGGATATACATGTATACATAAAACTAGACAAAAGTTTTAAAATTAGTTAAATTCTCCTGTATAAATCGTATCAATCATGATCATAAAATGTCAGGTGTCATCATTGTAATTTATGAACTAATATTGAAAATATAAAATTCAAAATTTTATAAATGTTAAAAGTATTAAATAGTATTTTATTAATTATTTCTATAATTCATGACTCCAAAATTATAAGGTGATTATTATTAAGGTAAATATTATTATCTATTACGATTGTATTCAATTTATATCAGTATGAAAACAAGTTTGTATTCGTCAAAGATAAACTGTTTTGTTTTGTATTTACAACAATTTCAAAACAATTTCATGATTTGTAATGTCAGTTATAAATTAGAAGAAAAATTATCCTTCAACAATAGAAATAATGTCTTAGAACGGTGGTGTTCCATGTTGCGTGTACATATACGTTGTACATAGTTCGTTGATGAAACTATTTGTTCAAGTAGATACTCGATATAACATTTTTCAATTAATTTATTTGAGAAAATGTTTTTTTTCATTAAATTTTACATTTTTCAGAATGGATTTTTACAAATTTTCTTCTTGGAATTATTTATATGTTATTCCACTAGAATAATCACATATTTATAAATAACATTTTAATCAAAAATTATTTTTATTAACTTCGAAATTACATAAATGACAAAAGCGATAAGGTTTATGATGACGATTTTATTCTGTTTGTGTTTTATCAATTTATATAAAAATTTGATAGTTTTAATTGTGTGCGTGTATTATCTCAACTAAACCTCGAATTCTATAAATTTTTTATTAAAAAGTATAGTAAGTAACTAATATTAAATTAATAAAAAACACATATATGAATTTATATGCAAATTGCAAAAACTTATTATTGTATCTATGAAATCTTTAAACATATATTTTCTAATATTCTTTTCAAGTGTTATTTATTAATAGAATATATATAGAATATGTAATTTAACTTTTAATTCTATAATATGAGTTTGAAAGCAAATTTCATGTATATGCTCGGTTTTGTTTACTATTAGTTTACAAAGCACATAAACAGAAAAATGTTACAGTACTCATATTCTGCTCCACACGTGTAATAGTATGAATGATGATGCATATGGTCTTTAGTTACAATGAACATTTATTGATGTTCGTTGCGAGCCTTCCATACGCTATCAGATAATAGGCAGTAGTTTTAAACATAGACTCCTGATCCTCAGAGGACCCAAGGCATGCACGGAAAGAAATTTTAAGTCAATGCCACAGCATTTTGGAAAGTAGTAGTTATCGCACAGATTCTGACGAATTTCAAATGACGGTTAAAATTTGAATTTCTTAAAAAGAAGATTTTTATAAATAGATCCAATTTGAGTGCACCTTTGAGAATATTTATTCATAATTTCTAGACGATATAGTTATTAATAATTATTTGTAATGATCTATAAACCTTGTTGAAACGGAAAAATTTGGTACTTTTTTCATTCCAAAGCTTCCGTATCGAAAACAGTGCAAGATACACTAAAAATGCACTCAACCTTTTTTATAGAGCACACAATTTCCTAAAAAAAAAAGTCAGCGAGGGCCCTAGTCTAAAGTTAATACATTTTCCATGAATAACGCTGGAATTTTGTCTTACAAGTTAATTATGATTATTTTAGAATTTTTGTAAAACATGAGGCATATTCTATCGTTGCTCGTGGCTAAGCTATTAACTTTAGTCTAGGGCCCTCGGTGACTTTTTTGTAGGGAATTTTGTGTTCTACAAAAAAGTTTGAGTGCATTTTTAGTGTATCTTGTACTGTTTTCAATACAGAAGCTTTAGAATGAAAAAAGTACAAAGTTTTTCCGTTTCAACAACATTTATAAATCATTAAAATTAATTATTAATAACTACATAGTCGGAAAATTATGAATAACTATTCAAAAAGGTGTAATAAAATTGTATCTGTTCATAAAAATTTCCTTTTTAACGATTTCGAATGTTAACCGCCATTTGAAATTCATCAAAAATTGTGCGGTAGCTGTTACTTCCCTGGGCAGTGGCATTTACTTGAAATTTCTTTCCGTGTGGATATTGGTCTAAACATCCCATGATGCACATGGGATTGCCAAACCTGGGAGGATGGTCAGGAGAGGAGATTGTGAATGGACCTTCAAGGAAGCCATAAACCGTGGACGGAAGGTTCCGATTTTTGTAACCCATATAAGTGGAGACATCATGCTCTCTGGATGTTGGTCAAGCACGGTCTTGGCTTGGAGAAATATCATTGCCATAACCATGGCAGTGCCTGTTTTGATTCAAAAGAAACATAAGGTCTCAGCCACCATCTTAAACAGTGGCGGCGTGTCAGATGTATCGACTGTTGTCTGCTGTACAATGGTGCCACATGCACTGAAAGACTGCAGAACAGTCGTCATGGATGTAATAACGAATCCTACTAGCACTGTTAAGTGCAAGTTGTTTTCCTCCATTGTACTGTGCCTGAAGGACACATAGTCGTTGACCTAATGTTCAGTCCTGAATATTATCATCAGATATCACAGATCTGGGCAAGCGTATCTCCCCATATAAATCCAACAATTCGCTGACATAGGCATTACGAGGCACTTTCCCTGGCCTCTGCAGGTATATCGACCGTCGATCGGTAGTATAGTCCCTGAGTTGGATGCTGGCGTCCGTGATAGCCATCGTGGGTGCATCATTAAGGACTACTTTGTCGGGAGTGCAAGCGTACTATTGGTCCATGGACCAAGATACTGACTGCTGCAGTGAAATAATCTCGCTCCACCCGATTGAGCGAGAACCGTTGGAAGAATTTATCCCATTTATGGTCCCCACTGCAGCTGGATTAGGAGCTAGTGGATCTAATCTACCACGTTTTAAGGTCATGAAAAATATACTGGGTCACTACAGAGTCATGTCACTGGGTGCGCCATGGGTATGACTTGCCGCGATCTGATGGAGCAGGGTCGACAGCAGCCAGGCCCCCTACGAAGAAGCATTTTTGATTGCGCATTGAACACACTTAAAACTACTATCAATAAGCTTACTAGATCAATACAAATCAACAAACATTTCTAATTTTACCGTGCTGCATTTTACCAATTCGACAGTGCATACAAGGCAGGGAACTGGATGGTCAAGTGGTTGTATAGTTTACATATCATCATAATAATTTTAAAAAATAAGTGAGCAAGACTTCTGTGTTATAAGATTGTATAATTGTTTCGACAAAATTAAATGTGCTGATTTGTTCAACTTTGTATTCAGAATATTTTGCATTAAAACTGAAAAAGGACATCCTCAATAGTTTGTAATTAATAACTTATCACGTAGTTTTTATTACTATACATAATCAAGCTAGTTTGCTCACCTCGTAAACTGAATGTTCCTTACGTTGTGAGTTTGACTCCCTATCCGGCAACCTTTTCTGTTTATTTCCATAGATGATACTTGGGAGACCTTGTTGGGCGAAGATACAAATTTGGTTTAGTTATCGACACCGTGAACAGTTTTTCCATGGTCTTTACGTCATAAATGTTGTCTTGAATGAAAATAGGACAGTGTCGTCCTGTGAGGAATGATGATAAAAACTTTGCTCATTAGCCGCATAAATGGCATAACGTAGCAAGTAAATCTGACCTATGTATGCAGACAACCTGATCCTTGAAAAGTGTTAGAATATGAATTTCCTTAAATCAAGGTATTACAACCATATTTTGAAATTCAATCGTAATAAACACTAAATTTTAATAAACACTAATTTATAAATGATACATTATATCATTGGCTTCATTTTAATTGATGAAAAAATATGATTACGTATAGTAATAAAAACTTAGTGATGAGTTATTAATTACAAACCATTAAGGATGTCCTTTTCCACTTTTAATGGAAAATACCTTACACTCTGAATACAAAGTTAAACAAATCAGCACATTTAATTTTGTCGATACAAGTATACAGAAGTTTTGCTCACTTATTTTTTAAAATTATCATGATGATAAGTAATATTTGTGTATACAAATCATTTATAAATATAATAAAATTGCTGCCACTCTCTATGACAAAAATCATTGACACATATGATACTTGTTTATAACATGGAAAATTTTTGTATCCTGACCGTTGTCCAAGTAAAATTGTTAAAATCTTTAAATCGCCGCAAAGCTGCCATTGATGAGATTGGTAATCAATTTTTTGCAGTAGCATGTTCATGTTGACATATTTTTCTTTTATTACAGTGGAATGGGCAATAGGGACTGGAGCATAAACGTTTGTATTGTGCAGCAAAACTGCCTTTATACTTTACTTCGATGAATCTATGAAAAGAGTTCCATTTTTAGCATCATAACAATTTGGTTCGAGTTCATTAATGAGACCTTTTATGTTTGTACAATAAACAATTGTATACAATTTTGCTTTTGTTTTTACTGCTATCCGTTACCAGCCACACTAGAGCCCCTTATGACCAAATGAAAATCTATTTCTACAACGGGAGCCGCGAGCGTGGACATCAAGGATAAGAGCGTCGCTACCGCGCCTGGTGGCAATAAGCATAACTAGGTTCGCTGAATCTTCAGCTATCTTTTTCGCCGCTGTCCCAATTCTTTCTAAACTGTTCTCTAATGGTTAACAGCAATCCTTTACGGGTAAATAACCCATTCTCTCAGTGTAATATTATATATATATATATTAATAACTAAACACTTATTACGAGTTAACCTCCAAAAAAAAATAACTCACTGATACTGTATCACATTTTCTTTATATTTCATTTTGTTTTTCTTGTGCAAGATAATCCTTTAATAGACCGTAGCACATTTAGACTTTAAAAACGAAACGCGATAAAGTCGATATAGAAAGCAATAGCTGCCGTATCAAAATTAAAAGCTGCTTGATTTGCATCTGCCCTTTGATGCAATACATAAACGGCGTTATCACTCAGAATTAGTGAGGCACCGTACATGTCAGTATTTACTATAGCCCTATGCCGTTCAGGTTTAGAGGTTAACACACGTTCATCAAATGCGCCAGGGCGTACTGATAAGGACAAATAGCGTATTCGGGCGGACTGCGCGGCCTGCACCGTTTCTGCACCGTCGCATTGTGAGACTTTCCAACCAATGAATATTATTTTAGGTTATTATTGAATGAATTTGCGCGGAATAAAAGCTTCAAATTTCGATAAGTTCCATATGAAAATTCAATGGAATTCAGCGGAGCTAACATGCAAGACATTCGACGAAGAATCAAAAAATGCATTTTTTCTTGAAATGAAGCAACCGATGATTACCAAACTAATCATATTAGTTTTAAGAGTTTAAAATCTTGTTAATAACGTATCCATATCACAATTTTCAGCCAAAATTGTATTTTTGTCTGAATCACCGAACAAACAAAATTTAATAAGTTCCAGCGTATAAAGATGCAAACATGGTTTTTTATCTTTCTTCTTTATTATTTATAATTATTTTTACTGCTTGCATTACGAAATTCTGATGGGCCGTAAAATAGATCAGTTGGAAGAAAGTTTGGGGAAAAGCAAGCAAAAAATATTCGCCTATGGCCACAGGAAACATTTATGCAAAACAAACTTTATCACTGATGAGGAAGCAGTGTCAATTATAAGTCAACATTTTAGGGAAGATCTTAGCTTATTATTTATTAAGTACAATGTGAGTTAATTCATTTTACGGCCTTCACTTAGAAAAAATTTATCGAATAACCAAATATCTATTTCATTTCAGAACGACTTTCCCATTATTTACGAGCTAGTGTAATTTTACATACCGAATATTCTTTTACTACATTACATACGTGAATCGGTTTATTCCCAACGTGTCACGTAGTAAAAATACATGGAATTTTTTTACAATGTACATATAAATATCTGGTATAACCAACAAACTGTTGTTTATCATGTGGCCCAACAAAACAAATTCATACCAAACTTGTGGTTTGACTTACACTTTAATAAATAGTATTTTATTTTCAACAAAGATTGATACATACACTCTAAAATGATTGGACTCAATTGCGGAGTCCAAGAGAGAGTAATCGGTAAATTTCACTCTCTCGGAGTCACATTCGCTCCTTTAGAGTATTTCGTGCTAGGTTTGAATCCTTTACCGGTGTAGTTATATGCTGCAAGGAAGACTGGTTACTACGTGGCCGGCCGACAAACATGTTTTGTGTCAACTCGCTATAACTTATTCAATTCTGAGAATTTTGAAACGAATAAAAAAAAGAAATTGTTCGTTAGAGCTTTTTGCATCTAAAGAAGAATGAACAAATTATATATCTGAATAAACAATGAAGTTTTTCAGGGCCTCGAAGCACATGACGCGTTGGCCATCGGCTGCCACCAACTTTAAACATTCATTACTTTTTGACTATTAGACCAATAAAAATAAAACTTTCCAGAAAATTTGTTCATACCTTTATGAACAACTTTCTCGCTGACACTTTTCGGATACTCGAAATTTGCTCGATAAACGAAGAGCCAGAAGGTATATATTGCAGTTGCATAGAAAAAAATTAATAACTTTATTGTTTATTGAGATATATAATTTATTACTTCACCATTAGATGCGGAAATCTCTAACGAACAATTTCTTTTTTTATTCGTTTCAAAACCTTCAAAATTGGCTATGTTATAGCGAGTTGAAAAAAAAGGCGACCGCGTAGTAACTAGTCCTGTCTATACGGCATTCAGCCGCCTTTCTCTTTTTCTGTATTTATTGACACCATTGGAGTATATTTTCACTCCAAAGAACTCAAATGTAGTCGAACCCGGCCTACCCCATTTTCGACTCCTTTGGAGTGAAATTTGACTCCAATAATTTTAGTGTGTACCTTTCTAGAATATGTCCTCCTAAAAGCAGCAAGTAATCTAAGTGTCCAATACCAATTACCATATACAGAGGTTAGCCAGAATATATCCGGAATTACGGAAGTCAATCGCTATCAAATATAAAAAATATTAATTAAGATTACATGATAAAAAATAAATGTATGTTTGTGTTGTAATATTCTTTAATACTCACCGTATATAAGTTCGCAGAAAATACACCTTACTTGCGGCAACTAAGAAGTGGCTGGAATGCACTGGAATGTTTAGGGCCCCATTACACGCGGTACATTTCTTACATTTACGTTTAATGAAATTCGATATAAATCGAGAATCTCGAAAGTATCGCGTATGTAGTAAGTCGTAGATGACTTATGGTACGTTTTCATGCAGATAACAGAAAACAGATATTTCACCCCACTCTTGAGAAAAGAGGCACACGCGCGTTCATTTGCGAATGTATGTGTGTGATAAATTTCAGGGGGGGGGGGGGCGATAATATCTGTTGTCTGTTATCTGCATGAAAATCCAGCCTTAAGGTACGATTTCATGGAGCGTAAAATATCTGGATATTCTACAATCTTAAACCCAAATAATCGTAATTTGCAACCATATATATGTTAAGAACGAAATGAGGTATCACATGAAGCAGTAAATAGGTTTAAAAAACCATACACATGTTCACAATAAATAAGTTTAATACGACATATATTTCTCTAAGTAATAAATTTTTTTTTTGTATCATTTTAAACTAAGATTTCGTTAATTAATAAAGAGTACTTTTTGAATGCTTGTTTTGTCACAAAGAAGTTTCAAAGAGTTTATAAAGAATACTTTATCATTACTTTTCTACTACTACATATCCACTTCATTCATTTTGAAAAGAATGCTTAAAGAATACTTTCAACGCTCTTGTTGATGCACTAAAGAATACTTATTTACAGCTTATATTTGATTTATAATTGACAAACATAAATTTGTTATAAAAGAATTCTTTTATATTACTTCTTATATACTATAAGTATAATTTCTTGCGGACATTCGAGCAGTCATAAAGTAATCTTTTCTCGAAATTTTTGCTTATTGGGGTGTGATTTCCGAAAAAAGAATGGGAAAATTGCCAATTCCGAATGTTCAATAGAAGCATTTAAAATAATAGCCTTCAATCCCTTTCCAATAATATTATCGGAACAAATTCGTGCAAGTAGACAATTATTAGAACCGATGCGTTGGAATTGAGGTAAAAAATTTAAAATTGCGCGCGGGTAGACATGAATTAAGTCGAGGATATAAGCAAATAAAACTAAATTGAAAAGCATTGAAATGTAAATGAACCAATAACGAAGTATTAAAACGGATATTGTATGAATTCGAAGTAGTATAGGGCCCCCGATAGCCAGACGTAAACACCCCCCACTCCTCCACCTTGAGGTAGGTCTGGCGCCAGACGGCACGCGCGCCTTGTGATAGGTCAGCGGTTAATGACCTCATAAATAGGTGATAATGGTTATTAATGGCCAATTAATGTGAGAGTGCACAACAAACACGGCACCGGTGTAATTAGTTCATCTCCCCGAACATGTGCGCCATGTCCGCGCACTGACATTCTCGTCGAAAAGTTTTTCGGAGAAAAATATCAGAACGTGCTCGATAATAATAAAAAATATCTATATCGGTAAAATAATAAGTGTTTTTTATTTTTTTTTAATAAATTAATTTAATTAATTAATTAATATTAATTAAATTAATTTTAATACAAAATTTTAATAAAAAAACATAAATTTTAATAAAATAATGGCACTTTTATTTTTATCAACATCAAATGTTATGATCTTTGAAGCCATATCGCAATAAATTTTTTTTGAAGTTGACGTGTTTTTTTAACGATTTCCATTTAATTGGTTTAAAAAGATACTGAAAAATTGCAATTAAACACATACATGTAATATCAATTTTGTTTGACTTAAGTTTTATTCTACATAATGGCTCAAATACAAATGAAATAATTACAGAGTACACTTTAAAGAAACTTACCTCTTCATCAGACCACTTACAAATAACATCTTCTAAGAAATTTTTTATTTTAGGAATACTGGATGATGAGGATGTTAAAAATTCTTCATCGTCGCTACTTGACGACGATGATAAAAAATTCGATACTAATTGCAATGCAATTTTCTCTTCTAATAAGTCCATTTTGTTGCTTCACTCGCAAAAGCTCACATAACAATAACAATTTGAAATATGGTCTGTTTCCAAACCGACCGAGAAATAGTCCAAATTTGATTTTTTTGTTTTTGTTTTTGACGTTTGATGATACTGACACGTTTCAACACAGTGAGTGCAGTGGTGGAGGTGCCGAACACGTGCACCGTTTTTACACCGCTTCGCCCGAACACGTGCACTCGGGCAGTGTGACAACGGTGCAGAAATGGTACAGCCGCCCGAATATGCTAAAAGACAGCGTCGCTTGTGCACTAGGTCCCACGATTAGCATAGCAGCATCACTAAGTGTAGGCTGACGATCCAAGAGTACATGAGTATTGAAAGTCAGCAGACTACGCTGGTATCTGTCATTCCTAAAAGCCGATCCGTCAATAATGGACTTCACGAAAAATGGATCTTTAATCCTGTTAATGTCTGTGGTCCAATTGATGTCATATAATATTCTATACCGTCTTTCCGTTGTCATGAAGTTGATGAATTCCTTAATCATATCACTCAGACTGGTCATTACTGCCGCAACATTTGGGGCAGTGGTTGATCTGGTAAGTGAAAAGACTAACTGTGTAAGTTTTGCAATAGTTGACCCACCCAGGCGCGTTGCTTTCGATTCCATTTGTGTTACGTATAGGGATTTGTTGACTTCTTCGCTCAAAGCGGCGATGCTCACAAGACCCTCCATTTCGACATAGTTTTAAACTTTAAAAACGAAACGCGATAAAGTTGAAATGGTCACTGGTCGAACTGCCGAAACAGCTGATCGGCACTGCCGCAAAATTTTTTAAATGATTTTAGAGGTTGTGTTTTGGGGTTATGTCCAAACCCTAATGTGCTGGGTTTAAACCGATCTTGGATTCGGATTCAGCGATCCAAAAAACATACAGTCTATATAGCCAGACCCCCGGCCGAAAGAAATTTTTTTTGTGTTGCTGTGTTATTAGGTCCTTCCCTCCCCCTCTCTGGAACCCCTGCGAGCTGCGTTGTCAAATGACCGTTGTAGAAAATGGATAATACGTCGAAACCAAAAGAAGCGACATTTATTAAGAAACTTATTTAGCATTGGCACAGCTTTACAAAAGCTGTCTGTAAAAATTACTAAAGTCGCATATTTCTATACGAGGTATCCCTTCTATGTATACTAATTACCACGTTATTACGAATATTTGAATGTATACTGTGGTGTAACGAACGTGATCGACTAGTTTAGAATTTTTCTGAGCACTGAGAGTACTTGAACTGGACAACAAAAGTATTAACATTTGTTTCAAATTTGTTCAAGCAAGTCCCATTTTTATTAAAATAAATATAGGGTAAATCTTCGGAAAGATTCGGCCACCTCAAAAAAAAAATGTACAACGTATTTTCGATGTGTTTTGAGCTGCTGAATCCGAATTTCACAAAAAAAATTGTCGCTCGGCCATATCCTGGCGGCTATTTTAAAAAAACCTCCAAAAAACGCGTTTTTTAACAGTTTTCTGTCTCACGACAGTGATCGTCGTGATTATTTCATGCTTTCTATAGAGAAGTAGAGAAATAGAAATTCTATAGAGTATGGGGTGCATGATCGGGGCATTGCCGTTAACCATACCCGTATGTTGGATGGGCTATTTGCTCGAGGGTTCGAAATCTGAACACACCAGTATGGTTGGAGGTTAGGCTAGTATAAAAAAGGGGGGTCTGGGGGGCGGAGCAGTACCAATATGTCCAGAATTCGACCCCATGAATAATTGAAAACCCTCTCGCAAATAGCCCGGCCAAAATACGATATATTGGGTTTTTTTTTTTTTGTTTTGTTTCCGTAGCGATGGTGGAAAGCTCTACCAGCCAACCCTGCTGACCGGTGCCATACAGGAGTGCGGGGCTCTCACCCGCTAAAACCACCACCCCTGTATGTGTGTGTGTGTGCGTGTGTGTGTGCGTGTATGTGTGTGTGCGTGTGTGCGTGTGTGCGTGTGTGTGTTCGTGTTTGTGTGTTTTTAAGAAGGTCCAGCCAAGACTTCTTCTTCGGCATCATTTTGAGCCGTCAAATGTGACTGAAATTCCTTCATAGTATCAAAAAAAGCTTCAATCCGTTTTTTTGGTTCGTGAGCACGTTTGAACAAATACTCCGTAAGGTGAGATTGTATTTGTTCCTTCGGCACACCATACCTCGATATATTTGCTCGTACCTCCCTCCAAGTACGCTCAATTCCTTGTGTGTGGGCGCCAGTGTCAGGATCCACAAAATTTAAGGAGTGGTTCACAGTTAAATGCTGGAATCCTTCGTTCGATAAACAGTTATATGCCTTCCAACAATCTGACATTATTTCTGTTCCTGGCAATATCCATTTTGTGATACATGTAAGTAATGTATCAGCAGTTCGATCCTCAACAGGCACCAGAAATATTTTTTTACTGCCTCGTTCGTATCCTCCAAAAACCCATTTACCATCTACTAGGCGACCTCTGTTGTATTTACGCCTACCAAATTTAGCTTCATCAATCTCCACTGTTACACCAGGACCGCCTAATTTGTCGGAATGGGTTTCGCACCAGTATGCGCATATTTCTCGACAGTAACTGTTTCAGTTGGTGATTGTCTCGGAGGATAAACCCAAATCTTCCGAAATAAATGTATATCGGGGAGCAGACACCCACAAAAAATGCGCAATAAACGTCAGAGATGTCGACAGTGAAATATGGGAAAATTCAAACCACGTATCCTTTCTCACTGAAATATAACTGTTGCATTTTTTGCTATATGTCTTTTTTTTGTTGCATTTTATCATTTTTCGATAATAACAGCAGAATCCCTGTTTTTCCATATTTAGCGATAAAACATTTCCGCAATTCGGGCATAGCATACTGTTTTTGAAAATTTCTTTTCGCAACAGAAAGTCCATACACCATTCCTCGCTACTGCATTTGACAACAAATTGCGTATGTGTGAATTCCATTTTTATTAATATACTATAGTAGTATTATGCAACGATACGTCTCGATAAGCCCCTTTATATCCGAATCAAAATCACATTTCTCTATAGAGAACGCAAGTAGACACGATGATCGCGACATGAACGGCCGAACTCCTAGCGGAGGTAAGAAAAACTATAAACGATAGGAGAAACGTGGCCAAGCGCCTAATCTCATGTTCAGCGTTCATTTACGGGCTTAATATGAAGTTTACGAAAAAAATGTATAGGACCTTTTTTATAGAGAATTTTCCGCTCTTCATTTTTTGTAATTATTTTTTCCGTAGATGCGTACTTTTTGAGATAAACGCAGAAAACTGTCAAAAAACGCGTTTTTTGACGTTTTTTTTTAAATAGCGGCCAGGATATGGCCGAGCGACAATTTTTTTTGTGAAATTCGGATTCAGCAGCTCAAAATACATAAAAAGTACCTTGTACATTTCTTTTTTGAGGTGGCCGAATCTTTCCGAAGGTTTACCAAATATAGTACTAACCTAGCATTATACTTTATGTAATGTTATAAAATTAATAATTAATAGTAAATGGTAAATAATGTGTACTAAAACGTCGGATAATTCAATAATGAGTCTTTCTTTTTATATACTTTGCCATTTATATAAATTATTCTTGCAGTAATAAAGAGTTTCTCCACTTTTAAAACATCATGGTTATTTAAAAGAGCTGTGTATTTAGATTTTTATTTGATATTATGTTTCCCTTATATGTAAGTTTATTTATTTAATTCTTTCGTTTTCTTTTTATAATTTGGACTAATGGTGGAACATTAGGTGGTACTGTCTTATTTATAAATCTTTCTTCGTGAAGTCGTCTGGAATACTGTGCCAGTACATTGTTTGGACTACGAAAGTAATTTTTAATTCGCCCCAAGTACGACTCAAATTCAAAACAATTCAACTCATTGTTGCCATAATTTGTGTGTGTAACATCTTCGACTAAATGGGTTAAATTGTTTACATTCATGACAATGAATTGTGATCCACACAAATCTTTGGCAACTCTCACAAAGGTATTTAAGTATTCTTGTGCAAAATCCAAGTAATTAAATAAACGTTTTGATGCTAGAATACAACATGCCGTGTGCAACAATAAGAAGTGGTAATGATCAATGTTAAGAATATTTTTTAAAAGAATAGGTCCGCAGACTAATCAACCAAAATTTTAACTCTGTGGCTTTGAACTTGTGAATGACTGAGTTAGGCTTCGAATTTTCCTGGAATGCTCTTTAGGGATATAAGGTTTGATCATTTCAATTCTTCGAGATAGTTCCTTCTTTTGGATTGAACTTAATTTGTTTGTTCCTAAGTACATCCAAGAGTCAAAATAACTTTCTCATGACACCTAAGTACATTCAATTTCGAATTACTTTACTAAAACACATTCCTACATGCTAGGCAAATATGTTTTTACACAAACCCAGACCGGGGATCTAGGAATTGGGTTGAGGGACCTACAGTTTATAGTGGGATCCGAACCACTTCGTCTCTTGGCTTTCTCTATCTTTACTCGTGCTTTTTGAGAACTTGATCTTTATGATGATTCTTTAGTGGTTGCTCGAACTATCTGTTCTTTGCTTCATCATACCTTGTTCAATCAGATTCAACCTGGTTAATTCTGTTTGCAAGATCGGCTTCATATTCGTCGTTGTTTTCTTTTTTTCGATTAGATCTTTGGCTGTGGAGGGAAAAGTTTTCCACTTTGCTCTGTCTTTGACAATTTCCTTTAGGCTTATGGCTTTTGTGCTGTGTTGATCTTTACATCTCTGTCTTAGAGGGTCATATTTTGGGCAGCTTTTCAGTAAGTGCTTTGAAGTATCTTCTTCACCGCAAGTACATGCTTCACTTTCTGTTTCGATCTCAATACCCGCACTATATGCATAATATACACTGAGAAAACTAGATTATAAGTGATAATGGATATGATATTACACTGTAATATCTTAGATTATAAAATACGGGACAGCAATCCAGATAATAAAATCTAACATACCTGGATAATAAAAAGAGGATATTACGCTACATTAGGTTAGATTATAAAACTTACAATCAAGATTATAATATTTATGTCATTGTAAATAAGGTCGTAAATTGAGTAATTTTTCTTTGTTATGTTATGATCATTAATTAAAACAAGAATTTTGACAGGTACCCACACATAGACATAACCGTCATAAATAAAAATATGTATGTATAAAACATTTTCGCAACTGAATCGGACGATATTTTTCATTGTGTATATCACTTCGTGTTATCACATACATTTTTTCATTATAATGTTTATACATTAAAACTGGACGATGACTATGAAGATCAGTATGCTTAACAAATGCCGTTATTGCAGTTTCTTCTATTTCATATTTTACATATAAACATACCTGTGGAAAAATCTTTTTTTTATTTTTTATTTCAATATTTGAAACGTCCTGTTCGTTTTCTTCAATTATAGAAGATGTAGAAAAGTCTAGCATATTTGTAGAAGACGTCGAAAGTTTTAGCCTTTTTGAGGGTGTCTCCAAATCATCGGTTGTTCCATCCACGATTACAAATTCCACATTTTTGTCGACTAAATCCTCCAATGTTGCGAATTTACTTATAGACACTAGTTACGGATTATGAAACGTAAAGTATTTAATAGAAAAAAGTTTAGAGGTTATAGAAACATTATATTAATAATTCTAAGTCCATATATTAATGCAAATCTTACATTTTCCAGTATCGTCTATTTCTTGTGGATCATCTTCCTCACATATAATGGGTTGTTCCTATAATTGACATATATGTTAAAATTTCCACAGTTTGTTACATCTTATTTCTTTCTACCTTTTTAAAGCAATTTCGTAAATTGTTAATAAATTTCAAACGAGGACCAAGTTCCGGAATTAGTAACTTCACTGCGGACACATCGTTTATTAATAATTTTAACTCTTCTAGGTCAATTTTATTCGCTGAAATTCAAAACCGCAAATTTAAACATACTATAATTCATTTCATTTTAACTAAGAGTCACTACTTACCTTCAAAATTATTTAGATAAGTTTCTAATTTCCATGCATATAAAATGTTTAATACGTCGTCGTCCATGATTCCTTTAAATATAAACAAGGTTATGAATCAATATTGAAATTTTTTTTAATTAATGGAAACCGCAAACACAGTAAAATAGAAGTAAAAGAATCTTCTTTATCTACGTATAGACTGCTCGACACGTCAGTACAGAAACAGACAGAAAACATCTGCATTCGCGTTATTTTCTATTTCTTACACTTGTATTTTCAATTCGAAAACGAAACTTTAACAAATATTACTTTTAAAGATGCGCAATTACGTCACGTCACTTAACAATTCGTGTCATATTTTTAATAACCCAGATAATGAAAATTAATATATGATATTTAAATGTATTATCACAAGAATATAATTTGTATAATCTTCAAAGGATTATAGATTATACCCCGTATTATCTATTCGTATAAGTCTTATATTCTTTAGCTTTAATATCTTATATATTAGTATTTTTATAATCTATTTTTCTCAGTGTACTATTTCGTTTACGGAAAATTTCAATCAATAATTGTTCAAACTGTGATTGTGGTATTAAAAACAAGCCGAATTTAAAGTCATTCACACTTATAGATGTACACATAATTATTGTTGTATTATCATTTTTTTTTTGAAAACATAATGTCTAATTTCCAAAATTTCGGGTTCGATAAATTTTTCAAAAAAGTGTGAAAATTTGCTGTTATATTTTTGATAAATACTGATGTTTTGAGCAAAAAATCATAAATGACACAGTCAATAATACGCGTAAAATAACAACAAATTTTTCGAATCTTCCTTGCACACCAACGGAGTGAGCTTCGAGTACATGTGAAATATCGGTTCTAGACGCGTGGATTTAAAGTGATCAATATAAGAAACGAGTTTAATATTAGTTAGAGTTACTACAAAACTTTATTTTTCTATTTTGATATAGTAAAGTCTACTGGTTTACCGCAATTACCTTATTCTACCAGTACTAGAACGCTATTTTCCGTAAGAAGTTTTATTTCATGACCAGTTGGCATATTTATATCAAGCCGCGGACGATGCTGCAGTATGTGTAGCGAGAGGCATATATCTCTGTCATCTCAGTGCCATAATCTAAGTCGAACATTTCAAACAACTAGTATTTTGAGCCGGAGTTCAATTTCATAATTGATAATATATTTATCGGGTTCGTTTCAAGACTTGATAAAATAAAGCCCACAATTATATCTAAAAGACAATTTCAGTGGTTCTATATTACAAAAAGATAATTCTATAGTTAGGTGACAAAAAGCTACTGATTTCTGCGAAAGTTTCGCAAGGATTTGTTAATCTGCTCACTCAAAGCGTCGATGCTTACAAGAGCCTTCATTCCGATGCAGTTTTTAAACCAAGTCCACCAAGACTATATCTGGACCAAGTTTCGATTTTTTTTAAACAATAGGGATTGATGGATAAGTTTGCAGATTAAGCGGGGAAATGCTAATCAGTGTAAAGTATCGGATTACAAACTCGTAATACAATTAAAGGATAGTGGCGAACATCGCGACAGGTGCTGCAATGGGAAACGTGCGATTGTGTGAATTTTAAGCGCATGCGCGCATCATTCGCACAACGGGAATTCACGTGGCGCGTGTTCCAAGTTTCGATGCTCTTAGTAGCATCGTTCCCTTCGTCCATCTTTGTCACTCCTCGGAAATATTGGTTCGAGTTGATTATAGGCGCGTGGAGTACCAATATACAAACAAAAACGTCACTTCGCAGAAAGTACGATCCGAAATCACGAAAAAATGCGAAAGAATGCGGAAAAAGCCAAAGGAACCTTCGCATACTTTTTGGAGCGATCTTACTTTGTTAATTTCTGATTGAGCAGTGGACAAGAGGGAAAGGGATTATTTAATTAACGCGACAATTCAAGTGGTAGGTGTGCTCGTCCTAATGATTTTTCTTTTATTTCGATAGCACTGTGAGAATCGTCACAACCTTGTTAGTTATTTCATTACAACGAAGCGGTGCTTGTAAAATAAATAACAAAACAACTTACCAATGTTTGGTAAAAAATTATATTTTTGAACTTTTTTTAGACCGTGACTTAGTCGAATATTTTTAATCTTTAACAAATATTCTGGTACCGGCATTTTCCAATACTCTAAAAATGTGATTATTAAACGAAATTTTCTGGAGTTTCATTCTTTTACGTGAATTGCGTGATTTTTCAATTTAAAATCATATTTGACATAGTGTTTTTGTTTGTAGCGTCGGGCTTTTATCCAAATACAGTTTTGCGAGTTCCATCTTCCACTTTCATCTTTCGCCGATGTTTTGTTAAACTAAATTGGAAATCGATTCTTCTGTAGAGTTATTCAATTTGTCACTAAAACAGAACGCTCCCCGCCAGGCATTCTTCTATGTAAACACGATAAAAAAACCCTTCTTTTGTCCTCTCGAGGTTGGCGGGAATGAAAGCCGATCGGCTCTTTGGCAAATAGTAAAATCTTTTAATGAACTTTGATTGTTTCTGACAGGGAAAAAATGATCCGCGGCCTGCGGAAGGAATATGTATTGGCAGCATTCACTTTTTGGTTTTCCCAAGGTAATTGAAAAATATAATCATAACTAGTAATTTATTTCGTCTTCAAAAACATGACAATATAAATACAATGCTAAATAGTATTTTTTTGTTATTTAGAACATTTCTATTTGTCATTTGTGTTGTATGGCACTTCAGATACTTGAAATGGTAATTTCTCATACCATAAAACCATGCAACATTAAAAATAGACGGCAGTGAATCGATATGTATTTATCTCCAATCATACTTTTTAAAACAAATTTATTTATTTGCGTCACGTTGCATATTCGTTTCTGAACAACTACAGTAGTATGTAATCGAAGTACATAATTTTCGCAAGGTATCCTATAATCTTTGGGGAGTCATAAACATCATTTAAGTAAATAACTGAATTTTTAAATGCTTATCGGACACACTGTCAATCGCCAATACAATCGATTCTAGGCTCTAATTATCATTATTCGTGACATTGTTAATATTGACCGACAATCGCATACATGATACATGAGCGTCCACACTATGCCTTAGAGGATTTAAATTTTACGTAACGTGTGCCAATTCATTAATCAACAAATTTCGTAACGACTAATTAATATACGGGCAATATACAAAACTACAAGCTACAACACCGTAAAAGGTGAATGAAATAATATTTTATTATCTATGAACAAATTAAGTTTCGACATCGTTTGATGTCCTGTTCTCTTCAGGAACATCTTGAAAGAAGGTTTTCGGGATGGCATTAGAACAATTAGTTCAATAAAAAATTTACAATTCATATCTCTATCAACAAATGCAATAAGAACAACGTTTGATAATTATATATTGAGGAACATTCATATTTTTTAATATTTTTTTATATACATATTTATTGCCAATAACTCATTTGACTGTTTGCAGCCAATTTAACGTATAGTTGCAAAATTGAACTTTATTGAAAAACATTGCACACTTGAGTATTATCCGACGTAGAGGTTTTAGTATGGCTTCAGGTTCGTCTTGTAAACACGTACTTACAAAGAGAATACTCACGTAATGCTTCGTGGTTTTTTCAAGTTTTAGTTCTGAGATCAATTTTCTTATTATTTTATAAATTCTGCTATTTTTAAATAATAGATGATGTTGGCAAATATTATTGGTACTTATTTGTGTAAACAATATCAAGTTAAGCGAAATGATGTTCAATCCAAGCCACCGAAAATCGGCTATTATAATAATAATTGTGATAAATCAACAGACGTCAGACAACAGCGTCATAATTTTCTATACAATTTAAAGAAAACCAAGGATAATTAAGAACCTTAAGTGGGAACTTGAGCAATAATACTATTTAATGCTTATTTTTAGTTTCATTTTATCTTTTTATCGTTGTGTCAGAAACAGTATTTAAAAGAGCTAGGCTATTAGCCCAACTATTGGTTCAATATTAAAGTATTTTATTATCAGGGTATGCAATAAATATATTTGTTGCAGTTGCACTTTTGCCTAATATACCGAATATAAACCTTATCGCGGTTTTTGCCTTTACAACATTTCATTCTGTTAAATTAGACGAATTGAAAGACAGTATTGGTCCATTTACTATCTATTAATCAATTCTAGCAAAAACTTGTAAAATAAATATACAAAATAAATTCAGGTGGTAGATTGGGATTCGTTCAGTTTTGAAACAATGCAATGACGGTGACATTGAATATAAATGTTTCTTACATTCAGGAAAACTTTTGTATAAGTTTATATTAACTCGTAACTTCTTTTTTTTAAATCATTAAGTACATAACTTACAGTTGTAACATCATTCTTATAAAATGGTTAATGCAATAGCTTGTAAACGCCATAGATATCACTTTCTATTAACAGATCAAGCAGAAATGACTAAAATCTGTAGAAGTGGCGAACTAATCGTGTATTCAGCCAGTTGTCGTGATGCAACATTTGGTTGTTACCTAAATAGTCACCACTAAATATATTTGTATTGGCGTACCTATTTTGTAGGTCGTAGACTGGTAGCTTCGTCAATTACTTTTTTGCATTGAAGGCATCAATCAGGAATATATCAGCATTTCCAAAAAAGTCACGAGTTGAGTAACTTTAAATTCATTTATTGTTTAAAAAAAAACCGTCTACAGACTAAAATGGGATATATTCTCAACATTCTTTCACATTAAAGCAAGTTTTTGTTATCTGCATTAATTTCCGTAGCATTTTTCAAAATGAAAACATAATATATTTGAAAATTCGAAACATTATGTAAAACAATTGAAAATGTGAAAATGTCGATTCCATTCGACTTTGTCAATAGTATCGATCCAACCGTGTTCTTGACTATTCTCATATAAACGACACAGTGTGACAAGGATTAAAATTTAGTAAATAGACCGAGTGACATGTTCCGAGCTCCCGAATAAATCAATGCCAACTAGTAGTTTAGCCTATTTCGTCGTTTCGGTGTTATATATGAATGTGACATTTGTTTACTAGGTCGGAAATAAGCTTCCTTAGAAGGAAAACGGGGGAAGTCAGTGGTTTTCGAAGCTATGTCTACAAATGGCCTCCAGAAGAAATCGGCAAGCGTAGCCAAAAAAAGATGGCGACTGCTCGCTCGTGCGCTTTCCCAATCGGTGGATTTCGAATCTGAAATTTCCGCCGGACGATTCACGAGCTTCGGCCTCGTATCTCCGGTTTACTTGGGGAAGGCTATTGTCAACGACACCGATTCGACCTGGTGGGACTACTCGAGTGCCATCCAAGGCGAGCTCTTCGCAGTTCAGATCAGACGCATCAAAAAAGCATTCACGGCCAACGAACTGATCGGTTTCAATAATACTGGCAACGTGTGCGTCTGGCCGTCGGAAGAATGCCTCGCCTATTATTTATTGAAAAACCGCGGGGTGTGCAAAAATCGAAAAGTTCTCGAATTGGGCGGAGGCATGAGCTGTCTCGCCGGGGTATTCGCTGCCAAGTATTGCAACCCGCGCGTCGTCACCTTGACAGACGGAAATGTCTTGAGCGTCGACAATGTCAGGTGCATCGTAACCAGAAACGGCTTGGCTGACGTCGTCAGATGCGGAGTCGTCCAATGGACTCGAGCTGCCAAGGTATTTCGGCAAGCGACCGCTGGCATCAACGGGAATCGCCTTCAGGTGATCGACTCACTTTCTCGTCAACTAATCATGCGACATCCATTCACGATGAGAGATCTCACTTGAATCACATTCAGGTCATGTGCGTTCTACTTTTATTTATCGCTATTTTAGATACGATTTGGCCCAACGCACACTCTTAGACTTATTACCTCGCCCATTAACGTTATTCTCACATCTTGTAATGCCATTAGTCGAGTTGGTCCAAGTAAAATTGCGCAGATGTGAATTTTTCTTTTTTTTTTGTAAAATGACTATTTAGCTTAGCAAATAAGAAAAACAGAACTTGCATTTGTTCTGGAGGCAAACCTCCTGTCTTCCCCTTTCCAAAACATCAATTCGGTTCAACCCATGGTACTGCTGCTGCCGATCCACGCCTTGTTATTTTCGATAATTCATTTTGTCGCCATGAAATTAATCCGCGCGGCGGCGCTAGTAGGAATGGCCACAGCCGAACGCTTACGGAAGTTTACGTATATATTCGATCGCAATATGGACAACTTTAAAACCTGCTTGATTAAAAATTATTTATTTATTAAATATTACAAACTGAATTTAGAAAATTCAGACACGGAAGTTGTGGTAAATCATTGCCTTTAGAAAATAAATAGTAAACAGGGAATTTAGATAAACAGGTTGAACTATATTAACGTACTAAACAACAAATTAATGCTCAATTAAATAAGAATTTTTTGTCTAGTCTTTTCTAACCACCATTTATACCATCTTGGGTGTTCATACATTATATAATTTTGAAGAAGGTACAGATAAACAATGACTAATACCCATGTAGTAATTTCTGTTGCTAATACTATAACTTCTAAAAGTTGCTCGTTAGCACTTTTAAAATCGGGACCAAATGCAATAAAGTAGATGATTCGAGGTGTAAAGTAGTACCATATAGTGTGTTGATAGTATGTGAGCCAAAAACAACAAAAGAATCGAAGAGAAATAGCTAACATCATAATTAGCAGAAATTGACGAATATTTCTAATTTTTTGTTTAATTACATAAAGTACACTTGGACATTCATCAATTTCTGTCACTCTCACCATTTTGTTTGAAGTATATTACTATATTTTACTACGAAATAAATAACAATAAATTTGTATTCCTTATAAATTATGATTTATGTTTTCTTGTTACTTCTTGTCCTTGCCTTCCTGTTTTTGTTGTCCGAAACCGAATTTTTGTTTATTTGTATACAACAATATAAAGAGAAAAATACTGTATAAAATATAATAAAAATTACTCTCAAAAGAGGAATTAACATTCCGAGCGTTAAAATAATAAATATATGTTCAAATTTCAATTAAAGGGCTAAAACTCCTAGAAAATGAATAGTAAATAATGTTATTAAATAAATTAATGTGTCCAATTTCAAATTTTGTTGAGGGTGGAATTTCTTCTTTGTTCATTTGTACCATCATTAGCAATTTCTTAATCGCAACATAATAATAGTACGGCTTTTTTTGTTCAGGACATGATTTTAGTATCAACCCACCTTAACCCGTTTCGTCGCAAAACGACAAAATTTGTGGCCGGGTTTCGTCCTCCGAAAGTTTATTTGAGACATTGTTATGAAGTAAAGGTTTCCTATAGTTTTTGGGTGTGCCCTTTTCGAATCTGAAGTTCATTTTTTATATCACTTTCCATTTTTTAAATATGGCCATTTAAATGAAAGAAAACATGGAAAAAAAGGAAAACAGTTTCAATAAACTGCAATTTTGATTGCGAAGCAGTTCCGAGATCGTGTCGGGCCTCTGAATCCTATGGCATAATGAGTTGACTCAAAATGGCGATATTTATACGGATTTTTTTGTTATTTGCGGTTTATTAAAATATTTGTTGTATCTTGACATCTATTTTGAGGAATTTGTTTTTGAGGTGGCTCAATACAAACCTCTTATTAAATTTTGGAAATTAAAAATGGCCGATTTAATATGACTTTGAAAATATCTATATACTAAATACTAGACAATTTTTTTTTAAATTTCGGTTATTTATATTGGATTTGCCATTTTCAATTTCCAAACTTTAATAACGGATTTGTATAAGCTAGAAAAACATATTCATATTGAAAATACACGACAAGATACCAGAAATATTTTAATAAGACGCGGATAACAAGAAAAATTCCAAACAATAACGCCATTGTGAGGACGCCATTTTGTAATTTAAATCTTAATATTAACCAACGTTTAGCAAAACTCATTATGCCACAGGATTCTAAAGCCTGACATGATCTCGGAACTCCTTCGTGATAAAAATTGCGGTATTCTTTCATTTAAGTGGTCATATTTAAAAAAGGGAAAGTGATATGCACGGTCAGACTGTAAAACAGCTTAGTGGTGATGTGTCCCGCCTTTTGCTTATACATATTTAGTTATTAAGTAAATTCTCTGATGTATATAGTGTAATCCTGATGTAAGCAATAAAGTTTGTCTCTTACCTCGCCATCCACTGGGGTTGGTTACCCAATCTCTGGCAAGGTTGCTAAGAGTCCAGAGCCCACAAGACCCCAAAGCGACGTATCTTATTTTAAGACTTCACGACAAGTCCCCTTGGTCGCTTCCATTTCGTGGGTTAGGTATTCGCCGGTTGGTTGCTCGACGTAAACGCCGATTGGGTCCGTTGTAAGGAAAGCCACTATGGATGGGGCTGTAGCTTGCACGTAGGCATTCGGATCTTTTACGAATGCGATCTGAGCCGATTGACTCAGTACTGCAGCATTCGTACTGTCCCATTTAAAATGAATTCCTTTGGTTCTTAATTCTAATGCTTTGTCGAACTTACCGACAGCATCGTAGACATACACCGTTTTAACGTCAAGCAACAACGATAGTTGCTTTGCCAAGCCCACTTGAATGGACGTGGACGTTTCGACGAATCTTCTGAGAGAAGCTGAGGATTGCATTTTGTAATAATTTTTTTTTTTTTTTTTTTTTTTTTTTTTTTGTTTTTTTTTGACGGAGGGTGGAAATGCATTATGCACCATAGGGGGTTGAAGATGTTGTGTAACCCCCCGTGTGTCGGACTCCCTCACCTTTGATGTTAACGGCAAGGTTTACCGACTAAAACCCTAACCTCCCTTGGCCCTCCAGAATCCACGTGTGCAGTCTGCAGTAGAAAAGTGGCTCCGATATCCATCTCCTCCGCTGCAGACTGCACCGGGCCATTTCGTTTGCAACTGTAACCACTCCCTCTACCATTAGGTAAGTGGTTACAGGATCTCGTGTGACCTCAGTAGACGGAGATATCCCAGTAGCACTGCTTTCTGCATTCGGCCTGCGATGGAATTTGCATGTTCTCGACAGGCCGGAATGCTTTTGATGTTTTGGAGGAAAGTTGGTCTCATTCCTCCCAGCACTCCAATTATCAGCACGACGAGCTTGATTTTGAATCCTCGATACAGTCTGCGAATCTCGAACAGGAGTTCCTGATATTTCATCCGTTTTTCGTCCTCTTTGCTGACTATATTTGTTTCTGCTGGTGCAGAAAACTCGATGACGAAGATGGATTTGTCATCGAAGTCAACAAGGACGATGTCAGGCTTATTGGCTGATATTTGCCTGCTCGTCGGGAATGAGTAATTCCAGTATATTCGGCAAGACTCATTCCCGACTACGGATTCAATATCAGTGGGGACGTACGGCAAAACTGGGGTTGCATCAATACCATAAGTGCTGCGAAGATGGTAATACAGCACTCGAAGAGCCGCATTGTGACGTTCGATGTATGCTGAAACTGCATATATTGGACATGCTGCCAAAAGATGCATTAGTGTCTCAGCATGACATCTACACAATCTACAAAGCGTACTCTGTACCGCCTGGTGTAAGATGTTCTTGCGGTACGCTAAGGTATTGATGACCCCATCCTGGCACGCGAAGATAAAACCCTCGGTCTCGGATTTCAAGCCGGCTGATCTTAAGAAGGAGAAGGTCATCTCTGTCGACAAGCCAAGTTGTTGGACATTTCGAAAGAATTGTCCATGCAACGGCTTGTCGATATGCCTTCCCTCCAACATACGGAGTTGTTTCTTCCGTATGTTAGCCCTGAGACGCACTGGGCACAGATTGATGACTGATTCAGCCTCCTGTGCACCACTACGTCCCACGTTGAAAACCAGACCGAGGTTTCGCGCCGCTCGTTCCGCCGCGTTGTACAAAAACGACCCCTTCCCCTGAATTTCATGCTGATGTACTAGCATCATCAGGGGATCCTCCGTTCGATTAATCACGTCGCAAGCTGTTTCGAGAACCAATCGGTCATGCATACACTCCAGGCTTAAAAGGCCACGACCTCCCATATTTCGGGGCAAATACAGTCGTTCCACGGAAGATCTTGGATGCAAACTGCGTTGCATACAAATCATCTTCCGTGTGCTTCGGTCAAGATCCCTTAGCTCGTCAACGTTCCACTTCAGTGCTCCAAAAGAATAGAGCACTGGTGATACGGCCAACATATTCGTGGCTGCCACCTTATTTCTCCCGGTCAATTCTGATGACCAGATCTGACGGAGAATGCGCCGGTATTTCTTAATGATGGTGGTTTTAGCAGCCTGCACATCCTGGACATGCCTTTGAGGTACGCCCAGATATGTGTAGGCTTCTTCGGCGCTAAGGTGGCGGATGACATTTCCGTTGACGAGCTCCATATCGTTGTTATGGGAGCCTGACCTTCCTCTGTGCAAATGAACGACTGCACACTTGTCCAATCCGAATTCCATACCGATATCTCTCGAGTATGTGAGGGCGATGTTCAGAGATCGATGTAATTGATCTTCGCCTGATGCGTATAATTTAAGATCATCCATATAGAAAAGATGGGTGATCTTATGTACACGTTCACCAGGCGGTCCACACATGTACCCTTGAGATTTCCGGAGAACAACGGATAGAGGCAATAGTGAGATGCAGAAGAGCAGAGGACTCAGAGAATCTCCCTGATAGACACCTCTTTGGAATTGAACCAGTCTAGACATGGTTCGACGCTTGCCCGATGTCATGACAAAGCGTGTTTTCCAAAGAGGCATCAGGTCTTCTACAATTCTCACTATGTTTGGGTGGACATAAAGGCGTTTGAGCAACAAGCTTAAAAGCTCGTGCGATGTTGAGTCATACGCCTTCATGTAATCCAGCCAGGCTATCGACAGGTTACGCTTGTACTGGACTGCGTCCTGACAAACACACCTGTCGATAAGCAAGTTGTCCTTGCAGCCGGATACACCCATTTTGCAGCCTCGTTGTTCTACTATCCGTTGCCACACCGGTTTCACGGATTTCTCAATACGTTCGTTCAAGATGTTAGTGAACAATTTGTATAACGTATTGAGACACGTGATCGGTCTATGGTTTCTCGGATCGGACAAGTCTCCCGATTTTGGGATCAGTGTCGTTCGGCCCTCCACCAGCCAGTGCGGAATGGGTTGGTCTCCATTTATATAAGAGGTGAATATTCGGGCTAGGTGTTGATGGACAGAAGTGAACTTCTTCCACCAATAGTTGTTAATTCCATCCCAGCCCGGCGAGGAGAAATTCGTCGCTCCTGTGATGGCATTTTTCACCTCTAATGCACTGACGGGTGGGCAATCTTCACTTTGTTGTGTGACTTCGTCGCACAACTCGGTGAAGATTTCAATACCTGGAGTGTCTGCATTAAGCCTAGATGTTTTCTCGTAGATGCTCCCCCAGAATTCCTCAACTGCGGTTATCGACGGAAACTCGCTTGAGGCTGCGATACGATGTTTGAAGAGGTTGGAAGGATTCGTCCAAAATATTGCATTTTGTCGAATTCCATCCTCCCATCTTTGCAGCCTCTTTTTGGCATCCGCCAAAACCCGAATTTTATCAGCCAAACGTTGCTTGATGTTGAGCAACTTCAGCTTGTTCAGTGTGTGATAGTACGTCCGCAGTTGTTGTGCGAACTTCTTGACTTTAGCCGTAAATGAACGGCCAGATGTTAAATAGTCGATCACACACTGAATTCGGGAAGCGAGTTTCCGTGTCAGTCGAATCTTGCCGTTCAATTGAGACATGCGTTTTGTAATCTGCCGACTCCCCGATATCTGTACCAGATTTCGCGGAATCACCAGATCACTTGCAGCCTCGTAAACGGCACAATTGACTTGCCACAGGTCGCAGTCATCTGGAAGAGCATCCAGAAGTAGGCTATTTGCTCTCTCTATTTCTCGTTGCTTAGGCAAAACTTTCGTTGTTAAATTCCGCCTAAACACGAGTGTCGTGCTTTCATAATGTGGAGCATCTCTCCCAGCACCGCGTACGGGCTCAGTTGTTATTGCCCGCACATCCGGTACCGGTTGACAGCTGGGAACAACGAAACCTGTCCGCCTCAGATAGGCCACATAATCTCTCAGTTGTTGTTGAGAAAAGCGATCTGCCAGTTCGGGATGCATTACTGCAAACCGACTGTGCATTCGCGCCATGTAGCCTCTCTGTTGCGGACAGCTCTCCTCGTAGCAGTGCATTAGATCTTGCCTGAGATCCTCCGTCCACTGAAATCGTCCGTGGGCATGTTGGGGTTGTTGTCCAGGGACACCCGTTTCGGCCCCTCCACCTCGGGACTGGGCTGCATCCGAAGCAGCCCGATGGTCAGGAGCCCTGCGCGTTGCATTTCTTGTAACCGCATGTACAGGGAGTAGGGTGGTTGGCCCTACCCCCCGTTGTTATGCCTCTCTCGTTTGTCTCTTACCTCGCCATCCACTGGGGTTGGTTACCCAATCTCTGGCAAGGTTGCTAAGAGTCCAGGGCCCACCGGCTTTAATACCCAAAAATTATAGGAAACCTAAATTTCATAACAATATCTCAAAGATATCCATAAACTTACGGAGGATGAAAACCGACGACAAATTTAGTCGTTTTGGGACGAAACGAGTTAAGAAATTGGTTAATAATAACATTACTATTAATTAGCATTTATCGATTGATAATTGCAGACATAGAAATTGTAGGTGATTTTTAGTAAAATTTTCCCTCTCTCTTATTATAGAGAATTTTCCCTCTATCTTATCCTAGTCTCTTACATGAATTTTACCGTACTTCCCTTAGCGCTCGACTGAGGCACTGAATGCTGGCACTGCCATATGGATTACTTTCACTAGCGACAAAATACGACAAAGAAAATGTTGTCAGCAGTAGCCGCGTGATTCAACTCTAATATTTTCCAAGATGGTCTCCTTTTTAACTAAATTCATTTGTTACTTTCAATTGCCCGCGAGGACGCTATGAGTCATTGATTTTCATCCAATAATTAATGAACGCTCTTCGTTGATACCAAAGCTTCTCATTCTAGTTCATTATTCATAATTAACATTTGCAGTATTTAGGATGCTTCAATCGAGTTTGTATGTTATTTTTATTTATTACGCTCCTTATGCAAATAGACCCGGACGATGGATACTGATGAATTCGGAAGGACAGAAGGATTGTACGATGTTATTCTTTGCGCCGATTGTTTGTTCTTCGATGAAACGCGCCTGGACCTCGTGGAAACGATCTTCGGCTTTTTAGCTGACGATGGAATAGCATTGGTAATAGCTCCAAGGCGCGGAACGACATTCCAGACATTTGTAGAAGCCGCAATTAAAAAAGGTTTCGTAACAAGACAGACCGAATGCTATGACGACAATGTATGGTCAAGACACCAGGAACTCTTACAAAGTAATCCTGAATATTGTCCCGATGTACACTTGCCAGTCCTTTTGGAATTGACGAAACAAAGAACAATGTCACCTGGATGATACACTTTTTAATTGTTAGTGAGCGATTCAATTTTCACCAAAAATTATGAACAATATTATTCTAGTCAATTATGCGAAATAATTGAGTCTGTTTCGCCGCTTAGGTAAATACTGAATTCTTCGAATACCAAACACATTTTTTAGCAAAACATGTGATGATTCATGTGATGAACCATTCACTATAAAAAAATGTCTTTTTATTATTGTTAAAAAACGAATAAAACCAAATTAATGATCATAACTAACGTATTACTGTCGACGTTGCTAGCCACCTTATTTCGATTCCGGGTCGCACTTCAGTCTTCGATTTCCGAAAATACGAAAATGAGTATTTTGTCAATACTGATAAATATACAGTACCGCTCAAAAGTATGAGCTCACCTTTGAGGAATTTTGACTAAATTAAAATGTTGATATCTCATCGCCAAGTTAACGTACGGGAAAAATAAAAAAAGGGAATTAAAGAGGAGACTTTCAGCTTCTCAGTTGTGGTGGTTTCATTTCTATATATACATTTCCATACGAACTATGCTCGATTTACTAAAGTCATTTTTTCGTATTATTGTTTTCTTTTTCAATCACCTCCCATTTTTTTAAAAATGATTGCAACAGAAATGTACAACGTGTAATCGAAAGGTAATCCCTATAGCTTCCATTTGCCTCTTCGGGATTTTGTCTAATATTTCTTTACAAATACTTATTTAATTTTGAACAAATTAATGTGATTTTTTTTCAATCTGTTATATCTCGGAAAATTAACGTGATATAAAAAATGTTTAAGAAACAAAAAGTTTCATTTTTTAATTATCTATTGGCTGAAAATTTTTCACATTTTTAGAAGGAAATTGTTTTAATCCTATTTTGTCAAATTTACGCTTTTGTGCTGCGATTATTAAGAGATCAAGATTTGCTTTTCAACTATGCTCAGTTTGAGATATAATAATTCATGTACATGTATTTATAAATGAACAATAAACTTTATTTTAACATACATAGAAAATATAAACAATTGTATTCATGTATATATGTACATATTTATTAAATTTTGCTTTCTTCAAAAAAACCGCCACGCGCTTTGCGTGAAACATCCTAATAGTAAAGACAAACATAATATTAAACTTAATCTAGTTTAAATGCAACTTTGTACCCGAAAATGATTGTTACATAAAAAATGTTGAAGTCGACAAAATACGGTAAAAAAAAATTTCCTTCTAAAAGTTTGAAAAAATTTCAGTCAATAGATAATTAAAAAATGAAACTTTTTGTTTCTTAAACATTTTTTATATCACGTTAATTTTCCGAGATATAGCAGATTGAAAAAAAATCACATTAATTTGTTCAAAATTAAATAAGTATTTGTAAAGAAATATTAGACAAAATCCCGAAGAGGCAAATTGAAGCTATAGGGATTACCTTTCGATTACACGTTGTACATTTCTGTTGCAATCATTTTTAAAAAAATGGGAGGTGATTGAAAAAGAAAGAAATAATACGAAAAAATGACTTTAGTAAATCGAGCATAGTTCGTCTGGAAATGTATATATAGAAATGAAACCACCACGACTGAGAAGCTGAAAGTCTCCTCTTTAATTCCCTTTTTTTATTTTTCGATTGCGATGAGATATCAACATTGTAATTTAGTCAAAATTCCGCAAAGGTTAGCTCATACTTTTGAGCGGTACTGTATATATATATATATATTCACATGCTTAGGTTGTAATGAGAAATACGTACTCAATGGGCAATCCAACCATCTGGCATTGTTTCCCTTATTTTCTCTTCCTATGAGCACGTTTTGGATATGTGCATTTTTCTTTTACGATGCATAAACACTGCCTATTTTTGTGCGGCGAATGCCTTTACAACATAAAAAAAAACTAAGAAAGTGCTGGAATTACTTATACGTTGATGCTCTGTGCGTGGACAGGATTAGTTGCCTCAAAAGTTAACGCAAAATTCACTTAAAATAATGATCACTGAAAATGTCCATGTTATTCAGGCAGTTGAGTCTATCTGTCATTTCTTAAGAATTAAAATTACATTTGTATTATTTTTTTACACTGCGGCTGACCGAACAACGCATGTGAATAAATGATTTTGAGTTCGCGAACGAAGACCAAAATCGCACTTAGACATTAAAAGTTTATCAGCCGGGAACCAGACCGTTCCAAATCACGCGGGTTGTTTCCGCAATCAGAACTTTTAGTCATGAAAAGTATAAAAGCCTTTGTAAAAGCACATCTTGCTACTTTTACTTTTTATAATGTAGTCACAATCTTTAATATGAATATCGATGATCATTAATGATTTCATGCAGCTTCGTCACGAGTATTCGATTATTCGGCGAATCTCGCCCTATTGGATGCTTCCACCTCGATAATCTCAAACCCTTCACGTAACCGCATTTTAACGAATATCGGGTAAAGTAGCAAGGTTGACGCGATATGTTGGAGTGGGTAGCAGCATTTTACCCGCATATAAATATAAACGTCAAAGGATGGAGTTTAACGAAGCAGAAACATATAGTCTTCGTAGTTCTTAACTTGTTTCACGATATTATTTAGCATTCAGGTATCTTTTTGGGCAAAATTCAATTGTACTCTGAAAATATAATACTTTAAGGACAAAAATAGTTATTTCACGAATCTTTCAAAAAGTATATTTATTCCGGAGTTTGAATTTCGACAAATGACGTATCATTTATAAGGCAAATTGGAGCATGGAAATTGTAAAATCTGTATTTAAAAACATTTTTCATGGGCAAAATGTAATTTATTATGTTTGTGCATAGTAATTAAACATTAAAATGTAACAAATACATTACATTCAGCACATTATGTATAAAAAATCAGTCGACAGCCGTGCAATCGGTACAGAAATGAGAACGGTGGTCATTGCACCTCTGGCGAAGACAGGAATCACATTGTGTTTTACTGTCACTATTCGCAAGCAGAGGTTTTTAATTGAGACTGCCGCACCCGGGAAGTAATAGGTACTGCACGACCCTGAAATATATATAGGGGAAGTAGGGGCAAAGTGGGATGGTTTTGGGAAAACTCGTGAACAAAAAATATGGGGCATAAGAATGATTAGGTATGGTATAGAAACCCTTATTTAGGCCCTTAACTAATATATTATAAAACGCAAATAAGATAAAATATCTATTTTATACTCCAAATTTCAATTTTACGAAAAAACTTTTTTTTAGAAATATGAAAATTCAGGGGCAAAGTGGGATAGGTTGTTAAAATGACTTTTGAATGAGGTTTGAATGAAAATAATGCAAAATGGCATAAAGGAAAAGTATTTTTTTAATGTCAAGACAGAGATAGAGAGCGAGAGAGAGAGAGTAGTGAGAATGAGAGAGGAAGAGAGAAAGAGAACTCTTATGTATCTCTGTCAACATAAATCAAAACGGAACACATCCCACTTTGCCCCAAAACAGAACTTTTTTAAACACGTCGTAAAAAATCATCCTCAACCCCAAAAGGAACAACTAAAAAATTAAAATAGAGTGTAAAAAAAGCCTATTAAGTCAGACAATTCAGATTTTAATTACACTTAATTTATTGACACTTACTAGTTCATTAAAAATATGTCCAACTCTAACGGTTGCTAAATACCGATACGGAAGCATTGGAATGAAAAAAGTGCGGATTTTATCCCTTTTAAGAACTTTCACAATTCATTGTAGTTAATTATTATTAGCAACTAAATCGTCCCGAAATTATGATTAAATACTCTTAAAGGTGTATAAAAGTAAATCTGTTCATAAAAGTGTGACAAAGTCACGATATTATCTAACGATAAAATTGATAGAATGATAATTATAAGTAGGCAATAATAATACGCGTCGTAAGAACGGCAAGTTCTTTCTCGGCAGTGGGAGCGAGAGGCATGCGAGTTGCGCCGGCCCGAGTATTAGTAAGAGAAGGACGCTCGATCTCCCCCGTCGATCGCCGGTTTGTTGTGTCGGCGACGGCATCTCCCATCGTGCGACGGAGAGGCGACGAGGTGGCTTCGCGAGAGAGGTGGAAAATCGTCATCGGTCAGTACCGATGACGATTTTCAAATTTAGTACGGTCGTGATAGCGAGAGTCAAAGGAAGGAAGAGAGTAGTCGAGTCGGTAAAAAAATAAAGTTGACAGTTTGAAATTTGATTGTGTGGTCGTGGGGTGGAGTGAGGTGAGGGTGCGAGAGAGAGGTAGACAGATAAAAAGAAGAGTGGTAGTGAGAGATAAGAGAGAGAGAGAGAGAGAGACAGAGATAGGAGAGTAGCGAGAAGGAGAGTGACAGAAAGATAGAGCGAGAGAAAGAGATACAGGAAGAGGAAAAGAAAGACAAGGTAAGGCGGCATAGCCGAAAAATTAAACGAATGAGAATCGGATGAAAAAAAGAAAAATTTGAATGATTCGGACCGGAAGTGGCGAAAGAGGCACGGGAGATTCGTGTGATATTCGTTGTCTGTTGGATGATTGAGAGGAGTGATTGTGAGACCGGAAGTAGCGAGTGGCAAGTTAAAGTTGGAAAATCGTTTTTTTAATTCGTGAGTGGATCGAGGGTGGTGAAGAAAAATACAAGGATCGTTTTTGGTTGTGGTTTATTATTAGAGTATCGAGTCAGACCGGAAGTAGCGAGAAACCGGAAGTGGGAGTGAGGGGCTGACGTGGGGCGCGAAGAAGATAGCGAGGAAGAGTGGAAAAATAAAAATCAGACCAGTCCGGCGGAAACCGCATTTTTGGGTCGCGTCCAAATAGTGAAAAAAATTGTGTGCAAATTTAAAAAAAAACTATGTATATGTAAATTTTTTTTAGAAATACAGAAAAATTCAACGTTACAAAAGTTGTCACAAAATCCGACAGCATCTGTACGTTTTTGACAATTATTATACATAACATTTTTTATATTATTCTATAGTAAACAAAATTCACACAATCAGATATGAGAATACACATGACTTTATCATAAGTGTCTTTCGCATGTGGTAAGATCAAAACTAAAAGTGGTGTTACCCAGATAGCAAAATGTCCGTCATATGACATCATATGAGCCTCACGTGGTGCTTTCACCACATGCTATCATATCTGCAGGATGATGCGTCCTCAGTTGAGGGGCATACGACCCTCACGCGGTGAAAGCCACTAACATATGAGGAGCATAAGAATCTCACGCGGTGAAAGCCACTATCATATGAGGGGCATATGAATCTCACAGCGGTGATAAGTAAAAGTTGCTGGTGCTCACTACGCATGCTCAGACGACCAGACACGCTTGCGCACGCCGAAGGCGGGGAATTTAAATTTGTATGTATATGACAAGACTAGTATTAAAAATTTTACTGTTCTAATATGGTCATTGGGAATGGACATTCATTGTGGGAAAATGTAAATTTAATAATTCAGAAAATGTTTAATTTTACTAGATAGAAATCTGTGTTTTCTCACAATGAATTAATATCCTCTCCCAAACTTCAAAATGGAATAGTAAAATTTCTAAATAAGCCTCTCCGTTTACTTATAGTCATTTTAAAAGTATAATAAAATAAATTACAATCTGGAAAATAATACTTCACAATTGTGTACTTCTTAGATAAAATTTCTAATACATTGCAATATTTCAGAAAGCTTAAACTTTAATGTTGAAAAAAGTATTAGAAATCTATTAATAATTATGTATACACCAAGGAAGTATTATTTTAGTGATTTGCGATGAAAAACATTTTAGGAAATAATACTAATAATAACGCTGGACCATTTTTTAAAATTGACTTTATTTTTACAATTTATCAAATATCCATTTCGTCATTTATGTCATTGTCGTTTAGTTCGTCATCTGCATTGTCTTCGTCATTGTCGTCATTTAGTTCGTCATACAGTTCAGCATACAGTTCTAATTCTTCAACGTTTTCGTCTGCGTCACATTCCCCCATTAGCCGCTTGACTTCCTCAATTTGATTGAGAAGATCAGCAGAGTCCCGCGATTGTGAACTGTCTGGTTCCTTCTGACGCATTCTCTTGCGGAATCGTTGTTTTGTGGTTCGTATCACTTCTTGCATCTCTGTTTTAAACACAGCTTTATTTTTTGGCCCATCAAAAGTCTAAAAAGTATTTTTTAGCCGCAACTGAAAAAGACAAATACAAATGTTTAAAAATCATTGCACTCTCATCCGTTTGCACCGCACTTTTTTGTGATGATAATTTTGTTAAAACATATTTTCTTAATTTGCTACAGATTCGTCTACATAATTTGTATTTTTTTTCTTTTTCGATGTTTTATTGTCATTGTAACATTAAAATTTACAATCCAAAAATATACCGTAATAAAAATTAAACACCATTCACTAAAAAGGCAGTCTATATTAAATTACAATATCTGAAATTGCCAAAAAGTTGTGTCTGATTGTTGTGTATAAAGTTGAATTTTTCAATGAAACAATTAGTGTGGAGTTTATTTTTAGTAGTCCTATCTATTTAACGAATAATTAATATATGGCTTCATATTATATGCTTTGGCATACATTGCATGGAACATTAGTAGATAATAGATGGGGCATTCCATGTGAAATCGGCAATGAAAATTTTTGAACCTGTAGTATGCATAAAAAGAAAAGCATTTAAATTTTCGCAGATTTTTATCTTTGCACATTTACGAGTTATGAAATTCTGAAAAAAAATCAACTGGCTATAACTCAGTAACAAAAAGAGATAAAGGAACGTATGAAGCGCCATTTCCTTTTGCTTACCATGCAGTTTCTTTAAAAAATATACACCAAATTACTGCTCCATTATTTTCCCAAAAATTTCTTCTTTTTAGAATAATGGACCGAATAGCACCCTTGATTAACGCTATATATAATCTCTTACTAAATATCAAAGAAATTCTCGATCTGTTCTCAACGAATTTCTTTGATATTTGTTAAGAGGTTTTGTATAGTGGATGGCAAGGGCTGTTGGGTAAGAATTTTGATAACACGATTCAATTGTTTTTAATTTACATTTCTTTTAGTGTAGATTACTACCTTATCTACTGACCACTAAGGCTTCCCATTAAGGGGTTCTAAAGTGATCTGTCGGTAAAGCAGTAATTTTCACTAAGAAACAAACTGAACTGAATCACTTTTTCAAAATTCGAGCACTGTAGGAGCAATTTCAAGCTCAATATCAGTAACCATCAGTGCTATTGAATATTCTCAATATCATGGTACATAAAATTTTACGAAAACAATTAGCAATATGAAATTTCTATACTCGTTGGTAGTGAAGTATATTGCCAAGAACATAAACTATAAAATTATTCTAAGCTTTTGTCAGTATGCAATTTCAGTAACCGCTGCAGTGGTAATTAATAAATATTACCTATATCATGACATTTACATACTTGCTGATAATAAAATATAGATGATTCAAACAAATTCCACTAATAATATTACGGTAAAACTTCGGAAAGACTTGGCCACCCCTAAAAAAAAAATAAAATATGATTTCTTATGTATTTTTGCCTTCCGATTACGAATATAGTAATAAAAATTGGCGGTCGAGCAAATTAAAGCCAATATTTTGAAAAAAACTGCAAAAAAATGTGATTTTTTCCAAATTTTTGCATTTATCTCAAAAAGTACGAGGCGGATGCAAAAATGTTTCCAACAAAAAATGAAGAGCGGAAAATTCTACGCAAAAAAGGTTCTAAACATTTTTTCCGTAATCTTAACGGTAAGCCCGTAAAACAAGGATGAACATGAAAATAGTCAATTTAGTGTTCCGTGTCACCGTGTTTCACGTTATTTATGTACGTTGCGATATTTACATAAAGATATTATATATTACATAGTTTTATATATATAGTATATGTTATTTTGTGGTTAGAGGTTAGGCTAGTATAAAAAAGGGGGGTCTGGGGGGCGGAGCCCCCCAGCACGCAAGCACCCCTTAGGCCCACCCATTGCGTTTTTAACTAAAAGACATAATCAATTACAAATTATAAAGACAATGCGTGAATCTAAGGGGTGCTTGCCTAACCTCCCTTTTTTATACTAGCCTAACCTCTAACCACACCGATGTGGGACCTGATAAAGATTGTATACGTATGTGGGTGTGGATTTATAAAGCATTGAAGTTAATTTTATTATTAAATATAGTAATTTCGTTTATTCGATGGAGGTCAATAATGGAACTATAACCTATATATCTATCGATAGTGTTGAAATGGAAAAAATAAAGAGATAAGGACGGCGCGTACCGCCGGCATTAGCGTTACCCGATGTGCACCGCGGGGAGGTTGCTCGGTCGGGTTTTGCACATCATGTAGCCCTGAAAAGGGCTGTTTGTCTTGTGAGCGCGCGCGCGCGCGCGTGTGTGTGTGTGTGTGTGTGTGTGTGTGTGTGTGTGTGTGTGTGTGTGTGTGTGTGTGTGTGTGTGTGCGCGCGCGCGCGCGCGTGTGTGTGTGTGTGTTGCAAGGATAAGGACCCCGTAGTTCGTCAATTCTACGGTATTTACAACGACTCCAAACCCTCCTTGCAACATATGGGTGTGTGACTACATAAGTGACTTTTCAAGAAGACTCGCATTCGGGCAAATTTCTTGACATCGCTATAGTTTGAAATTCTTTTACTGCATCGAAAAATGCAGTAATACGTGTCTTTGGAAGATGGGCGCGTTTAAATAAATATTCTGTAAGATGCGATTCCATTTGTTCTTCTGGTACACCATATCGTGAAATTTTAGCCCGTACCTCTCTCCATGTACGTTCAATACCTTGTGTATGAGCACCAGTGTCCGGATCAACAAAATTTAGGGAATGATTTACTTTCAAATGCTGGAATCCTTCCTGCGACAAACAATCGTATGATTTCCAGCAATCTGACATAATTGTTGTCTCAGGAAGTATCCAGTCTTTGATACAACCCAGCAGTGTATCAGCTGTTCGATTTGGAACGGGCAACAAAAATATGTTTTTGCTACCCAGCTTGTCAAAAACTTGGCTGCCCTTTTCGAAAAGTTTTTCGGAGAATCTTTATTCGATTGATAATTAAGCACATATGGCCGAAATCTTAAAATTTCCATGATGAATGTATTTTACTAACAAATACTATGTCTAGTGGTGTACGCATTTTTACTCACTGTCCCAATATAGGATCTGACATGGGGCGGAGCCAATATATATATATATATATATATATACAGGGTGTCCGAAAAGTATGGAAACACTCAAATATCTCGGAAAATCGACATCGAATCGAAAAAGTAAAAATACACGTATTCAATGGTTTCAAGAGAGCTATCCAGTGACACCTAACACAACCCCCCACCCCCACCCGCTGGGGGTGATAGAGGGGGTAACTTAAAAATTTTAAATGGGAACCCCCAATTTTTATTGCAGATTTTGCTTCCTCAGAAAAAGTTACGTAAATTTTGCCTACCATTATAATTGTTTTTGTTGACAGATGGCGCTGTAATCAACGAAATTAAAAAATTATTCTAAAAAGTTTTAAAAATCTCGCGAAAAACACAACGGATCAAAAAAGTAAAAACACACGTATTCAATGGTTTCAAGAGAGCTATCCAGTGACACCTAACACAACCCCCCACCCCCACCCGCTGGGGGTGATAGAGGGGGTAACTTCAAAATTTTAAATGGGAACCCCCAATTTTTATTGCAGATTTTGCTTCCTCAGAAAAAGTTACGTAAATTTTGCCTACCATTATAATTGTTTTTGTTGACAGATGGCGCTGTAATCAACGAAATTAAAAAATTATTCTAAAAAGTTTTAAAAATCTCGCGAAAAACACAACGGATCAAAAAAGTAAAAACACACGTATTTAATGGTTTCAAGAGAGCTATCCAGTGACACCTAACACGACCCCCCACCCCCACAGGCTGGGGGTGATGGAGGGGGAAACTTAAAAATTTTAAATGGGAACTCCCAAATTTTATTGCAGATTTCTCTTCTTCAGAAAAAGTTACGTAAATTTTACCTATTATAATTATTTTTGTTAACAGATGGAGCTGCAATCTGCGAAATTAAAAAATTACTAAAAAATATTTAACTTGACGTACATGGAATAGCATACCACGTTTTCAGAATTTTAAATAACGTCTTTTGCCTTTAAATATTTCTAGTTTACCGATTCTCACCGCGAGGAGGTAGACGATTTTGAGAATCTTCTGTTTTACTTTTTTTTTTATTTGATTTCTGTTTTTTACCTTTTTTTTATTCTTCACTATTAAATTTTTTTATGTTTTTTTTTAATGTATTTGCTTACCTTTTCTTCCAGATATTAAAATTCTTTATTCGCTCCCCCCTTGTAATTGTGCATACAAAGTTTTTGACAGAAAAATGAAGAATCGACATCCTTATTCTACGAGGAAGTGAATGTCGTGTATCCGAATAGCGTAAATGGTGACCAAATCCGCATATGGTGTTATGGCTTTCTTGCATGACTGTGATTTTGTATACTTGTGTGAAAGTACTGTAGGTATCGCTTGCGGAAACCCATTGCATACACTCGGTCGATTTTTTCAACTGCCAGTGTTACAGAGAAAGTAGTCAATAATCGAACATCGTCAGCGTCCAAATCAAAACAGCACGTCTTAGTATTAGTTAAGCTCTATTGTTTGAATGAGTCAAGGTCTCGGTTATTTTTCAGCTTTGTGAAAATTACACATGCGAGCGTCACTCTTGTCGAAAACTTGGTCAAATTCGTACCGCAAAAAATCGCAATTCTCTTCGTTCTCGCTATTTGATACTTAATGTAATGTTTCTCTAACATTTGAATTTCTTCTAATTTTTTATATTTCTTTTATTTCTTCATTCTTTGCTTCATATTTCTTCCATTTCGATACATTCTGTATTCTGCCTCCTGTTGTAATTTGGCATACTATGTCTTTGACACAAAAAGAAAGGATCGAAATCCTTATTCTGCGAGGATGCGGCGATAAAAAAAGAACATACGAACAAGTCGTCCGCCAATTTAATGATACCCATCCTGATCGTCTACCTATTTGCAAATCAACTGTTTGTAAGACTGTTTCTCGGTTTCAAGATACTGGCTCTGTCAATGATCGACCAAAATCAGGAAGACCAAAAACGTCCACGAACGAAGACAACAGTTTAGCGGTCTGTGCAAGTGTCGTTGAGGACGTCCATACTTCGGTAAGAAAGATTGCGCAAGCCACTGGTATCGGCAAATCGTCTGTCCATGAAATATTAAAAGCAAATAAGTTCCATCCATATAAAATAAAATATGTACAAGAACTTTCGGAAGATGACTTCGATCGGAGATTAGAATTTTGTGAGGAAATGATGAGACGTTGTGACGAAAATGAATTATTTCCTTTCTGGATATGCTTCTCTGATGAAGCTACGTTTCAGTTGAGTGGAGAAGTTAATAGGCACAACCTACGATATTGGTCGGACGAAAATCCTCATTGGATGAGAGATACTCACACACAACATCCACAGAAAATCAATGTTTGGGCTGGCATTTTGTGCAATCAAATTGTTGGGCCTTTCTTCGTTGAAGAGAATTTCACGGCTGAAAGGTACTGTAATTTGTTAAATAACCAGATTATACCGGCAATACGAAATATTGCTGGTATAGCGTTTGATAATGTCTGGTTTCAACAGGATGGAGCTCCTTGTCATTTTGGTTTGATTGTACGCAATCTATTAAATAATATTTTCCCCCGACGTTGGATTGGTAGGAGGGGTTCGATCGAGTGGCCACCGAGGTCACCTGATCTAACTCCTCTGGACTATTTTTACTGGGGTTTCTTGAAGAACAAGGTCTACGAAACGAAACCAAAAGACATTGATGAGTTGAAAGAAAAAATAATTCAAGGTTCTAATACAGTATCTCAAGAAATGCTGCAAAAAGTTTATGATAACTTCTATGCACGATTGGGATATTGTCAAGTTGCTGAAGGACTTCAATTCGAACATCTTATAAATTAGTGGGCATAGACATGTTAAAAATCCAGTAAAGAAAATAGAAGCGAAGGAAAATTTAAACTTTAAAATAGAAAAAAAATTAAAAAAATAAAAAAAAAACAAATAAAAGGTAAAAACAAAAAAAAAATATACAAAAATAAAAAAAAAAGATTCTCAAAATCGTCTACCTCCTCGCGGTAAGAATCGGTGAACTTTGAAATATTTAAAGGCAAAAGACGTCATTTAAAATTTTGGAAACGTGGTCCGCTATTCCAGGTACGTGGTTCGCTGATTGCAGCTCCATCTGTTAACAAAAATAATTATAATAGGTAAAATTTACGTAACTTTTTCTGAAGAAGAGAAATCTGCAATAAAATTTGGGAGTTCCCATTTAAAATTTTTAAGTTTCCCCCTCCATCACCCCCAGCCTGTGGGGGTGGGGGGTCGTGTTAGGTGTCACTGGATAGCTCTCTTGAAACCATTAAATACGTGTGTTTTTACTTTTTTGATCCGTTGTGTTTTTCGCGAGATTTTTAAAACTTTTTAGAATAATTTTTTAATTTCGTTGATTACAGCGCCATCTGTCAACAAAAACAATTATAATGGTAGGCAAAATTTACGTAACTTTTTCTGAGGAAGCAAAATCTGCAATAAAAATTGGGGGTTCCCATTTAAAATTTTTAAGTTACCCCCTCTATCACCCCCAGCGGGTGGGGGTGGGGGGTTGTGTTAGGTGTCACTGGATAGCTCTCTTGAAACCATTGAATACGTGTATTTTTACTTTTACGATTCGATGTCGATTTTCCGAGATATTTGAGTGTTTCCATACTTTTCGGACACCCTGTATATATATATATATATATATACAGGGTGATCCAAAAGTCCCGGAACAGCAAAATATCTCAGCGGGAGTGCATTTTCGGGGAAAATGTTTTAGACAAAAGTTTAAGGATTTTTCCTTGTCAAGTTAATTTTTTTAAATGGGAACCCCTATTTTTTTTCACGGATTCGGAAAGAGCACAAAATTTTACGTCCGAATATGCTATGGCCGTTTTTTTCGGCAAGGTCATTTCAAGGTGAAACTTAAAACTCCCGTGACGGCGAAATATCTCAGAGGGTGTGCATTTCTTTGGAAATTGTTTCAGACAAAAGTTTAAGGATTTTTCCCGGGCTATTTAATGGTAGCACAGAATTTGACCTTGAACATAACCTTCAAGGTTATTTCAAGGTCAAGTTTGTTTTTTTTAATAGAAACTGCTATTTTTTTTCACGGATTCGGAGAGAGCACAAAATTTTACGTCCAAATATGCTATGGCCGTTTTTTTCGGCAATGTCATTTCAAGGCCAAACTTAAAACTCCCGGAACAGCGAATTAACTCAGCAAGAGGTCATCTTCGGGTAAAATGTTTCAGACAAAAGTTTCAGGATTTTTTCCGGGATATTTAATGCTAGCATAAAATTTGACCTTGAAAATTACCTTGAAGATTATTCTCAGGTCAAGATTATTTTTTTTTTTAATTGGAACCCCGTTTCATTTTCTTAACGAAGTTATGAGGATCTTCCGGTATTGAGAGTGGTTAAATTCATTTTGTTCAGTCGATGCTATTACTGGACGATCTGCTCTAGGGAGATCCTTTACAGTGCCGTAAACTTCGAAACAATTTATTGTTCTGCCAAAAGTCGATTTAGGAATCAGTTCCTGTCCCTCGCTTGTCCTCTAATTTTGTAAATAGAATAATAAACTGTTTAAAAAAAGTGTATACATACATCTTACGCAACACTTGTGCAAAGTGAACTTGGGCGCGCGAACAGCGACAGAGAGCACGAGTCACCAGCGAAGTAAATAAACAACATACATTCACATTGAATTTATACATACGTGTACAGTCTTATAAGGTTACATTTTGGTCTTAACTTTATCGTTTTGTGAGATACATGGATTTCCTATCTAAACGCCTTTCCTATCTAAACGTATTAAGCATCATTTCAGTAACAAAATACATACGTATATTTCGTACAAAGAGCAATGGCTGCGCTAAGTGAACGAGAAAGAATAACCATTCTCATGATGAGAGGCTGGGGTGATAACCAGCGATCTTTAGAGAATGTGCGAACCTTATTTAACGCATCATTTAGAGAGGGACGAGAACCGATTTCTAAATCTACTGTTAGCAGAACAATAAATCGTTTTGAAGTTCACGGTACTGTGAAGGATCTCCCAAGAGCAGGTCGTCCAGTAACAGCATCAACTGAAGAAAATGAGTTGAATGTCGCGCTGTCAATAACGGAAGATCCTCATACTTCCATCAGGAAAGTTAAACAGCAGCACGACTTATGTTACGGTACAGTACAACGGATCTTAACTAAAAACTTAAAATTTCACCCATACAAAGTTAGACTCGTACAACAATTGAATGAAGACGATCCTGATAGACGCCTACAGTTTGCGGAATTAATGATGAATCGAATAGATGCTGATGCCGGTTTCTTGAATCGCATCGTATTTTCTGATGAAGCTACATTCTTCTTAAATGGGGCAATCAATAGACATAACATGTCTTATTGGAGTGAAACCAATCCTAATTGGATGGTCGATAGTCGTTCTACTCAATATCCTGAAAAAGTAAACGTATGGGCAGGTATTATAAACAATGCGGTAGTTGGGCCCTTCTTCATCGAGGGTACCCTTACTGGTCAAAAATACCACGATATGTTGAGGGACGACATCATCCCTGCTATTCAGGTTATTGTAGGCGAGGATTTCGATCAGACTTGGTTTCAGCAAGATGGTGCAGCACCCCATCATGCAACAGATGTTCGCAATTATTTGAGTGATGTATTCGCAGAATGGTGGATAGGTCGAAGGGGTGTAATAGAATGGCCACCAAGATCTCCGGATCTTACGCCCCTTGACTATTTTCTATGGGGTTATCTCAAAGATAGAGTGTATCGAACGAAACCGGTGAACATTGAGGAAGTAAGACAACGAATACGGGATGAGATCGCGGCTATAGAACCAGATATGATTAAAAAAGTCGTATCGACTTTTTATAATCGCTTGGGATATTGCCAAGAAGTCCATGGCAATCACTTTGACCATAAGCTTTAGTAAGATACATAATTTCATCAAAATCTTAGTATACCCATCTTGCCTTAACTGTCTGGGGACACCCACACACACACACACGCACACGCACACGCACACGCACAGGTGACGGCGAGGGGAACCACCTGAACAAAGCACCCCGAAGAGGTGTAAACCCGACCGTGCTACCTCCACGCGGTACATCTTGGGTAATGCTAAAGCCGGCGGTAGCATTGGAAATGTTACGTCCAGACTAGTGATACTTACGTGTATCCCAGGATGGTCGTGGAAAGGGCGAGTCGACCAAAAGGTCGACTTCGGGTAAAGGTGAACGGGGCTGCTGCGCTGAAAATGAAGTGACTAGGAAAAACAAACACAAAAATCTGAACTTGATTTTAAAATAGAATTTATTTAAAAGAAAACCAAATGCAATTACAGTTTATTAATTTAAATTTTTTTTTGGGGGCGAATAATTCCCTTGGTGAGGGTAAGGGGGAAGTCGGGAGAGGAGGATCTAGAGTAGGATCTCGGGGAGGTGCAGTAGGTATATATTCCTGTATTTGAGGAAATTTACGTGGAGATTTTGGAAGATTTATTTTGGGGGACGAGGGGTATTCGGCGGCGGCTTCCCGGATGGCACGTTCAAGGGCTCGTTTCTTATTTTTATAATAGGTCCGTGGTTTAGTTCGTCCCACTGTAAAGGAAAAGAATTGAATCTTTAGTTATCAGAAACGGTGATTTCAAGGAAGGGATTTAGGACATGGAAAATGTGCTGTTTTGTCTGTGAACAAAACAAAAACAAAAAAAAATAGAAAAATAGAAAGTACAACAAAAAAAAACGCGGAGGGTTCCTAATTTCCCTACTGATTCGTGTCGCTTATTCGCCTGCCATGGGCTAGCAAAAGAGCGACCTGAATCTCTAAATAAAAAAAAAGTTGTTCCCTACGGTGCTGTCCTCCCTTGTAGTCAAAAAAAAAAATAGAAAGAAGAAATATATATATATTGACGGGAGACTCAGCACTGTCGTCTCAAAAAACAAAATAATAATAAAAAAATCAAGGGAGATTAGTGCTGAAGTACTAATCTAACTTTCGTCTCTTTACGGGCGAAGGAATGTGGAGGGTTTGGAAAAAAGGTAATTTTAAGGAAGGAATACTCACTTTTGTTTATCCGACGATAAATCTTGGATGAAGACCACGGGGTGCCAATTAATATTCGACGATGTTCCTCAATCGAAAACCACGAGGGAACAACTGATTAACTGAAGACCTTCAGATATGATTTGTCCCGAGGTGCCGGATGGAAGCCTCCGTTGTAGATCTGTTTTTCCTTTGCCTCGAAAGAAAAGGGTGTTAGGGTAGTTGGGATGTCGAACTCTCGGAACGACTATGGGATGTCGAACACTTAGAACGACTATGGGATGTCGAGAGATGGATAAGGGGGAAAAGGACGGAGTGCAGAATACAGAGCACCGAGAGCACTGAGGGCACAGAGGGCAGAGAGCAGAGAGCAAAGAGCGAAGAGAGCGATTGATTATTTGGAGGCGGTATTTATACTAGATGTCCCACCAAGAAAATTTTCGGGTTTTCATAAGTGGGAGAGGTTTCCTATTACGACAGTAGTCGTGAACAAATTTTTTCTATTTTCCGGCGATTTTCAATTGTTGCTATTTACAGTAATTTTGTTGAATTTTTTTTGTTGAATAATTTCGTGATATTATTTTTGTAGTTCATACAAAAATGAACGGAAGTTGTAGGATTTGTAGAACTATTGTTATAAAAAAAAAATGATTTTGTAAAATACTAAAAAGTGCAACAATTTTGTTAATTAAAATTTGTTGCTGTAAAACTGTACATTTTTTTGTAGATGTATTTTTGCAATTTTAAATTAGGAATCTTCTACTTTCTCCGTTTATTTATGTATATTTACATGTTTTACAAATATGAACGGTGATGTTCTCTATTTTTTTAAACAAATTGTATTCTAAGCTGTTCTGAAATCTGCTGGTTTCAGTTATATAATTTAGTACTATTTTTAGCGGTAGTTTATACAAAAATGAACGGAAGTTGTAGGATTTATATAGCAATTGTTTTTTTTTTTAAAGAATGATTGTTGTAAAATATTAAAAGGTGTAACAAATTTTGTTAATTAAAATTTGTTGATGTAAAAAAATTTGATTGGGTAAAAACGTTTTTGCAATTTTATATTAACAATTTTTCTACTTTTCCGTTCATTTATGTATATTTATTTTTATAGATTCTATGAATATTAACGGTGGTATTTTCTATTTTTTTAAACAAAAAACGGAATCCATATTTGTTTAAGCTGCCTTGGAATTTGTTGGTTCTTTTTATAATAAAAACGGATGGTATTTATTTCTTTTTCTTATTTTTAGAGTTGACGTAAGCGTTGGGTGTGGTCGACTTGTATGTATGTGTGTATGTATGTGATTTTTATTGCTTTTGGGAAATGTCGAAGGACAGTGGGCTTTTTATACGTGTTCTTTTTTTAGAACGTAGCATTTTGAAGTTTCTCTTTGATTTAGGTCATGGAACAGTTTTTAAATAATAATGAATAAAGAAATTGTTTAGATTTTAAAATTATTTATTTCTTAATAGTAAAAAAAAAGGAAAATTGTCAGATGCGTATAATTTTTGGATTTGGTTTAATTTTTTATTTGTAGGTAATGCAGGGATTGACTTTGTCCGAGACTTGGAAAGGAAAAGGTGTTTGGTTTACCATCGGATTTTTTTTTTTGGGTTTGTAGTTCATGGGACTTGAGGGCGCTATAATAGTATTTTCTATGTGGTTTCGGGGATTCCCGTAATTTGTAAATTTGGAAGGTTACGTAGGACGTAACACCCCCCCTCTTAGTCAAAAGTCGGTCCGCTGACTTTGTGGCTATTTATCAATTGTCTCATTTTTTTTTTGGGCAACTCAAATCATTCTTGGATTCCGTTTTTTATTTCGCTTGTATATGTTCGCATATATATGTATTGCATATGTCTTTCGAAAGTTCTTTTACAGAGTAAAGAAAAGGGCGGCGCAGGTAGTAGCAATTTTCTAGTTGTAATAAAAGTTTGTCTTTACGTCCCTAATGCAACAGCGGAAGTTGGTACTAGAACAGGTTTGGTTGCTTAAACGCTTACAAATAGTAAAAAATTGATTTATGTTATGTGCGGTGTATTTATCTACTATGAATTTTTTTAATATTTGATGTAGCCCGGAATTCGCTGTTTTTACATTTGAGGGCTTGCGAGGTATTCGAGTGAACATTTTCGTAATTATAATAAGAGTGTTCGCAATTTACATATTTTTGTGTTTGATCGGAGGATGCGCAAGTATTATAACATTTGTTTTTATTGCAACAATTTTTTTTGTTTCATAATAATTTGTACTATCCTGAAGATTCGCCAATATTTGCATTGAAATTTTCGTGAGTCTATTAACATTTCGAGTGATTACAATAATTCATACAGGATTGATGATTCGCCAATATTTGCATTGAAATTTTCGTGAGTCTATTAACATTTCGAGTGATTACAATAATTCATACAGGATTGATGATTCGCCAATATTTGGTTACAAAGATTTTCGTTTAATAAATGCTTGAACATTTGCATGAGTATATTAGTGTTTCTAATGTTTACAATAATTCATACTGGATTGATGATTCGGCGATATTTGGTTATAAAGATTTTCGTAAATATTGTATTTAATTCAAAAATAAATGTTGTATTCAGTATATCGGTTTTTGATTGAAAAATTTAATAGTGTAAAAGTTGTATTCAATAAGCTGTATTATGATTGAAAAAATTGAATGTGTTGTATTATGAAATGAATATTATTTCGGATTGTGGAGAGTTTTGAGTTTTCATTGAATGTGAAAGTTTTCATGTTCCTCTGCACTTCTTGCGGGTGTAATAAAAAAAGGTCGTTACGTGGAATGCAGGATATTTTCCAGATGTGATTTTTCCTTGGCTGGATTCTGTTAGTTCGTGCGTGGATTTTGAGCGAGTCGGATATATTAGTGTTCAGTGCGTGGTGTTGTTAATGAGTGGATTAATTAAATTGGATATTATATGGATACTTTTTGGATATTACATGCTCAAAGGTTAGTGTGTTCTTCTTTTAATTTGGGCAAAAAGAATTAAAAATAATTGTTGCGGATTTAGTTCGTTTCTTGGTATGACAAAGATTTATTCTCCGTCGTATCAGTTAATGAATATGCGCACTACCTTTAAGTAAATTAATTTACTTAAGTAAGGTAATTTTGACCTTTATTGGCTCTGCGCAACGCTTAAAATCTAATGGGTATATTTAGAAAGAACAAAAATAATATGAAAAATTTTTTGTGTTATAAATGTTTATATTTATGAAAAAGGAGAAGTTGTACATTTTGTTAGTGTCTGGTCTCTAGTTCCATTTTCTTCTTCAGCTGGGCTTTTGCTTGATGTTGGTACTTTCATATATCTGAATTCTTCTTCTAGTCTGGCAGTAGAATTGTAGCAACCATCGTATTCGGATAAGCTGTATATTGTTTTAAATGATGATGGGCGATGCTGGGAGATAACTGCTATTAGATTCTAATTTTCTTCATGTTTGGTGTTTATCTTTTGTCTGTTTGAAATGGTTTAGGTTTGTCGTATGTGGAGATATTTTCCTCGTCTTCCAGATTGAGTGTAACAGTTTTTTTCTGTTCAAGATGTGCGAACATCGGTTCATATGTCTGTTTTATTTCTTCGTCTTGATTATCTGTATTTTCTGATAATTCCATTTGGTTTGATTTATTTGTTCTATTGTCCGTTATTACTTCGACTGTACTATATTTAATTGAGGTATTCTTCTGTTTTTTCTTCATGAGGTATATTTTTACTCCTAGTATTGTTAATATTAACGTGGCTCCTAAGCTGTAAACGATGATTGTTATCGCTTCGATTTGGTAATTGTTTTTGAGTGAATCTAGATAATCAGGTTTTGAAATGGTGTGATTTACTTGCGCGTTTTTAGGCATTATAGTGTTTTTAAATATTGATGTTGGTGTTGTTGATACGGTAAATACTATCGGAGTTGCTGTGGTAGTAGTTATTGTTGTTGTAGTTGTTTTTGTTGTTGTTGTTGTTGTTGTTGTTGTTGTGAATCGTGTTGCGTCCCAGAATGTAGTTTGAGAATCCTGGCACTCTCCGTATTTTGCAGCGCATATAGTCCCTGTGCTTAATATTATTATATTTTCCTGTAGTGTAGCCACGTATTCTCTCAATGTGATGTGAAGTTCGTGTGTAGCTGTTCTATCAAGTGACCTATTAGTATTACACGTTCCTTGTGTAATTGTATATGCTTTCTTTTTTGTGTTTATTTTAAGGTCTTTAATTTCTTTGTTATATACTGTGAGTTTTCCGGTTTTGTGTGCTTTTTTACATTCTTCTGTTGTTATTTTTATATCTTCCAGTCTAATAAACCCGAACCGTTTTCCTGGTTGGTCGCATGCCCGTCTTGTTTGCTTATCCCAAATTTTACAACTTTTGACTTTTATTTCTTCGTCGGCGGTTAAAATACATGGGAGTATTAGCGTTATTATTATTGCAATGATTTTCGTATCCATTTTTAGTGCTGATTTCTTGGTAGTTTCCTGTTAGGGAGAAAAATGGTAATTTATTCGTGATTCTGAGATAAACGTTTCTTATTATTATTATTATTTTTTTAATGCGAAGGCTTTCTTTTCTGTGAAATTTTGTGGACTGATCTTTATTTCGGGTTGAGGTTCTGTGTGGCTATTTTGTAGATTAGGGTATATTTGTTTGTTCGTTTGTCGAATATCTAGTTCTTTGGGTGCTGATGGTTCTGCGTGAACTTCCGATTGCGTTGTATTTGGTGGTGTGATTTGTAGTTCTTGTAATTCTAATTCTGGTACAGCTTGGTAATGTTTATTATTATTATCATTATTATTTTTCTTTGATAGATGTAACAGTAGATTTGTTATAGAGTCCCATATTGCTCCAATTAAATAAATTGACCAACCGTATGCTGAATGTAGGGCATATCCATGGACTACGGTGTCTATTATTGCTTTTATTATTTTAATTATAATTATTAATCCCATTATGCCGGCTGTTGTTGTTCCGAAAAGCATAAAATTTCTCCAAATTTTTTCTCCTGCGGATTGTAGAATTTTTGCGAATGTTGTTTCGTCTAATAAATTAGTTATTGATGTACCCTGGTAGTTTGTAGTTTGTCCTGTCATTCCTCTTGCAACTGTGTTTAATACTGCTGGTTTTTCTGCTGGGAACATGATGTGTTCCTTTAATTTTCTAATATCTTCTTGGCTGTAAATTCCATTGATGGCTAAGCTTTCTGGGTTGGTATATGTCCATGTCTGTTTGGTTAGGGGTTTTAGTTGTTCAGGTTTTTTTGCTTCGACTGGGTTAGGTAATAGTTTGTACCATGCATTGTTCACTGAGTACATAGGCGGAATGATACTATTGCAATTTATTTGTGATCCTTTTTTTACTAATATGCGTGTTTTTGGTGTCATAAATAATTCTTTATCTTGATATTTGACTGGTAGATGCGAATAGCACTCGTTTGTTTTTCTTATGCTGACTTCGACGGGAATGCATTTTAAAATGTATGCGACTTCTCCTGCCGCTACTGCCATATAACCTGGTCCTTTCATGATGTTATATGCGAATTCGTCGGGTGCTTGGGTTGCTAGTGATAGAGAGTTTTTTAATACTTGTTTTTCTAATGCACATCTTTGTGATAAGACATCGAAATACAATTGTTTGATTTGATATCTCAAGTGTTTTTCAATGTATACAAATTTGGAGTTTACGTAGGTAAAAATGTCTAGGTTTATTGTTTTCAGAGCCTTTTTCTTAAAGCCTTCGCCGTTTTTTGCTTCTAGTATTACCAGTTTAGGGTGTTCTGTTAATGAAATTTCGCAGCCACATACGGCTTTTCTTCCTTTTCTTGCTAGTGCGAATGTGATTTCATTAGTTGTTAGTGAGTATATTACTGTTTTGTCTTCGTTAAATATTTTGTCTATGGGACCTTCGAATAGAATGTCATATTCATTGTGTCCACAGAAATCTTTTGGTAGGGTTTCCCAGTATGTGCTTCCTCCTTCTAAGTCTAGGCAGCTTTTATCTGTTGCTCGATATGAAATTCCAGATCTTAGGAATATTTTATTCTCGTTGAGGTTGATTCTGGCTTTGTATTTTTGAATTAAGATTTTTACTATTCCTTGGACAACCACGTTACTCCAAGATCCAAATGAATCTGCATATTCTACTCCTTTGCATGAACCATCTGCATCTATTCTTCCTGCTAATGTTAGACTGTGTGATTGGATATGATTCTCTTTTATTCCATCTATAATTGCGTTGCTGACTATTCTTGTTGTTCCTGTTCTATGTATTAAATCGCATTCTTCTCTAGGAACTTCGAGAATGTAATTTGCTAATCCATTCAATACAGCTGAGTTGTGCGAGTGCATGCCACAAAAGTTTATTTCTCTGGTTATTTCTATTTTACATTGTTTTACTTCTATTTCTTCATATTCTTTAATTTGTAGTAACTGAGCATGAATTTTTTCTGCATTTATTCGAGTCCTTGGTATATCACATTCTTGGATATCTAGCAGGGATATTGCTGATATATTAGAAGTTCTTCCACCGCAATCGAATGCTATGAACGCTGATGTTTGCGTGGCGATTATTGTCAGTATCAGAATTATATATCTCATGTTTCCTTATTTTTGTAATAGACAGATTGTTCTTAATTCCGATTTTCTTTTATCCAAGAGATGCCTGTAACATTTGCTTTTCTTTTTCTTTTTTTTTTTTTTTACTAGTAATGTATTATGATATCATAGAATTTATTTACTATTGGGAATAGGATAAAGGATATCACCGTTTCAATTGATTGGAATTTTTGAGTATTTTAACCTATTTGAGTGGACAATTTTTTTAACGGTTTTTTATTTTTATTCTTACGTTTCCATTTTCGTAGGTTTGTAATATTTCAAAGGGGCCCTGGTATTCGTCATCGAATTTACTGGTTTTATGGTTTTTTTGTAAGAAAACTGCGTCTCCTATTTTTAATGTTATTGGGTTTATGTGTTTATCGTAATATTGTTTTGATTTTAATTTGGCTGTTTTTAGATTTTGTTCCGCATATTTTTGAATATCGTATAATTTCGAGGCTAAGCTGTGTACATAATCACTATAAGTGAGGGGGTCACTGTCATTTACTGGTTTGGATGATGGTAATTTTGCTATCCTACCGAACATTAATTCAAAAGGGGTGTATTTCGTGCCTTCGTGAACGCTAGTATTATATGAAAATGTCGCTAGTTCTAGCCATTTATCCCAGTCTGTATGTTTTTCCGAAAAATGTTTTATATATTCTTTTATTACATGGTGCGATCGTTCTAAGGATCCATTCGATTGTGGGTGAAATGCTGTGGTTTTTATTTGTTTTATGTTAAATAATTTCGCCATTTTTTTCATTATTTTACTTAGAAAATTTTTGCCTTGGTCTGTTAACCCTTTGCGGCATACATTTTTCTTTACACGGAAAACAGCTGAAAATTGTTACTCGGGGGTTTTCGGGGTCGCTGATTTCGAATCTGAAGTCAGATTTTGAAAATTCAAAATGGCGGACCGAAATATAAAAAGTGGCTCGATCTCAGCGAAATTTGTTACTTGGGGGTTTTCGGGGTCGCTGATTTCGAATCTGATTTCAGATTTGCAAAATTCAAATTGGCGGATCTAGGATGGCGAACGAACGTAAAAATCGAGTGTTGGATTTTCTTGAAAATTGGTACGTTTTCTCGATCACCGATGACAAATCCAGTGTCAGATTTCAACAATTAAATGTGGATGAAATTAAAACAAATTTTGGTCAGCCATCTGGGATCCGCCATTTTGAATTTTCAAAATCTGACTTCAGATTCGTAATCAGCGATCCCGAAAACCCCCGAGTAACAAATTTCGTTTAGATCGAGCAACTTTTCATATTTCGGTCCGCCATCTTGGATCCGCCATTTTGATTTTTACAAATCTGACGTCAGATTCGAAATCAGCGACCCAAAAAACATAAAATGCTATAGTTTCATGCAAATATATATAATTGTTCAATCAAAAATGAATTTTTTCTGAAATTATTGATATTTTTCCGTGGTTATTTATTTATAATAATTAAAAATTAACGATAATTGATAATATGTAACTTTTTTTATGATTATATACATCTTATTAACATAATTAACTCAAAAACCCGATTGCTTAGATGAAAACAGCCGAATAATTAATTAAAAACTGAGAGAAAATAGGTGGGATGCTGAGCATCCCACTATGCCGCAAAGGGTTAATATAGTTTTTGGGGTTCCAAATACGCATGTAAATCTTCTTACTAAAGCTTCTGCTATGTCTGAAGCTGTTGCTTTTTTTAAAGGTATTGCTATCAAGTATTTTGTAAGATTGTCCTGTATTGTTAATATATTTTCGTAGCCTTCTTCTGTTTTGTTATTTGGGATTACAATGTCCATTGCTATTTTTTCAAGTGCTTGTTTGGGTGTATCTGATATTATCATTGGTTGTTTAGTTTTGCATCGTGTTAGTTTCTTTAATTGACAAGATTTGCAAGTTTGAATAAATTTTTCGATGTCTGATTTCATGTTTTCCCAATAATAATTTTGTTTTATCCTTTTTAGAGTTTTGTTTATTCCTTTATGTCCTCCTATTGGTGTTGAATGCAATTCTTTCATTATTTCTTCTCTATCTATTTTATTTACATATTTTATTTTTCCATTACATATTATTATTTTTGTATTTGAAAGTTTGAATTGTTGTTCTAATATTTGTTTTACGTCTATCCATTCTATGCCAGCTATTTCGCTAGATTTTGAAATACTGAGTGTTTTAATTTGTAGCTTATTTACTTCCTGTTTTAGTGACTTAACGAGTGTTTTTATATTTTCAAGTATTGTTATTTGGCTTTCTCCTACATCTGTAGTTATTGGTAGCGCAAAATTATATTTATTCTTTATCTTCACTACTGAAATTTTGTTTAATTTAATGTTTTCAAACTTGGGTAATTCGTTTCTACTTTTCAATGTTAATGCTCCGTTATCGCAGGGTTGTCCTGATGTAGTTATGAAGTAAACTATATTATCTTTTTGCATATATAAATGGTTTTTTATTTCTATTATGTTTCTGTTGGTGCTTTGTTTGTTACTTTCGGTATCATCATTTTCGTCTATATCGGGGTCTTCTTCGCTTTCTTCATCCGAATTGATAAATGTGTCTTCTTCACTTGAATATCTTTCATAATTTTCATTTTCTGTTTGTGGAGTGACGTCGTCATTATTCAGTGTATGAAAATATGTTCGTGGGTTTTCTTGGATTCGTTTTGAAGGTCGGCCTCTTTTGGGGTTTTCAGATTTCTTTGTTCGTATTTTACGTTTCTCATTATTTATTTGCAATCTTTCTGGCTGTTTTGTATTTCGCGAACTTCTTCTTAGGGTGGGCTCTTCATGTATTTGTGTGGTAAGCATCATTTGGTTGGTTTTTGAAGGTAACTTGAGTGTTTTAATCTTTGATCTTTCTGATGTAATGTTATATTCTGTGTTTTCTATGTCGTTTGGAAGACATTCATCGTTTGTATGATTAAGTGTATAGCATTTGGTGCAGAATCGTATTGTTACTGGTAAGTTGTATCGTGGACCTTTATAGTTCATTTTGCTTCCAATGTTTTGGGGTATTTTAATGTTGTATATAGGGTTGTGTAATAATAATGGTTTGTGATTTCTCTGTTTATTTAGTGTTTCTTTACTTTTGACGAATTTTATGGGTTTTGAAATTTGTTCGTTTTGAATCTCGTTCCAGTAATTGCCATTTCCTCTATATCCTAAACCTCTTTTATCTGTTTGTGCTTTTAATTTAATTGGTTCTTTTATTCCTTGACTATATTTCCCTATTCCAGATCCATTCCATCCCATTTTATCCATCATTCTAGTTATTATGTTACTGGGGTATTGCTTTTGTTTTGTTTCTTCGATTTTTAATATTTCTACCGGGTTTCTAGAGAGTGCGTCTGCATTTACGTTCAATTTTCCGGCTTTGTATTCAACATCGAAATCATATTCAAGAAGGTTGTACATCCATTTAGCTACTCTTGAGTTCGGATCTTTTTTTGTTCTGAATGATTTGAGCGGTTTATGATCTGTTAATATTGTAAAATGTCTCCCGTAAATGTAAGGTCTATAATGCTGTATTGCGTAGGAAATTGCTAAAGCTTCTTTGTCGTATGTTTCATATTTTTTTTCATGTTCATTTAATACTCGTGATGTATACGAGATTGGTCTATCTTTGCCAATTTCTCCTTGGGAAAGTATTGCGCCTATTGCGTATCCGGATGCGTCGGTTGTGATTAGAAAGGGTTCGTCAAAATTTGGGTATTGTAGTATGGGTGCATTACATAATTTTTCGCGTAACGTGTTGAAGGCATCGTTTTCTTCTTTGCCCCAAATAAAAGGGGTGTTGTTTTTTAGTAGATTTGATAATGGTTTTGCAATTTTGGAAAAATTTTCAATGAATCTTCTATAATATCCAGCAAGTCCAAGGAATTGTCTGATATTTTTCTGATTTTTGGGAATTGGGAATTTTTGAACGGCGTTTATTTTATTAGGGTCTGGTTTTAAACCTTCTTCGCTGATTATATGACCTAAATAGCAAACTTCTTTTCTTAAAAATTCGCATTTGTCAGGTTGTAGTTTGAGGTTTGCATCTTTTAGTCTGATCATTAAATTTTCGCATTTTACTTCATGTTCGTGTAGAGAGGAGGCATATATGACTATATCATCGAGGTACACAAAGAGTTCGTTTCCTTGGAGTCCTGATAATACTATGTCCATTAAACGTTGGAATGTAGCAGGGGCGTTTTTTAAACCGAATGGCATTCTGTCAAATTCGTAGTGTCCATGTGGTGTGGAAAAAGCCGTCTTTTGTGCATCTTGTTCGTCCATTTTAATTTGTAAAAATCCTGATGCTAGATCGAATACAGAAAAATATTTGGCACCTCCTAGTTGATCTAGGATATCTACAATGTTAGGTATAGGGTATGAATCGCCTATTGATTTTTCATTTAATTTTCTAAAATCTAAAACCATTCTCCACCGTTTATTTCCTTGCGAATCTGCTTTTTTGGGTACTATCCATAGTGGCGTGTTATATGGTGATATCGATGGTTTAATTATCCCGTTGCTTAATTGCTCTTCTATTTGTTTGTTAATTTCTTCCTTATGTATTGGAGGAAATCTATATTGCTTTGTATTTATAGGAATTTCATCTGTCGTGATTATTCTATGTTTTATTAATTGCGTATAACTAAGCGGTTCATCGGGTAAATGGAAGATGTCGGCGTGTTTGTTTATAATGTTGTCTATACTTTTTTTCTCTTCTTGGTTTAGATGTTGTGTACGTAGTAATTCCTTAACTTGTTTGGCGCGTTTTGTTTCTTGAATCATATGATATATTCCTGTTTTTGGTTTTATTATATATTTCTCTCTGTTTTTCTGGTATTCGTTATATGTTTGTTACGTCCGAATAATAAAATAGAGACTTAACACATGCATGTAAAAAAAATAAATTAAAAGGAATCGTCCTTCTTAACTTAGGACGCTCGAAGGCTAGGAAAAGAAATTATTATTAGAAAATTAATAGGTAAAAATTTATTTATTTCAAAAATTATTATTAAGTTACATTAAATTCCGCACCGTTCTTATAGTTTAAAAACTTATTCCCTAAATTAAAGAGTCGGGTCCAAATAGCTTCGGGGTCTATTTCTTCAATTGGTTTTTCAGGGGTACGATTGATTTCAAATTCCGTAGAATTTGAGATATCTTTCGTTAATTGTGACTTCAGTATATTTATATACTTTTCTATCCTTTGTGTATTTTTCAAGATCCGGGGTCGGGGGTTTTGAGCATACACATATTTTAAAATTGCGAGAACCTTACGTTTCTTCGCAATTTTAGCAAGGATTTCATTTCTTGTTAATTCCACTGTAACAATATTAAGCAGAATTACTAAAAGAATGGGGCTACGAAATGTTCCTTAGAATATTTCGTAGAACAAAAAAAAAGGTAAGGTCAATTTTTATAATGGGTCGAGGTGGACTGTTGTTTATAAGGGTTTAGATTGTCTAGCACTCGCATAGAATCTAAAGGAAATATTGGAAAGTTCAAGGAAAACAGTCTAGCACTCGCATAGACTCTAAGGGAATGTTGGAAATAGTTTAGGAAAACAGTCTAGCACTCGCATAGACTCTAAAGGAATGTTGGAAATAGTTTAGGGAAACAGTCTAGCACTCGCATAGACTCTAAGGGAATGTTGGAAATAGTTTAGGAAAACAGTCTAGCACTCGCATAGACTCTAAAGGAATGTTGGAAATAGTTTAGGAAAACAGTCTAGCACTCGCATAGACTCTAAGGGAATGTTGGAAATAGGTTAGGAAAACAGTCTAGCACTCGCATAGACTCTAAGGGAATGTTGGAAATAGTTTAGGAAAACAGTCTAGCACTCGCATAGACTCTAAAGGAATGTTGGAAATAGTTTAGGAAAACAGTCTAGCACTCGCATAGACTCTAAGGGAATGTTGGAAATAGTTTAGGAAAACAGTCTAGCACTCGCATAGACTCTAAGGGAATGTTGGAAATAGTTTAGGGAAACAGTCTAGCACTCGCATAGACTCTAAGGATATGTTGGAAATAGTTTAGGGAAACAGTCTAGCACTCGCATAGACTCTAAGGGAATGTTGGAAATAGTTTAGGGAAACAGTCTAGCACTCGCATAGACTCTAAGGGAAATAGTTTAATACTAGGGCGATTTTTAAGGTTTAAATACTTCTTTGGGAACAAGAAAGTATTCAAACAGGGGCGAGTTCTTACTTTTTCGGGAGTTGTTTGTCGGATGGATCCTCTGACTTGGTGGCTGGTGGAGACTAACTGACGAATTGGTCAGAATGTGCGCCCCCTTTTATAGTGGCCGAAGAGAGTTTTTCAGTGGAAATTTGGATTTGTAAGTGGGAGTTAGTGGAGGGCCTTTTTTTGAGGTAGAAGGGAGTGAGACGCGCGGGAAAGCGTCGAGGGGTGTGGCTTGAGCAAACTTGTCGATGAGACAAGCGATTTACAATAAAAATTCTATTAATAATTAATATTAATTCTAATTATACATTAATATTTCTAAAAAGTATAAATAACAATACTAACATACGATATTATTGTAACTAACAATAATGAATTACGAAAGAACCATCGTTTTTAATATGGGTTTATGTGAATCGTTTTCACTTGAGATTCAATAATTAAAGAAGATACTTTCAATCATTTCGTAAAAATAATCGGATGGTTCTTTTGTAATTTAAACAAAATATTATTTTCTAGAATATTCTAAATATGAAGTTTCTAGAAGCTTGGAAATGTTCAAGGGTTTCAGACTCGAGACGTATCTTAAATTAGATAACTTTATGACGGTTTTCCGTCTTAAGATACATAAAAGTACATCTGTTTCAATACATGAAAGAAAACGCGTGTGTGATCGGCGGTTCCATTTTCTAGTTCCCAGGCTTGGTTAGGCTTACCTAAAATTTATGATATGCAACTGTACAAGGAAACCGCATGTTGTACTTTTTCGGCTAGCTTCTAAAAACTTTAATTTACTTATGGAAAAAGAAACGCACGTATGGCTCGCACGTTACATGTTAAAAATTCTTTATATCTAATGTGTTTTCGATCTCTCAGTTTTTGCATTACATTAATTATGTCATGGTATTGTTCTTGATCATTTTCCGTATGTATAGTTTGAGATATTTTATCCTTTCGTTTTTTGTTTGATTTTTCACCATTGGATTGATTTCGTTCAATTTTAACAGATTCAGAGCATAAATCATGATTTAGTTTATTTTTACTAGATTCAGAGGATTTATCTTGATCTTGTATATTTTTATTTTTTCCTTTGTTTAAGATTAATAGTCTCAAATTTGTATTATAGAAGTCTTGATCTTCCTGAATTGAGGAATTTTTTGATCTAGGACATTGTTTTAGTATTAGTTTTATTATTTCTTCTTCGTATTTTTCATTTTCATTTTTATTTTCATATTCATTTGTATTTTCGTCTTCAATTTTATTTTCATATTCATTTGTATTTTCGTCTTCATTTGTTTTCTTGTGTTCATTTGTTTTTTTATATTCATTTGTATTTTCGTTTTCATTTGTATTTTCATATTCATTTGTATTTTCGTCTTCATTTGTTTTCTTGTGTTCATTTGTTTTTTTATATTCTTTTGTATCTTCGTCTTCATTTGTTTTTTCATCTTCATTTTCATATTCATTTGTATTTTCGTTTTCATTTGTATTTTTGTTTTCATTTATATTTTCGTATTCATTTGTATTTTCGTATTCATTTGTATTTTCATATTCGTTTGTTTTTTTGTATTCATTTGTATTTTCATATTCATTTGTGTTTTCATATTCGTTTGTATTTTCATATTCATTTGTATTTTCATATTCATTTGTATTTTCATATTCATTTGTATTTTCATATTCATTTGTATTTTCATATTCATTTGTATTTTCATATTCATTTGTATTTTCATATTCATTTGTATTTTCATATTCATTTGTATTTTCATATTCATTGTGGTGATCATCTGTTTTTTTATAGCGGTGTTTATTTTTATCGGTATTTTTGTGGTGATATTGATACTTATTTCTTGAGCTGCTTGCAGAATCTTTGTTGTGGGTTTGATCTTTGGGGTTGGCGATTTCAAAATCTTTTCCGATTTCATCAATTGTTAGAGTGGGAATTTTTATTTCTGTTTCTTCGTTAGTTGTATTGTAAATTTGAAGGTAGCCTCGTCCATTGTTGTTTTTAACTATAGCTTCGCCTAGGTATATGCCTTCTGATGTTTCGATGCGTGGTACGTATCCATATTCAATTTCTTTATTTTCAATATTTATGTAAAAAGTGGATATTGATCTTGCTGGGATTGTCATTTTTTCTTCATGAAAGTATATTTTTTTGTTTTTCCATTCGATATAATTCTTTTTATAATTAATAGTTGCTTGGTTATTGCGAAAGAATTCAGAGCCTAAAATACCTTCAGAGTCTATAGGAAAATTGTTTCTGACAACATGAAATTCTGTTAGTTGTCCCAGTATATTTAATTTTACTACGCCCATTGTTGTTACAGGTTCTTCGGTAATACCTTTTAAGTCAATAATGTCGGATTCATCTATTAATGTTTCCCCTTTTATGTTTTCTTCCTTGATGATATTTACACTTGCGCCAGTGTCTACCATTAGTTGGACCTCTGTGTATAAGTCTTTGGAGTTTACTTTAATTATTGGAGCATCATTTTTACTTAAGTTTATTGTTCTGATTTCCTTGTGTCTGTTGTTCTCGTGAGGTTGATTTGGCGCTGATTTGTAGTCTCTCTCCGCGCGCCAGTTCTGGGGAGACCGTTCTCGTTTCCCGGATGTCTCATTGTATTCTGGGTTTTCGCTAATTCCTGTAGTATCTCCGCTCGCATTTCTTCTTTGAACTTTAATTTCCTACAGTCTTTCCAAGAGTGTCCTATGTTTTTGCAATATGTGCATTGTTCTAATTTTGGATTAGGTTTTCTGTTCATAAATTGGTTGTTTTGATTGGGTTTAAAGTTTGTGTTGGTTTGTCGTGTTTGGTAGTTGTTTTGGAAGTTTTGATATCCCCATGGTTGATTACTATACCGGTGATTATTTTGAAAGTTTGTTTGGTTATTTCGATAACCATGTGGCTGGTAATTTCTAGAATTTTGTTGGTTGTATACAGGTGTTCTGTTTTCATAGTTTTGAAGCATTCTGTGATTTTGAAAATTATTTCGATTTTGTGTTTGATTGTGGTTTCTGTAGTAGCATGTGTCAGCTTCATGTCCGTTTTTCTTGCAGATTTGGCATTGTTTCTCCGTGTTTATTACTTTAATTTTGTGTGTTCTTAGTTTTTCTTCTTGTTTTTGTTCATCGTGGTTGAGTCCTCTAATATTGTTGGTTAGTTTTAATCGCTTCTCTATTTGCAAGGCTTTTTGTACTGCTGCTGCTAAATTTTCCATTTCTGCGTTTGCTAATCTTATTTCAATTTCGGGTTTTAATCCGTTTAAAAATACTTCTAGTACTTCTGCATTTGTCCTTTCTCTTTCCTCGTTTGTGGTTTGTCCGTTTTCATTTATAGATTTATACGTTTCTATTATTCTGTCTCCTGCTTCTCGGACTCGATTTGCATAAGCGACAATATTTTCAAAGTCTAATTGATGTACCCCTATTAATTCTTGTCTTGCTTCAGTCACTGAATTTGCTGGGGCATATATTTCTCGTAAACTTCGTAAAAGCTGGTTTATTGTTTGGAATTCTTCGTTTTTTATTGCTCGACGAGCTTCGCCTCTTAACCTACTTTTTATTAGTTTTACTAGGTCCAGTTCTGAATTAGGTAACATGTGTAGTGCTTCTTCACATCCGTCGACAAATGCGTAAAATGTTTTTGGGTCACCATCGAATCTCGGTACGTTTTCAATTGCGTGGTTTAGAGTCAACCTGTCTTGATTATTAGCCATGTTTTCGTCGTATTCTTGATCTATGTTGTTGGGATTATATCGGTTGCTGCTACTTTTATGTTCTTTTCCTGTAGTATGGTGAATGCTGCTGTTATTTATTGTTTTATAGGCTTCTTCGTCACTGTCTGAATTCTCAGAAGTATTTTTTTGGAATGATGAGTTTTCTTTAATTTTATTGGTATTCAATGGTGTGCTAGACTTAAACAGTGGTATGTGCTTTGTATACCACGATCTAATTTTTTCGACTTGACTAGTAATCTTTTCCGGAGTTTTCTCTTGTTTGTTGTATTCCTCTGTGAGATTATGAAATTCTTCTACTACCTCGTTAATTCTTTGTGTTAAAATTTCAGTTTTTAGTTCTTGAGATGCTACAGCGTTTTCTATGTCAGCAGTATGTTGATCTATTTCTTCCTTGTTTTCTGTTTCGTTGCTTTGTTTTATAAAGTTAGGTTCCTCGGTTTGTTCTATTTCCGCTTGTTCGTTGGGTTGTATAATATGTTCCTCTTTGTTAATATTTTCTTCCGAGTGGTCGTCGTTTAAGGAGATTATTTCCGAGATTGTTGGTTTGAGACTTTCTCTTAGTTCGGTATTTAGTGTGTCTAGAGTTTCTTCGTTTGAATCTTCCAAGGTTATTTCTGGGATTACTTGTTTTTTGGGTCTTTGTTTCCTATCGGTTACTAAACCTGTTCCTAAAATTTCACGTTTGTCCTCTTCACTTAAATGTTGAGTAGTTCTTCTTGTAACTCTATTTTCTGACATTTATGAAGAGAGTAGTATTGATTTTTTACATAATAATTTTTAGAAACTAAAAGGTTTATGATTACTCGAGATTAGTAAGAATTTTACTTTTAATTAAATCTGTAAAATATATATATTTTTGTAATATTACGGTTTTATCTGCATGTATATATATAAATTTATGACTATGACTAGTGAGGGTTTTTTTTTTTAAAGAAGGTGTACACGTATGATGGAATTTAAAACTATATTTTATTGCTTAATAATGTACATATGTATTACAACAATTAATCTATTACAATAATTTCTACGTGGTTGTTCGATTTTTTTGTTATTTTTATATGTTCCTTTATTGGAACGTTTTCTATTTTTGCTCTAATAATTTTAATTAATTTTTGTAGCCGACGATTTCCCTTTTGAATTTTATTTAGTTGTTTCTGGTGTCTTATGGGTTTTTGTTCCAGATTCTCGAGTATCTGTTTTTGGATCCTGTAGCGTTCAATTATGTGTAATATAGGTTGGCTCTCGATCGGTGTCACTAGAAATATGTTAGTATAATGTATTAAATATGTAGTATTTATGTGTATTATTTAAGTTTAATTTAGTTTGTAAATGGAAACGTAAGGAAAATTAATATTCGTTGCCGCCGCCAAATTTGAGAGGTAGGAGTGGGAATTTTTTTGCTATCACGATTATTATTAGTGAAGATTCTATTTTTTTTTTTTATGAAATAAATACTATGTTTGAGAAAGGACCCCGCACTTTTTATGCATAAATTGGCTTTCAGTCAAATTTGTTGTAACTTTGCAGTTTAATAGTTTTCGACCTCCTGAACAAAAAATGTATATGGCAAAAATTATATTAATGGCTGGATTTCGAGCTACAGTTGATAGAAGTTGAAAATTATAGGATAATGTGTATGTTTATTCTATCTAATGTAAAATGGAGCGAATTAAATTAAAAATTGCAACCCGGCGAATTTTGAGCTAGCTGAACACGAATCTGAAATCAGATTTTAAAAAATCAAAATGCCGGATCCAATATGGCCGACGACATTTTCAAAAAGAGTCTCATTTTTGTATTAATCATGTTTCTATAAGGTTTTTGGGGTCGCTGAACTCGAATCTGGGACCAGCTTTCAAAAAATCAAAATGGCGGATCCAATATGGCTGACGACATTTTCAAAAAGGAACTCCTTTTTGCATTTAACATGTTTCTATAAGGTTTCTGAGGTCGCTGAACTCGAATCTGAGATTAGATTTCAAAAAATCAAAATTGCGGATCCAATGAAACTGACAACTTTTTCAAAAAAGAACTGTTTTTGTCTCAAACTCCACCTCGCAATATTAAGTGAAGGCACTAATCAGTATTTTTCTAATACACGGAGAAAAATGGAGGATTTAACTTATAAGGTTAGATTTTGAGTGTTAGCGTGTTTCTCTGGATAGTTAACTTTTCCTTCCAAGATAGTCAAATAGATCATCAGAGTGTCTATTTAACCCTTCAGATGGCTGTAGTATAGTTTAATCTCAAACATAGTCTGTTTGTCCCTCCAGATAGTTGGTTCAACTTTCCATTTTTCTCCGTGTAGATGAAGCAATTTTTATTTCATGTATTATAGATTTTAACAGTGATCGTTACATACAATGTAGGAATAAATCTCCTACATCTGCTTTCCTTACATGGAATAAAAGTATTCCAAATACCTATTTCTCACTTAATCATTCAAAAAAACAAAATAGTCAAAATTCATCCAATGAAGAAATGATATATATTTAACTTTTATTATACATTTGCCTTATACAGATATAATTAACAACACAACTAGATATAATTAACAATCTTGAATACAAAATTACTTTTTTAAGAAACATGATCCTAATAAATGCGTTTTTCTCAATTGTTGATTATTTCGATGACTTCTTGGTGCTGATTATTTGGCCCTCTATCTGCCGCATCCAAAATGTGATGTAAAAGTGTCATGTCTGGGTATTTAACATTTTCTTGATGGCGTGCAAAACCAAGGAACCATATTATAGAAGCTACATGAGCGCATGATCCAACCGTTCTTGCTCCCGTTTGGCATGTACAATAGTATCCTTCTATTTGTTCACGAATATTGTTTTGCTCTTCATCAAACTCGTTAATTGCAAAAGCAATGAATGTTTGGTGTTTTGTTGCATTTCTGAATCGAGAATATGTTCTAACTCGCAGAAACCCTGGTTCGTTTAGGTGCTCGTCAATTTGGAATTCTTCATCGTTTTCTCTTTGCACTTTATCTTGAACGTATGAAGGTGATAGGCTCACTTGATACACTCCTATCATCAACTCTTTAATGGATTCTACACTTAGAATGGGAAATTCCATCGCATGATTCCCGTTTAAGCGCCTCCATTGGCCATTTCGCATTCGCAGATTGTCCACTTCCACTCTTGCTTGTACGACATTAGGTGTTCGTGATAGCTCTAACATTTGTCTAGCAAGATCAACAGTCGCATCTTGCATATGAATTACTGGATGATATCGATTTAAAATAGCTCCAGCAATGCAATAAAAACTGTTCAGATTTTTTGCATGGCATATACTTATAGTACCGGCGAGAAACTTGAAAACCAATCTAAAGTGGGCATTCCTTGCTTCCACAATCCATCGATTTTTTGTTACTAAGCGTGATTGGTTAGCATCTTCATTTGATAATTGTCTTTCACCACGATTAATGAGAGCTGGCATTTTAACAATTATTCCTAAACGTGTTAGAAGTTCTCGGACATCCCGATATCCTCTGTCGACAAGAACAACATCTCCGTTTTCACACCAGTCTCTTAATGAATCGACATTATTTTCAAATTCTTGGCGTAATATTTGAGCATCGTTATTTCTGGCATCTGAAAAGTATGGACCAAAAATTGCCAATATATAACCATCTGGAGCTACCATGATGGTTGGTTTCAAAAGATGTTTGCCTTTGTGCAAAGAGTACGACTGCCGCAGTACGCGGAAGTTTGAACTCTTTTGGATATAAGCGTATGTCGTGTCAATGGCAAAAATAGCTTTCGGTTCATTCGGTTCAGGGTTATATAAAGCATTTGAAAATTCAGTTACATGAATGTTTATAAAGTCATGGCGTGTTATTGAGTTGATTCCAATATTCTCGGGAACAAATCTTTGCATTAATGATTTTCTTACATTATCTATAATTAAGCTTACGCACTGCCTGCTTGGGTAACCAAAAATAAGTTTGAGGAAGTCATCACTCAAACCTTGCCTTAACTTACATAAAAATGTTAATAAATGTTTCTTTGAAATATTCCTTAAGTTACCGTATTGTACAACTGGATCACAAAATGTGAACAGTTCTTGAAACTGTACTTTTGTAATCGGAGCAATGCATGAAAATTCGTCATCAGTTAAATTATTTTCATCTGAAAATCGATCTCTTCTCTCACATATTTCTCTGAGACTCTGTAAGAATGATTGGAGAATGCGTCCATCAATTTTATAAGGTCGATTAATTGAACGAAATCCTGGAAGTAAAACATTTAGAAACATGCCATTTTCATCTAAATGATGTGGACAAGCTCTTACATTGTCGGGTATGTAAATATTTTTTAATATGAAGACTTGTACTCTGCAATCCAAGGATAATCTAACTAGGTTATTTTGATGATTACAAATAACGCAAGAACTACTTGATGTTTGAGTTAAAACATTCAGACGCATACTATTCGGATCGTTATTTACTTGCTCTATTTCATCTGAAACTGACATAAAACATTGAAAACATAATTTCGTATCTTCATTTAACACAAGTGGAGCATGATTAAGTTGATTCCGTCTTGCTATGGCTATCTGTCGCCTAATGATGTTTTCATCACCAACCATTAACCGCATTTGTCGTCCTCCAAATTGGGCATTACAAATGTAACAATTAAAACGTATCCTGAACGCCATTATGTTGTTTGAAATGATTACAAAATTCTTTTTCAAAAGATGTTCTAAACAAAGATACTCTCTGAAAAAATAAAACTTAACTGTACTCTAAACAACGAACATGTAGACTGTTTACTAAATAACTAACACAGCTCATGATATAGGTTCTTACCTTAAAAGATTTCCTCCAATCAATAAGTAGTCACATAATATACAACACAGAAGAAAGTAAAATAAACAAAGCTCAACCCATTATCGAAAATAACTAATTAACTTTCTTTTTTTCAAGGTAGAGAGTAAACAAAATAACATTGTAGTTTCATACATACGTCCTCAGTAATTGTACAGAAATCACAAAGAATGACACATTGGTTATAAAATCTATGAATGTCAAATGAAAAATAAAAACAAATGAAATAACTGATATGTGAACTTATCAATGAATGTTTTGAGGAAGATTTAAATAAAATAACTTTAAAAAAAAAAAGAAAATAATGATAAAATGAAAAATAGGCAGTGTGAAAATCAAGAATTAATTGATAATTATAATTAACATAAAATATTGTAACGTAAGTAGAGGATAGACCAGATATAGATAAAAGTTGAATAAAAAAAAATGTGAATATTTATCACAAACATGCAGATTTACATTTTTTAAACAATTTACTGATTTGAAATATTTTTTGTCAATTATTATTATTATTGGTTCAAAAATTAATACGCCGTAATATCAAATAAACCATTTTTCACATCAATCTGAATTACTAATCAGCAGAATCAAAGACATAATCCAGTAAGCACAAGTAACGTAAAATTATATAAAACTTCCATTAAAATGTTATCTTATGTGTGAAATGTATTACTTGTACATAATTATTTCCTAATAGTTATTTGAATGTAATACGTTACATGTGAAAGGTACCATTTTCTCAAAAAACTTAGGTGGTTGTTATGTGCATACAATTTGCGACGACTGCGAAGTATCTATAGAGATTAAAGTGAATATAATGTTTAATTTGAAAGTTCATACGACATATTGCATTTCCTACAAGTGGACACTAGTAAGTCATCACGTACCAAGAATGTTCCCGAAACGACTTAAGAAGGTTTTAGGTTCCTTACCAGAAATCAAACGTTTTAACAAAGTTTTAGGGACGTTTCCGATGTTTCTGTGCCCACAGGGCTACATTTAAAAAGCTAAGACTGAGCTTAGAATCACCATTTTGATTTTCTGAAATCTGATTTCAGATTCGTGTTCGGCGACGCCAAAAACCTTAGGGAAACATGTTAAATGCAAAAAAGAGTTACTTTTTGCAAATGTCGTCGGCCATATTGGATCCGCCATTTTGATTTTTTGAAATCTGATCTCAGATTCGAGTTCAGCGACCCCAAAAACCTTATAGAAACATGTTAAATGCAAAAAAGAGTTCCTTTTTGAAAATGTCGTCAGCCATATTGGATCCGCCATTTTGATTGTTTGAAATCTGGTCCCAGATTCGAGTTCAGCGACCCCAAAAACCTTATAGAAACATGATTAATACAAAAATGAGACTCTTTTTGAAAATGTCGTCGGCCATATTGGATCCGGCATTTTGATTTTTTAAAATCTGATTTCAGATTCGTGTTCAGCTAGCTCAAAATTCGCCGGGTTGCAATTTTTAATTTAATTCGCTCCATTTTACATTAGATAGAATAAACATACACATTATCCTATAATTTTCAACTTCTATCAACTGTAGCTCGAAATCCAGCCATTAATATAATTTTTGCCATATACATTTTTTGTTCAGGAGGTCGAAAACTATTAAACTGCAAAGTTACAACAAATTTGACTGAAAGCCAATTTATGCATAAAAAGTGCGGGGTCCTTTCCCACTCTTGTTCCTTTCCAGCGCAGTTTTCCGTTCAATAGCGCTGTCACCAATTTGTTACGTCCAGACTAGTGATACTTACGTGTATCCCAGGATGGTCGTGGAAAGGGCGAGTCGACCAAAAGGTCGACTTCGGGTAAAGGTGAACGGGGCTGCTGCGCTGAAAATGAAGTGACTAGGAAAAACAAACACAAAAATCTGAACTTGATTTTAAAATAGAATTTATTTAAAAGAAAACCAAATGCAATTACAGTTTATTAATTTAAATTTTTTTTTGGGGGCGAATAATTCCCTTGGTGAGGGTAAGGGGGAAGTCGGGAGAGGAGGATCTAGAGTAGGATCTCGGGGAGGTGCAGTAGGTATATATTCCTGTATTTGAGGAAATTTACGTGGAGGTTTTGGAAGATTTATTTTGGGGGACGAGGGGTATTCGGCGGCGGCTTCCCGGATGGCACGTTCAAGGGCTCGTTTCTTATTTTTATAATAGGTCCGTGGTTTAGTTCGTCCCACTGTAAAGGAAAAGAATTGAATCTTTAGTTATCAGAAACGGTGATTTCAAGGAAGGGATTTAGGACATGGAAAATGTGCTGTTTTGTCTGTGAACAAAACAAAAACAAAAAAAAATAGAAAAATAGAAAGTACAACAAAAAAAAACGCGGAGGGTTCCTAATTTCCCTACTGATTCGTGTCGCTTATTCGCCTGCCATGGGCTAGCAAAAGAGCGACCTGAATCTCTAAATAAAAAAAAAGTTGTTCCCTACGGTGCTGTCCTCCCTTGTAGTCAAAAAAAAAATAGAAAGAAGAAATATATATATATTGACGGGAGACTCAGCACTGTCGTCTCAAAAAACAAAATAATAATAAAAAAATCAAGGGAGATTAGTGCTGAAGTACTAATCTAACTTTCGTCTCTTTACGGGCGAAGGAATGTGGAGGGTTTGGAAAAAAGGTAATTTTAAGGAAGGAATACTCACTTTTGTTTATCCGACGATAAATCTTGGATGAAGACCACGGGGTGCCAATTAATATTCGACGATGTTCCTCAATCGAAAACCACGAGGGAACAACTGATTAACTGAAGACCTTCAGATATGATTTGTCCCGAGGTGCCGGATGGAAGCCTCCGTTGTAGATCTGTTTTTCCTTTGCCTCGAAAGAAAAGGGTGTTAGGGTAGTTGGGATGTCGAACTCTCGGAACGACTATGGGATGTCGAACACTTAGAACGACTATGGGATGTCGAGAGATGGATAAGGGGGAAAAGGACGGAGTGCAGAATACAGAGCACCGAGAGCACTGAGGGCACAGAGGGCAGAGAGCAGAGAGCAAAGAGCGAAGAGAGCGATTGATTATTTGGAGGCGGTATTTATACTAGATGTCCCACCAAGAAAATTTTCGGGTTTTCATAAGTGGGAGAGGTTTCCTATTACGACAGTAGTCGTGAACAAATTTTTTCTATTTTCCGGCGATTTTCAATTGTTGCTATTTACAGTAATTTTGTTGAATTTTTTTTGTTGAATAATTTCGTGATATTATTTTTGTAGTTCATACAAAAATGAACGGAAGTTGTAGGATTTGTAGAACTATTGTTATAAAAAAAAAATGATTTTGTAAAATACTAAAAAGTGCAACAATTTTGTTAATTAAAATTTGTTGCTGTAAAACTGTACATTTTTTTGTAGATGTATTTTTGCAATTTTAAATTAGGAATCTTCTACTTTCTCCGTTTATTTATGTATATTTACATGTTTTACAAATATGAACGGTGATGTTCTCTATTTTTTTAAACAAATTGTATTCTAAGCTGTTCTGAAATCTGCTGGTTTCAGTTATATAATTTAGTACTATTTTTAGCGGTAGTTTATACAAAAATGAACGGAAGTTGTAGGATTTATATAGCAATTGTTTTTTTTTTTAAAGAATGATTGTTGTAAAATATTAAAAGGTGTAACAAATTTTGTTAATTAAAATTTGTTGATGTAAAAAAATTTGATTGGGTAAAAACGTTTTTGCAATTTTATATTAACAATTTTTCTACTTTTCCGTTCATTTATGTATATTTATTTTTATAGATTCTATGAATATTAACGGTGGTATTTTCTATTTTTTTAAACAAAAAACGGAATCCATATTTGTTTAAGCTGCCTTGGAATTTGTTGGTTCTTTTTATAATAAAAACGGATGGTATTTATTTCTTTTTCTTATTTTTAGAGTTGACGTAAGCGTTGGGTGTGGTCGACTTGTATGTATGTGTGTATGTATGTGATTTTTATTGCTTTTGGGAAATGTCGAAGGACAGTGGGCTTTTTATACGTGTTCTTTTTTTAGAACGTAGCATTTTGAAGTTTCTCTTTGATTTAGGTCATGGAACAGTTTTTAAATAATAATGAATAAAGAAATTGTTTAGATTTTAAAATTATTTATTTCTTAATAGTAAAAAAAAAGGAAAATTGTCAGATGCGTATAATTTTTGGATTTGGTTTAATTTTTTATTTGTAGGTAATGCAGGGATTGACTTTGTCCGAGACTTGGAAAGGAAAAGGTGTTTGGTTTACCATCGGATTTTTTTTTTTGGGTTTGTAGTTCATGGGACTTGAGGGCGCTATAATAGTATTTTCTATGTGGTTTCGGGGATTCCCGTAATTTGTAAATTTGGAAGGTTACGTAGGACGTAACAGAAACAATGTAAAAATGTTACCCATACATACGGTATTTATAAACGTATCGGATGTAAAAAAAAAAAATGTATATTTTTATCCGGGAACAATGATAATGCATTGCACTCTGGAAACTCTGGAAACATTACGAAAATAAAACGGGGTTCCTATTAAAAAAAAATAGTCTTGAGCTTAGAATAAGCCTCGAGGTAATTTTCAAGGTTAAATTCAATGGTGCCTCTTGCTGAGTTAATTCGCTGTTCCGGGAGTTTTAAGTTTGGCCTTGAAATGACATTGCCGAAAAAAACGGCCATAGCATATTTGGACGTAAAATTTTGTGCTCTCTCCGAATCCGTGAAAAAAAATAGCAGTTTCCATTAAAAAAAAACAAACTTGACCTTGAAATAACCTTCAAGGTCATGTTCAAGGTCAAATTCTGTGCTACCATTAAATATCCCAGGAAAAATCCTTAAACTTTTGTCTGAAACAATTTCCAAAGAAATGCACACCCTCTGAGATATTTCGCCGTTACGGGAGTTTTAAGTTTCACCTTGAAATGACCTTGCCGGAAAAATCGATCATATCATACTCGGACGTAGAATTTCCCGCTCTTTCAGAATCCATGAAAAAAAATAGGGGTCCCCATTTAAAAAAATTAACTTGACCTTGAAATAACCTTCAAGGTCATGTTCAAGGTCAAATTCAATATCGCCATTAAATAGCCAGGGAAAAATCCTGAAACTTTTGTCTGAAACATTTTCCTCGAAAATGCACTCCCGCTGAGATATTTTGCTGTTCCGGGACTTTTGGATCACCCTGTATATATATGTATATATATATATATATACAGGGTGTCCGAAAAGTATGGAAACACTCAAATATCTCGGAAAATCGACATCGAATCGTAAAAGTAAAAATACACGTATTCAATGGTTTCAAGAGAGCTATCCAGTGACACCTAACACAACCCCCCACCCCCACCCGCTGGGGGTGATAGAGGGGGTAACTTAAAAATTTTAAATGGGAACCCCCAATTTTTATTGCAGATTTTGCTTCCTCAGAAAAAGTTACGTAAATTTTGCCTACCATTATAATTGTTTTTGTTGACAGATGGCGCTGTAATCAACGAAATTAAAAAATTATTCTAAAAAGTTTTAAAAATCTCGCGAAAAACACAACGGATCAAAAAAGTAAAAACACACGTATTTAATGGTTTCAAGAGAGCTATCCAGTGACACCTAACACGACCCCCCACCCCCACAGGCTGGGGGTGATGGAGGGGGAAACTTAAAAATTTTAAATGGGAACTCCCAAATTTTATTGCAGATTTCTCTTCTTCAGAAAAAGTTACGTAAATTTTACCTATTATAATTATTTTTGTTAACAGATGGAGCTGCAATCAGCGAACCACGTACCTGGAATAGCGGACCACGTTTCCAAAATTTTAAATGACGTCTTTTGCCTTTAAATATTTCAAAGTTCACCGATTCTTACCGCGAGGAGGTAGACGATTTTGAGAATCTTTTTTTTTTATTTTTGTATATTTTTTTTTTGTTTTTACCTTTTATTTGTTTTTTTTTTATTTTTTTAATTTTTTTTCTATTTTAAAGTTTAAATTTTCCTTCGCTTCTATTTTCTTTACTGGATTTTTAACATGTCTATGCCCACTAATTTATAAGATGTTCGAATTGAAGTCCTTCAGCAACTTGACAATATCCCAATCGTGCATAGAAGTTATCATAAACTTTTTGCAGCATTTCTTGAGATACTGTATTAGAACCTTGAATTATTTTTTCTTTCAACTCATCAATGTCTTTTGGTTTCGTTTCGTAGACCTTGTTCTTCAAGAAACCCCAGTAAAAATAGTCCAGAGGAGTTAGATCAGGTGACCTCGGTGGCCACTCGATCGAACCCCTCCTACCAATCCAACGTCGGGGGAAAATATTATTTAATAGATTGCGTACAATCAAACCAAAATGACAAGGAGCTCCATCCTGTTGAAACCAGACATTATCAAACGCTATACCAGCAATATTTCGTATTGCCGGTATAATCTGGTTATTTAACAAATTACAGTACCTTTCAGCCGTGAAATTCTCTTCAACGAAGAAAGGCCCAACAATTTGATTGCACAAAATGCCAGCCCAAACATTGATTTTCTGTGGATGTTGTGTGTGAGTATCTCTCATCCAATGAGGATTTTCGTCCGACCAATATCGTAGGTTGTGCCTATTAACTTCTCCACTCAACTGAAACGTAGCTTCATCAGAGAAGCATATCCAGAAAGGAAATAATTCATTTTCGTCACAACGTCTCATCATTTCCTCACAAAATTCTAATCTCCGATCGAAGTCATCTTCCGAAAGTTCTTGTACATATTTTATTTTATATGGATGGAACTTATTTGCTTTTAATATTTCATGGACAGACGATTTGCCGATACCAGTGGCTTGCGCAATCTTTCTTACCGAAGTATGGACGTCCTCAACGACACTTGCACAGACCGCTAAACTGTTGTCTTCGTTCGTGGACGTTTTTGGTCTTCCTGATTTTGGTCGATCATTGACAGAGCCAGTATCTTGAAACCGAGAAACAGTCTTACAAACAGTTGATTTGCAAATAGGTAGACGATCAGGATGGGTATCATTAAATTGGCGGACGACTTGTTCGTATGTTCTTTTTTTATCGCCGCATCCTCGCAGAATAAGGATTTCGATCCTTTCTTTTTGTGTCAAAGACATAGTATGCCAAATTACAACAGGAGGCAGAATACAGAATGTATCGAAATGGAAGAAATATGAAGCAAAGAATGAAGAAATAAAAGAAATATAAAAAATTAGAAGAAATTCAAATGTTAGAGAAACATTACATTAAGTATCAAATAGCGAGAACGAAGAGAATTGCGATTTTTTGCGGTACGAATTTGACCAAGTTTTCGACAAGAGTGACGCTCGCATGTGTAATTTTCACAAAGCTGAAAAATAACCGAGACCTTGACTCATTCAAACAATAGAGCTTAACTAATACTAAGACGTGCTGTTTTGATTTGGACGCTGACGATGTTCGATTATTGACTACTTTCTCTGTAACACTGGCAGTTGAAAAAATCGACCGAGTGTATGCAATGGGTTTCCGCAAGCGATACCTACAGTACTTTCACACAAGTATACAAAATCACAGTCATGCAAGAAAGCCATAACACCATATGCGGATTTGGTCACCATTTACGCTATTCGGATACACGACATTCACTTCCTCGTAGAATAAGGATGTCGATTCTTCATTTTTCTGTCAAAAACTTTGTATGCACAATTACAAGGGGGGAGCGAATAAAGAATTTTAATATCTGGAAGAAAAGGTAAGCAAATACATTAAAAAAAAACATAAAAAAATTTAATAGTGAAGAATAAAAAAAAGGTAAAAAACAGAAATCAAATAAAAAAAAAAGTAAAACAGAAGATTCTCAAAATCGTCTACCTCCTCGCGGTGAGAATCGGTAAACTAGAAATATTTAAAGGCAAAAGACGTTATTTAAAATTCTGAAAACGTGGTATGCTATTCCATGTACGTCAAGTTAAATATTTTTTAGTAATTTTTTAATTTCGCAGATTGCAGCTCCATCTGTTAACAAAAATAATTATAATAGGTAAAATTTACGTAACTTTTTCTGAAGAAGAGAAATCTGCAATAAAATTTGGGAGTTCCCATTTAAAATTTTTAAGTTTCCCCCTCCATCACCCCCAGCCTGTGGGGGTGGGGGGTCGTGTTAGGTGTCACTGGATAGCTCTCTTGAAACCATTAAATACGTGTGTTTTTACTTTTTTGATCCGTTGTGTTTTTCGCGAGATTTTTAAAACTTTTTAGAATAATTTTTTAATTTCGTTGATTACAGCGCCATCTGTCAACAAAAACAATTATAATGGTAGGCAAAATTTACGTAACTTTTTCTGAGGAAGCAAAATCTGCAATAAAAATTGGGGGTTCCCATTTAAAATTTTGAAGTTACCCCCTCTATCACCCCCAGCGGGTGGGGGTGGGGGGTTGTGTTAGGTGTCACTGGATAGCTCTCTTGAAACCATTGAATACGTGTGTTTTTACTTTTTTGATCCGTTGTGTTTTTCGCGAGATTTTTAAAACTTTTTAGAATAATTTTTTAATTTCGTTGATTACAGCGCCATCTGTCAACAAAAACAATTATAATGGTAGGCAAAATTTACGTAACTTTTTCTGAGGAAGCAAAATCTGCAATAAAAATTGGGGGTTCCCATTTAAAATTTTTAAGTTACCCCCTCTATCACCCCCAGCGGGTGGGGGTGGGGGGTTGTGTTAGGTGTCACTGGATAGCTCTCTTGAAACCATTGAATACGTGTATTTTTACTTTTTCGATTCGATGTCGATTTTCCGAGATATTTGAGTGTTTCCATACTTTTCGGACACCCTGTATATATATATATATATATATATACAGGGTGGCGGATTTATCTAAAGACAAGAAATATCTCGAGAACTATGCACAGAATCAAAAAAGTTGTCGGATGAAAGTTGTTCGACACGAAGGGGGGCATCCAGTGATAATTAAATTTACCCCCTCCCCCATCCCCTGGAGGTGGAGTGGGGGCAAAAACAATAAAACTTAAATAGGAACCCCCATTTTTTATTGCAGATTTGGATTCTCCGGAAAAAAGTACACGAATTTGACCTAGGAGCTATTGCATTTGGTTCACAGGTGGCGCTGTAATCGATAAAAATCCAAATTTATCCGAAGACATTGAAATACCTCGAGAACTATGCACAGAATCAAAAAAGTTGTCGGATCAAAGGGAAACAAGATGACGGCACTGTAAAATAGTAAAGTGTTCGATTGAATAAATACGCTTCTTTTTGTATATGGGGCAAAATTCCGGAAATGTTTAGCCAGAAAAAATAAAAGTTTTAAAATAACTCTTTTCGATGTACAACATTTGTAAGTAGGATGCATACAGTTGACATATGAGTAGTGACTTTTGAACGATTTGCAATGGGTTTCAAGGTGGTGACAAAATTGTTTTGGAAAAAAAATATAATTTGAGAATAGATTCAGGGTTAAATTGCTAATATTAGTATATCTTTAATATTAAAAGTAAATTGGTTATAAAAAATTGTTTTGTTTCTTGTCTGAACACAAAGTTAGACCATTCTTCTAACGAGTTCATTTTCGTTATTTACGAATAAACGATGGGTTAATTTTAAGTCAAATAGGTAGATTTTCGGTCAAATACGGGTCCAATGTCGGTCAAAAACGGGTCGATTTTCGGCCAAAGACGGGTCGATTTTCGGTTGCAAATGGGTAAATTTCGGTCCAAAATGAGTCCGAGTAATTACGAGTAATTGATGGGTCAATTTTAAGTCGAATGATGGTCGATTTTTAGTCAAGTAGGGGTCGATTTTCGGTCAAAATTGCACAGATATGGTCAAGTATGGTTGAATTTTTAGTGAAGTCAACGCACAAAACTACCGATCGAATGTCGCGTTTTCGGTCAATAGTCGGTCAGCCGGGTCCGCTTGGGGGAGCGGAACAACTCCTTGCGAATCACATGTAACTGTTAAAGATGCGATTTTTCAGAAAAACCGTTAGGCGATTTTCACGTTCTCTGTAAATGAAGAACTTACAAGATTTGCCCGATTCCTTTGCTGGTCATTGCTTTCGATTTCAAAAAATTCGTCCATTGTCATAAGAGGGAATCCCGTCAGTGGCTCGTATAGGCTGTTTGAAAATGGTTCCAAAATGGCAGGTGTACAGTCGCTGGTCATCAACTCTTTTATTTCATTCAGCTTTTGCAATATTTCTGTATTCTGTTTGAGAATGGTTTCTTGCCCTATTTTTATGTCTGCATTCTAGGCCTCTATGGCTCTGCAAATGAATACTTTAATAAATATTATGAAAGTATGAAAAATACGAAAAGCATTAACACGACAAAACGGCAGTGGCGAAGGAATACCTACAGTTTCATCCTTTCACATTTCTCTCCGTGTGGCTATCACAAAAACGCTGCAAACTTTTTGAATACATGTCATGAGTAGAAGCAGAACATTTTATGGTACAAATATTAAAAGGATTAATTAAACCATCACACTGACATAGGATAACTTAATAAAAGCATTGGATACCATACTCAAGACACATTATTGTAATATATTTGGCATACACTGTAAAAAAAGTTGATTGTAAATTTACATTGCATTGTACGTAAATTTACACTCGATTGTAATTTTACATATCACCTTTGTTTAACATAATGATGAACGTTGTACATTTACAACGCAAAGTATCATAATAAAACGAACAGTTCATTTCACACTCCGGTGATAAATGATCTGCCCATTATGTTATGATACTGCGTTTGATGTAGTAAAATACCATTCGCATGGTAAATATTTAACGTTCATCATTGTGTTAAACAGAGTTCATATGTAAAATTGCGAGTGTAAATTTACGTACAATGCAATGTAAATTTACAATTAACTTTTTTTACATTGTACATTATGTACGATAGAAGTCTTTCGACTCCTTGTTGTACATTGTAGGTTATGTAACATATTATGCAGGAAAGAAAAAAATATTACAATACGTAATCATATGTCAACAATAATTATAAGAAGTATCTGCATTTAATCTCACGTGCTTTATATATATGAAATGTTAACTATACCTTAATTTTTCTCTTTTCAACCGGGCGGCGACTGAAACCCACGTGGCACGGTATCCACAACAAAACAATTAGAGTATAACAATTAAAATCAACAAAAATAATACGCTGACACGAAGTATACACTCATAAGGGACTGGGGTAAAAGTGATGACAAACAACATGGCGACGGGCGGGAAGCAAGTGGTGACCCAGTCGATCGGCAGAGGGCGTCACTGTGCATCAGATCATGCTTGGACGATACTTGGACGCGTTTCTTTACAAGCACGGTGCTTTCACCTCGCTCGTGAGAGCGAATTGACCTATGGTACATGAAATCATAGAGCCTCGTCCAGATGCGTCCATCACGCGGTGAGGGCGACGATGTATCATAGTGCCTTCAATACGTGACTCTCACGTGGTGAAGGCAGTATGAGTCCGCACGTGTGCTATCTGGGTACAATGAATGTGTACCACGAATCAACAATGGCTTCATTTGTGGAAATGTACAAATCTTTTAATATGTCGAATTTTTCTTCTCGCATATTACACTTGGGTGTAAGAAAAGAATTCGTTTTACTTGGTGACTTATTTGTGGATGTTTATTATTTCTATTTATCCCCTCCACATGAACATCTCATAATACAACAAATCGGCAATAGCTTCGTTTACAAAAATATAAAAATTATTTAAATTTTTAGTCGCACATTATAGTAGACTAAACGAAGAGACTTTGTTTTGCTTGAGTACTAATCTGTGGATGGTTATTTCTGTTTTTAGCCTTCACAACATTTCAAAATACAACGAAACACCAATAGTTTCGTTTGTAGAAATATAAAAATGTTTTAACTAGCCGAATTTGCACTCACGCATTAGCGTCGGCTGTATGGAAAGAATTCGTTTTACTTGGTGACTTATTTGTGAATGATTTTTAAAATCTATTCTTACCCTCCACAAGAACAACTCAAAATACATTAAAAAATGTACAGCACCTCGGAGAAGGGATGGGGGTCCACGCCATAATTGTAATGTCTAAAGTTTACACTGAAAGGTTACTTGTCAAGTGGAAGGTTCTATCGCCAATCTTATCCAGGAATGAATGACAGTACAGTAGATTTCCGCGTTCTTTTTCACCGAATAAATTGCTAACGGTACTACGTGTGTGGTTTCTGTCATGTGTCATCTTGTGGGGAATGATGAAAAAACCTTTCCCGATTAACCATAATTGGTAAAAAAATGACAAGTTAATCTGACTACTCTATAAATAAAAGTTTGGTGTTTCAAAGGAACTTCTGGAATAGAACAGTCGCTGAAAGTCTTTCAACGATTTTTCTGATCATTGGTTCTGTTCAATTCACCAGAGAAATAAATAGTAGGTACTTTTTCTAAGGGTTTCACAGTTCTTTGGTCGAGTAATAGATATGCAATAAAATTTTCGCATTAGGAAATGACGCATACATCTAGACGTTTGGCTAGCTATCCATTATATTGACGACGCTAACTAATAAAAGTATACGTTGGCCAATATCCTTACTACTTTTGAAGTATCGAAGGATAACTAACCATTCTTTCCTAGTATACGCTGCAATAATTGTGGTCGCACTTCTCAAAAGAAGCAACTTATTTTTGGATTATTATTGTTTACCTAATAAAAGACTTGCAAAAACTGCTAAAAATATCGGAAACGGACAATAGTATACATTAAAAATGAGGAAACATTTTTAGATTAATTTTCAGTTATTTATATAAAATTTACAACAGTTGAAAAAATGCACCACTTAAATACGAATATCTTATTTAACTTATCAGAATAATCTTTAAATGAAACGAAACATTTTATGCAGAAATAATTGTTATTCAGGTATAAAGAATTACAAAACTATGACATCAACAACAATGCGGTCATTTTAGGCGATAATGACTGACTGCAGGATTTTGAACAAAAAGGATGTATTCGAATTTTGATATACGAGTCTTTGCTCTTTATTCTTTATTTGAGTTACTAACTTTTATATAAATAAAAATACACTTAATTATTCTTGATCAAATTATAAAAGGGAAAAATAAGTAATAATGTAAATTTTAGCTATGGAATCTGGCTTGTAGATTTCCAACGAAATATTTGATAATTGTAAATTACTTATTTCCTTAAAAAAGAAGTTACAATTCGTTGTCAGCATCAAAACTTCAAGTTGTTCTTGAGATATGTATACAGAATTAAAGTACTTTTGAGGAGACAACACACAATTTTTAATTGAGATGTAAAGTTGTTTACAAACGTTTGCAAACGAAAATTATGTACATGTTCACGCATTTGTCTGAAATGTTCAATATTATGGAATCTACTCTTGTGCTCATAGAACAAGCAATACATTTAAATTGACTGCATAAGGCTCAGTAACTGACATAGCACATTTCCGTGCCTTCATTCATGTGATTGGATTATATCTTTTTGTCCAGTCTGGAGATCAGCTATGTACAGAAATGAACAGATTAAGGGTTCTAATTGGTGAGTAATGAAGCTATGTAATGTAATCTTTCGACTGTCAAATTACCTAAAATATAAAGAAAATTCGTGATATATTTGCAGGTATTTGTACGTGATTTAGATTGATGTCGAGAAGAAAATATGATTAATTAGATTCATGCGAGCGTGCTGATCAAATAAATAAGAGAGCATCAGTACGATGCTGCCGTCAGGAATTTTTAACAAAACGATTCAGGGCAATAATGTCACCAACACTTGAAGAATTCAGAAATTACAATCAAATATCGCAAATGTAAACAATTATACACATATTCATTGTTCGAACAACATAGAAGCCAATGATTTACTAATGTTTACATTTTCAGGGCATATTTAGAGTGGCTTAGGTGGACACTTGGTGATAAATGCCTTTGAATATGCAACCAAATGTACCTAAAGTATGATCCGTCATTTTCTGGATTCTTTGAAACATTAATTTACCAATCTAGCATGTAACCTTTTTGTTGGTTATGTACAGTGAGGCGATAGTATTAAACATGATCAACATTCTGATATTGGCTAAATAATAATTAGAATTGAAGTTCTTCGATTGACTGTATAAGCGCAAAACTTTTCTGAATGCACATAATAATGAATTGATTAGTCATTGCTGGATACGCTATATGAATACCAATTTTATCATCGAAGAAACATATACGTAAAGATGTCTTAGACAATCGTAAGTATATGCAATTTCAGTAGAATTCGTAGTTTACGAATTTTCTTTCATATATAATATATCATGCTCTAATATAATATATGCAAATTATTATTTCAGAAAAAAACGACATGAATAATCATCAAAATGACTACATCCTAGTAAATGATGAATTCAATCAGATAAGTTCGGTATTTCGACATTGCAGAACGTATATTCTTATATAATTCAAATTGAAATTATCGTTTGTAAACAAAAGAATACCTTTCATTAGTTACTTTTTACCATATTCATGTGGTCTTTGTGATATTTTAGAGTTTCCTAATGATGAAAAGAGAATATAAGTAATACTATTTAGACTATGAAATCTGGTCTGTTGATTTCCGACGAGTAGATATAATTGACATTTGTAAATTACTTGTATAGTGTACCTGTAGTTACTGCAAGTACGATATTAAAGTGTTTTTATAATAATTTTCATATTTCGCAGTGGAAAAATTTGCTACGCAAAAACTTGAGTACAGAGAAAAGAATATGTTTTATTTTATTTCGTACTCTTGCGAGTTTTTTACGAAACAAGTGGTGGATTATCGATTTGATCTAATTGGGAAACGAGCCACTTTAAAAAAATAATTAATCATTTTTCCAGTTATACACGTGTGTACGAAATCTACATAATTGCTAAAAAAATAGTTTGAGCCACCTGCTATCTGCTGATGATCTGATAAGCTTGAAAAATCGCACATATTCCACGATTTACAGTGAAGTAATTGTCATCAATAGTTAAGTTGTTTAGAAAAAAGATCATGCTGACATTTTACATAAGTGTGCTTACACGAATGAGTAAAACTTACGGCTTATTATACGAATACATCCTTCTCTCCTCGAATCTAAAAATCAATGTATAAAATAAGATGTGGTACTATACCAAAAGTGGTATAGAACCCTCCATATCTAGAGATGGTATGTTATTAAATACCATTTAGTGGTGCATTTTTATTTGTTTAGAATTATTATATATTATAATTATTATGATAATTTATGACAATTATTGTTTTTATTACAAATAGTAGCGTGAGTAGAGAATAAAATAATGTAGTACAGTTTAGGCTACGAAATCTGGCCTGTAGATTTCCAGCGAGTAGACATAATACCATTTGTAAACTATATAAATCACCACTCTCTTCAAGTGTAAATAATAACAAATCAGTAGTAGTCTTATAACATATATTTCATCATATGTTTGGGTTCTCAAAAAGTACAATTTCTAATGCAATTTAGTTGCATGCAACGCATATTCTATAAATTACACTTTACTTACGTCCTTTTCCATGGTTCACCGTTTTATGCAAGTTCTTCAAGTTCTAAAATGCTTATTAGGGAGTTTTACATTTATTTTCTGCAATAAATTCAATTACGCAGAATAAATTTATTAATAAATTGTGACCTCAGCTAGAGTAAATTTGGTAAAAACAATGCTTTCGCTTTGTAAAATTTGCATATCTCTTCAATCATCGTCGCTCAATAAAATCAATTAAAATCCTCGAGCAGACTTTTATGAAAATTCTGGAGTAACTTTGGCAAATCATAAATGATGAGTGGACATTGGGCGCGCGTCTGGTCTGTCCTAGGGTGATGGGGGATAGAGTGATGGTCTATTTTCTTTTGGTTTTTAACAATGACGGGCCTATCCACCATTACGACTCAATATCAGTAGTTATTACTATTTTTCCTTCTAAGAATCTATTTAAAGATGAGAGAATAGTTTTACATACATTTAACCCTTTTTCTAAAGCCCAACTGAACCGAGATGAAAATCATTTATACAATTAGAAAAATAATACATTTAAAAACTTCTACAAAAAAGAAAATGTTTTACTTTGTGGCATACTCATGCGTGTTTTAAATGAATACAAGTTCAACCGAATTATTTGCGGTAATTACAAACAAACTGTTTACGACGATATATTATGCTAATATTGATTTTGAATTTAATGTTCACCTAGTAACTTGTTTTTCTTTCACAGGTGGCGTTTAATGACCAGGATGTCATCTGCCGACAACAGGCTGTCACTAACCCACATTGGTCATACATATAACTCGGTTATACTGAAGAGTTAAAAAAAGAAAAAAAAATGTTTTGCTTTGTGATCTTCTCGTGCAATGTTCAAATAGTGTTTTTTATAACAAAAGATGAAAAATTGTTTTTTTTTATTGTGTCATTTGTCATTACTTCAGTTAAATACGTGATTTCTTTTTAAGATTTATATATTTTTTCTTATTATTTATAATATACATAAAGATTGTGGAAGGTTTAATGCTGCGTGCAAAGTATGTTAGACTCGACAATGAAAGGTTTGAATTTTTTCATCTTTTTGCATAATTTCTTAAATTATTTTTTTGTCTTTTTGATTGGTACAATTCATATTTAACATCTTCCAATTCTGAAAAGTTCAAGGATTCCGTAGACACATGCAGAACTAATAGAATTATAATACTATTTAAAAAGTACTGGATGTACATGTGTACTCCAAAACGAGATAAGTGAACTTTTTTTAAATTCGGCAGCGAAAGGACACTGATGGTCATGAAATGTCGGATGACAGAAAATGTGGCGGAAAACAATGAGTTTTCCTTTTTAGTTGTATATTTTTTGCCCACCACTTCCGCATTATGTTACTTTTTAAATTAAGTGACTCAAGTATTGCAAATCGGAATGAGATGCAGTTTTTAGAAGTGGATAATAGAACGTGCTTAAAAACAAGCTAAGTGAATTCTCTTTAAGTTTGAAAGAGGAAAACAAAAAACACCATATCGTTGTATGCCTACATCTGCGCTTCTCTCAAAGAAATGCCGTCTAATACCTACAGTATGATTTTGAAAAAACTATTGCACCTAAAGGTAAATTTGCAATGCAAATGTACCAATAGAAGTGATCAATAAATACAAAATTAATGAGATATCGTATGGAGCCATTTGAAAACAAGTTTTCGTTTCTTCTCAAAATGAGATAAGTTAACTCTTTTTAAATTCGAAGATTTAACACTAAAATATATTTTGCTACCTTATCGTAAGTAGAGAACTTAATAAATCTTTTATTATTCATATATTTCATTATAGCAGATGCTCAGAATTTAATATATTTTCTTTTTCTTTTTTCAGATCTCCGCTGTACTTCAATGACAATCACCATCGTAACCTATAAACTTTTATTCAAATTGAAAGCAGCAGATAGTAAAAGAATCCGTTTTACTTTGTGGTGTTCTCTTGCATGTTTGATATTTGTCTCGAATATTGCGGCATATAATATTAAATAAAGAGAAATATATATACAGTGATGGGGAAAAGTTCCGGAACGGTGATATCGACCAACAATTTAATGAATCGGGCTATTAGGTATACGCCGATCATGCCGACGCTGATGGTGCCGAATATAGAGAATCCGCGCCATAGCCTGTCAAAATAAGAGTTGACTATGTGTCACTATGAGTTCACAGTAGAATAGGTTGCCCTCTGGCCAGATACCCCCTCCCCCCATCCCGTTAGATTTTCTTCTTTCGTCATCTTCGAGTCACGAATTCCCCATTCGATGTCTATTCGAGGCTGTTGAAAATTTCTGCACTCTTTTGTCAATAATTGTTCGCGACGAGTTTTCAAAATCCAATTGCGAATTTTGAAAGCGTAATGGAGGGCACACTTCTCGCCGCGATCATGTTTCAAATAATGAAAAATACAGTAGTTGGTCGCAGAAAGACGAGTAAACGCAGAATCTTCATGATTTTTCAAGTTGATAATTTTTCTCTCTGCCTCTGCCTTGCGCAGCCGGTATGCGATGCATGTATCGACATTGACAGTATGAATGTACGCTGTAACTTTTCCGGTATCAGAGAGTTCATTTTTAAGCAGGATCCGGTTACCGAATTTCTCGATTTGGTCATTCGTAGTAAAACAAATTTTTCAAAAATCATTTGTATCGCACATAATTCCAAAGGTTTCGATGCACAATTTATATTGACAAAATTAATACAAAGAAATGGGCACCAAACGACTCGAAAAAGTCACGTATTCGATGTAATTTTAAACGGGAAACACATTATAAAAATTCAAATCGGAAAAACTTTCTTTATAGATAGCTTAAATTACTTTTGTATGCGTTTAAGTGCCCTACCGAAAACATTTGGTTTACCAGATTCCATCAAAAAAGGATATTTCCCGCATTTTTTTAATACATCAAGTAAAAGAAAATTACATTGATGATATGCCCGATGCGAAATTTTATTCTCCGGACACGATGTCTACGGAGGAACGAAAAAATTTTTATGCATTGCATACAGATCGATTGATTCGCGGTGAACAGTTTGATTTGCAACGAGACATTGTTGAATATTGTCGGATGGATGTAGAAATATTAAGAAGGGCATGTATCGCTTTTCGTAAAACTTTTATAGTCTGTGATAATGTATGTCCTTTTACAGAATGTGTGACGCTGGCATCTACATGTTCACTTATCTTTAGAAAAATTTTTTTAAAACCCGAAACCATCGGGTTGCTACCACACGCAAACGGTTACAGATGTACAGATAGACAATCGAAAATTGCAATGGAGTGGCTGTTATTGTGCGTGGAGCAGTTTCACTGTCAAATCATACATGCTGGACGCACTCGCGAATTTCGGTTACCTGAAGGACCTCGAGTAGATGGGTTTATTCCTCAGGATATCGAATTCAGTATTAAGGGTCAGGTATTTCAGTTTCACGGATGCTATTATCATGGATGTCCTCGTTGTTTTACAGAATCGCGCGAACAACATTACAACTTTCAATTGTTACTTGAAAACTACAAGTCAGATTAGTCTATAACTTTACAAAAAACTTCTTTAAACCTTCCTCGAATTTTCGGTGCGAAGGAAATTTCGATGTATTGAAATTCCCTCGACTCCCGAAGTGTTTGAAGCTTTCAATATCAATTTTGTGCAGTAAAACAAAAACCAATTTTTAAAAAATTTCCGTAATAACTAACCATAATTTGGAAAAATACGTTAGTTTGTAGATAGAATAGTGCATATTCCCTAAAAATTTCATTAAAAAATTCCAATTATTGTAAAAGATATGACGAGTTAAAGACAAAATAATTAAGTTATTTTATATTTCAAATAATTTCGTTTTTTGCGATTATATTAAAAACGAAGAGGGATAGAAATTTTTTATTTTAACAAAAAATTCGCGTAATTAATTTTCCTATTAAGATATCTAATGAAAACTTTAAAATTCGAAAGTAAAAAAATTACGAGCCGAGGGGCCAACAAATTCTCCGGCGTTTCCCGCGTATCTCCTTTTGATCGCCAAGGGTTCAATTACATTTTTGGTCTTAATATACAGTAAAACCATTTTTATCGATAACAACAAATTTAATTGACTGTTTTACGATCAATCTTATCTCATTTTTATATTTTTCCACAAATATAGTTTTAAGTGTAAGTATGGTTTGCGACGTGTATCACCATACATTAAGTTAATACCGCTAGCTCCAATACTGAATCGCGGAATGTCATTAAGAACTTAATATTTTTTATCTCTTTTAAATTTTTAAATTTTGCAAATTTTGGCACTAATGAGTCCTGGGGACGTAACAATAGCGATGGCAAATTCCTCGGGGGCTATATAATTGAACGCCATATCATTCTTGAGCACTTGATTCGCATTTCTAGGTGATAATGTCCTGATATAAGCTCTTCATTTGGAGTTCACATATGCGAAGAGATCCAGGTTCTTGTCTGACACAGGGGATACGGCGAATGGTCTTTCCGGGAACGTTACGAAGATCTTCAGTCTCGGATGTTCCGTAGCTTCCAGCTGGAAACCACAGAAATTCATTTGGTGCGTTGCTACCAAGGCGAACATGGTCTGTGCCGTTTGCACCGCGTATATTGTCACATTCCTGGGCGTGGCGTGTTGATATTCTAGGCTGAATATCCTTTTTCCCTTTCCTTTGTAAAGCAGTTCATACTTGCTAAAAAGGACAGTCACGCTCTTGGCGATATTCCTAGAAAGTACTAGCTCCGTTTATGTCGAAGCAATGACCATTTGATGCTGGACATTTTACTCCGGGACGTAGGATGATCTGTTCGTCATCAGGTCGACGAACGGCCTGGTAATTAGTGAGAGTGATCCTTACCACCGCCGGATACGCCTCGGCAAGTTCTATCGTTACTCAGCGAGCCAGCCAGAGTGACGCTACGCGTAGTCGTCTGGTTTGCCATAAGTCCACTGAAGACATTGTTGAGCAGGTTGATGGACCCAACCTTCTGCATCTCGTTGCAAAGGGTAGTCCCTACTGGTGCGAGGTATACTTGTGTCTCGTTGAGCACCTCTGATACGTGGGAATGTATTCCGCAGTAGGTTATCTTTCTAAGTTGAATGTTATTATTCACTTTTATAACAATTTCTATAAGTCGAAATAGTAAAACAATAGTCGCGTAATCGAATTAAATCACTGGCGTTCGCGGAGCCATAGGTCCTACCTAAGTAGCCGGAGTCGAAGCTGACCAGAGGAAGAAGATATGTCGACTTAATAGTTTGGCAGAGAGCATCGAGCACGAATGAATATTCGTATTTAATGTTTGTTCAAATATTAATTGTTATTGAAATGAAAAAATTTCTTTTGCAAAAATCCGTGGGACGTAACAGTCGCTTCATTTTGTACTTCAGACTTTTTCAGGACGTTTTCAGAATAAACTAAAAATACTGTACTGCGTTGCAGAGTACTGCTCTACATATGTACAGGCCATAACTATGGAGTAATACATATCCGTATTTTTACATTCATAATCAAGCACACCATATTACTATAAATTTCTTGTCATCATCATAAAACATATTTTTACATTGCATTTTGCATAATCATTTTGACTGCATTAGAAAAAATCGTTCAATTTGGTTCCTATTAGAATTAATGTTCTTCTGTTCATGCTGACATTGTTTTTTCTTCTTACTTCATCTTTATTTTGTCTAATGACCTGCCGCATATTTTTATGTGTGCAGGGCTGACTACTGGAAATCGCAAGGCAGAAAATTTTGTGACTTTTGCAAGTGCTGGATAGCTGATAATAAACCCAGCATAGACTTCCATGAAGGCGGCAAAAAACATAAGGAAAATATAACTAAGCGCTTGAAGGAGATCCAGAAGACCAGCGCTAAACAAGCGAAACAAACCAAAAAATTTGAGAATGATCTCAAAAAAATGGAAGACGTAAGATTATTTTCTTTACCTTATTTAACTCGATATTGATATTTAATTATAATTTAAAATAAATGCAGGAAAAAAAAGAACAACTGAAAATGAGGATTAAAACGTTTTGTAGAATTTTGTACAAAGTGACGAAAAATTAGTTGGTCTGTTGCACATATAAATTGACGTCAACTGATAATTTTATGTTCTTTCTTATTTATGTTTTATCCATTATTTTGATTTTGATGAAAACGACTAATCGTATAAAGTTCAAAGGTTTATCAAATCTTCGTCATAGTTTTTTGTTTTTAATTGCAGTTTTAGACTTGGTGTAATAATATAACGTTAAAATTATTGATTATTCTCTGAATGAATTACTTAAAAACTTTTAGTGCATATGATAAAAAATCACTACGTTGAAGTATTCAATTTTTTAAAAGTAAAGATCAACAATAGCATTTCAGTAGTAACATCCTATAAACCTAAAAGTAGTCCTTGCACTACTTAAAAGCATTTACTGAAAGACTCTTGAAGTGACTAAGGCATTAATAGCCCTTTTTATTAGTTAAATTATTACTAATTTAATTAGTGATCTATGTTTGGTTTTGAATGCGTATTTTTTTTTTTACCTAATTCAAATTCAGAGAGTACTACTGCATTTCGAACTGTATTTAAGATAACCGCAATCCGATTAAGTGTCTCTTACTTACAGGCAGCAATGGCTGCATATCTTAGGGATGTTGATAACAACACGCGGGATATAACAGCTCGGAAAATCATTCATGATAAATGGAATAAGCCAGCTAGCAGCGGCGTAAGTATTGTATTCTGTCATAAATGTTTAATAATTTGACAAAGATGAAAATATATATAATAATTCGACATTGTATTTATAGGCTGCGGATAATCCAAACCAAATGCCAGATGCTTCTCCGGACGCTCATCCGAGATTTCATCCTCGCAAGAATGCAAATTCTGTAAGTAACAATCATAATGTACTACCTATGTTGAAGATTAAAATTTAGAAATTGTTAACACTCTAATTTTTTTGCAATGAAGTAATTTTTCACCTTAAGGATTTGAAAAAATTGAGTTAACCTCCTTGATGCGGAATTCCACTTAAACATAAAATGAAAAAGTAACTGCAAGTGGATGGTACAATTGCGACAAAAAGTATTTTTTACTTTATTAAAATAAGTGTTTCGGTTTAACCCTTCCATACCATACATTTGTCAACATTTGTATCGATCACCAAAGCAATGGTAAAATTCATTACCAGCGAATAAATTTACAATTTTCTCGTCGCTAAACACTTTTTTACATTTTTATGAATCCAGCCAAAGTAACATACACTACATTCAATGACTTTTCAGCCTAAATACTACCAGAGCTATCAAATGAATTTATTCGAATCTGCGGTAAGAAGCGCATAAATCTGTGTTGTTCTTAAAACTTTCATATTTATTTCTATGCACATTTGATGTTTTCCCTTGAGTTAAATTATTATCAGAGCTCTGACCAATTTACTTACTTCAAGTTCTCGAATATGCTCAAAAACAGTTTCGTATTCAAGTCTATAAAGAATTCAGCTTTCGCCATCAACTTAATTATTACTAACGTATTTATGCAAGTCTGGTAAGAAGCGAATAAACTCAAAATAAATCCATATTTAAAACTATGGGCATTTCAAATCTATTTATACGAGTCTGGTAATAAACGAATAATCTATTTGTAAATGATTATTTACATCTAAAGACATTATGCATCGTATTTTGTTGAATTCTTTTCAGAGCTGTCAAGTCTATTTATACGAGTCTGGTAAGAAGCGAATAATTTTTTTTTGTCCAAAATAGATGATTATTTACATCAATTAACTTTTCATGTTCCAATTTTTTTTTTAATTATCACGAGAGCTGTCAAGTATGATTATTGGAGTCTGGTAAGAAGCTAATAATTTGTTTATACATGATTATTTACATCAATGGACTTTTCATGCGGATCAAATTTCTGAACTGCGGATTTCGGAATTGAATGCCGATTTCATATGACAGATAAACAGCTGGGTGTCGGTCCGCCAAATTACACTGAGAAAAAAATTTACTTCAGTCAAGTAAATGGATTTACTAAAAAATGTTTTTTTTTCAACTCCTTGTTTTCTAAATTAAACAAAACGGGTTTTAAAACAAACATTATTTGTCTTTAATAAACCATTTACTAACTTACATATTTCACAAATTTAAGTAAACATTACCTTGAAAAAAAAAATTTCAAACCGAAAAATCGATTTACCTGATTATAAGAATTCCATTTACTTAACAATAACAAAGAATATTAAGAAAATATATATTTGAAACTAAATTTTTATTTTGTTGAGTCAAAGCGCGAGTAATTAAATTTAAGATAACTATTTATAATAAACTACTGTTACAGAAATAAAAAAATATTTACTATTTGTAAGTAAATCAATGATTGACATGAAAATATCAATTACTTGAATCCAACGGCTTAGGATATTTTTTTTTAAGTAAATGTTTACTTGAAACAAATATTTAGGCACTTTTATAATAATAAACCACGTGTGATGGTAATAAGTAAATACGTTTTTTAAAAGCATGATATTCATTTAATGAATATTTATTTATTTTAAGTAAATCAATGATTTCTTAAAAAATAACCAATTATTGAATCGACTATGTAGTGCACACTTTGTTTTTTGTAAGTAAATGCACATTTGAAACAAATATTTATGCTTATTATATCCATAATAGTAAATCACGTGAACTTGATATAAATAAATCGATATTTATAAATGTGTCATGAATTTATTGATTGCTTTACTTGTTTCGAATAAATGAATGATTTGATGGAGAATCCCTATATCTTTAATGTTACTTTCTTTAATGTTAATTCTACTTTCTAGTAAATGTTTATTTGAAACAAACCGCATTTAAAACATATACAGCATTCCCGTCTTTTTGTCGAATTTTCCGTTCAATTCCGTCCGTAGCGCGATTGGGCCGAATGCGCCTGCTTGAATATACCAATACTGAGTTTGGATAGGGATGCTGATTTGTGCACTGTAGGTGGCACTGTTACTCGACAATTTTCACCCGAGTGGAACAATACAGACTCGATTAGTATATATGCCCGAAGGCATTCAACATCCCTGGTAGAAATTTTGACAGTTATCCTGACCAGTTTCTGATCAGGTAATGTAACGCCGCGGACAAGCAGGCCCTGCCCAGGAACTGTCACGGGCCTGTCCCGTGCCTGGCCATTAACCTGTTTTGCAGAAGATTTTAAGGTTATGATTGCTTACACCCAGTGGCGTGTGAATCTCCGGCCAGGCACGGGGCAGGCCCCGGGCAGTTCCTGGCCAGGGCCTGCTTGTCCGCGACGTTACATTATCTGAACAGGAACTGGTAAGGATAACTGTCAAAATTTCTACCTGGGATCTTCAGGGTGCGATATCGATGAGTTAGTATAAATATACTCCATGCGTTTAAGGCCTCTTTCTGGGTCTTTTCAGCATATTTTCAAGATTTTTTTTCAGTAGTGAAATGCAATTAATTTAATCACACTTTTTACACATTATTTGTCATTTGTTGGAAATTATATATAAATTTTTTTAAACGATTTCACGCATAGGCGGCTTCAAAATGGCGGCTGAAGTAAAGGTGGAAAAAACGTTTGGACCCTGAAATCTCCAGTTCTAATCGTCTGAAACAAAAAACTAAAAAGATTCTAAAAATATATGTTATTGGCTATTGCCCGTAGTAGAATTAAACGATTTGGGCATTAAAAAAATGGCGGATTTTATCATTTTTTCACCCCTTCTTTACCCCTAAATTCGCCTAAAAAGGGGCTAAAAGGAAACGAAAAATTCTAATTCTACTAGGGGCTAAAACTACATAAATTTTGAACAACTCCTGAAAATTTCAACCGGATCGGTTAAATAGTTCTCCCAAAATCGTGGTTCAAAGGTCGAAAAAAAGTAGTTTCGAGAAAAACGCGTTGAAAGTTTTGTGTTGAAAATTGTTAGTAAAATTATAAAAAAAAAAGCTTCTTACGCTCAATCGGCGATGCATGCTCCATACATAATGCCTTCCTGCTCATCGAAGTAATCATTTTCAGTAGATTGAATGTTTCTGAGCTCAGTTTTTCGCTCTTTTGATGCTTCAGGCTTTGACGGTTCGCGGTTTGGAAGCGATTGCGGTCACGTAGTTTTGCGAGTTCTGATGGTAACGCCCATGATCTACATAAATCGATTTCTCACTATTTGTACACTAATTCTACATACTTAAGGTCCCCGAAAATGATGTTTTTGGAAAATCGAAAATTTTGAAAAAAATGGACCCAGAAAGAGGCTTTAACGGTATATATCTGTGTGCGTTGTTGTATCCGAGAGTCGTCTGGAGTTTAGTTTGTATATGGGGCATTCCGTACAGAGGGCAAACTTTGAGTCTCAGATTTTGTTCATAAGTGGGCATTTTGATGTCTTTCGGGTGTACTTGAAGTCCATTTGCGGATTTTCCAAAATTTCAATTATTTTGCAAGATATTGTTAATTGAATTTTAGTCGGCGTGATGGTCGTGCGGGCTAAGGCGTCAGTCTTAGTCCGCCCGAACTGAACGTCGCGAAGGTCCCGAGTTCGAATCCCCGTCCTGCAATTTTCTCTGCTTATGTCCAGTGTGGAATAACCGGGGAACTTTGCTGGGCGAAGGTACGAATTTGGGACCGCTGCCGACCCCCGTCGGCATTTATCGGTACCATCAGCGTCTTATCCGCGGTCGGTACGTCGTGGGTCTTATCTCGGATAAAGATGGGATAAGCCCCGCGTCGTACTCGCTAAGGCACAGACCGCCGAATCTGCTGGTGGTACCGATATTGGGGTAGGGGGGACTGGCTCTGGGTGGGTGTTGTGTGTGCCTATAGTTCTGTCTTGTACTGTCTGTCTCTGTCCTGTACCTCTCCACCCGAGAGCCGACCCGCAAATAGACATATTCGTCATTAACGCGGGGGAAAATTTACTGTCCTTTGTCCTTTTGTTAATTGAATTTTTTGGTCATTTTTTTTGTCATTAATTTTTATCTCGAAATCTATTGATGATAGAAAAAAATGTTTCCTATAAAAGTTGTGTATAATAATTTTTTTGTACCCGAAGTACTTTTTTTCAAAATATTTTTAAATTGAAGCTCTAAATGTTCTTTAAAAACTGTAAAATTTTCAGAGACGCGTTTTTTGACATTTTCGAGAAATTAATTTTTGACGTCGGACCGCCCGCAGGGTACTAAATATAGCTTTCCAAAGCATTTGTTTTCAAACATCAATTTCAAAATCACACCAAAAAATAATGTTCGTATTACAGGCGTAATATTTATCGCCCTCAACTGATCGCGCGGCGCTCAGTGAGCGGGCGTAAAATTTCAATTTACGCCCTTAATACGAAAAATACTATTTTATACGTCTCATGGAGTTGTACAAACAATTTCATCGGAATAGGTGGAAAATTGAAAGAGTAGTGTCCCGAATAAAAAGCGCACAAAATGCAGCCGGCATTTAAATTTCGTTTAGAATCCCCTTATAGTCAAGGAGCAGGGACCGTTTCGTAGCCTTTTATAGGTCCCCT